>OU342745.1:223178619-223778619 GCA_910589775.1 Avena eriantha
ACTTCCATAAACCACACATGGATCCACCAGTGTCATTGCATGTCTGTTCTTTAAATGAACCACACCCAGTGTCATTGCATGTAAGCTTTTCATGAACCACATAAGGATCCACCAGTGTCATTGCATGTCTGTTCTTTTCATGAACCATACACAGTTTCATTGCATGTGTGTTCCTCTATACAAACAACACATGGATCCTCCAGTGTCATTGCATGTGTTTTCTTTTCATGAACCACAGTTAGAGTCATTGCATGTGTGTTCTTCTCAACAAACCACACATGGATCCACCTAGTGTGATTGAATGTCTGTTCTTTTCACAGACCACACATGGATACCTCAGTGTCATTCCATGTGTGTTCTTTTCATGCACCACAGGTAGAGTCATTGCATGTGTGTTACTTCCAGAAACCACACATGGATCCACCAGTGTCATTGCATGTGTGTTATTTTTGTGTACCACAGCTAGAGTCATTGCATGTGTGTTCTTCTCATGAACCACACCTAATGTCATTGCATGTATGTTCTTTTCACAAACCACATAAGGATCCACCAGTGTCATTGCATGTGTGTTCTTCTAAACAAACCACATAAGGATCCACTAGTGTCATTGCGTGTCTGTTCTTTTCATGAACCACACCTAGTGTCATTGCATGTGTGTTCTTCTAAACAAACCACATAAGTCATTGCATGTCTATTCTTTTCATGAACCACACCCAGTGTCATTGCATGTGTGTTCCTCTAGACAAACAACATAAGGATCCAACGGTGTCACTGCATGTCTGTTCTTTTCATGAACCACATAAGGATCCACCAGTGTCATTGGATGTGTGTTCTTCTCATGAACCACACATGGATCCACCAGTGTCATTGCATGTATGTTCTTTTCATGAATCACAGCTAGAGTCATTGCATGTCTGTTTCTTCCATAAACCATACATGGATCCCCCGGTGTCATTGCATGTCTATTCTTTTCATGAACCACAACTAGTGTCATTGCACGTCAGTTCTTTTCATGAACCACACATGGATCCACCAGTGTTATTGCATGACTGTTCTTCTCACAAACCACATAAGGATCCACTAGTGTCATTGCATGTCTATTCTTTTCATGAACCACACCCAGTGCCATTGCTTGTGTGTTCCTCTAGACAAACCACATAAGGATCCACCCAATGTGATTGGATGTGTGTTCTTCTCGTGAACCACCAATGGATCCACTAGTGTCATTGCATGTCTGTTCTTTTCATGAACCACACCTAGTGTCGTTGCATGTCTGTTCTTTTCATGAACCACACCCAGTGTCATTTCATGTGTTTTCCTTTGGAAAAACCACATAAGGATCCACCTGTGTCACTATATGTCTGTTCTTTTCATGAACCACATAAGGATCCACCAGTGTCATTGGATGTTTGTTCTGCTCATGAACCACACATGGATCCACCAGTGTCATTGCATGTTTTTCTTTTCATGAATCATAGCTAGAGTCATTGCGTGTCTCTTACTTCCATAAACCACATGGATCCACCAGTGTCATTGCATGTCTGTTCTTTTCATGAACCACATAAGGATCCACTAGTGTCAGTGCATGTCTGTTCTTTTCATGAAGCACACCCAGTGTCGTTGCATGTGTGTTCCTCTAGACAAACCACACATGGATCCACCAGTGTCATTGCATGTGTTTTCTTTTCATGAACCATAGTTAGAGACATTGCATGTGTGTTCTTCTCAACAAACCACACATGGATCCACCCAGTGTGATTGAATGTCTGTTCTTTTCACAGACCACACATGGATACCTCAGTGTCATTCCATGTGTGTTCTTTTCATGCACCACAGCTAGAGTCATTGCATGTGTGTTTCTTCCAGAAACCACACATGGATCCACCAGTGTCATTGCATGTCTGTTATTTTGTGTACCACAGCTAGAGTCATTGCATGTGTGTTCTTCTCATGAACCACACCTAATTTCATTGCATGTATGTTCTTTTCACAAACCACATAAGGATGCACCAGTGTCATTGCATGTGTGTTCTTCTAAACAAACCACATAAGGATCCACTAGTGTCATTGCGTGTCTGTTCTTTTCATGAACCACACCTAGTGTCATTGCATGTGTGTTCTTCTAAACAAACCACATAAGTCATTGCATGTTTGTTCTTTTCATAAACCACACCCAGTGTCATTGCATGCGTGTTCCTCTTGACAAACCACATAAGGATCCACCGGTGTCACTGCATGTCTGTTCTTTCCATGAACCACATAAGGATCCACCAGTGTCATTGGATGTGTATTCTTCTCCTGAACCACACATGGATCCACCAGTATCATTGCATGACTGTTCTTTTCATGAATCACATCTAGAGTCATTGCATGTCTATTACTTCCATAAACCACACATGGATCCACCGGTGTCATTCAATGTCTGTTCTTTTCATGAACCACAGATAGTGTCATTGCATGTTAGTTCTTTTCATGAACCACACATGGATCCACCAGTGTCATTGCATGTCTGTTCTTCTCACAAACCACATAAGGATCCACCAGTGTCATTGCATGTAAGCTTTTCATGAACCACATAAGGATCCACCAGTGTCATTGCATGTCTGTTCTTTTCATGAACCATACACAGTTTCATTGCATGTGTGTTCCTCTATACAAACAACACATGGATCCTCCAGTGTCATTGCATGTGTTTTCTTTTCATGAACCACAGTTAGAGTCATTGCATGTGTGTTGTTCTCAACAAACCACACATGGATCCACCTAGTGTGATTGAATGTCTGTTCTTTTCACAGACCACACATGGATACCTCAGTGTCATTCCATGTGTGTTCTTTTCATGCACCACAGGTAGAGTCATTGCATGTGTGTTACTTCCAGAAACCACACATGGATCCACCAGTGTCATTGCATGTGTGTTATTTTTGTGTACCACAGCTAGAGTCATTGCATGTGTGTTCTTCTCATGAACCACACCTAATGTCATTGCATGTATGTTCTTTTCACAAACCACATAAGGATCCACCAGTGTCATTGCATGTGTGTTCTTCTAAACAAACCACATAAGGATCCACTAGTGTCATTGCGTGTCTGTTCTTTTCATGAACCACACCTAGTGTCATTGCATGTGTGTTCTTCTAAACAAACCACATAGGTCATTGCATGTCTATTCTTTTCATGAACCACACCCAGTGTCATTGCATGTGTGTTCCTCTAGACAAACAACATAAGGATCCAACGGTGTCACTGCATGTCTGTTCTTTTCATGAACCACATAAGGATCCACCAGTGTCATTGGATGTGTGTTCTTCTCATGAACCACACATGGATCCACCAGTGTCATTGCATGTATGTTCTTTTCATGAATCACAGCTAGAGTCATTGCATGTCTGTTTCTTCCATAAACCATACATGGATCCCCCGGTGTCATTGCATGTCTATTCTTTTCATGAACCACAACTAGTGTCATTGCACGTCAGTTCTTTTCATGAACCACACATGGATCCACCAGTGTTATTGCATGACTGTTCTTCTCACAAACCACATAAGGATCCACTAGTGTCATTGCATGTCTATTCTTTTCATGAACCACACCCAGTGCCATTGCTTGTGTGTTCCTCTAGACAAACCACATAAGGATCCACCCAATGTGATTGGATGTGTGTTCTTCTCGTGAACCACCAATGGATCCACTAGTGTCATTGCATGTCTGTTCTTTTCATGAACCACACCTAGTGTCGTTGCATGTCTGTTCTTTTCATGAACCACACCCAGTGTCATTTCATGTGTTTTCCTTTGGAAAAACCACATAAGGATCCACCTGTGTCACTATATGTCTGTTCTTTTCATGAACCACATAAGGATCCACCAGTGTCATTGGATGTTTGTTCTGCTCATGAACCACACATGGATCCACCAGTGTCATTGCATGTTTTTCTTTTCATGAATCATAGCTAGAGTCATTGCGTGTCTCTTACTTCCATAAACCACATGGATCCACCAGTGTCATTGCATGTCTGTTCTTTTCATGAACCACATAAGGATCCACTAGTGTCAGTGCATGTCTGTTCTTTTCATGAAGCACACCCAGTGTCGTTGCATGTGTGTTCCTCTAGACAAACCACACATGGATCCACCAGTGTCATTGCATGTGTTTTCTTTTCATGAACCATAGTTAGAGACATTGCATGTGTGTTCTTCTCAACAAACCACACATGGATCCACCCAGTGTGATTGAATGTCTGTTCTTTTCACAGACCACACATGGATACCTCAGTGTCATTCCATGTGTGTTCTTTTCATGCACCACAGCTAGAGTCATTGCATGTGTGTTTCTTCCAGAAACCACACATGGATCCACCAGTGTCATTGCATGTCTGTTATTTTTGTGTACCACAGCTAGAGTCATTGCATGTGTGTTCTTCTCATGAACCACACCTAATTTCATTGCATGTATGTTCTTTTCACAAACCACATAAGGATGCACCAGTGTCATTGCATGTGTGTTCTTCTAAACAAACCACATAAGGATCCACTAGTGTCATTGCGTGTCTGTTCTTTTCATGAACCACACCTAGTGTCATTGCATGTGTGTTCTTCTAAACAAACCACATAAGTCATTGCATGTTTGTTCTTTTCATAAACCACACCCAGTGTCATTGCATGCGTGTTCCTCTTGACAAACCACATAAGGATCCACCGGTGTCACTGCATGTCTGTTCTTTCCATGAACCACATAAGGATCCACCAGTGTCATTGGATGTGTATTCTTCTCCTGAACCACACATGGATCCACCAGTATCATTGCATGACTGTTCTTTTCATGAATCACATCTAGAGTCATTGCATGTCTATTACTTCCATAAACCACACATGGATCCACCGGTGTCATTCAATGTCTGTTCTTTTCATGAACCACAGATAGTGTCATTGCATGTTAGTTCTTTTCATGAACCACACATGGATCCACCAGTGTTATTGCATGTCTGTTCTTCTCACAAACCACATAAGGATCCACCAGTGTCATTGCATGTTTGTTCTTTTTCATGATGCACACCCAGTGTCATTGCATGTGTGTTCCTCTAGATAAACCACATAAGGATCCACCCAATGTGATTGGATGTGTGTTCTTCTCATGAACCACACATGGATCCACCAGTCTCATTGCTTATATGTTCTTTTCATGAACCACACCAAGTGTCATTTCATGTATGTTCTTTTCATGAACCACACCCAGTGTCATTGCATGTGTGTTCCTCTAGAAAAACCACATAAGGATCCACCGGTGTCACTGCATGTCTGTTCATTTCATGAACCACATAAGGATCCACAAGTGTCATTGGATGTCTGTTCTTCTCATGAACCACACATGGATCCAATAGTGTCATTGCATGTCTGTTCTTTTCATGAAACACAGCTAGAGTCATTACATGTCTGTTACTTCCATAAACCACACATGGATCCACCAGTGTCATTGCATGTGTGTTCTTTTCATGAACCACACCCAGTGTCATTGCATGTGTGTTCCTCTAGACAAACGACATATGGATCCACCAGTGTCATTGCATGTCTGTTCTTTTCATGAACCATAGCTAGAGTCCACCAACGTCATTGGATGTGTGTTCTTCTCATGAACCACACATGGATCCACCAGTGTCATTGCATGTCTGTTCTTTTCATGAATGACAGCTAGAGTCATTGCATGTTTGTTACTTCCATAAACCGCATATGAATCCACCTAGTGTCATTGCATGTCTGTTATTTTCACACAGCACACACGGATACACCAGTGTCATTGCATGGGTGGCCGTTAGACCGAGTCTTCTAGAAGGCATGCCCTAACACAGTTGTTCTGCTTGACGATTGTTACATACCGTTCGATGGGGGGCTTGGATGATTGGGATGGTCTTCGTGAGAGCGATCCGCGAGTAGGCTGTTCTGCGGCATGACTGGCCACGCTTGCTCTGGACAAACTAGCAACACTGGGCTCTCCCCTGTTGTGAGTGTCACGTCTCACGATTTTAGTGGGCCACATCCCAGCATCACGTCCCCATTACTTCTCTTCCTCCCCGTACTTATCTTCCTTCCCCTCGAAGCCACTTTCCTCACTTCAGTCCCATCCTGCCGTAGCCGCAAGCCGATGATGCCTCCATCCCAATCCCCTCTCCGGCAGCCACCCCCCTCTCACCATGGGTTCAAGGGGAGACGCCAAGGAAACGCGTCGTGACGACAGGGATGGTGATTTTGATGTGAGTCGTCTCATATCTATTTCTATCATCTGTGGCCAGTTATCTATTTTTTGAGCTAGATATAATCTGTTTACTCATGCGTGTATGATGTGTTAGGCCAACCAGACGATGTATGACTCTGACTATCACGGTTTAGTGGATGAAGACAGTCCTCTGCTATGTAAACATGGATATGTGCCTGCTAAATTTGTAGCGTTCGAAGAAGGAAACGCATGCAGGAGGTTTCTATGGTGTCAAGGAGACATCGTGCAATGATGCAAGGCAGAAGTTGTGGTGTTGTAAAAAAAGTAGATCCAAAGTGGCCTAAATCGATGCAGAAAACGCTGGACAAACTATGGGAAATGACTGTTGAGTTGAAAGAATCCTTATTCATCTCACTTCTTGACATTGTTGAGATGAAGCTATGGGAACCAGTTGACACGACCAAGCATAAGCGAGATCTCAGGTGGGTGCAAGACCAGGTTAGCAAAGTGGAGAAGGAGAGGGACGCAGCGTTGTCCCTGAAGGCTAAAGCAGAGCAAGAACTGACTCAAGCAAGGAATGATCTCCACCAGGCCAAAGTCCTGCAGTTCACAACTACGATTATTGACAAGTGCATGAGGAAAAATGCAGAGAAACAATTGAAACTGTGCAAGGAAGATGCTAAAAGGAAGGAGCAGATGATTCGATCCTTGCTCTCGCAGGAAGATGCACATCGGGCTAAGATTAGGAAGATCAAGGAGATGTGTGATAACTAGTTCTATTTAGCTTAAGCTCCGTGCCTTTTTAAGTTGTAATAGTTGTACTTGTTGACCTAGCGGTCTGAATTATTGGTCCCGGAGTCTAGGGAGGAAAATAATTGCTCTCCCGTTAGTCTGACCCTGCATTACTTCTTTTGTCTGACCAATGCCCCTTGGATACTCTGCCTGTCGCTTCGTCGTCCTCGTGTACAAATAGGAGGCGCCACAGCGCGTCGCTTCGTCGTCCATCCCCTCGTCCTCTCCAATCTCCACCACGTCGTCGCTTCGTCGTCCATCCCCTCGCTCCCTCTCCAATCTCCACCATGCCGCCATGGAGATGCCCGATCTGAACTTCTACGAGGCGGTGATGTTCGTGACCTTCGACATCCTCGCGCCGCCAGCCGCAACAGTGCCCCACGGATGGCGCATCAGCTCTGCGGGGGTGCCGGTGGCTCCGCTCCCTGGCCGAGCCGAGATGGAGAGAAAAATCGCGGCGCGTCGCCGCTAGATGCCCGCGTGGAAGAGGGCGCTGCCCCGGTACGTGGCGGCTAGTCCGTACTGGCCGACGCTGTTCAAGAAGGAGCGAAAGGCCAAGATTGGCAACCGCATCGTTGACGGGCGTGTGGTGCACCGGGATCTCCGCAACCGAGAAGGGCAAGAGAGGTTCTAGTCCGCCCCTGGATGGACCAAGTACACCGTCATCGCTGCCGCTCGCTGCGAAGAGGTGCTCCGTCTCGTGAACAATACGGAAATCGTGGACGTTCCGTCCGACAGCAACGAGGAAGCTGGCGGCTCGGAGGACAGTGGCAGCGGACATGATATTATTGACTAGTGGTTGAATTAATGTAGGATGTGAAATCACACCTTTGTTTAGAAGAATTTGTGGTTGAAGTAATGAAATGCCTCGATTTAGACTCTTTCTCGATTAATTTGTGGAAGAATTTGTGATTTAGATCAATTTCTTCCTCGATTTAGATCTCTGTCCCGGATTGGGAACGTGACCGTGGACCAAAGACACCTTTTCTACTAGTGTATTCTGACATTGGTGGTTTGTTTAAACATAATCTACGTGGATTGTGACGCATGCAAATGACACAACCACAATTTATAAAGTGGAAGCACGTACACCCGGTTATTGGAGATCCGGGAGCTTCGCCAGATGCACGGGATGTAGGAGCAGAGAGGCAGTGAGATAGACGGGCTCAAGATTAGGCCAGAAAGTGGTACCGATTTCCTCCTCATTTGGGCATTATCGGTGAGAACATTATTTTTTATGTTGGCACGTCGTTGTGCAACATCTGAAATAAGTTGCTACTTCATGGAGTGTGCCAGCTTAAATAATTTATTTCTGTGCCACTTACATTCCGTCGTATTTGGAGACCTCCTACCCCTCAGCAATCATGAAATCGGTGCTGTGTGTTTTCAGATAGAAGTGGCACAATCAAAATTTCGGATTCAACTACTGACTCAGGCGTTTCCAAACCCTAAGTCACGGTACATTTTACTCAGAGAACGTGGGTAGATTATTTCGCCCAGCAACGTGCCACACATAGAGCTCTAGAATTTAACAGAATTACATATATAATTTCAAGTTCAACACATTACTATGCATCTTCATTGCCATCAGCCTTCTTCCGTACCCTGGGTGCCAAGCCTTCACGTCCACTGGCTTCTTCATTTCCTGCCTTCGTCCTCTTCCTCGGTGCCAATTTTCTTAGCTTCACGTACTCTGCATCACCGGGACAATGGGCACCAGAATCGTGTCCAACATCATCTTTCCACTCGTTTTTAATTTCTTAGGGCAGCAAAATGACTGACCCGGCAGTCATGTTTCTAACCTTGTGGCGCTTCCTGTCATAGAAACAAGACTATTGCATAACTGCCCAATATCTATAGAGTAAATAAAACAAAAATTACAATTCAGCACAAACATGCGAACCCCAAGCGACCTTTGCTTACCAGGAGCTAATTGGGTTTGAGAAACCACCCTGTCCAAGAATAGAAGGGCGACTCCCAGTTGCAGCAGCTTCCACATCCAGTACAACACATTTCAGCTCAAACATGGCAGCCGAAGCATACCTTTTCATCAACCCAATTAGCTGACTGTCACACGTTAGAGGAACCATGATGCCACGTTCATCCATGAAGCTGAACTTTGCAGTCTGCTTCGGCCATAATTCATCATGATTACGCAGAGCAGCAACCATACCAGATATAGTGCAGATCTGCGCATGTGCTTCTTCCATCGTGAAACAATGGTGTCCATACCACTAGCCCTTAGAGTCGTACCTGTAGAGGACTACCGTAACCAGGTAAGGGGGGGTCCACGGAGATCCCACTTGACACAAAACTGTGGACAAAATATGTTTGTCAGCGTTGGGCTAACAAACAATTTGAGGTTCAGTAGCCAGCTAGCAGTTATAATAAGTGCGAATAGCCAAGAGAAGGGTAGCTCACCCACTTGTAGCCAGAACTTCTTCTTCCTTGATAGTAGGATCTGCCATCCTCCGAACTGCTCGGCTTGTTGGTGGCGGAGGCGGGCTAGAGTCTCGCAACGGCGGCTACGGCATGCGCCATTGGATCTCGTGATCAACGACTAGGCGCAGCAACTGGGTGCAGGAACTTGGTGCCGGAAGTCAAATGTCCGAAGGGATCGTCCTGCCTAGAGGGTGGATTCCGATGTCGCCGGTGCTAAGGGAAAGGTGGGAATGGATTTGTGAAATTGGTCAACGCATCCAATCCACTCAGCTACTCGATTTTCCTAAGAGGTTGCCACGTTGGTGCTTGCATCACGGACAAATGACCGACATGGGGGTCCCAACCGTCTACTTCACGGGGCAGTTTAACGAAATGTTTGAATCTGGCAGGGGTGAGATGAGTTTGCCTCGAAATGGCCCCTCTTAGTATTTGGCGGCCCAACTTTTTGAAACGCGGCAATTTCAGGCAACTTAGGTACCGCCATGCGCTGGCCTATGAACTTTGGTACCGCAGACGAACTGGCCCATCGTTGCGGCCCAAACATACCTCCTCGCTACTCAACTGACAACCAACGATCCGCGGTCAGCCATCCATCACTCCGCTCTCATGGGCCTCGGCATGGTCAGGGCGTCACTCGTGCAAGTGGACAAAGAGGTTGTCCCGCAACCCAAAAAATCACCATGCCATCGCAGCAGCCCTCGGCAGGTGGTGGAAACCCAAAGATCTAGCTCGCTACACCACGTACGCTTTAACCAAACCTCTCATAGTCAAGACGCCAGGAACAACATCAAGCAACACAAATTCGATAGATCTCGCGATGCTGAGGATAAGGGATCATGAACCTTGCGGTGCGAGTTGCTTTACCCATCGGTTTTGGAAGACACTGGTACCCAAGGATTTCAAGCTACCCCATGATCGATAAAAATACGTAGGCTCCAAGAACTAGAGGCATGGTTGGATGACTACCTAAAAACTGTCAAACTTCAAGGTGGCTCGAAGGCTACCACCAAGCAAAGCCTACAACTGCACTTGAGTGGCGCCGTACATTCATGACTCAAGAAGCTACCTAAAGAATCCATCAGCAGTTGGAGCGATCTAGAGGACAAGTTCATCTGTAACTTTAAGTCCACCTTCAAGGAACCTGCTTCCATCAAAGAGTTACTGGCATTGTTGGGGATATACTTTCCAGGTATACTCACTTTGACTCACTAACTAGGGTGGTCCACTTCGGGTTAGAGCTTTGCTTCACGGGTAACCCAGTCAGGGAGAGAAGATGAGGTCCATCCGACTACGGAAAGGCCTAGAAGACTTACCGACTTAGGCCTGCTTAGTTACTTGTAGTCCAAGATGTACTTTGTAACCAACTCTTAGTCGTAGCAAGATAGGTCTCTGTTGTAACCCTAGGCCGTATTACTGGATTGCTAGCACGAGTAGGATCATCCAAAGGCGGTGGATTCGAACCTGGGTAAAGCTTGTGTGCTCACAGTCCCAGAATACCATCGCCTCACACCCCCTTTATCCACACGTCTTGAGTACCCCCTCTCAGCGTACATGTCTTCAATCCGATGACAGTTGGAGCCCACCGTGGGACAAGTGAGTTTCAGATCTTTGTTCCAGGCAGAATCTGCGCGAATCGGAATCGGCGAGACAATCATCGTTGGCCGGGTCCTCTACACCACCAATGTCCCTCTCATCCGTCTCGACAAGACCTGGATTCTGGCTAGGGATCCCATAACCACCTACACCATCATGTGTTTTGGCAAGATCGACATTTATCTCGGTTTTGCTGAACCCTCCCAACCCACCCCAGCAGTGATGATCGGGGCGGAAGAACTTTCTGGATCCACTTTATCTGCGGAAGCGACAGAGTTCCAGGTCTCAGAAAACCATAATCCCACCCAGCCCACACCTGAAGAAGAGATGGTGGAGAAGATCGGATCTGAAGAAGATCTTCCCAAGGAGGCTAAACCTGAAGCGGATCTCCCTAAAGACGTTGAATCTCAGGAGGCTCTCCCGAAAGAGATTGAACCTTAGGAAGATCAAAGCAACTATAGCTATGGATCCGGTTGTACCGATACCAGGGCGGGACAATCGTTCTTGAGGCACATATTGAGGCATATGATGCTGCATGGAAACACCAGCATGGAAGAGATCCTTGAGACCATCAAATGTTTCAAGTAAGCTAACGAAGGGAGCCACAACTACCTCAAGACACACGCATCGCACTTCGTCAGCTATGTTGGATCTGGATTCAGCTCTGCCGATGCTGGAGACAACAATGACTTGGTGCTAGAGGCAATTAGAACAAACATCGACTTACCGGCATCTTCGGATGACTCCATGACGTCGGCAGATTTTCGAAAGTTCTTTGAGGAACATGACAAGGAATTTAACTCCAATCCTATGGAAGAATGAGAAGCTATGGATCAAAGCCCACACAATAGCATGGAGGAGGGATCCGAAAAAACTCTCCCGAACCATAGGATGACATGGATCTCGGAGATAATCCCGACGTCCAGATGTCCGAGATTACTGATAGAAGCCTAACTCCGGGACTCAGACCCAAATCCGTCTTTGCTACTAGCGCAACCAAGAGGGCAAAGAAGAAGAAGAATCTGGCTAAGGACCTTCCAGCTAACGAGGTTATAGACAAAGATTATGAAGAGGACTCACATGGAGCTTTGATCCAAGATGAGCCTAAGGATACTCCATTGGACGGACACATGGTTACCCCTGGTGCCTGTAAACTCCTCGGAGAAGCAATTACCACACCCATCCCGAAAGCTGCAGGACTTACACCCTTGGAGTTGGGAGACCGAGCCCAGGTCCTAGAAGCGCATCATTAGGTACTCCTTGAGGAAACCACAAACATCCTCGAGGATAAGAAGCGCATTGCAGCTATAGGGCAACCTAGCACCCGATAGCATCAGAAGACCTGCAACGGCCCTGAATTGGACAGTAAAAATCCGGATGTCCACAAAACCTTTTTCGAACAAGATACAGCTGTAGGGAAGCCTCGGATCAACAACAAGGGTACCCGGGTGTATAACATGCCGGTAGAAAATGTTGTTGTGGCTCGAGATCTCCTAGCAAACAATCTAGGTCTAGACCAGGTCCGACTAAGTGTGAAGCTAGTCACCAAGGGTCTGGAGCAGCAAAAGGTCACCACATCCAGCAGCGGAAAACTGGTCTCCAAGTCAGATCAATGCCGTATGGATACGGGTCGACATGAATATATAAGGCCCCGACGTGAGCCGGAACAGCGCTACCGTTCTGACCCTTGAAAGACAACTACTCAAGAACCGAATCTTCAGGACAACGGCATAGACCCGCACGAAGCTGGAGTAATGTTGCCCAACAGCGGACCGAGATGCCGTTGTAGCAATGGTCCAACCTCCCCGGCGACAGTCAAATAACCACAGGAAAGACGAAGAAGCTCAACGTTAGGAGCAGGACTGGCAAAAGGATGCCCCTCCTAGACACACTAGCCATCCGGCTAAGCCACGTCACAATGACAGCAATGACGAACGAAGGAACGACGGACACCACGCTGGAACAAGCCGCCATGGTGGCCGTCATCATGAAACCCCAACTGGGTCTAACAATCCACCACTACCTTCTCCGCCAAGCAGTCACCATAGCGGTTCTCATGGAGGGAGCTAGGGGGCGCCATGGTGGAGGTGGTGGCAGAAGGAGCTGGAGTCCGGCTCATGGTCATCGTAGCCACAGTGGACAACCAAGAAAACGTGCCCTATCACCAAGTGACGCCATGCATAGAATCAATTCAAACATTGAGGCGTGATACGTTCGATCCGGATTACGGATGTAGTATAGCTATTTTTCCCAAGTATACCAAGGTTTATCGAATCCTCAAGAAGCAGAAGCGTAGTGAAGTTACTTTAACGGACCTTTGGGAGTTTTAGAATTCCTTTTGTGTTTTACCGGACCAAGAGTTTGCGTCTTTTTGTTGTTGTCGATGATGGAGAGATAGGGCCTAGGGCATTCGGTTTCCCCTATAGCCATGCAAAACATCTTATGGGAATAAAAGATAGAAATAAAGTATGCATGTAATTGTTAGAGCAAGATAAATTATATGTGGGCAGTGCATCCATAATTGCTATTTCCTCCGCAACCGCTTATAGCAATAACCTACTAGTCTCATCCATAGAAGAAATAGAACTAATGATATGCATAGTGATGTCACTGTTAATCCCAAGTAAATTCCTCACATATAGCCGTACTATCCTTTTTGTCACTAGGGTTCCCAACCTACAGATTAATCATTACTCATACTCCCTATACCTGGCTCAATCCTCAGGGTCTTGGGTACCTGACAAGTCCTTAGATTGAGGCAAGAGAGGATACAATAATCATCATGTCATACAAACTAATACATGATCCCATCTATGATAAATAACATACACAAAAAGCTACATGGCTAGGCCGAAGCCCTTAGCCCAAGGAGAATTATTCACACATAGAGATGAGATCAAAGATCATAAACATTGTAGTGGAAATCATGAGATTGATAGCAAATAGTCATACAATGTCGCCAATCGAAGAAGAGATCTACTATTACAAGTGGTGGAATATGGCTATGGTGGTGGAGAGATTACATCTAAGTCTATTCCTCCGGCGGCTCGTCGGTGTTGTGGATGGAGTTCTGGGGGGTGGCTGATGGTTTTTGCGAGCGCCTGTTTGTCGTCACCCTTCATGAATGTTGTTCTATTTGACCTAGCAATGTCGATGGCAACTATACAGCCGGAACTATACGACCGGAATTTTATTCCGGTCGTATAGTTGGTCGTTAAAGCGTCTGCCTCTAACCCACGACTCCTAGTTTCTTCAGGTTGTTGGAAATCTTGTATCTTTGACTTTAATGTAGTGATTCCCATCATAAAACGTCATTATCTACGTATGAAAAAATAGAAAGAAAGGATTGCATACCCCTTTGAATATTAGGCATTAGTGGCAGGGTTTAGAGAGATATTTCATCAAAATTGTGAATAATATCCAGTTTAAATGTGGACGTAGATGGGTATATTTCGGAGCCATCAGCCTCCACAAGCTTAAACTTGATCGTCCCCGAGCAAGAAAACCAAAATCAAAAAGGAACTCAACATTTAAACTGAAATAACAAGATGATGATCTTACTCACGATTGGTAGTCTCATATCTCCTCCACTTCATCAATCTGAAAAACTTCAGCATAGATAGAGTAACGGCAAGCGTATCATACAGATTTTATGCATCCTTATAACGCAGCAAAATTATTGTTAGCATGGATGATTCATATGAGTAAACTTTATTCCATGTCATGTAATCAACTCATAGGCTTCCCTTTGAACAATAAAGTATAATCATGTAAATTGAGAGTGTGAGAGTTGTCATGAAAATCATATAGACTAGAGTATCTCAATTCTCCCACATCAATAAATCAAGACTTTCCAAGCACTACTTTTCTATTCATTGTCCTTCAAGAATTTCAGTTTTTGAGTAATTGAGAGCATGTCATTTTGTTTTGTTTTAGTTTATTGGGCTATGGTGGACACTCGTGGCATCAATAAGGTTTTTGTTCCTTTTGCATAATGATTACTCATAATAGCCAAAGGAGTGATTCCATCATGAACACAGCTACCCGGGAGTGCCAAGAATTTTACCCACTATAGCATTGCTCCTACATGTGTTTAATCAACTCATAGCCGAAATCTAGGAGTTTTCTCCATGAAGATTGTTCATAGGCTAGCGGAGTTGTTGGCATCCCATGAAGTTTGACACGCGTAAAGCAATATCATTCTTATGATTAACAAGTCAAACTTTGGCATGCTCACAAAAACCACTAAACATTAATTCAATTGAACAAATCCTTTTAAAGAGAGCTATCAAGTCAATCAACATTTTCAGTGGTGTTGAGTGTCTCTATAAATAAGCCTTCAAGACTAAACACTACAACACCCAAGCCTTCAATTGTCAGAATTTTTTCTTATTAGAATTGTTTAGCAATTTTTAGACAAGACTTGTTTAATTACGAGACCTGGAACAAAATGTGCCCACCTAAATACCCATGCGAACGAAAATCTTACTACAATAAAAAGACTCACTCCACCAATATAATTTCTCAACATTTACTACTAACTAGCATGGGTTTCTCAAACTTCAAAAGTGGGGAGTCATAAGGCATACCTCGCATGTTTGGTTCCACTTCTCTCTTCCTTTTTTATTTGTTTCTTGGAAACTCAAAGTCGATCACCCTCCTGCAATTACATGAGAACGTTGAGGTAGAAAGAAAATAAAGAGGGAAAACAAAGAAAAATGGAGAAATCTTTTTGTTGTTTTTAAGAGAGGGAATTTAAAGAATAGAAAATTGGCGGCAAAGCTCGGCTAGAAAATCTCGAAACCTAATAGCGATAACTAAAAACAAAGTGTTGGGAAAACCAACATGAGTGCTTATAAACTCGAATTAAAAATAGAACCTCGAAATAAATAAAAGCAAATGAACACCAAATAAATATACATACGAAAACTTCCCCAAGCTTAGGCTTTTGCAAGCCCTTCAAATCATTGTGGTGGCGAGAAAAATTCAGAACTCCTATTCGCAAATTGAGTTGATAAATTACTAGTGGATTCTCGGAGGTTCAGAGAGAGTCTATGCATCGTCTCCTCAGTCCCTTCAAGTTCTTGGAAGTCTTGGTATGCAGCGAACCAGGTTGATGGCTGCTCCTCTTGATGAGGGACTTCTTGGTCCTCTTCTTGGTCCTCATCCTCATTCGGAATCTCCTCCTTAGGCATAGGAGCATGGTAGATACTCCCAGCTCCAGCAATATGCAGGTAATAAACACCACCTCTCCTAGTGAGCATTCCACAAGCTTTCAAAGTAGAAAAACCAACACGTCGCTCACCTAGCACAGGTTGAAACTCGCCTAGGTTGATGCCTATGGCATCGGCGAGCATGGTGATGATGCCTCCACCTGTGATTGGTCCTTGGATTTGGGAGGATTGGTGCTCCAAGTAGCGCACAAGGATTGCACCCAAGTTGAGTGACAAGTTGCAGTTGATGTAAGCAGCCTTTGCGAGGACTAAGATGTCCTCGTCATTGAGTCTTGTGAACTCATTATGTGCCTGCTAGGTGTTAGCAATAACATAGAACAAATAGCGAATTGCAGGATATTGAATATTCTTCCCCTTGCTTACTCTAGTAGTGAAACCCATTCCAATATAATATTGCAGGGGAAGAATTTAAGCTAGTAAAGGATGCGCATAAGGCATTAACATCATTGTTTGGAAAATTATAACATGCGCACCATTCATCTAGTGTTAAAGTGCAGTTATTGTTCATAAGTCGGAAATAAATCGTGTCCTCTCCTTGCCATAGTTTAACAGTGCTTTGCAACGAACTTAGGAATTCAATGGTTAACCGGTGATAAGTAGGCACATCATTGTACACAAAGTTTTGCAGGCCAGCTCTATTCCAAAGTAAATTGAAGTCATCAGAAATACCGAGTTGGTTCAATATAATGGGGCAAGCCCACTTGGTGGCCTTCACTTCATGGTTCTTGATCTTGTTGAAGCAATCATGTTGGAGCTCATTCCTAAACCGTATCCCCACGCGATCTTGAGTGATAACCCGAGAAGCGCTAGCGGCGGCACGAGCATGAGTTTGGCTAATTGTGTTCATCATCTAAAACTATAAAGGAAGAAAAAAATAAAACTTTTTGATGCAAACATAATAAGTATAACATATTCCTCACCATAGCACACTAAAGAATCCTCTCTAAATAATAATCTAGGAAACAGAGTCATGGAAATTAGTTCATAGTAGGTATCACCCTAGATTGATAATGACAATAGATCAAAAATGAATTTGCAAAAATTAATTGGAGGATTGGAGGAGAAACATACCATAGATCACTTGTGTGTGAGGAAATCGAACGAAATTGAGTAGAGGTGAAGATCTCTTGAGGTTTTGAGAGAGTTTGGAGATAGAAGAGAGAAAATGGACTGAAGTTTTGGAGTTGGAGGTACCTTCCCGTGCGATTTTGTGGTCGGACGCAACTATATGGGCACAACTATACGATTGGAACATTGTGTTCCGGCTGTATAGTTGGCCAGCTATTAAAATTTTAGGGTTTTCACCTGGCGGCGTAGCTATACGGCCAGAACTATACTGCCGGAACAATTTGTTCCCACCATTTAGTTGGTCGTCAAACCGTCTATACCTAGAAAAGAATTTGTACGAAAGCATCGATATCTATACGACCGGAGCTATACGGCCTGATTTTTTATTCCCGCCGTTTAGTTGGCTGTTAAACAGTTAGTACTTTTGAAAGAAAAATTATCGATGACACAAATATCAATATGGCCAGAATTTTATTCCCGCCGTATAATTGGTCGTTAAACTCTCTGTACCCATCAAAAAATTTCCGTTTCTTCGTGAATTCCTTCTTATACTGAAACTTATCGAAATACCTTGATTTTGACAGAAAGTTGACATTTAAAATTATCTACCAACAACAGCATGTATAAAGCAGAATTTTAAGTACTACTGAACTTCTTCTCCTCAAATGGAGTTTTCTAGCACTCTTTATTAAATATAAACTTAAACTAAAACTTAAAACTTAACTCAAAACCTTTATTTCACATGGGTTACCTCCCATCGACCGCTCTTTAGGATTGTTGAGACGCTTGCACCTAGATCACAAAGTGCAGCTATCTCATTGGTCCCAATCTTAATTTCAATCGTAGGCTCAAATATATCATCTAGTTTAACAGGTAATTTTTCAGCGTTTTTCTTGTATTCCTCTTCAAGCTCACGTACCTTTATTGCTACCTGATCAATGAAGTGTTGATACATGGCTTCATCGTTACCTTCACTTACTGGAATCTTAACATTGATACTTTGTACGAGATCTTCAATGGTGTAGCTTGGTGAAGGGGCATTACTATAATCAAGCTCTTCATGCTCCTCTCTTTGGATCCTCATCATTTTGAGTTCTTCAACAGGATTGCGCTCAACTTTACCTGCAAATTTAGCTAGAATGAGAGTTTGACTCTCGGTTATTGATGGCTCAGTGTTGATGTAGAGCTCGTTGGGAACCCCAAGAGGAAGGTATGATGAGCACAACAGCAAGTTTTCCCTGAGTACGAAACCAAGGTTATGAATCCAGTAGGAGCAAGGAAACACCCCAAAGGTGTTGCTAGCTGAGACTTGGCAGGGCGCACTACCGGTGCTATTAGCAACGTGGAGACCTGCACAACACAACCACAGAACTTTGTCCCCAACTTGCGATGAGGTTGTCAATCTCACTGTGTTTTGCTGAAAATAAAGGATTAAACGTATCAAATGGAAGGAAGTAATAGTTTGCAGAAAGTAAACACAAAGCAGTAAACAGTTTATAGATTGTAATGTAAAGAAAACGACCGGGATCCATAGTTCACTAGAGGTGGCTCTCCTTAAGATAGATAACATGCTGGGTGAACAAATTACAGCGGGGCAATTGACAAACATCGAGAAAGAATACAAGCATATACTAATCATCTTGACTCCTTTGATATTCGATTGGCCATTACAACATTATACATAGACCACCATCCAACTGCATCTATGACTAATAATCCACCTTCAGGTTATCATCCGAACCCCCTCTAGTATTAAGTTGCAAGCAACAGATTATTGCTTTACGAATTGCATGTAATGTAAACAATACGATTGTTCTATGAACAAAGGATTGTTGTTTTCTCCCTAGTAGCAACAACACATCTAGTACCTTAGAGATTTTTGTCACTTCCCGAGATTACTAGAGGCATGAACTCACTATCGAGCATAAATACTAACTCTTGGAGTTGATAGCATCTACTTGGCCAAGATAGCAACTAACAACGGAAAGCATGCAAGATCACAAATAACAAAGACATGATAGAATCAATAATCAATCTGAAATAGCATCTCAATATCCATCGGATCCCCGCAAACACAACATGCAGAACTACAAATAGATGATCTTGATCATGAACGGAGCTCACAAGATCTAAACATGAAAGCACAAAGGAGGAGAACCATCCATCTAGCTACTACATGGATCCGTAGTTCAAGGATGAAGTACTCACGCATCACACCGGAGGCTTACATGGTGATGAAGAAGGCCTCCAGGGTGAATTACCCTCTCCGGCAGGGTGCCGGGAAGAGCTTCAGATCCCTCCCGATCTAGGGATGGAGATGATGGCGGCTACAGACTCTTTCGTGGATTTTTGATCGGGTACTTAGGGTTTTTGTCCTGAGGGCATCTTATAGGGGGAAGGAGAGGCTGAGGGGGTGCTGGGTCGGCTAGACCACCCCCTGGCGCGGTCCAGGCCTAGCCACACAGCCAGGTGGTGTGGCCGGCCCCCAGCCCTTCTCTGTCTCGTATTCTGGCATCTGATGACTTCCGGAAAAATAGGTACTTTGGCTTTTGTCCCGTCCAATTCCGAGAATATTCATTTTCTGACTTTCCTAGAACAAAAAACAGCAGAAAACAGGCAGCTGGCGCTGTGGCTCTTGTTAATAGGTTAGTCCAAGAAATCATATGAAAAGTACTCCAAAGTGTGGAGAAAACACAAGAAAGTGGATAAAACCAAGCATGGAACATCAAAAATTATAGATACATTTGCAATGTATCAGTTATCTTACCTAGCTGTGCCTCAACAATCCTCATCCTTTCTTGGAGGGCGTGCGAATCATTCCTCAAACTTATAGCTTGGTTAGATAATTTACCAAGCATAACATCATGGTTCTCCGTTATTTTAACAAGAATATTGTTTTGTTCATTTTGTGAGTTTAAAAGACTTTAGTGTTTCTTGGAGACTACCATTAGTAGTTCCCATATTATTATTAGAGTTACTTGCAGGATTAGAATAATGTTTCTGAAAATTAGGATTATAATTTTTCTTCGAAGCAGGGTTACAATCATTACGAGATATGAAGTCTATTTCTTCAATATTAGTTTCGGGAATAGCTCTTACCTGGGTTTCCTTACCTTTTACGACTAATATGAGCACACCCAACTTAGCATTGAGTTCTTCATTTTCTTGTCGTGTTTGATCTTTCCACATGCCATTGGGCATGGTTGTCTTGCATATTGTCTAGCAGCTTCTTTGCTTCAGTAATATGTTTACCCATAAATGTTCCTCCAGTTACAGCATCAAGCATAGACTTAGACACATGATTAAGAGCATTATAAAATAAATGGAGGATTAACCAATCTTCCATCCCATGGCTGGGACAGTTTCTTAAGCATTCTTTCGTCCTCTCCCATGCAAGCGCTAGTGACTAACGCTCTTCCTATCTAAAACCAGTAATATGAGATCTTAGTTGCATAGTCTTTGCAGGTGGGAAAATTTAGTCATAAATAAGGAACTACATCCCACGCTCGTAACCATTCTTTTGCTCTTCCTCTAAGAGAGAAAGGAAATAAACACAATTTGACCACATCAGGGTCAACATCTTTTATGTGCATCAAATCACATATTTCAGTGAGAGTATTCAAGTGCATACCTACATCCTCAACAGTAGAGCCTCCAAATTGATTCCGTTGAACCAAACTTAAGTAACGGGGCTTAATTTCATAGTCATCAGCAACAATTGTTGGCTGAGTAATAGGAGTATGCAAATAATCATTATTGAGAGTGGTAAATTCCCCAAGCTTATTTTTTGCCATATTTCCTATGTTTTTGGGTTTTCTTAAACAGAACTTATGCTAATATTAAAAACAAGAATTTAAAGACTAACTATTTTTTTTGGTTTTTCAAATAAAGACTGAAAGCAAACTAAAAATTATAAACAAGAATTAAAACCAGCAAGGTTCCTACTAACCTCACAGGGTAGCTATTGCTTCCTCAGCAACGGCGCCAGAAAAAGGTTGATACCTTCGACCCGGATTGCAGATGTAGTATAGCTCTTTTTCCCTAGTAGACCTAGGTTTATCGAATCCACTGGAAGCAGAAGCGTAGTGAAGTTACTTTAACGGACCTTCAGGAGTTTTAGAATTCCTTTTGTGTTTTTATCGGACCAAGAGTTTGCGTCTTTTTGTTGTTGTTGATGATGGAGATAGAGGGCCTAGGGCGTTCGGTTTCACCTGTAGTTGTGCAAAACATCTGATTGGAATTAAAGATAGAAATAAAGTATGCATGTAATTGTTAGAGCAAGATAAATTATATGTGGGAAATGCATCCATAATTGCTATTGCCTTCACAACCACTTATAACAATAACCTACTAGTCTCATCCATAGAAGAAAGAGAACTAATGATATGCATAGTGATGTCACCGTTAATCCCAAGTAAATCCCTCACATACAACCGTACTACCCTTTCTGTCACTAGGGTTCCCAACCTGCAGATTAGTCATTACTCATACTCCCTATACCTGGCTCAATCCTCGTTGTCTTGGGTACCTGACAAATCCTTAGATTGAGGAAAGAGATGATACAATAATCATCATGTCATACAAACTAATACATGATCCCATACATGATAAATAACATGCACAAAAAGCTACATGGATAGGCTAAAGCCCTTATCCCAAGGAGAATTACTCGCACATAGAGATGAGATCAAAGATCATAAACATTGTAGTGGAAATCATGAGATTGATAGCAGATAGTCTTACAATGTCACCAATCGAAGAAGAGATCTACTATTACAAGTGGTGGAATATGGCTATGGTGGTGGAGAGATTAGATCAAAGTCTATTCCTCCGGTAGCTCGTCGGTGTTGTGGATGGAGATCTGGGGGGAGACTGATGGTTTCTGCGAGCGCCCGTGTCTCGTCACCCGAGGCCTCTTTATATAGGGGTCCCTTCATGAAAGTTGTTCTGCTTGAGCTAGCAGCATCGATGGCAACTATACGGCCATAATTTTATTCCGGTCGTATAGTTGGTCGTTAAAGCGTCTACCTCGGACCCACGACTCCTGATTTCTTCTAGTTGTTGGAAATCTTGTATCTTTGACTTTAATGTAGTGATTCCCATAATAAAACATCATTATCTACGCAGGAAAAAATAGAAAGAAAGGATTGCATACCCCTTTGAATATTAGGCATTAGTGGCAGGGTTTAGAGAGATATTTTATAAAAAATATGAATAATATCCAGTTTAAATGTGGACGTAGATGGCTATATTTCAAAGCCATCAAGGCGCGACACTACGAGACGGACAACATCTACGTGGGTCCAAAATGCTTCGGACCGCCCGTACGACAAACAAACTTTCCGGAAGGGTTTGCCATCTCAAGGCAAGGAAACCCTACGACGACGTGGCTGGGCCAACCACCTGGCTCCATGACTTCTTCCAGGCTTGCTGCATCGCCAAAGGAGGAAACAGATTGGTCACGACCCGGTATCTCCCGCTTATTCTGAGGAAGACGGCTCGATCATGGCTCAGTGAAGTCCAGGAAAACACCATCCACAACTGGTATGATATGCAAAGTGCTTTCTTTCGTAATTTCGAGGGAACATACAGGAGGCCCTGCACGGTCGGAGATCTGCAGCGGTGCACTCAAAAACCCAGAGAAACTTGCCGGGACTACCTCGGATGATGGATCGACACGAAGAACTCCTGTGAGGGAGTAAACAACCAAACCATGATTGAACCATTCATCACAGGACTCCCAATTGGCTTACTACGTCATCGCTCAAAGTGTGACTGATTTGGGTGATATGATAGAGACGGCAAGCAAATATGCTGATGACGATGATGAAGCAAGGACTGCTCAATGTGATCGTTGTACCACAGTCGGCAAAACAACCAAAGCAACAGGCCACAAAATACGAAAACACTTCGGATGAGAAACCCAATCCGGAAACCACAACAATAAATTCAACTTTTGGGTCTGGAGGACGAGGATCTTGTGGAGGCGGCCGACATTACAAATAACCCGTGTGTGCATCACCCGGATGGTAACAGGGGCTCGTCCCACACCAATGATGAGTGTCGTTTCAATGATGACATCAAGAAAAATGAATCCGCTGGCTACAGGGCCAAGCAACGAAAAGGAAAGAAAAACTCCGACAAAGATAAAGAGACCAAGGAAAATTCCGACATGGAGGAGGCAGAAGCTTCACACCCAAAGTCAGATGGAAAGAAGACCTTCCCAACCAACAAAGACACTTATGTCACATTTCTTCGGTATCAACCATCCAAGGTCAAAAAGGCAGTGATGCGCGAGCTCAACGGAACTGTTCCGGCTATCCCTCAGTTTTTGGATTGGTCGAAAGTTACATTCACCTTTGACCGAGGCGATCATCCGCCTAAGTTGCACATGCGAGGAAAGTATGTTATGGTCGTTAATCCACTTATTGACGGCTATGGGTTCTCCAAGACCCTCATGGACGGTGGCAGTAGCATCAACATCCTCTATGTCAAAACGCCGCATCAGATGAGGATATCAGAAACACAGCTGAATCACAACTCTATGACTTTTCATGGAGTTGTCCCCGGAAGACAAGAAAATTCTCTAGGATAGATCACTTTGGACGTTACCTTTGGAACTCCAAAGAACTATCAGACATAAGCACTTTCTTTTGAAGTGGTCCTGTTCAAGAGCGCATACCATGCTATCTTTCGGCGTCTGACTTACTGGGCTTTCATGGCTCGCCCTTGTTATATTTACAACATGATGAAAATTCTAGGTCCCAATGGCGTTATTACGACCCAGGAAGATGTGAAGAAGGCACGAGAATGCAAAGATGAAAATGCGCCTTTGCTAAAGTCGTACTACATGCTCAGGAGTACCAGGAGATCAAGAAGAACATCGACCTGTCCGAGATGGCCGCAACGAAGAAGGAGGTGACCAAGCTGACTCCGGAGTTCAAGGCATCGGAAGAGACAAAGATGACGCTGTTGAAAGATGATGACCCCTCCAAGGTGACCCAGATAGGTGTAGGTTTAGACCGTGCATAGGAAAGCACGCTCGTCGGGTTCCTCAAAGCCAATAAATATATCTTCACATGGAAGCCATCTGACATGACCAGAGTACCTAGGGAACTTGCCGAACACAGTCTAAATGTATACCCAAACGCTAAACCTGTCAAATAGTCCCTACGATGATTTGGCGGTGAAAAGCGAAAAGCAATAGCTAAGGAACTAGCCCAACTCGAGTTAGCCAGATTCATAGAAGAGGTGATCCATACTGATTGGTCGGCCAACCCTGTAATGGTCCCTAAAAAGGACACCACTGATTTAAGGATGTGTGTTGATTATATTGCCTTGAACAAGGCTTGTCCCAAAGATTCATTCGCTTTGCCTAGAATTTATCAAGTGATTGATTCGATAGTACGCTCGGAACTCCTATATTTTCTCGACGTATATTCCGGATATCACCAATATTGGATGAAGGAGTCAGAAAAAATAAAGACTTTGTTCATCACACCTTTCGGAACCTTCTGCTATGTTACAATGCCTTTTGGGCTAGAAACGAAGGAGCTACGTACCAGCGCACTATACAGCGTTGCTTCCACGATCAAATTGGACGCAATGTACATGCATATGTGGATGACATAGCTGTGATGTCCAAAAAGAAGGAAACACTAATTTCCGACTTGGAAACATTCAGCAATCTACGAAAATACAACATAATGCTTAACTCGAAGAAATGTTTCTTTTGAATTCCAGCCAGAAAATTATTAGGTTTCATTGTGTCTCAAAGAGGCATAGAGGTGAACCGTGACAAAATAAAGGCTATACTTAACATTTCCAGCCCAACTCGCCTGAAGGAGGTACACCGACTAACTAGCGGCATTGCTGCAGTCAGTCGGTTCATAAGCTGGCTTGGAGAAAGAGCCGCACCACTATACAAACTCTTGAAAAAGACCAAGAAGTTCATCTGGACCGATGAAGATGAAGCTGCACTATAGGATCTGAAAGTCGTACTCTCGTCCACCCCTATTCTTGCAGCACCAGAGCCATAGGAGTCGATGTTGCTATATTTAGCTGCGAAAAATAGAGTCGTTAGTGCCGTCATGGTGGTGGAACGGCTGGAAGAAAAACAGGAACACCTGGTACAGCGTCTGACTTATTATCTTAGCGAGGTCTTGACTGAATCAAAACAAAGTTATCCCCATTACCAAAAGTTAGCCTATGGTGTGTTCTTTTCCTCTAGAAAGCTACGACACTATTTTCAAGAGCACAAGATTACCGTGTGGAGCACAACTCCCATTAGAGACATAATGCCATAGGACGTGTCGCTAAGTGGGGCATAGAGCTACCAGCTTTTGATATTGAGTACAAACCACAGACAACAATCAAATCCCATATTCTTGCTGACTTTGTCGTTGATTGGATAGAGACAGTCGAAAACACAGGTCTCCTAGAGACAGAAGTTTGGACCTTACACTTTGACCGGTCTAAAGAACTCGAGGGCTGGCATGGTGCTCAAGTCACCCCAATGTGATAAACTATTCTATGTGTTGCAGTCAACTTCACAACGAAAGATAATATTGCCGAGTATGAAACCCTGCTACATGAAATTCGAATCGCAAAAGACAACGACATTTGCCATCTAATGTGTTACGGAGACTCGGATTTAGTTGCTCAGCAAGTATCCGATATCTGCAAGGCCAACAAACACATGGCAACTTATAGATCCATCGTGGATGAACTATCTAAATTGTTTGAAGGGTTTGAAGTCCAACACATTCCCCGAACATAAAATGAGGAAGAAGATGCTCTATCAAGAATAGGCTCTGCGCGGAAACAGGTCCCGGGTGGTGCTTTTTTGGAGCACTTGAGAGTTCCCTCTATCACAGGAGTTGATGAGGAGTATCCGACCAAATACAACTCACCACTTATAGCAGTTCTGGCTATAATTCCTAGCTGGACCAAACCGTACCTTGATTTGTTGGTAGAGAGAAAATTACCCGAAGATGAAGTTCTAAGCCGGCAGATCGTCTGGCGAGCAAAATCCTACACAGTAGTGGGAGGTGATATCTATAAGCGGAGTGCATATGGGGGTTTTCAGCGCTGCATTTGTCTAGAAGAAGGCGCAGAAATCCTAAGGGAAATTCACGAAGGCGAATGCAGACATCACAGTACAGCCAAATATTTAGTGGCAAAGGCCTTCAGAAATAGATTTTTGGCTTACAGCTAAGGCAGTTGCCTAACGGCTGGTTAAGACGTGCAAAGGTTCCCAAAAATACGCCAAACAAGCCCATGTTCCTGCTGATCAACGGCGACCAATTCCAATTACATGGCCTTTTGGGGGTCTGGGGGCTAGACATGGTAGGACTGTTTCAGTGGGCTCAAGGTGGATACACTCACCGTCTTGTGATGGTGGATACATTCACAAAATGGATTGAGGCAAAACCCGTCACAAGTTGTGTTGGAGTAACAACCAAAAAGTTCGTTGACCACGTGATCATCCAATTCGGGTATCCGCACATTATTATTACTAACAATGGGAGTAACTTTTCCATAGGGGAACTAGTCAAATTCTGCAATGAACAGGGGATCCGGCTTGATATAGAATTAGTCGCACATTCACAGGCCAATGGACAAGTCGAAAGGCTAAATGGTTTAATTCTTCAAGACCTACAACCAAGAATCGAAGCACCACTACATCATACTGCGGGGGCTTGGGCGAAGAAATTACCATCCATAATATGGAGTTTATAAACAACTCCTAATAGGTCAACCAGATATACACCTTTTTTCTTGGTCCATGGTGCGGAAGCTATTCTTCCGAGTGATCTCCCCGAGTCGCTGCGTATGTCAAAGAGAATGCCGAAGTTTCTCTATAAGACGCTCTCAATATGCTTGAGATAGTTCACATATTTGCTGAACAGAGATCTACAGCCTATCAGCAAAAGTTACGCAGATATCATAGTTAGAGAGTCAGTCTTTTAGGAAGGGCGATCTGGTTCTTCGGCTAGTGCAAAAAAGAGAGCACAAACTTGCCCCTATATGGGAAGGGCCCTTAATGGTTAGTTGAGCATTGCACAATGGTTCTTAGTACCTAACTGATATGAGGCCAGAAAAAAAGAGACCTGCTACTAAGAAGAGAAAGAGAGCTGGAGGCAGTACAAACCCGGATGAGATAGACCGTCCTTGGAATATTGCTCAGCTACGTCCCTTTTATTTTTAAAATTTATTTCTTTGTAATCATATATGTGTACATATTCAAAGTGAAAATAAAGTATTGGTCTCCTCAGTGTTTTTATTGAGATGTTTTTATGCACCACCTTATTTCCAAATGATCATGTCACAGTCGAAAATCCCATAATACTTGAAAGTATTTTATGCTCATGTTTTTTATAGTTAGATTTTCGATTCTAAAAATGCTACCTACAAATATAAGTCTAATTTTACTAGTTTAAACTTGGGTTTTTTGTCTGATTGCTGGATGCGGGTATTTTCGGAGTAGTGGATTGTTGGTACTGGAGGTCGGCTTTGATTCCGGGTTTAAACTAGCTTAGCAATTGAGATCCATTGCTTGGCAAATTTTCCATGCTGACGGTTTGCCGGCTCATGAAAGTAACGAGGCGGAAAGCCAAATAAATGATAAGTATAGGCAAAACAACAAGTGCTTATGTATTTTTCGAGCACATCAAATAAAAAAGCCAAAAGTGCTAAAAGGAGTAAAGCATAAATTCTTACAAACTTAGCATTAGAAAAATAATATCCTACTTATTATAATTAGATTGTTTTCAGAATAACAAATTGTTTTTATGGCACACGCTATGATGTAGGTGAAGAGGCAGGATTTACCGGCTCGCTAGACACATCACCCGTATCACCCCGATATCTGTCCGAGACAAGTAAGTCAGACTCAGTCTGCTCATCATCTTCGGAAACTTCAGCAACTGCTTCCTTTGGCGGTGGTGGCACTTCAACGGCCATGAGGAAAGACTCATCATAACTGGTCAATTTGGCCACGTGCGAGGCGTATCTGGTGCAAGAATCCTAGATCTCCTTGATGTTCTGCTCATTGCCATCTTCATCGACAATCGAATAACCCCTAATAACTTGCCATATTTCCATGCTTCCATGGTGGCTCATTACCATTGTAAGGGCATTCTATGCCATTGTGCATGCATAGGACATATTCCAATCCTTGACGAGCTCAGGCATATCCTTCGCCTTGTCTCGTAGCTCAACGGCCTTTGAGTCTAAGCCAGAGAGTCAAACAAATTCACCAATTTCTTCCAGTGGCTGGCGGAAATCATGAATCAGGTCCCCAACAGCAACAAGCCGGCTGGTGCGAGGCTCAGATGAAGAGGCATCCAGCATGTTGAGAGGATCTATAAGAACGAAAGCGAGGTTAACAAAAAATATCCGAGTCTCATAATTTGGAAAAAGGATAATTCAGGGATAGAAAAATTTACCAAAGATAGTGTCATCTACTTTGGCCTTCTCCTCTTGAAGGTTCCGGAGTTCATTCCGGAGAGCTTCGATGGTTTCCTTCTCCCTGTCCAAAGAACCTTGCAAGTCCGAGATTGTTTTGTCCTGTTTGGCGATGGTGCGGTCACGCTCTTTAGTGGCATGATTGTTTGATTCGAGAACAATAGCAATGCTGGTCTCATGATCCACCTTGAGCTTCTCCAGCTCTGTACGTAAGTCAACATTCTCCACCTCTAGGACCTTATAATTTTTGGCTTGTTCAATCATTTTACAGGACTGCTTCACAAGATCTGGCAAAGCAAGATATAAAAGCAGGATAAATATTTGTCTACATATGAAGCAATAGACTATGAAAGTGAGGCCTAAAATGTTTACCTTCAGCTTCATCTTTTGCAACTTTAAGTTGTGTATTTTCAAGTCGGAGAGCTCTAATATCTCTCCACTTGTTGCAAATATTCTTCAATAATTCCTAGTTATAAACATTAACTTTCTATAAGTCAGAATAGTAACAAGAGTTAGAAGTTTACTAAGACTCGGGCTAATATTTTAACTAAGTTAAATATTAGCACGAGCCTTGGGGGCTATACTAGTTCATTCTTTGGCATCCTATAAAAGCATACATCCGGATTTCCTATCCAACTTCATGCTTGGGGGCTAGAGGATATGATATTAAATACAGTAAAAAGAAGAGTCGGATTATGACTTACATAATGTTCACAACTTAATTTATTGAGGCTCATGTTCACATCGGTGGAAACTTTCTCGGTGAGAGTGAGAGGAATCACTGGTTGTGGCGGGGCCACACTAGCCTTAAACTTCTCGTCGTGGATATGAACTTGGTCAAGAATGTCGACGAGTTTAACGTCTTTAGCTTCTTGTGCCTCCTCCTCTGCTGTAATATTCCGGGTCTCCAGGCAATGGAGAGCCAACTTCTGGATCTCTTCCACGCTCTTCCGAGTAAGGCCAAGTTTGCCGAAACCCAGATTTTGCAGAAGATTATCCGTGAAGGTCTCAACTGAGGGTTAATTACCCTTTACATGTTCACCCTTACCAAGTTCCGAGTCACCTATGGTGACGTCGGTCTACAAACCGAGGTTGATTGGCTCTGATGTGTGAGCCGAAACATCTTCAACGCGCGGAGAAGAAGTACCCTCCAACGCTGATGATTGCCTTGCAGTAGGTGTCGGAGGTGGGTCACCAGGTGAGCCTAGAACTAATTTCTGCTTGCGCAGAGGCTTCCCCTGCTTTTCTTTTGCCTTACTCTTGGCAATCGTTTTAGACCTAGATGGTAACAGAGTAAATATCGTTGCCATTCAGGGAAGAGTACAAATTGATACTCGAAACCTTGTGAAGAAGTGCACCTCTTCATAATAGGCACTTTATGAGTGCCCATAGAAACAACCGGATCTTTGCACTTCCGTGTAAGTGTCTCCGGTAAAACTTCAAGTTCTTCATCCCCCTGAGGAACCGGATCCTCAGGTGGATATCCCTCGAGAGGAGAAAGCTCCGACTTGGGGATGTCAGCAAGCTGAAAGAGACATTATCTCAATATTGCAAAACTATAATAAAGTATAGATCAACACATAATTAAGTATGAAGGAAACAGCTAGAAAACTTACATGTGTCACATGTTCATCAGTGATATACATCTCTAGAGAGAGATCTGAAATCTTCCTCTCAACTTGCTCCTTGATCAACCATTTGATCCGAGACTCGTATTCTTTGTCCGAGATTGAGAGAGAGTTGATGCTGAGGCTGTCATTTTTACTCTTGGTGACCGTGTGCATAAGCCGATCACCATGGTGCTCAAGGAGCAGAATCCGACATACCAGCCAACAGTGGATCAGGTCCTATCCTTTCAGAACCTTGTGCTTCATCAAATACTCGATCCATCTCTTGGCAAGAATCAGATCGTCAGGAAGAGCCGGAGCTTCGGCATCCCAGGACTCTTGGGGCATGGCTACACGATCAACAAAATCTGGGAAAGTAGTTTCTTTGCCGGGAGCCAGTCTGTCCTTGTGGTAAAAGAACATGGATGGTCATTTCTTCACTGACTCACTAGCCTTAATCTTGGGGTAGACTCGGTCTCTCCTAAGAGTCAGGCTAAGAGTTCCGGTAATGTAGGGATTACTGGTAGTAATGGAATTTCTTTGAGTACCGAGGTAGTACCGGAACAATATAAGACTCAGTTTTATTCCGAGATAACCCTCACACAAGGAAGCGTAAGCGCTAAGTTCTAAAATCGTGTTTGGGGGAAGTTGTGGAGGGTAACTCCATAGTAATCTATAACCTCAAAGAAGAACTCTAAGGGGGGAATCTCAAACCTCTGTCGAGGTGAGTGTCAAAGTGGACCCTCTCGTCGGCGCGAGGGGTGGGGATGATCTGGTCGAAGTAGCTTTGCTAGTCGCCGGTGTGGAGGAGACCTTCCTTCTCAGTGACGCGCAGTTTCTCGTCATCAAGGACGCATGATATCCACAATCCGCAGAAGTTCTCCTTCTCCGCCGCTGTAGAGGTCGCCACCGTGGTGGATGGGTGGTACCGTGTGATTTGGGGGAAGAAAAAAGAGGAGCTAGCGCGTGGTGGCGTTGTGAGGAAGAAGAAAGCGGGGGCGCTGGTAATGAAGAATAAGGAGATCTGAACCCCTTAAATGCCTCACTGGCGTCAAGATTTGTGTGTAACGAATAGTTTGAACGTTCCACGCATCGTGGAAGGAGACTGGGTAACCTCCTTGCGAGGTTTACGCCTCCTCGATCTCCGCGCATGCATTAAAATGGTGCCTCGGTTCCACGATAAGTGGACCCACCAACGGTCGCACTGTCAGGAATGTCTGTTAGTGACATGACTTGACCTTGACTGATGTCAGGTTACGTCAGAGACCAAGTTCCAGCTTGATTTGAATTTGAAGTTGAAAACTAAGTAATATGCTCATAGGTCCGACTCGATTTGAGACCCGGATCCTACTTTTATTTTGAGTTTCAGAACCCTTCAAGATTCTGCAAGCCGAAGATAGATCAAGCTAGATGATGAAATTTGAATCTAGATCTTGGAGGCTTCTGGGTTCTACTGTTGGGGATATACTTTCCGGGTATACCCACTCTGACTCGCTGAACAGGGTGGCCCACTTCGGGTTAGAGCTTTGCTTCATGAGCGGCCCAATCAGGGAGAGAAAATGGAGGTCCATCTAGCTATGGAAAGGCCTAGAAGACTTAACGACTTAGGCCTTCTTAGTTACTTGTAGTCCAAGATGTACTCTGTAACCGACTCTTAGTCGTAGCCGGATAGGTCTCTCTTATAACCCTAGGCCGAATATCTATATAAGTCGTCCTAGGGGCTAGCCTTTAGGGAACCCACAATCTACAATCTCAACTCGCACAGGTGAACATCTTTTGTAATCTGTACTTCTAGCTCTGCTGTATTACTAGATTGCTAGCAGGAGTAGGATCTGTCCAAAGTCGACGCATTCGAACCTGAGTAAAGCTTGTGTTCTCACCATCCCGGAATACCGTCGCCTCACACCCCTTTCTCCACACGCCTCGAGTACCCCCTCTCGGCGTACATGTGTTCAATCCGATGACAAACATGCCTACAGAAATCTGGGGAGTCGATTCATGCATACATCCAGTGTTGGAACATCATCAAAAACATAGCCGAGAAGATCTTGGATGAGAGGGCAATCGATGCTTTCAACAACGGCTTATGCCGAAAAGAGGTTATTGGAGAGCTCCGCCATGCCAAGCCAAAAACATATTCAAACCTCATGGACATCGCTAACCAATTGGATGACAGCGAGGATGCAATAAACAATAAGCAAGGCCGCTCACCCAAAGAGGACCGCGACAGACGCAACAATGATGCCAGGAGGACACACAGCCGCAACTACGATGATTATGGTGGACCTAGTCAAGTGGTGGCTGGTTTTACCAATGAGGACAACCGCATAGGCGAGTACCACATAGGCGGGTACCGCAACAATCGAGATGAAGCCGGAGCGACTAGGACCACCCAATAGTACCAGCCAAGGCCCCCTTGATATGTCCTGCTATCACCCATGGAGATGCTCGAAGGACCATGTCACATGCACTACTATGTTGATTTAGAAGGAAGGAAATGGAGTCATCTCATGAAGGACTGCCGCACCTTTCTGGGGTTTCAGGGAGCCTACAACACCAAAGTAGCCAAAGCAACAAACCAAGGGTACAATGCCACACCCAGAACTCAAGCAATTAACGTACCGCCACCACCACCGGGACCACCTCCGGTAGCCACAGTAATTTAGCAACAACCCGCGGCAAACATGGCCCAAAGCGACGAGTACCTGCTGTCCAGGGGGATGCACATGATTCAAAAGGGGAGCCCATCCAATAGGTCCCATAAACTAATCACCTGACAAGTCAATTTGGCGATCAGAGCGCCTCCACCAACACTGCAATACCTAAACTGGTTCGAGTAGGAAATTAACTCCAGTAGAGCCGATCACCCCCTACTGGTCTTGCGACTGGGTCATTTGTCACTGATAGTCGAGGTGCAGATCAAAGGTTTCGACATGATCAAGGTCTTCATGGAAGCAAGAAACGCCATCTACCTCATCTACGCCAAAATGCTAAGTGCGATGAAATGCTCCCTCACCAACCTAGCGCCAACAAAAACCTCCTTCCATGACATAGTCCCGCGGGAAAAGGCCCCCTTAGGAAAGCTCATACTCGAAGTTGTCTTCGTATCACGAGAGAACTTCAGACGTGAGAAAATTGAGTTCGAGTTGTGGATTGGCCATCCCAGTACCACGAAATACTTGGGTGACCCACGGTTGCGCAGTTCATGGCAGTGTCGCACTACACATATCTCATGATGAAAATGTCAGTACCCAACGGAATCATAACTATATGGGGGAAGTTTTGCCAGTTGAGACAACTACGACCGAGAATTCAACAAGATCTCCAAGTTCTTCGGAATGGAAATAGAGTTCACCCATCTTAAGATTTCCACCGATCACGACGTTCTTTCAGAGGCAACAAGGTCCATACCCGAGCAATCCTTTGACTCCGCAAAGGATAATGAGAGTCTAGGTTCACCCCACTGACCAGAAGAAAACAACCTTTGTGTCTTCAAACCTTGGTCCCGCATAGGAAAGTGTGCTCGTCGAGTTCCTCCGTGAGCACTGAAAAATATTCTCATGGTGTCTAGCAGACATGCCAGGATTTCCCAGGGAAATCATCGAGCATGAACTCAATATATACCCTGATGCCAAATGAGTTAAGCAATCCCTACGGCACTTAGCAGATCCAAAGTGCAAGGCCATCGACAAAGATCTCCATCGACTCCTCAACACCAAGTTCATCCTAGAAATCAATATAGCAACCTAGGTAGCTAATCTAGTATGCATCCTGAAGAAAATACAGACACACTTCACATGTGCATTGACTTCACTCCATTAAACAAGCATTGTTCAAAGGATCATTTCCCGCTCCCGCAAAACGATCAAATCATCGACTCACCCACGGGGTGCGAGCGTCTTTTCTTCTTGGACGCATATTCTGGTTACATCCAGATCATGATGAAACTCGAAGACCAAGACAAAACAACCTTTATCACACCCTATGGTGTATTCTACTACGATACAATGCCCTTTGGGATGAAGAACGCAGGTGCCACATACTAGTGGATGATGCAAAATTGTGTTGGGGAACAAATCGGCAGGAACATACAAGTCTACATCAACGATGTCGTAATCACAACAAGGTAAGAGTTGACTTTTATCGGTGATCTACACGAGACATTCGACAATCCCAGCTAATAATGCTTCAAGCTTAACTCGATGAAGTGCTCCTTTGGAGTCCCTGCGGGGCAATTCCTCGGGTACCTAATATCAGCTAGGGGAATTGAGGCTAACCTTGAAAACATCTAGGAAATCCTAAAGATGAAGAAGACAAAAAATCTGAGGGGCGTACAGTAGCTAGCTAGGCGTGTGGTGGCACTTAGACGATTCATCGCTCGACCGGGTGAAAAAAAGCACTGCCATTTAACACATTGATGAAGAAATCAGATACCTCCGAGTGGATCGATGAATCCTAGAGAGCCTCTGAAAACCTGAAACAAACACTATCGACATTGCTCATCCTGGTGTCACCCAAAGAAAAAGAACCATTGTTGTTGTACACCACCGCCACTAACCAAGTGGTAAGCACGGTGCTAGTCATCGAACGACCCAAAGAAGGGAAAACCCATGGAGTCCAGCGGCACGTCTAGTACCTCAATGAGGTACTATATCCATCCAAACAACGGTACCCACACTATCAAAAGCTTTCATATGGTGTCTTCATGACAACATGCAAACTATGTCACTACTTCTCGGAGCACCTGATAGTGGTGGTCAATGAGGCCCCTCTGTCCAACATCCTCACTAATTCTGATGCAGGATGATGTGTCTCCCTTTGGGGAATCGAACTATCCCATCAGGACATCAAATACGAGAAACACAAAAACATAAAGTCTCATGTGCTACCTGACTTCATCATGAAGTGGATGGAAATCCAAAGCATAAGTCCTCCAAATCTATCGAGTGCCTAGACCATGTACTTTGATGGATCTGAATGAACAGAGGGAGCGGGCACCAGCGGAATACTAGTGTCACAACAAGGATATAAGATGCGGTACATACTTTGGATGAGCTCCCCGAACACATCCAACAATGACGCGGAATATGAGGCCTTGTGCATGACATGCACATGGCAAAGGCATGTGGTGCAACTCGTCTCATAGTATTTGGTGATTCAAATATCGCCGCACAACAAGGAAATGAACAAGTGTGGTGCCATGAATGACAATATGATCGCGTAATGCGACATGTACAATATCATGGAAGGCCACTTTGATGGATGCGAGGTCTCCCACATTAGCAGAGGAAGCAAAGAGGAAGCTGATAATCTGGAAAACATCAGATCCCTCTGTCTTCCTGTACAACCCAGAGTCTTTTGGGACAAAATTAGCGAGCGATCCGTCAAAATCGAAAAAGTCAGCAAAACTACGGAGCCGAAAACACGCAAGGGGGCCGGGTCACAAGCTGACTCGGGGCTGCGCCAACTCCAGGATCCAGGGAACCCACACGAGAGGACGAGGAAGAACCCGAAGACGTCATGATGATCGAGCTTACTTGGGTGCAACCATACTTAGCGTACCTTACAAACAGGGAACTCCCTGATGATATAGTCGAAGCACGGAGAATCCCCGTCGCCCCAAAGTCTTCAGAGTATAAAGGGAGAACTCTACAAGTGAAGTATATCAGGTGTTCTCCAACGATGCGTAACACCCGAAGAAGGGAAAATCATCCTTAAGGACATCCACGTAGGAATATGTTCCCACCATGCCAGCAGCTGAGCAATAGCATAAAAGATTTTCCGAGTAGGATTCTACTAGCTTACGACGGTTCAATCAGCCAAGGACATTGTTCGCACAAGATTTCTAGCAGTTCGCCACAAAACCGCACACACCCACGACTGAATTGGATCCCATCCCTATGCCCTGGCCTTTCGCCTAATGGGTACTCAACATGGTGGGAAAGCTCCATAGATCATCTCCCGGCGGACATGTCTTTCTGCTCATTGCAGTTGACAAATTCACCCAGTGGATAGAGGCAATGCCTATTACTAGTCAAGACGCCACATCAGCCGTAAACTTCATCAAGTAGATTTTTTCCCGCTTCAAGATGCCACATAGCATAATCACCGACAGCAGATCCAACTTCACCTCTAGAGATTTCTGGGACTACTGCAAAGAGATGGACATATAACTGAACTATGCATCGGCTGCCCACCTACAAACCTACAACCAAGTGGGAAATGCCAATGGACTGGTGTGTAATGACATCAACAAAAGGCTCCTGACACCACTAGAAAGAGAAAAAGGCGCTTGGGTAGAGGAGCTACCCTCCACCCTATGGAGCTTACGAACAACCCCAAATATTGCCATGCATGAAACACCTTTCTTCCTGGTCCACATAGCCAAAGCAGTGATTTGAGGAGAAATAACTCATGGGGATCCACAAGTCATCGCATGCAATGAAGCTACCTCCATAGCGGTACTCGGAGATGACGTCGAGACACTCGACAAAGCTCGAGACATCACACTCAATAGATCAACAACATACCAGCAAACCATGCGCAATTACCACAGTCGTCGACTATGTCCCATGTCCTTCAACGTGGGGGGACCTGGTCCTTCGCCTCAAACAAGATGGCCACCACAAGCTAGAGTCGCCCTGGCAAGGACCCTACAACGTCACATAAGTGATCCCAAGGGGGCATATCACCTCTAGGACAAAGAGACAAGAGACAAGTACTCCAATCCGTGGAACATTGCGCATATGCGAAGTTTCTACGCTGAGGAACTTTGTCTCCCGTATTTTACTTTTAATAAGGCCTACGACTAGGCTACTTAGAAGAAACTCGTATTTTCTTCCAATAAGGCATACGGCCAGGTGATTACGCCAAAACATGTACCTCCGTATTCGACAATAATAAAGCAAAGTTCTCTCAACTAAGAATCAATTTCAAGTTTCATTATTCTTCATCATACCCGATACTCGGGGGCTGTATTAGTTTATCATTACAATATGCCCGATACTCAGGGGCTTCGCCAAACTAGCTTAGTTCAGTACACCCGATACTTAGGGTCTGTGATAACTAACCCTAGCACAAGCGCACTCGATATTTGGGGGCTGCATCGTTAAATACATAATCAAAAATACTAATGACTTCGAGCGCTAGAGCACTCTGAACGCTAAGACCCGAGTAGATGATTCGGTCGAACTAGCATCAGGCTAACGAAAAGGTGTTGCGCAAAAAGTGCTAAGTGCAAAGAGTCTGGATAAAGCCGCATTATACTACCTTCAAAACTTTTGAGTTACAAGTATTTTAAAAGTACACGTATGTTTTTTATAGGGAGCAATCCAATAGTTACATATGAAACTTAATGAAAAATTCTTCATCGGCTTCAAGAAGTTGGCGGATAATCCTGATAGTTGGCCGACAGGCAGCCTCATAGTGTGGAGCCATAGACATAAGGCCACCCCCTTGCGGGGCGGTAGTCCCCGCACAACCTCTTTAAGATGAATTAACGAGTGGTGCACATGCACCCAAGAAAGGGCAACTTTGGCACCCACAACAAGATGCATCTGAACGAATTTATTAATTTCCTTGCCTCGCCCAAATTTCTGCATCAGCGGCAGTAGTCCTTGAGGCTAAGGATCCCTCAAAAACATCATATTATAAATCAATGTCAGCGTGGAACGACAACACTCAACAAACTGGCCCACTTGGTAAGCCATGTCTTGAAGAAGCGCAAGCACATAACCTTGCTTGCAATCCGTCCAAAAGTCACATGTGGTACCCGACGAAGCTTGATGAGCGTTTATTCGGGCTTTTAGTCATTGATACTCAGCCAATCGTCTAAGAGGATGCTTGCACAGTATAAAGAAACATAGTCAATTTTTCGCGAAAAATAAGGACTCACAGTCTTTGTGAAAAGCTTACACACTATATCTTCGCTCGCCCTCGAAATTTCTTCCAGTATAAAGTTTTCTCTCTTGGCTGCTTTTTGGGCTTTCGAGTGAAGGACAACAATATTTCCCTTTACAACCCGGAACTCATCTTCTGGCTGCTTAATATGATGTATTTTCTCGTAATACAACAGAGGGTCAATAACTCGGGTAACAATGTTTGCATTCTCGAGTGCATATGTTCCCCTCAGCACCAAGTCTTTACATGAAGAGGTAGGCGCATCCAAAGGATCAGGAGAACAATCGGTGGTTTTATGAGGAAGCAAGGGAGAAAATATTCAAGACGAAGTTCCATTCAAAGGCAACAAAACAAATAAACACTCAAAGGTAGATTATGTGCCACAAAAGAGGGATATTCCTAGTAGCAGACAGAGCCATACATATGATGGGTTTCCTCTAGAAGCACAAAAGAAGGATCAAATCTACACTACAACACTAGTCACAGCGGTGGCACTAGCTGAGAGCAGATCACCCAAAACTTTCGTGATGGGGGCTTCTTGCACCTCTACGATGGCAAGGAGAAGCTTAGAAAACTTCTTCGCCTTCTTGAAATAGGGCTTAAGGGGAACCACTTCACCCGCTTCATTTTTTGGAAGGGACAAGCTAACCTTCTGCCAGTCAACTTGGGTGTCATGAGCCAATGCCAACGCCATAAAACTTTCAACACCACTTTTCATGTGGAGGATGTTGTAGTGCATCATCAGGTTCCTCTCCGTGTTGAAGAAAACAACAAGGTCGTTGAAATCAGCAGGTACAACTTTGCCCGAAAAATCTCTGTGTGGAGGCGCTTGAAGGCACGACAAGTGTGGGTAAATACGTTTATGGCGCGCATGTTGTTTCCTTCCAGGATGTTCACGACATCTAAAAATGGATCTGATCATTGATCCTCTTCCAAAATCAGGGAATGACCCGTGATATGTACATTAGAGGGAAAATGGCAAGCTTATGAGGCAATTACAGGTCAGGAAGTAAAAGAGTTACATATTGTGAGAAGCTTACTCGTCCGGTAGATGTTCAAGCATTCAAGATTTTTGCATAGCTCCTCATCATGAGCCGCCGTCTTGGTAGATTCTTCTTCACACCATCTCTTCTCAGATTTGGTCACAGCTTGGGCCTCTTTGAGGGCTTTTTCGGCTATTTTCAATTTTTCTCGAGATCATCCGCACGCTGCAAAGCGTCTTCGTGAATAATCGTGGATTCCTTAGAAGTGTATGAATCATTCAAGTAGATACTATATGAAGCAAGGTGAACAAAACAAATTACATGAACAAGAAGAAATCAACAGTTCGAACCAGCGTGAGTGGTGGATTTGTCGTGGATTTTGATGAAGTGAGTAGCCATGTCCACCATCTCAGGGATGATTGGCTGTGGAAAGGATCAACGAATTAAAAAATAAACTTAGGGGCTGACCTACCGGGTGGAGACCATCAAATAAAGTCAAGAAGCAACTTACATCATTCATAGGAGGCCGACTCGGGATTTCAGAAATAATAATGCCCTTGTAGGCATTCTTCTTTATATTCTTCTTGGAAGGCATTGCTGGGGTACCTACCAGGTCCTTGGGAACAACGAATCCGCAGTGTGTTCCTGCAAGTCCATTGGTTCCGTTGACTTCATCAACGATTTGGCAGCAATTTTTGGTAGCTCAGCTCCTGCTTCAACGGGTGAGCTTCGAGGATCTTCTTCCTCCTTGTCAATAAAGGAGAAGTAAATCATTTGACAAAGGGAAGAATCATTGAATGCAAAGAAAAAATTATGGGTGCAGTACTTACGAGCTAACATCCTATGAAAAATGGAAAAATCCCTTTTTGGTAGGAGGAGCCAGAGTTATTGGTGTGATATCTTCGTCTTGGAAGCACTAGAGTCATTGGAATCCTCGATAGTTTCGATCTCCTCCTCAGCCCATTTCATCTTGCCCGTTGCAGCATCAGCAACGTAGTCGCAAGATTTAGCGGAGGGGACCATCATCGCAGAATGGGAGACTGGTCAGTAGACCCCTCCTGAATTATGGGCTCCCCAACAAACCGTTCATCACCATCTCATTCAGTGTCTGGGACAACTTCGGGTACTACGCCACCTTCAGGCAACGGTGGAAGGGAGTATAGGGAAACATAGTTCTACAGATGAAGAAATTCGATATGGGAAAAGAACAAAACATAGGAGAACAAATTCAAATGGACAAAGTGAAGAAATAGAAACTCACGTATGGGGGAAAATGTTTCTTGTTGTAAGGGTCCACTTGACAATTTGAAGGAACTGCATCATCTCGAGTGAGCGTAGTAAGGAAGTAGACTATTTTCTCGAGTTTGGCAATGGAAAACTTCGCAGAAGAAAACCCACCAGATCCTTTTTTCCTCATGTACATCCACATGGCTGAGAGTCTAGCTTGAAGGGGTTGAATGCGAAGCCGGAGGAAGTGGGACATGATCTGAATACCCGAAACTTCTTTGCTGGTCTGATACTGCATGTCATGGATCCGATACATTAGTGGGTTCGTTTCCTTGATCTCTACTGGAGTCACAAGCTGCTACTAGGACATGTCCTTAACCACATCCTTCAAAAGATCTACAAGCGCAATCCCATACATTTGGCCGTCGAGTTTATCGTCCTTGATGTAGAACCAATTCCGTAGCCAACCTGAGATGATGTCAGCGATCTTGAAGACAAAGAAATCAACATCTGGGTGGAGGGAGATGATGGATTTGCCGACATCATGAACGACGTCCTTCGTCGCATTTATCCGAATAACGTACAAGCGCTTCCACATGCCCCAATGAAGGTGGATCCCGAGGAAGCACTCGCACAGAGTAATGAAGCATGTGATATGAAAAATGGAGTTTGGCATGAGCTGGTGCAGCTGGATGCCATAAACAATAAGGGAAATGCCACATTATAGAAATGAGAGAAACATTACCCGCTAGCCCACTTCAGGCATAGGTGTGGCCTCATCGTGGGGAAGTTTGTTCAAGGTGTGCTCCGAAATAACCCCGACCTGACGTGTAGCACGAAGCTCATGGGCAGTGATCTTAGATCCGCCCAACCGCCAATCTTCCTCTTGGTTGAGGTAGCATCGTCGACAGAACCAGTGGTCTTGCTTTCCCCATGGCGAGGGGCCGGGGGTCACCGGAACAGCTGCGAAAGAAGTTGAGTGGCACGAACTTTTGTGGCAATGGCGTAAGAACGCAAGGAAGAAGGAGAAGGGCGAACGTTGGAGGGGAATAGTGACTAGTAAAAATCCCGTTGAGGCACTTATAAAAGGATCAACAACAATTGATGACCGTTGGATCACACGGAGGTTTGTTAGAAGCGTATCGGTGCCGCCACGTGGCCAAACATAACATGGAATTGTCACTTGAAGAGCGTAGTACAACGGGGAGTTGTATGCTGTGTTCGGGAAGGATGAATGAATCTCGTGGAGAGTTTGATCCTGGCTTAGGATGAACGCTTGCGGCATGCTTAACACATGCAAGTCGAACGGGAAGTGGTGTTTCCAGTGGAGAACGGGTGAGTAACGCGTAAGAACCTACAATCGTCCATCACCGTGTTAATTACGGAGATAAATCGTGTGATGCCTCGATTTTTGCACGACGTGGCGTCGTGCGATTAAACTTACCGCACAGCGTCAGTTAGCCTATGTCATGGGCCCACTACTCATGTGTCCCGTCACATCCTCTCCATCACAACTCAAGCACGCCATCATCATCAGCAATGACGTCATGCACGAGGAAGGAAAAGCGTCGGGTTGTAGCAACAATAATTGGATAGTTGTTTAGCTGCTTTAGAAAAGAAGACCCGAGTCGATTACCTCCTTAGATGAAGAAAATCTTTGAGCCTATGCTCTAGTGCAAGCACCCGAACATAACCTCAGGGGCTACTCCCATTGAGAGTGCTGGTCGCGCACCCAATAGAAATATTTTTGGCAAGGAAATGAAATTTTCTCAATTAAGGAATTAGAAGACCCGAGTCGAGTACCTCCTCGGATGATGAAGGTCGTTGGGCCTATGCTCTGGTATAAGCACCCAAACATAACCTCGGGGGCTATGGTGGCTATGAAAATAGCCATATTTCTCCATATTTAAACTTCATGTTTAGTCAAGTAATCGACCAAGAATCTCTCTAGCCTTGCAACTAATGACTAACTATTGCAAAGATGTGCAATCCATTGTTTTGAATTGTGTTGTGCAGGAAATCATGCTTTAAGGCAAAATCAGGAGCCATTAATGAAGATTTTGAGGAAGTCTCCATGGCCAAGCAATTCTGGTGCCAAGACCAGTTGACAGAGGCTTTAACAACCACTGGTACGGGCAGGACTGCCCGTACGGTCCGCCCGTACCATGCAGTGCTGGCTACATCTTGTTAAAACCTATGACTTTCGTGAAGGCGCCTATATATTTTGAGGTGCCAGCCGCTACGCAGAGGGCCAACATTCTCAGATTGTATCACAACACCACCAAAGGAGATCCATCACCATAGTTCATCCTCTCCACCCTCCATCCTCTCCATAGCCATAGCCATTAGCTTGTACTTGAGATCTTGTGATTCAGCAACCATTGTAAGAATATTTGATTTCAATCTAAGTATTCTACAAATGTTTTCTATCCTTGATCCTATTGTTATGAGTGAGTAGTCCTCATGGGTTGTGGGTTGGGGTGAAACCTAGCAGGGATTATGTGCATCTAATCCATGGGAGTACTATTTATTGATTGAATAGAGATTTGTATCTTTGTTTCTTTGTCTCTTGTCTTGATCCATGGACTTGTAGGTACCCAAGATCCCATAGATTGATAAAGGCTTGAGGTGAGATACTTGGTGAGCAGCGATCTCGTAGGAAACCCGGTGATAGAAAGGGGAGTACATTCTTTGTTTAGCGATCCATTTGGGAACAACAACAACATCACTTCTTAAGGCTTTGATCTGTCTTTTCACTTAATAATTATTGTAAGCCCAATGCTTCGTGGTTACAATGGTTGAATCAAAAAGCTATTGTTATGCATGTGACTCGCATGGGCTCTAGTATATCGGGATGCGTTTCCCACAAATTTAATCTTTGTTATCATTACACATGAATGTGTGTATTACTATCTTTATCCCATATGATGTGCAACTATAGGTGAATCATTAACCCTGGCCTATCTCCATCCATTAAAACAACCCACGATCCAAAGTAAACTAGAAATTTCTGGTGAATGAAGGTAAAATAAAGAAACAAGTGTTGTAGACGTGCCTTATTAATTTCCTTTTAGCATTGTTTCCGGAAATTTCTGATTGTTTCCGTAAATTCGGATTCGATTAAACCTAGGTCTACTAGGGAAAAAGCTACTATACTGCATCCGTAAATTCGGATCGAAGATATCAACCCTTTTCCTGGCGTCGTTGCTGGAGAAGCAATTCGCTATCCTCGTGAGGTCAGGTGTAGCATCCCAATTGTCTAACAATTGTAATGCTACTTGTCCTAGTAAGATATTGGCTACTTCATATATATTGTTGTTGCATCATAATTATATCATGCTCATGTCATCATGCCTCCTTGCATTTGAGCATCATATAAAACTCCTTTTCTTTTGGTTCTTCTCTCACTTGCATTATTAATTATATTTGCCTCTTGATATTGTATTTGATTATTGATATATTGTCCAAATGCCCAAGTTGAGTTGGGGGCATATATTTTATTCCATTCCACCATCTTTCTCTTCCACCACTTTATAATCCCACCATCCCATTAACCATGAGCTTGTTTCTCTTTCTTTTGCTATTTTTGTTCTAGCTCATGTGGGATGGGGTGGATCTAGTCCTTTAATTCTTTGCTTGGATTTATTACACTTATGGGAAATGCATGAGAATAATGCCATAATAGTATTATTGTTTTCACAAATTATATCATGGTATTATTATTTTGCATGGGCCATGCAAGCTTCTTCACCACCTTCTTATTCCATGGGATTTTTCTTTGAATTTATTGGATCCTATCTTGGGAGGCCATCTACCACCATTACACCACCCTCATAATCTCATCCATCTCATTTTCCTCTTATTTTTAATTCTCCATGCATGATTCATATGAGCCTTTTTCCACCTAATTCTTTTCTTCCTCTTCTTTCTTGTTTCTCATCCACATTAGCTCATGCTAGATCAAGCCCTATGGTTCTTCTTGGTTTGGCCTCATAAACCAAATTAAAATCTAATTACCTAATAAAACCTAACCTAGGTTCTCTCTCTCTCTCTCCAAATTAAAATCTAATTACCTAATAAAACCTAACCTAGGTTCTCTCTCTCTTGGTTTGGCCACCCTAACCCTCTCCCTAACCCTAGCTAAACCCTAACCGAGGCCACCATCTACCCTAGCCCGATCTACTCCCTCTTCTCTCTTTCTTTCTCTACCGCCAGGCTAGCCCCACCCTGGCCTCTCTCGTCCTCGGCCCCACTTGCAGCCTCCCTCTGCCGTGCCTACCTGCCCACCCCCACCTGCACGTCCTCGAGGAGAAAGGAGAGAAAGGTGGCACCGAGTCCACCTTATCTCTGTCGTGCCCCGCCTGCCTTCCTCCTCTCTCCCTCTCCTGTTTCCCTCCTTTCTCACGCCTCTCTGGCCTCTCCCAGATCTGCCCCGAGCTGCCCCTCCTCCTCTCCTTCTTCCTCCCCGACAACAGCTCCTGCCGCCGGTCGCCGCCAGGCTCACCTCGTCCCCGCCGTTCCCGCCGTGCAGCTCGACCTGGAAGTGGTCTGGAAGCTCGAGGAGGTTCCCCTACGATGCCCTGTCCACGCCAACGCGAAGAAGAAAGCCCCAGCACCGCCAGTACCTCGCCGCCCGACGCCAAACCCTAGCCGCCAGTGCGCCAGCGTCCTCGCCGTACCAGAGGCTCCCCGCCTGATCCGAGCCCGCCGGCGAGCCCGCGGTGAGCATCTCTTCCCCTCTGACATGCTCCACCTCGCCGTACCGCCCTAGCCCCGCCGTTACTTTTGCCGAGCGCTCTCAGTGCGCTAGAGCTCGCCGCCGTCTGCAGGTTTCCCGTGCCGCAGCAAGCTTACCTAAGCCCCCACCCCTTCCCTGTCAGCTCCCCTAGGCTGCCGCAGTGTCTCCGCCCCCTCTGCGCGCTCGCCCGTGTCCCGGGCTCGAATCCCTGCTCCGCGCTACGCGCACCACGCCGTCAGACCGAGGGGAAGAAAAACAGTAACCCGGGCCTGTGGTAATTTTCAATAAGCCCCCCACCTTTTTGATTCCTGCAACCCGCGCTCCTATCGACCCACCTGTCAGCCGCTCTGATAGAATTGCAGAAAACCCCTCTGCTTTTCCCGGCCGCAACCCGCGCTCCAGCCCCAACCCCACCTGACAGCCCCTGTCTTCCTCACCGCTATCACGTGGGCCTGCGCCAGTTGGCCCACCCCGCAGTCACAGTGGCTAGCTCAACCCGCGGTGACAAAAAGATTTTTGCCGCGCGTGGTCCAATCAGCACAAAGGCCCACCCGTCAGTGGCTGTGGCTAGATCTGACTGAGTGAGAAAAGTATTTTCCTGAGTCAGTTTTTAATTAAACCTTTTTCTAATTGATTTAAATTCAAATTCAAAGCAGATTTAAATAAATTTGAAATACAAATCCAAATAATACAAGTAATATATGTTTTGGAATCAGAAAAATGTGAGGAATTCAAATATGCCATTCAAAATATGTTTTGAACACTTTAAAATTTCGAGATGATTAAAATTACAATAAAATGCCTTTTCCTTATTTAATTAATAACTTTTGTTTTACAACTCCAAATTTGACAAATAATATGTCTAAATCGATCAGCGCGACGAGCCCGTTCTAAATATGCAGTTCTTGTTCTGAGTTGAAGCATGCATCATGTTGTTATTAAAAATCTGAACTGTTTATGACAATAAAACTTGGTTAAATGAATAATAAAATGCTTTATCTCTTGTATCCACACCTCACCTTTGCCATGCTACTTTAATGCCATGTAAATTGTGCATCATTCATCATGGAATGTTTGTTTGCTTGACACATTTTAATTCATGTGGTTGTGCACTTTATTCATGTTGGCCCTTGTTTGTTTGGTTCTTCTTCGAATAGACGCCCAGCAGGAGAATTACCATGAATCCCAGGAGTATTACCCAGATCCATCTCTCGCTTCAACTGAGCTGCCAGGCAAGCACTACCACATGCTTGCATACATACAGTACCTATTGCCTCTATCTTTTTCTTGCATCATTGAGTCGCGATTGCATTGAATTGAATCCCAAGTACTGCATGGCCTTTACTTTTAATCCACACCAAGCTTGTTCCGGTCACATGAGCCATTACTACAGGAGTTATTTGAGCCATGCGAGTCGTAGAAAAGCATGAGTAGGGTATGTGAGTGTCTGATGGATAATGAGGTACCTAAACAACATAACCTGAGTAGTAATGGGATAACTAATGAAAGAGGCACCGGTGAGCAATATCTGCTATTTGGTTTTTCCTGCTCACTTGTGTCCCGTAGGACCCCGAGTACTTGATTCCTGTTCCTTGACTATTCGCACTATCCACATCCGGGAGGCCTTATGGACCCCCCTGAGCCAGAGCTTGATTCATTCTTATTTCTTGGGGCCACAATTAGTTTGGGGCTTTATTACTATTATGTACTTATGCCATGTTACTGCTTTATTTAAAATTGTGCGAGGAGCACCTGTACTGTTTTGGATCGTGACACGTTTTCGCTGTATCGACAAGCCCAGTCACATTTTCGGGTTCCCAGTTGTTTACCGCCGTCCACACAAACCTTGGGTCCGTCTCGGAGCCGGCCAACTTCGTTGTGGGTAGCTTAATGGGGTGGCCCCCTGAAATGTTTCTGAATCCTGTGATTGTTTTGTCGTGAACGCCTCGTTGGGTTTTGATTTGGTTTTTCCGAGGTTGATCGAGTGTGTGTTGCTATTCGTGCACCCCTGCAGGGTAAATCTTTCTGAAAGCCGTGTCCGCGGTTATGGACGACTTGGAGCACAGTTTCTCGATCATAGACAAGTATAATTAAAGTACCGCTTTTAAATTGACTAAGTACTTGACTAGTAAATGGTTAATAAAACGGCCAACAGATGATGGAGGTTGTTCATCTGCTTCCTCGTTGGTAAGCGGGGAGGAGAATGGATCTGATAATTATACTGCTATAACTGTTGTTCTTAATTCACGGACTTCCGTTTATCATTAGTTAGGTGGAAGGTTAGCGAGTATCTGTAGAATTGTTAGGTATTATCTTTTGCTGCAATTGCGTCACCCCAGGTTGTGTCCCCTTTAGCGGCATAAAGACTTGCTGAGTACCCCTAGGGTCTCACATGATAAATTGTTTGATTCAGATGAACAGGTGTACCCGCAAGATGGATACTGGGTGGAAGAGACATATGATGTTGGCAACGATATTTCACTGTAGAGATTCCGGGAACGGGGATCCGTGTGATCTGTGGGCGGGATGTGTTTATTTAAGGGGCATCTTATGCCAATTTGTTTCTTATCTGTACTCGGATCTTGTTTTCCGCTTCCGCCTGATACTCTGATGTGTGATGTATGAGGAGCTATCCTAAATTATTATATCTACCTAGGACATTTGGATCTTGCCGCATGGCGTTGCTATATTTCTATTTCTTTTAGATGGAATGGCTCTGAGGACTGTTGTATTTGGCTTGCATACATACTCATTTGTGTATGTAGTTGATCCCTTCGCCTGCCGATTACGCCGCTCGTTCTTGTCCCGTTGTCTGAAAGTGGATAGGACGGCCAAAAGGTCTACCGTGAGTGGCCCTGGGCCCCACCGTACTATTTTAACCACTTTCGTTCATCCAGGCATTAACTAAGAGCGTAATTTACCGAGGTAGTTACAATTGGTATCAGAGCCATCCCGCCCTTCAGGGTCTCAGCAAAAATGGTCGTTGTCAGTCTAGCAAATATTTTGGTAGTTATGTATACTAGGGAAAAACAAACGTGAGAGTAGGACTGCTTCCATTTTTCTTCTTACCCACCCACCCACCCTTTTCTGGTAAGGAAGTGTAACGTTTTCAATCCTCTTCTAAAATTCAAACTAGGATTCACGTGTTCTGGGTTCCGTAGTACCATAGGTTGTGTTTGTGTTTGTGTGTGTGTGTGTGTGAATCCCTTGTCTATCTGTTGCATCCAAATGCTATCTCTATCTAACTTTTGGGTATCAACTGTTGGTACATTCCCTACCTACAGTCCTTTGTAAACCGACGCGATCTATTCTGATTCGTTGTACACCGATGCGATCTATCTTACTCTTTGTTATCCGATGTTATCTTGTTGGGGTGTTCTTTTCCATAGTTAACAATCTTTAGGTTCATCTTAAGAAGAAGTTGTTGGGATATGTGTTTTACTGATTCATGTGCGGAGTAATGATTTGAGTGCGGGATGGAGTCGCGACCATACCACTACTTTTGTCATTTTCTTTTGTATACTGAACTAGTAGAGTTACTAATCTTGATTCGTTAAGTGGTTTTGCGCATATAGTGGTATTTTAATGCCGAAATTTGCGGAAAATTTTTCTTTGTTAGTTTGTATACCACACTCCTTGTTCAGTCGTGTGTGCTATGCTTAATATCTTCTAGTTGCCTTGAACTTTGTTGATATTTTAATATCATCTCAGTGAATTGCATTCCTTAATCTTGATTAATTCCATTTTGGTACTATTTTGGATTATTATCATTCTCCATTATAGTACTGACTTGTGTTTTATATCAATCACAGGATGGCACTACCACGCCGTTCTGAGGAGAATATACCACCTAAACTTGGGGCCGCTTTGGCAAGTATTGCAAATGCTTTGGGCACTATGCAGCAGAACCAGCAGCGCTTCGAGGAAAGCGTGAGGAGGAATGAGTTTGCTCCCCTACCTCCACCTCCCAAGCGAGGAGACATCAAGAGTTTTCTCAAGTTCAACCCACGCCAATTTGAGGTGTCTGATCAGCCACTTGATGCAGATGATTGGCTTCGTGAAGTGTCAAGGTTGCTGATGACTGCGGATGTTCCCGAGCAAGAATGGGTCAAGTGTGCTACTCACCTTCTGAAGGGAGATGCAACTCTCTGCTGGGAAAATTACCTCAAGGCAGATCTTTCTGGTTTTCAGCCTACTTGGGAGCGGTTCACTACTACTTTCAAAGATTAATATCTGTCAGAAATTGTCATGGAAAGGATGAAGGAAGTGTTTCTCAACCTCAAGCAGGGCACTGACAATGTCAACACCTACATCAGGAACTTCATGAACCTTTCTCGTTATGGTGGCGATGAGATCTCTGATGACAAGAAGAATCAAAAGAGGTTTCGGCAAGGCCTCAATGCTTCCATCAAATATGCAATCACTCATGCAAGGCCAGCATCTTTCCTGGAACTTCAACACACAGCTCTGCAGGAAGAAGCAAGTAGGCATGTGTTTGAGGAGTCAAAGAAACACAGCCGTGATACAGCAAGCTCTTCTGCTATGACAGCTCCTTCTAAGCGTCGTGTCTGGGTTCCTAACACCCCACCGTCGCTCCTTGCTCCACCAAGACCTTCAAGCTACGCACCAAGGCCACCAAACTCCTTCACTGCGGCTTCCAGGGGCTACAACCACAACTACCCTCGAGCACCTAGCAGAGTCCCTGGCTACGTTGCTCCACGTCCACCTAGTGCTTGCTATACTTGTGGAAACACTGGGCATCAGCACTGGAATTGTCCAATGAACAACAAAGCTCTTCCACCACCACCTCCAAGACCTGCGGCAAGTGCTCCTATGATTCGTGCACCTCCACCTCGGGCTCTCAACATCAACACTAAGCCGGGGTCTATGGTTGCTCGTGCCAACTATGTCAACGCCGCTCAAGCTGAGCATGCACCTGGAGTTGTCATGGGTATGCTTCCTGTTAACTCAGTTCCTGCATGAGTTTTGTTTGATTCTGGTGCTTCGCATTCTTTTGTTTCTCACAAGTTTGCTCATGAGCAAGATCTGGCTATGGTTCCTTTATTACATCGTCTTGTGGTACAATCTCCTAGGTCAAACATGAGGGCTGCTCATATCAGCCATGACAATCAAATTGAGATTGGTGGCTCTTCGTTTCCGGCTTCCTTAATTATTCTGGGAAATTCTGATATTGATGTTATCTTGGGCATGGATTGGTTGACAGCAAATGCAGCTGTGATTGATTGTGCTGAACGTTCTGTTTCTCTGAAAATTCCTGAAGGCCATATAGTCTATTCTCCAAGTCTGACTCCTGCAATTCAGCTTTATTCATTGGCGGCTCTGAATGATGATGCTATGGAAGGTATTCAGAGTGTTCCTATAGTTTGTGAGTTTCCAGATGTCTTTCCTGAAGAGTTGCCAGGTATGCCTCCGGATTGTGAGGTTGAGTTTGTCATTGAACTTGAACCTGGCACCGCTCCTATCTCCAAGCGGCCTTATAAAATGGGTCCTGCTGAGTTGGCTGAACTCAAGCGTCAGTTGGATGAACAAGAGAAGTTGGGTTTCATTCAGCACAGTACTTCTTCTTGGGGTAGTCCAACCATCTTTGTGAAGAAGCGAGACAAGACTGGTAGACTTTGTGTTGACTATCGGGCACTCAATGCTAAAACCATCAAGAATAAATATCCCCTTCCGCGGATTAATGATCTCTTCGATCAGCTAGCTGGAGTTGTGGTTTCTCAAAGCTTGATTTGAGAAGTGGTTATCATCAAATCAAGATCCGCAAGGAAGATGTTCCTAAAACAGCTTTCACCACCCGCTATGGCCTGTATGAGTACACGGTCATGTATTTCGGACTCACCAATGCACCTGCCACCTTCTCGAGGCTTATGAACTCGGTTTTCATGGAGTATCTTGATAAGTTCGTTGTGGTCTATCTGGATGACATTCTAGTCTATTCTAAGTCAAAAGAAGAACACGAAGAACACCTTCGGTGTGTCCTAAACAAGCTTCGTGAGAACCGCCTTTATGCAAAGTTCTCCAAGTGTGAGTTTTGGCTGCCTCAAGTCACCTACCTTGGTCACGTCATCTCTTCCAAGGGCATTGCCGTCAACCAAGAAACTATTAAGACAATTATGGACTGGCTTCCACCCGTAAATGTCAAAGAAGTCCGAAGTTTCCTTGGTTTGGCCAGTTACTGTCGTCGCTTCGTTCAAAACTTCTCAAAGATTGCGAAGCCTCTTACCGATCTCCTCAAGAAAGGCAAGAAATATCTTTGGACTCCTGCATGTCAAGCAAGCTTTGAAACACTCAAAGAGAAGCTCACTTCCACACCAGTCTTAGTTCCTCCAGATACATCAAAGCCTTTCCAGATTTTCTGTGATGCTTCATTGCATGGTTTGGGTGCGGTCCTTATGCAAGAAAAGCAAGTTGTTGCTTATGCATCTCGTCAGTTGAAGACGCATGAGATCAACTATCCTACACATGACCTCGAACTCGCAGCAGTTGTCTTTGCTTTGAAAGTATGGAGGCATTACTTGCTGGGCAACCGTTGTGAGATCTTTTTTGATCACAAGAGTCTGAAGTATATTTTCACACAGCCTGATCTCAACCTTCGTCAGAGGAGGTGGATTGAAACAATCAATGATTTTGATTTGACCATCAACTACACCCCGGGCAAAGCTAATGTCATGGCAGATGCTCTCAGCCGAAAAGCTTATGTCAACAACCTCATGGTGGAAGAACAACAGCCTCTCTTGTGCGAGGAATTCCGCAAGCTCAACCTTGAAATTGTGGATCAAGGTTATCTTCTGAACCTTCTAGCAACACCTCTCTTGGAAGAAAAGGTCCGTTCCATTCAGCTTGGGGATCCCTACACTAAAAAGATCATCTCCAACATTCAACTTCCGAAGTATGAGTCTTTCCACGTAGATGACCAAGGCACTCTTTTCTTTGAACATCAGATGTTTTTTCCGAACTACCCGGGTTTAAGAGAGCAAGTTATCAAGGAGGCGCATGATTCTGTTCTTTCTATCCACCCTGGAAGCACTAAGATGTACATGGACTTGAAAACACAATATTTGTGGCCTGGTTTGAAACGATATTGTGCCAAGTACGTCTCGGAGTGTGATGTTTGTCGCAGAGTTAAAGCTGTTCATCAGAAACCTTCCGGTCTTCTACAGCCATTGAAGCCTCCGGAATGGAAATGGGAGAAAGTAGAGATGGACTTCATCACTGGTTTTCCAAGGTCGCAGAAGGGCAACAATGCAATCTTTGTTGTCATTGACAGGCTTTCTAAAGTAGCTCACTTCTTTCCAGTCAAGGAAACAATTTCTGCAATTCAGTTAGCTGAGCTCTATATCAACATAATTGTCTCTCTGTATGGAGTTCCTCTTGAGATCAGTTCAGACCGTGGAAGCATCTTCACTTCCAAGTTCTGGGGAAGTTTCCAAAATGCTTTGGGAACAAAACTAAACTTCAGCACAGCTTACCACCCTTAGTCGCAAGGACAAGTTGAAAGGATCAATCAGATTCTTGAAGATATGCTCCGTGCTTGCCTTATCTCTTTCGGCATGAAGTGGGAAGAATGTCTTCCTTATGCTGAATTCTCTTACAACAACAGCTTCCAGAAAAGTCTAAAGATGGCACCATTTGAGGCTCTCTATGGTCGCAAGTGCAGAACTCCGATTGGTTGGTCGGGCGCAGGTGAAAGAATATTGTTTGGCCCCGACATTGTAACTCAAGAGGAGGAGAAAGTTCACATCATTCTTGAAAACCTGAAGATTGCTCAAAGTCGCCAGAAGAGCAATTATGACAGAAAGCACATGGAAATGGAGTATGTCCCTGGTGATCGCGTTTACCTTCGTGTCACTCCCATGAGAGGTATGCACCGCTTTGGTATCAAAGGAAAGCTGGCTCCTAGATACATCGGTCCTTTCAAAATTCGTGGAAGAAGAGGAGAAGTTGCTTATGCTCTTGAGCTCCCTGAACAACTCAAAGTCCATGATGTTTTTCACATCTCTCAACTCAAGAAGTGCTTCAAGGATCCCGGCAGGACCGTGGACCATGAACTCATTAATCTCCAAGAAGATCTGTCTTATCAAGAACACCCCACAAAAATCCTTGAAGTCACAGAAAGAAGGACTCGCAACAAGTCCATCAAGTTCTGCAAGGTGCAGTGGTCGCACCATTCCATTGATGAAGCAACCTGGGAACGTGAAGATGAGCTCCGTGCCAAGTATCCTTCCCTCTTTGAGTCTTCTTCTTCCTAGAATCTCGGGGCGAGATTCCTGTTTAGTGGGGGAGAGTTGTAGCATCCCAATTGTCTAACAATTGTAATGCTACTTGTCCTAGTAAGATATTGGCTACTTCATATATATTGTTGTTGCATCATAATTATATCATGCTCATGTCATCATGCCTCCTTGCATTTGAGCATCATATAAAACTCCTTTTCTTTTGGTTCTTCTCTCACTTGCATTATTAATTGTATTTGCCTCTTGATATTGTATTTGATTATTGATATATTGTTCAAATGCCCAAGTTGAGTTGGGGGCATATCTTTTATTCCATTCCACCATCTTTCTCTTCCACCACTTTATAATCCCACCATCCCATTAACCATGAGCTTGTTTCTCATTCTTTTGCTATTTTTGTTCTAGCTCATGTGGGATGGGGTGGATCTAGTCCTTTAATTCTTTTGCTTGGCTTTATTCCACTTATGGGAAATGCATGAGAATAATGCCATAATAGTATTATTGTTTTCACAAATTATATCATGGTATTATTATTTTGCATGGGCCATGCAAGCTTCTTCACCACCTTCTTATTCCATGGGATTTTTCTTTGAATTTATTGGATCCTATCTTGGGAGGCCATCTACCACCATTACACCACCCTCATAATCTCATCCATCTCATTTTCCTCTTATTTTTAATTCTCCATGCATGATTCATATGAGCCTTTTTCCACCTAATTCTTTTCTTCCTCTTCTTTCTTGTTTCTCATCCACATTAGCTCATGCTAGATCAAGCCCTATGGTTCTTCTTGGTTTGGCCTCATAAACCAAATTAAAATCTAATTACCTAATAAAACCTAACCTAGGTTCTCTCTCTCTCTAAATTCTCCTAAACCCTAACTCCACTTACCTCTCTCTCTCACACCCCTCTCTCTACCATGGGCACCACCCTGGCCACCCTCTCCCTGGCCCACACCCAGCCACCCTAACCCTCTCCCTAACCCTAGCTAAACCCTAACCGAGGCCACCATCTACCCTAGCCCGATCTACTCCCTCTTCTCTCTTTCTTTCTCTACCGCCAGGCTAGCCCCACCCTGGCCTCTCTCGTCCTCGGCCCCACTTGCAGCCTCCCCCTGCCGTGCGTACCTGCCCACCCCGACCTGCACGTGCTCGAGGAGAAAGGAGAGAAAGGTGGCACCGAGTCCACCTTATCTCTGCCGTGCCCCGCCTGCCTTCCTCCTCTCTCCCTCTCCTTTTTCCCTCCTTTCTCACGCCTCTCTGGCCTCTCCCAGATCTGCCCCGAGCTGCCCCTCCTCCTCTCCTTCTTCCTCCCCGACAACAGCTCCTGCCGCCGGTCGCCGCCAGGCCCACCTCGTCCCCACCGTTCCCGCCGTGCAGCTCTACCTGGAAGTGGTCTGGAAGCTCGAGGAGGTTCCCCTACGACGCCCTGTCCACGCCAACACGAAGAAGAAAGCCCCAGCACCGCCAGTACCTCGCCGCCCGACACCAAACCCTAGCCGCTAGTGCGCCAGCGTCCTCGCCGTACCAGAGCCTCCCCGCCCGATCCGAGCCCGTCGGCTAGCCCGCGGTGAGCATCTCTTCCCCTCTGACATGCTCCGCCTCGCTGTACCGCCCTAGCCCCACCGTTACTTTTGCCGAGCGCTCTTAGTGCGCTAGAGCTCGCCGCCGTCTGCAGGTTTCCCGCGCCGCAGCAAGCTTACCTAAGCCCCCGCCCCTTCCCTGTCAGCTCCCCTAGCCTGCCGCAGTGTCTCCGCCCCCTCTGCGCGCTAGCCCGCATCCCGGGCTCGAATCCCCGCTCCGCGCTGCACGCACCCCGCCGTCAGACCGAGGGGAAGAAAAACAGTAACCCGGGCCTGTGGTAATTTTCAATAAGCCCCCACATTTTGATTCCCGCAACCCGCGCTCCTATCGACCCCACCCGTCAGCCGCTCTGGTAGAATTGCAGAAAACCCCTCTGCTTTTCCCGGCCGCAACCCGCGCTCCAGCCCCAACCCCACCTGTCAGCCCCTGTCTTCCTCACCGCTGTCACGTGGGCCTGCGCCAGTTGGCCCACCCCGCAGTCGCAGTGGCTAGCTCAACCCGTGGTGACAAAAAGATTTTTCCCGCGCGTGGTCCAATCAGCACAAAGGCCCACCCGTCAGTGGCTGTGGCTAGATCTGACTGAGTGAGAAAAGTATTTTCCTGAGTCAGTTTTTAATTAAACCTTTTTCTAATTGATTTAAATTCAAATTCAAAGCAGATTTAAATAAATTTAAAATACAAATCCAAATAATACAAGTAATATATGTTTTGGAATCAGAAAAATGTGAGGAATTCAAATATGCCCTTCAAAATATGTTTTGAACACTTTAAAATTTCGAGATGATTAAAATTACAATAAAATGCCTTTTCCTTATTTAATTAATAACTTTTGTTTTACAACTCCAAATTTGACAAATAATATGTCTAAATCGATCAGCGCGACGAGCCCGTTCCAAATATGCAGTTCATGTTCTGAGTTGAAGAATCATGTTGTTATTAAAAATCTGAACTGTTTATGACAATAAAACTTGGTTAAATGAATAATAAAATGCTTTATCTCTTGTATCCACACCTCACCTTTGCCATGCTACTTTAATGCCATGTAAATTGTGCATCATTCATCATGGCATGTTTGTTTGCTTGACGCATTTTAATTCAGGTGCTTGTGCACTTTATTCATGTTGGCCCTTGTTTGTTTGGTTGTTCTTCGAATAGACGCCCAGGAGGAGAATTACCAGGAATCCCAGGAGTATTACCCAGATCCATCTCTCGCTTCAACTGAGCTGCCAGGCAAGCACTACCACATGCTTGCATACATACAGTACCTATTGCCTCTATCTTTTTCTTGCATCATTGAGTCGCGATTGCATTAAATGGAATCCCAAGTACTGCATGGCCTTTACTTTTAAACCACACCAAGCTTATTCCGGTCCCATGAGCCATTACTACAGGAGTTGTTTGAGCCATGCAAGTCGTAGAAAAGCATGAGTAGGGTATGTGAGTGGCTGATGGATAATGAGGTACCTAAACAACATAACCTGAGTAGTAATGGGATAACTAATGAAAGAGGCACCGGTGAGCAATATCTGCTATTTGGTTTTTCCTGCTCACTTGTGTCCCGTAGGACCCCGAGTACTTGATTCCTGTTCCTCGACTATTCGCACTATCCACACCCAGGAGGCCTTATGGACCCCCCTGAGCCAGAGCTTGATTCGTTCTTATTTCTTGGGGCCACAATTAGTTTGGGGCTTTCTTACTATTATGTACTTATGCCATGTTACTGCTTTATTTAAAATTGTGCGAGGAGCACCTGTACTGTTTTGGATCGTGACACGTTTTCGCTGTATCGACAAGCCCAGTCACATTTTCGGGTTCCCAGTCGTTTACCGCCGTCCACACAAACCTTGGGTCCGTCTCGGAGCCGGCCAACTTCGTTACGGGTAGCTTAATGGGCTGGCCCACTGAAATGTTTCTGAATCCTGTGATTGCTTTGTCGTGAACGCCTCGTTGGGTTTTGATTTGGTTTTTTCGAGGTTGATCGAGTGTGTGTTGCTATTCGTGCACCCCTGCAGGGTAAATCTTTCTGAAAGCCATGTCCGCGGTTATGGACGACTTGGAGCACAGTTTCTCGATCATAGACAAGTATAATTAAAGTACCGCTTTTAAATTGACTAAGTACTTGACTAGTAAATAGTGCAATACTCATGGAATGGTTAATAAAATGGCCAACGGATGATAGGGGTTGTTCGTCCGCTTCCTCGTTGGTAAGCGGGGAGGAGGATGGATCTGATAATTATACTTTTATAACTGTTGTTCTTAATTCACGGACTTTCGTTTATCATTGGTTAGGTGGAAGGTTAGCGAGTATCTGTAGAATTGTTAGGTATTATCTTTTGCTGCAATTGCGTCACCCCAGGTTGTGTCCCCTTTAGCGGCATAAAGACTTGCTGAGTACCCCTAGGGTCTCACACGATAAATTTTTTGATTTAGATGAACAGGTGTACCCGCAAGATGGATACTGGGTGGAAGAGACAGATGATGTTGGCAACGATCATTCGGTGTAGAGATTCCGGGAACGGGGATCTGTGTGATCTGTGGGCGGGATGTGTTTATTTAAGGGGCATCTTATGCCAATTTGCTTCTTATCCGTACTCGGATCTTGTTTTCCGCTTCCGCCTAATACTCTGATGTATGATGTATGAGGAGCCATCCTAAATTATTATATCTATCTAGGAAATTTGGATCTTGCCATATGGCGTTGCTATATTTCTATTTCTTTTAGATGGAATGGCTCTGAGGACTGTTGTATGTGGCTTGCATACATACTCATTTGTGTATGTAGTTGATCCCTTCGCCTGCCGATTACGTCGCTCGTTCTTGTCCCGTTGTCTAAAAGTGGTTAGGACGGCCGAAAGGTCTACCGTGAGTGGCCCTGGGCCCCACCGTACTATTTTAACCACTTTCGTTCATCCAGACATTAACTAAGAGCGTAATTTACCGAGGTAGTTACATCAGGAGAGACCTTGTTCTTAGTTTTATTTTGTTTGTAGTTTATTTCTTGTTATTAGTTTAATTTTTGTTATCTATTGAAAACCCCCCAAAAAATTAGTTACTTGTTTATATGTTTCTCTTATTCAAAAACACCAAAAAGAAAAGAGCCATGACTCAAAAGAAACTGGGTGAGTATGCTACTCCCATTGATGAATTTATTCGTGCACCTATTACTCAGCCCACTGTTGATGCAGAAACTTATGAAATTAAGCAACCTTTTGAGTTTCGTTTAATAGAATCAATTTGGAGGCTCATCTGCGGAGGACTCAGGTTTGAACCTAAATACTTTTACTGAGATTTGTGACATGATGCGCATAAAATATGTTGACCCAAACACGGTTAAATCATGTTTATTTACTTTCTCTCTAAGAGGAAATGCTAGGTACTAGTTGCTAAGCTTTTCCTAAAGGCACTATTAAATCTTGGGAGGATTCCACTAATCTTTTTATGACTAAATTTTGTCCCTCCAGCTAAGACTATACAGCTAAGATCCAACATTACAAGCTTTAGACAATAAGACCGTGAGCCAGTAGCGCTCACTTGGGAAAGGATGAAATAAGCCGCAATGAACTGTCCTAGTCATGGAGTGGAGGAATGGATTATATTACATTAATTTTATAATGGTCTTAACCCGATATCTAAGTCTATGCTAGATATCGCTACAGGAGGAACCATCATGGGAAAGAAAGTGAGTCTTTCAAAAAAATACTTGATGATATGCAAAACAACTATGCCTAATGGCATGTAGAAAGATCCTCGAAAGGGGTGAATTCCATCATCGAGGAACATAATGAAGAGCTTACTACAAAGGTAGATGAGTTACTTAATATTGTGAAGGGTAAGGAAGATACCGAAATTAATGCTATCATTACTGATGCTAATGAAATTAATTGTACAGCTCGTAATCCTTATAATCCTTCTTGGAAGAGTCCAAATGTTGGCTCAAAATTTTAAAAGCAATATTCTAATCCTGGATGTGCTCCTTATAATAATAATTATGATAACCATATTGGAGAAAATTGTGACAATTTCTCTCTTGAAAATAGTATTAGAACTTCCATGCAAGCTCAAACTGAGAAAAATAATATGCACATTAAAATCACGGAGAACCATGAGACTAGTATTAAAAAATTATCTAACTAGGCCATTACAATTATAAATGATGAGGAGTCTCTACATGAAACAACCAAGACCATGGAGGCACAATTGGGAAAAGTAGCTGAGAGTCCAGCTCTCATACTTGCAAAATTCGTTAGAAATCCCAAGCCAAACCTGGTGGAAGACCTCAAGACGATGAGGGAAGAAAATAATGATGAGAAGCCTAAAGATCTTGATTATAGCAATGCGCCATCACTGGATTATACCGTGGAAGATTTGTTGAAGATGATCACCATGAAGAATCCCGGTATAGTACAAGGTAACGATGCTACATATCAACAATTTATAAAATAAGTAGCATCTAAAGTTCATGAACTAGAAATGGAGTATAAGAAACTAGCTGATAAGCTTCCAACTAAGCTAGATGATATATTTGAGCCACTATTAAAATTAAAATTGGTAATGAGATAGCTGCTCATTGTGATCTTGGTGCAAGCGTCTCAACAATTTCCAAGAGCTTATTTGGTAAGTTAAACTTGGGGCCATTTAGGACTACTGAAATTAGACTTCATCTTGCTGATTCAACCTATAAAAAAGCCATCGGGATAAAATAAATATAATTGTTTAAATTAAAGGATGACCTGCTCTTATTGATCTTGTTATAGTGGAAATGCCGGAAGATCCCATAGCACATATAATTTTAGGTAGGCCATTCCTGAGAACCATTAAAGCTTTGATTAATCAACATGAAGGGAATGTGAGAATAGGAATACCATCTAGAGATCCTTTTATAGTCCACTTCCCAAGGAAGAAGAATGCCAAGCTTAATGGCGATGATGGTATAATCACTTAAAAGCTAATTAATTTGGAGTGGTGTCCCATGTGCAAAGCCTAAATAATCACCATCTTGGGTCAAGCTAATGGACCTTAACTAGAAGCACTTCAAGTGAGCCAACCCATGTGAAATAAAGTTTTAATCTTGTGTTAGTTTTGTCTTTGTTTTTTAATAAAGAGTGTTCAAGAAGGTCCTTTGAAGAGAGGTGAAGAAATCAAGGTAATCCTTGATCTATTATATTTGCTAACACATGGCCATAAGGTACTGTTGTCTTTAAGAAGTTTCTTTGCTATCATTTTGGTGTTGCTAAGATGTGCAAAGGCGTGTGAAGCTATTAACTTAATTTCCTAAGTTTTTGAAGCTTAAATTCAACATAACGAGCACTAGTATGACCAGAGGTAACCGTTCCGCGTGCCCATACCACAACACGACACAAGAAAATGGAAACTTTGATTTTTTTATGGACACAGAGGCCATAAGGACCATTGGTATGACCAGAGTGGACCGTACCATCCTCCTGTACCGTACACGCGAGCAAGACATCAAGTTTGAGGTAAATATACTGAGCTATTAACGACCAGTAGTATGGGCACGGGTGACCGTACCGCCCGCCTGTACCGAGTGCACCACTAGAGAAATCCTTCGACCCCACGATAAGTCACTTGGTACGGGCGGGATCTGGTCGTACCGCCCGCCCGTATCGCGTAGTTGGCCACGACATTAACCCCCGGGAGAGGTAAACCTAAAATCCCTAATTCACAAATTTCCTTTTTCTTCTTCCTCCAAACTACCTACATTAGATCTTCAACTCCGCTCGTTCTTTCTTCGATTCCTCACACCCGATTGATCTAAGGTATGTTTCTCCTCCGACCCCCAGCTTATTTGCATCAAAACCTTGCTCAATCTTTCACTATTGTCAATCTAGAGTTAGGTCTTTTTCTTGAGCTAATCATTATTATGAGCTTTCTTAGTTTTGTTTTTAGAGGAGTTTCTTTTGTAAAAAATGTAGAGGATCACTTATGCTATGTTTCTATTGGATAATGTTTTTAATTAGCTTTATTTTTGTTTTAGATGAATACGAGGAGCTGTATATGTGTGGTGGTTGCGGAACTAGGCACCCCACCTGTTGATATGCTAACCCCTGAGTCATTTGGCATCGAGTTCACCGAGGAGTTTCAGCTCACTCATTTCAACCATATCAAGCACTGAGAGATCGAGACCACTAAGTGGGCATGTCCTTATATCCTTAACCAACTGGGCATTCATCATGATTTTGATTTTATTTGCAACATTGTTGGTTTGTATCACTTTTTCAGGTGGCCACCACATATCGCTGCTTGACACTTGAGTTCCTTAGTACCTTGACGCATATGGTGAGTTCACACTACTACTCCGAGGAGCATATGACAGGAGTTGATCGCATCAACTTTCGCCTTATGAAACATGCGTATTCCTTGACACTCGACCAATGGGATCATTATTTTTGGTTTGCCAACAACACCACCGACATACGCCCCACTACCTTTGTTCTTGATCTATCACCCTTGGACTACTTTTGTAGAATGAAAATCAGTAGAAACACTCCCAAGGGAAGCCAAATTGATCACCTTGCTATTCGTTATTTCTTCTATGTTATTGCTAACACTTTGTAGACACGTAGTGAGTTTACTAGAGTTAGTGAGAAGGATATGATGCTCCTCACAATAGCTGTTATTCCAAACTGTAACTTGACGCCAAAATTTGGTTCCCCTTTGTTGTTCTATTTTAATCTTCAAGCTCTTCAATCTTATGGTCAAATATGTGGCGGAGGTTTTGTCACCATTCTTACACGTGCGCTTCAAGTCAAAATATGTAATATCCAACCGTTGGCAGGATACTGATGGTTGTGAAATACCACCTATTTTAGCCATATAAAATGTGCCATTTATCTCTCATATCATGTTTCTTCCAGCTATAGCTATGCCTTATATGCATGACTTCTAGTTCTTAGTTACTTTCATATGAGCTTTGCACATTTAGTAGTTTAGATAGAATTTTATCACTTTCCTTGTCTATGACATGTGTGTAGGTGTTGATGATGATTATGGATAAAACAAAGGCAAAAGGAACAAACAGAGCATAGTATTGAGGAGCTGCAGGGACCAGACTTAGCCATTTGGGTGTTGGAAAAAGTCAAATTTTGCAACTTCTCAAAATAAATATCCAAGAGCCATGGATTGTAACCCTTGTTGATATAAATCCAACAAGCCCAAGAACACCCAAATCGGAGTTCAAATGAAGAAATGGCGGCCAAAACACCGCGGAACCTGAAGGTTTGACGAGCACCTATATGACGGTAAGCATTTTTCTGGCCGTATAGTTCCCGCTGTATAGTTGCGAAAAGGTCGCAAACGACGGGATTTCACCCTAGAGAAACTCCAGAATCTTCCCTAAGTTATATGACGGTATTTGGGGAACCCTAGGGAACCCCCAAGCCTATATAAATGAGAGAGGATCAAGATAGAGCAACGAAGCCATATCCTCCACTACGACGGAGCCCTGCCATCGTGCCATCGCCATAGCCGCCTCCAATCAGATCAACAAAATTACCATCACAAAAGAGGAGTAGGGACTAGGATCTTGAAGGCCTCCACATCGATCTACATCGTCATCTTCATCAACAACGTCTCCATCACTGATCCCCTTTGGTTACTTGTTGTAATTCTAGATTGAATCTTGGATTTGCACTTATCTTCAATTGTATCATCATACTTCATCCATATTCTATCCATGATGTTGATTGCCTTCATTTGTGAGTGGTTTCCTTTGTTCTTGTGGAGATGGAGAAACCCTAGTATGAGATTGAATTGAGATAAAGATTATTATGTGATATTGTTCATTATGTCTCTGTGTTAGATTTCCTTCATCTTGATGTTGGGTGAAGCATGCTACTCGAGATTTGCCTCACTGAGGACTATATGGGCGGAACAACTTGTTGGTAGATGGAGGGGTGATAACACTTACGGTGAGTATAAAGCTGTTGTCATTCCTTACATATCAACTTGGGAATAGAGGAGAACTCACGGAACAATAACCATGCCATGGGATACATCCTACGAGGTAAAGACCCTTAATAGCACAATAATTCAATTGATGTCGATTGCTGTTTGCTGTGGTTATGACGGATGATGATGTGTGCATTGGTTGCTGCCTATTCGTCCATATATGGAGCTCCTCCCACACATATCATAAATGGTCTTATTCATTATAATAATTTTGATCACTCTTTCTAATTACTAGCGGTGGATCCACTACTCCCTGAGAACTCTTTCCATCATCTTGCAGACTTTCGTAATCATACTTGATTGCTCTTGTTTACTTACAGCTTTAGTCTACTTATTGTTCTCTTATTTGAAAACCCAAAAATATCTTTTACACAAAACTCGCATTTTATCTTGATACGTAGAATGTTAGTTAGCATTACTATTTCAGTATTTAGTTCAAAGAGTTATTAGACTTCAGACTCCTGCTCCCTGTGGGATCGATATCTTTATTTCGAAACTAGCTACAAACGATCTGTGCGCTTGCAGTCATCAAGATATTTTCTGGCGCCGTTGCCGGGGAGCTAAGTGTTATAGGTCTTTTATCTTTTGTTTATTTATATTAGTTTTGCTAGATTTTGTTTTAAGCTTTCTTTATTTGCTGCATTTGTATTTTTGCTTTTGTTTACAAACCCAAAACCCATAAAAATATTTGTTACTAATCATGTCTTTCGAGATAACTACCTTCCAACAGATGAAATCTATAATGGAGGCGTCAAAGGGAAGGTCTTTGGGAGATATTCATAAGAGGCAAGGCATATTAAAATAATGCTTGACTTGGGTGGACAAGTATTCATCCACACAATGTGCCTCTTATCAATTATGTTGTGATTGTTGCGAATATCCAAATCACCTCAATTATCAATGTAAGTATAATTTTGATACACTATAATAGATATGAGTTTAAATGCCTTACTGGGGAGGACACATTACAATTTGTGCTTTTTACTAGTTGCAAAGAGTTGTTATTTCGTTTAAGAGATATACAGGTGATATGTTCGATCTGGATTATGGATGTAGTATTGCTCTTTTTCCCTAGTATACCGAGGTTTATCGAATCCTCGCGAAGCAGAACCATAGTGAAGTTACTTTAACGGACCTTCGGGAGTTTTAGAATTCCTTTTACGTTTTACCGGACCAAGAGTTTGATGTCTTTTGTGTTGTGATGATGAAGAGAGAGAGAGGGCCTAGGGTGTTCGGTTTCACCTGTAGCTGTGCAAAACATCTGATGGGAATAAAAGATAATAATAAAGCATGCATGTAATTGTTAGAGGAAGATAAATTATATGTGGGCAGTGCATCCATAATTGCTATTGCCTCCGCAACCACTTATACCAATAACTTACTAGTCTCATCCATAGAAGAAAGAGAACTAATGATATGCATAGTGACGTCACCGTTAATCCCAAGTAAATCCCTCACATATAGCCGTACTACCCCTTCTGTCACTGGGGTTCCCAACCTACAGATTAGTCATTACTTATACCCCATGTACCTGGCTCAATCCTTAGGTTCTTGGGTACCTGACAAGTCCTTAGATTTAGGCAAGATAGGATACAATAATGATCATGTCATACAAACTAATACATGATCCCATCTATGATAAATAACATGCACAAAAGCTACATGGCCAGGCCGAAGCCCTTTTCCCAAGGAGAATTACTCACATATAGAGATGAGATTAACAAACATAAACAGTGTAATGGAAATCATGAGATTGATAGCAAGTAGTCTTACAATGTCGAAGATGAGATCTACTATTACAAGTGGTGGAATATGGCTATGGTGATGGAGAAGGGTATGGGGATTATATCCAAGTCTATTCCTCCAGCGGCTCTTCGGTGTTATTGATGGAGTTTTGGGGGGCGGCTGTGATCGAAAAGAGCTCCTATTTCTCGTTGCCCGTGGCCTCTTTATATAGGGGCACCTTCACAAAAAGTTGTTCTATTTGACCTAGCGGTGTCTATGGGAAATATACGACCGGAACTATAAGACCAGAACTATACGACCAGAATTTTATTCCTGCCGTATAGTTCGTCGTTAAATCATCTATCTCCACTTTAGGACTCCTAGTTTCTTTGGGTTGTTGGACATCTCGTATCTTTGAATTTAATGTTGTGATTCCCATCATCAAACGACATTATCTGCGCAGGGAAAAATAGAAAGAAAGGATTGCATATGCCTTTGATCATTAGGCATTAGTGGCAGGGTTTAGAGAGACATTTCATCAAAAATATGAATAATATCCAGTTTAAATGTGGACTTAGATGGCTATATTTCACAGCCATAAACCTCCCCAATCTTAAACTTGATCGTCCTAGAGCAAGAAAACCAAAATCAAAAATAAACTCAACATTTAAACTGAAATAACGAGATGATGATCATACTCATGATTGGCAGTCTTAAGTTTCCTCCACTTTATAAATCTAAAAAACTTCAGCATAGATAGAGTAATGGCAAGCATATCATACGGGTTTTATGCATCCTTATAGCGCAACAAAATTATTGTTAACATGGATGATTCAAATGAGTAAACCTTATTCCATGTCATGTAATCAACTCATAGGCTTTCCTTTGAACAATAAAGTATAATCATGTAAAATTGAGAGTGTGAGATTTTTTCATGAAAAATATACACACTAGAGTATCTCAATTCTCCCACATCAATAAATCAAGACTCTTCAAGCACTACTTTTCTATTCATTGTCCTTCAAGAATTTTAGTTCTTAAGTAATTGAGAGCATGCCAAAGATTTTAATTAGTTTATCGGGTTATGATGGACACTCGTGGCATCACAAGGTTTTGTTTGTTTTGTACAATGATTACTCATAACAGCCAGAGGAGTAATTCCATCATGAACATAACTACCCAAGAATGCCAAGAATCTCACCCATTATAGCATTGCTGCTACATATGTTTAATCAACTCATAGCCGAAATCTAGGAGTTGCCTCTATGAAGACCGTTCGTAGGCTAGCGGAGTTGTTGGCATCCCATGAAGTTTGACACGCATAAAGCTATATCATTCTTATGATTCACAAGTCAAACTTTGGCATGCTCACAAAAACCGCTAAACATTAATTCAATTGAAAAAATCCTTTTAAAGAGAGCTATCAAGTCAATTATTATTTTCTATGGTGTTTAGTGTCTCTAGAAATAAGCCTTCTAGACTAAACACTACAACACCCAAGCCTTCAATTGTGAGACCTTTTCTTTTTTACAATTGTTTAGCAAATTTTTATGCAATACTTGGTTAACTAAAGGATCTGGAACAAAACATACTCAACTAAATACCCATGCAAAAAAAAATTTAATACAATACAAAGACTCACTCCACCAATATAACATCTTATCATTTACTACTAACCAGCATGGGTTTCTAAAACTTCAAAAGTGGGTAGTCTTAAGGCATACCCTCATGATTGGTTCAACTTCTCTCTTCCTTTTATTTGCTTCTTGGAAACTCGAAATCGATCACTCTCCTGCAAATATGTGAAAGCCACAAGGAGAATAGAAAAGAAGGAAGAGGGAAAATAAAGATAAATGGAAAAATCTTTTTGTTGTTTTTAAGAGAGGGAATTAAAGAATAGAAAATTGGCGGCAAAGCTTGGCTAGAAAATCTCGAACGCAAATAAAAGTAACTAAAGATAATGTGTTGGGGAAACCAACACGAGTGCTTATAAACTCGAATTAAAAACATAACCTCGAAATAAATAAAAATAAATGAATGCCAAATAAAGATAATGAGGAAACTTCCCCAAGCTTAGGCTTTTACAAGCCCTTCAAATCATTGTGGTGGCAGTAAAAAGTCGTAATTCCAGTTCACAAATTGAGTTGATAAATTACTACTTGTTTCTTGGAGGTTCAAGGAGAGGTTTTGCATTCTCTCCACAGTTCCTCCAAGTTCTTGGAAGTCTTGGTATGTAGCGAACCTGGTTGGTGGCTGCTCCTCTTCCTTGTCCTCATCCTCATCCGAAATATCCTCCTCGAGTTGGTGTTGTTCAACCTTCAAGTCATATAGCAAACGTCCTTCCTTGATAGAGAAAAGACCATTAGGCATAGGATTGGGGTAGAGACGCCCAGCTCCAGCAATATCCAAGTAATAAACACCACCTCTCCTAGTGAGCATTCCACAAGCTTTTAAAGTAGAGAAACCAACACGTAGCTCACCTAGCACTGGTTGCAACTCACCTAGGTTGATGCCTAGGGCAATGGAAAGCACGGTGATGACGCCTCCACCTGTGACTGGTCTTGGCTTTGGGACGATTGGTGCTCTAGGTAGCGCACAAGAATTGCGCCCAAGTTGAGTGAAAAGTTGGTGTTGTTGAAATTAGCCTTTGCAAGGACTAAGATGTCCTCCTCATTGAGTCTCGTGAACTCATTTCGTGCCTGCAAAGTGTTAGCAATAACATAGAAAAATAGCGAATTACAGGATGTTGAATATTCTTTCCCTTGCTTACTCTAGAAGTAAAACTCATTCCATTATAATATTGTTCCGGGGAAGGGTCTAAGCCAGTAAAGGATGCGCATAAGTCATTATCATTATTGTTTGGAAAATTAAAACATGTGCACCATTCATTTAGTGATAAAGCATAATTGTTGTTCATAAGTTGGAAAGAAATCATATCCTGTCCATTCCATGCTTTAACGGTGCTTTGCAAAGAACTTAGAAATTCAAGAGTTAACCTGCAATAAGTAGGCACATCATTGAATACAAAGTTTTGCAGGCCAACCCTATTGCAAAGTAAATTGAGGTCATTAGAAATACCGAGTTGATTCAGTATAATGGGGAAAGCCCACTTGGTTGCCTTCACTTCTCGGTTCTTGATTGTAACATCCCAAAACTTCAATCCAAGCTTATCAAGATCAAATCAATCAAAAATGGGGTTAACAAAAACTTTTCCAAATTTAAAATGAAAGCATTCATACATGTGTGCATTTAAAATAGGCGTTGTTTGAATTGCAATGATTGAGTGATCCAATGCTTGTAAAATGTTTCTTAGGTGATTCAAACATCATCTACATCATTCCCAAACTTTTCCTAAAGAAAATAAAATAAAAAAGAATTAAAAAGGAGGAATGGTCATTTTGGCCAATTTCACTCTCATGCCTACTTTGGCTATTCCTAGCACTCATTTCTTAACAGAAACAATTCTTGATCTTTGCACCCCTTGCTAGTACACATAATGAGGTACCAAGGCCCACCTTTGGATCTGCTAAAAACATTTTGTTACTTATTTTAAATTGCATTTGAAAATTGAATCTAAAGCATATGCATATATCACCTCTATTTCAAAACCATCTTTTTGAGCTCCACTTTCAAAACCCTTCCAACCAGAGACTACCTAGCACTAGTGGAGATTACTCAAAAAATTTGAAACCAAAATTCAAAACTTTCTTTCATGCGGCCATTTAATCAAACACTTGGCAGGCGGGTTTAAACCTAAATCATAGCTCACTGTTTTGAACAGGGTTTTGCCCCCATTTGATCACCATTTATCTCCTCTGTCCCCTCCTAGTCTAACCAGGCCCTTAACACCCCTCTCCCTTGTTCCTAGCCCCCAGGCCATGCCATGCCGAGCCATGCCTCGCCGGCCAAACCTTGCCTCACTACAGCAGACCACTCCGTCTTCCCTCGCCATGTCTTGGAGGTAGCTAGGAGCTCACCGCCGCCCCCTGTGCCTTCCCCGAGCCTAGAAGTGTAGCGGACCACTGAGGACAAACCGTGCCCAGTGCCACCGCATCATGCCAGTGCCGCCCGTAGAGCCCGCTCGGTCCCCGCTCGCCTAGACCGCCTCTTGGCCGCAGCCCGCCGCTCCGCCACGACCTGGAGAACACCCCAGACACCCCCGCTGGCCGCCCAACGCCTCATAGCCACCGCTCGCCGTGGACACCGCCGCCTCTGCCGCGCAGAGCGCCACCTCGCCCAGACCGCGTGCCACCGCCCCTACGGCTGCATTCAATCCCTAGAGCACCGCCAAGGAACCACACGTCGATCGCCACCCGCAGCCATGCCTCTAACCCGCCGTAGCCATGTCGCCGCCGTCGCCTGCCCATCCCGCTCGTTCTCACAGTCGGGCCTATAAAAGGAGCCCTCCCCAGCCTCTTCTATCCACACCATTCCACTCCCCTCACCTCTCTGAACTTCACCCACCTCTAGTTGGAGCAAGGTGAGCTCTGCCTCACCGGAATTGGAGCCGGAGCAGCCGCGGCAGGAGGAGAAGGGCGTCGTTGATTGCGACCACCCCAAGCTCCGCCGCAACCGCGCCTCGCCTCGCCGTCGTCTTGCACTTTGTTTGCCCGCCTCGCCGACCCTGATGGAGCCCTGGTACGCCCCCAGCAGACCCGCACCGAGCCGCTAGGGTTCGAGCTCGTCGGCGACCTGTTCGTCGTCGACGACAACCCTCAGCCGTAGATCTGCCTTCTAATCCTACGGCCCACAGCGCGCATACCGTTTCGCGTGTTAAGTGCCGCTGACAAGCGGGACCCCCTGTCAGCTGAGCCCCGCGCCACGAAGCTCCACTGGGCTGGCCCAAGTCGTTTCCCGCGCTAGCCCACAGATTCAAATCTGGATTTTTCTTTTTAGTTAAATCTAGTTTCTGTCCACTATTTTAAAATTCAATTCTGGGAGATTTACAAATCCAAATAGCATGAAACTAATTTTTCCTGAAAGGTAGTAAGATGATCTATCCAAGCCCGTTGGATTTATTTCAATTAGAGTTATACATCTCTCCTAATAAAAATAAGAAGACAGAAGCATTTGCAACTTGCAACATTTTTATAAAATCAACCAAATTAGCTTTTGAGTTGATTCCAACTCTCAAAAATCACATTTCATTATATCTATCTAAATATGTAATAATATTAAGGTTTACGTGCATTGACTTTGGACTAGTACCAATATAATGCTATATAGGCATTTCTAGTCACTTTAAATCATTAAATAATAAACTTAACCCAAAGTAATGTTGATCCAACCTTTAAATCTCATTCCCACATGTTAGAATATGTGGTGAGGACATGTGTCCACATGATACCATATTTTGGTGGTGAATATTAAATTGTTGTTAAGTTTTCAATGAGTAGAAATTACTTTTCTAAAATAAAAGGGATGAAACTATGGAATTAAACTTTTGATGTTTGTGATGATAATAGATCATCAAATGTGTGTTTTAGAATGTTACTTAGCTTCGTTAAGTATTGTTTGGTGATTGTGCACTCCGTATGTATTTATAGACGATAGTATCGACCAAGCTTTCGAGGAGGAGGAGTTCTACCGAGAAGAAGAAGAAGAAAACTTCAACCACCGCACCAACCAAGGCAAGCTACTATTAGCAAGATAGCACTTTTAAGTGCAAGCCACCATTAACAGTGCAAGCTAACACTTGCAAGTTTAGTGCTTCGCAAATTAGAATCAAACTAGATGGTTTAGCAAAGATGCCTTAAACATGCTTTGATCACACTCCCTTTTAACTATTAGTACCCCAAGTCTTAGTTACAAGTTTTACCCCTCCTAGGTTATACATAGTTCTTTACTTAGTTTGAAGGTAGCATAAAATTATAAAACTTGACCTATTTAGAACCATTTAGATGTCATTCTATGAGATTGAACCCATCTTTTTCACCTTAGTGAACACTCTTAACTTAGTAGTTTAGAGTAGAATCAAAAACCTGAGTCACTTTAGATGGGAACACTTGGTGAAAATGAATTATGAAAACCTTGGAATGATGAGTCATTCTATTGAGATGTTTTGACATGTGTTGAGAAACACAAAGGATTGATGTTGATGAAAATGTTGAGGCCTGAGCCTTAACTCTTTTATAAAACTGATGGTTGGATTCAGATGCGATACCTTTCCAAATTTACAGTACAACCACATTACCTGAATTGGGTAAGACTTAGCTGGAAATTTATATGCATTAGTATTAGTTCCCTCACGGGAGAGGTCTGAGCTGAGGCTACCTCTCATGATGTCCACCTATGAAGTGCCCAAGATGACTGGTGGTCATGGTTGGGAGGCCATACTCATAGGAGAGGTGCTTATACTAGGGTGTGTAAAGGGAAGGTTATGTTTGATTATCTGCATACTAAGTATGATGATTTAGGGTTACCCCTGACAGATGTATCGAATCTTGTGGTGAAAGTGTACCACCTCTGCAGAGTGTCAAACTATTCGAATAGCCGCGTCCACGGTTATGGACAGTTGGAATGGCCATACTGTTTCGTTGTCAGATGTTTTCTAAATACTTTGAAATGAATGATGAATCTTGACTTGACCACAACAGGGTTGTGTTTATGACAATAGTTTTTCCCAACTTAAGTGATTTTAGGACTTTACTTTATCCTTCTTTGCTTCTGAATTCAGCTTAGGTTTCAAACTTAACTTTATAGTTAAACTTAGAGTTAGCACTTTAACTTAGAAGTTTATACTTGTTAGTGGTAGTTTGCGAGTACTTAAAGAGTACTCATGGCTTTTGTCCCTGGCTATCATCATGGCCAGACTATGAAGGAGACTATCAAGATGATGGCCAACAGGACGACTATGATAACTAGGACTATCTGCCTTCGTCAGCATTGCCTGTGCCCCTGAAGATGGACCCCACCGCTACGCTTATCTTTTATTTCCGCTGCTTGTTGTTTTAAGACTGGATCATGAGATCCTTATTTGTGTAAGACCTTATGTATGGTTTGTAATGGATGATGTACTGTGATATCCAATCCGTTATGTGTCGCAAAAATGGTAATCCTGGGATTGCGAGGTATGGCATAACGGGCATCTTGGATTAAAAATCCGGGTGTTGACAAGTTGGTATCAGAGCCATCCTGACCATAGGAGATCCTAGTTAGAATGGACGTCAAACAAAAACTTAGTTTCCAAACCAAAAGTGAGTATTTATGAAAAACTATCTTATCTCTTACCTTTGTGGATTCTTTCTCAAAAATTCATGTTCCTCAAAATTCTTCCACTACTACTTAAAATTTGACACACTTGATCACTTCACTAACTTCCTCATCCTTAATTCTTGTAGATGGAGACTCAGTTCAGCAAGTTTTACCAGTTGGGAAACGAAGGTCAGTTGATCTTCGAGATGGATCTAGATTCACTGTCAGAGTTACTGGGACGCCCGCACCCGGAGTTTCTTGGAGCTCAACTTCCAGGACCCCTAGGAGGAGACCTACAGTGGCTAGTCACCGCAGATCATAGAGGAAGCATTGAAGCACCAACTTCTGGGAGAATTCAGTTCTCCGTGAGAGAGAACAAGTGGCTAGATGGATTAGCCAGGGCACTGCATGAAGATCTCACACGTCTATGTGCCCTCAGCATCAACAAGACCCAAGGAACCCATTTTGCCCACTATGCAAGACGTGATTTCATGGGAATGCCAATGGAGATGCCGGGCCAACCTGAGTTGAGGCGTCAAGTGGAGAACCTTGACTTCTTGCTTCACGACAGATAGCAGGAACTGGACAATGCCAGAGAGTTAGCCAACCATAACTGTGCCATTGCCGACCAGAAGGCCAAAACTTTCGCACTGCTTGTCCAAGTATCTTCGACGCCAGCGTGCCAAGAAGGATAGCACCATCGCCCGTCTTCGCAAGAAGGTGGCCGACCTCGAGAAGACCGTCAAGGAGCAGGAAGCTCAGCTTGCAGCAAAGGAAGAAGAAGGTGAGGGTGAAGACATTCAGGGAAACATGGACTCTTACCTCAGCAACGATGATGATTTTCTGGCGGAGAATGCCGTAGACTTCTACACTGATGAGGACTCTGACTTCATCGACGACGAGTAGATGCACTAGAGCACTGTCGTAGCATGAGATGTATCAATCTCACTGTATCTTAGTTTGCAGAATGGTTCTTCAAACCATCTGTTTTCCCTTTGATTGTTGTGGTGTGTGTTGTATCGTGTGCTTGCTTGCATGAATGAAAATGAAGTTAGTTGAAAAACCTGAGTCTAACTCAAAGTTTTAGCTTTGAAAACCCAAAACCCTGAACCTTAGAATTTCCCTCTTACCCCTATATCTCAATCTTCAGATGACTCGTGGAAAACAAGGAGGGAGCAGCTCGTCGCAAGACCCAATGCTCCAGATCTTGTAGAATCTCATCACAGACCGTGAAGCAAGCAGGGCAGAACGCCAAGCCAACTTAGCAACACTTCAACAGATCGCCCAGATGGCTCTCAACAACCAAGGGCATGAAAATCAGGATCACCAGGGATCCAAACTCAAAAACTTTCAGAACACCAATCCCCCAATCTTCAACCAATCTGTAAACCCATTAGATGCTGATGACTGGTTACAGACCATGGAAAACAACTTAGAGGTTGCCAGAGTTGATGAGAATGAGAAAGTTCTCTTCGCCACCCACTATCTGGCAGGAGAAGCAAGATCTTGGTGGAATAGCATCCGCAATATGAACCATGGTCAAGTGATGACATGGGAAGCATTCAAGGTCAAGTTCAGCCGCACCCATGTGCTGCAGGGTCTAGTCAACAGAATGCAAGATTAGTTCCGCGAATTGAAGCAAGGAAGAATGACTGTGGTAGAGTACCATGACAGATTCCTGTCACTTGCCAAATATGCACCTGATGAGATCAACACGGAGACCAAGAAGAAGGAGAGATTCTTGAACAGACTGCATGATGAGATGCAGACTGTCCTCGTCAACATCCGCTTCCAGGATCTCGAAGAGCTAGTCGACTCTGCCATCCAGATGGAAGGGAAGTTTAACCAGGCAAACGACAACCGCAAGCATCGTATGATGCAGCAGTCTGGACCCAACAGTCACCAGAAGTATCGTCCCAATCCTTCACCAGGATATGCACCAAGGAACAACCGACACCCAAATTCTCGCCCAAGCTACCCCAACCGTAGCGGAGGCAATGTGAAGTCCGGAGGAAACAATCACAAATCCGGTAATACCAACAATTTCAATCGTGCACCTCCCAAGAACAACAACAACGAAAACACTGCACCCAGAACTGGCACCAATGCCGTACTTGTTGCAGTCAAGGACAAGTCCCAGATCACTTGTTTCGAGTGTGGAGTGAAAGGTCACTACTCCAATGAGTGTCCCAAGAAGACTACAGCCAATGCCAATGTAAATTCCCCAGCTCAGCATCAGCGTCGTGTTCAACCAGGAAGGAGATTTGCCCCAGGGAACCCCCACAACCGCAACGGTCGTCTCTTCCACATGAATGCAGAAGAAGCCCAGGAAGCGCCAGATGTAGTGCTGAGTATGTTTTCTGTCAACTCAGTTTTAGCAAGAGTATTGTTTGATTCAGGAGCATCGCATTCATTTGTCACTGAAGAATTTGCATGCACTAGTAAGATTCGCCCAACCAACCTGAAGCATGTCATGATAGTTTAAATCCTAGGTTCAAGAACCAAAGCTAGAAAAATTTGCAAAGTTGTACCTATCAGAATACATGGGATAGATTTTTATGCCAACCTAATTGTACTTGGAACCAAAGGTTTGGAAGTAGTACTAGGTATGGACTGGATGTCAAGGCATAAAGGATTGATAGACTATGCTAAGAAAGCCATCACCATGACCAGTAGTTCTGGAGTCACAGTAGAGCATATCTCTGAAACCTTACCCCGTCAATTCAAGTGCAACCAGAGTGTAGCCTTGCCCACCATAGACCAAGTCAGAGTAGTCTGTGAATACCCCGGCGTATTCCCAGATGAATTGCCAGGTATGCCCCCGGATAGGGATATTGAGTTCATTGTCGAACTAATCCCCGGAACCGGACCTATAGCCCAGAGGCCCTATAGCATGAACCCCTCAGAGTTAGTGGAACTGAACAAGCAGTTGGATGCTATGCTAGCCAAAGGTTTGATTCAACCAAGTGCATCGCCATGGAGATCACCAGTGTTATTCGTCGACAAGAAAGATGGAGGCAACCGTCTGTGTACAGATTATAGAAAGTTGAACGATGTCACCATCAAGAACAAGTACCCCTTGCCAAAGATAGATGATCTATTTGATCAGTTGACTGGAGCCCAGGTATTCTCAAAGATTGATCTTAGGACTGGTTATCACCAACTTAAGATTCGTGCAACGGATATTCCAAAGACCGCCTTTACTACTCGCTATGGTTTATATGAGTATACGGTTATGTCTTTTGGATTAACCAATGCCCCTGCTTATTTCATGAATCTCATGAATAAGATCTTTATGAATTTCCTAGATAAGTTTGTAGTTGTGTTTATCGACGACATCCTTATCTACTCCAAGTCAGAAGAAGAGCATGAGCAACATCTGAGAGTTATCCTAGAAACCCTGAGAGAGCATCAGCTATAAGCCAAGTTTAGCGAGTGTGAGTTTTGGCAGAAGGAAGTAGGATTCCTAGGACATATTGTGTCTGCCGGAGGAGTCTCTGTTGACCCCGCCAAGATCAAAGATGTCGAAGAATGGGAAGCCCCAACCACTCAAACCCAAGTCCGTGCATTTCTCGGATTAGCGGGATATTACCGCAAGTTCGTAGAAGGATTCTCGAGCATCGCCTGACCAATGACCCAATTGTTGAAAAAGGACAAGAAGTTTGAATGGACAGACAAGTGTGAAGCCAGTTTTCAGGGGCTGAAGAAGAGATTGATATCAGCCCCAATATTGGTCATGCCCGACATCAAGATGCCCTTTGATGTGTATTGTGACGCATCCAAGATTGGTCTAGGATGTGTATTGATGCAAGAAGGCAAAGTCATCGCGTATCTGTCTCGACAACTAAAGCAGCATGAGCAGAACTATCTGACCCATGATCTTGAGCTAGCAGCTATAGTTCTAGCATTGAAGACATGGCGTCATTATTTGATGGGTAATCACTATGAGATTTACTCAGATCATAAAAGCTTCAAGTATATCTTCACTCAGATGGAGCTGAATATGAGGCAAACAAGATGGATAGATTTAATCAAGGATTATGACCTTGACATTCACTATCACCCCAGCAAAGCCAATGTGGTAGCGGATGCTCTTAGCAGATTGCCGTGTAGGCTTAACACCATGATCAAGGAGAAGCAACCAAGTTTATATGCAGAGTTGAAGCAGTTCAGGACTGAATTAGTTAGCAAAGGATTTCTAGCTAGCATTTAACTTCAACCCACGTTGATTAGCCAAATCAAGGAAGCCCAGAAAGGAAATGAGAGTATTGATGGAATCAAACGTTGTATTGGTACAGGAAAGGTACCTGGATTCACCGAAGACGAAGAAGGAGTACTGTGGTATAAAGGACGTATCTGTGTGCCAGCAGATTCGGAGCTGAAGGAGGTTATCATGAAGGAAGCTCATGATACTCTTTATTCTATCCACCCCGGAGGAACAAAGATGTATCAGGATTTGAAAGAGCAATTTTGGTGGCACAAGATGAAGAGAGAGATCGAAAGCTACATCGCCAAATGTGACATCTGTCAAAGAGTCAAAGCAGAACATCAGAGACCTGCAAGACTGTTGCAACCATTGCAGATTCCAGAATGGAAATGGGATTCCGTCAGAATGGACTTTATCACCGGCTTACCTACATCTAGTAGGGGAAATGACTCAATCTGTGTCATAGTTGATAGACTGTCCAAGGTAGCCCACTTTATACCTGTCAAGACAACTTACCAGAGTGCAAAGTTAGCAGAGTTGTACATTGCTAGGATTGTTAGTCTGCATGGAACCCCCAAGACCATCGTATCAGATCGAGGAACCCAGTTTACCTCAAGATTTTGGCAGAAAGTCCAAGAAGGATTAGGAACCAAGTTGAACTTCAGCACAGCATATCACCCACAAATAGATGGACATAATGAGAGAGTCAACCAGATCCTAGAGGATATCCTTAGAGCTTGTGTATTGGAATATGGATCAAAATGGGAAGACTGCCTGCCTTTCGCAGAATTCTCATATAACAACAGTTTATCAAGCTAGTTTGTAGATGGCACCATTTGAATTCATATACAGAAGAAAGTGTTGTACCCCTTTGAATTCGTCGCAAGTAGGAGAGAGTCAGATCTTCGGACCCGACATTCTCCGAGAAGCAGAAGAGAAAGTTCACAAAGTCCGTGAGCACCTCAAGACCGCCCAATCCAGACATAAGAGTTATGCTGACAAGAGAAGGAGAGACCTAACTTTCAATGTTGGAGATTTTGTATATCTCAGGGTTTCACCCATGAAAGGAACTCAACGCTTTAGTCTAAAGGGAAAGTTAGCCCCCAGATATATCGGACCTTTCAAGATTCTGAACCGTCGAGGAGAAGTATCATATCAGCTGGAACTGCCTGAAGAGATTTCAGCCATCCACAATGTGTTCCATATCTCGTTACTTCGCAAATGTCTAGAAGTGGCCGAGAAGACTAAAGTTTTCGAGAACATCGATCACCAAGCTATGGAAATCAACAATGATCTGACTTATCGGGAAGTACCCATCCGTATCTTAGAAGAAGCTTACAGAACCAGCAGGAACAAGAGTATCAAGTTTCTCAAGATTTAGTGGAGCAACCATACCGAGGAGGAAGCTACTTGGGAGCGAGAAGATTACATTAGGACAGAGTTCCCAGATCTCTTTAGTTCCTAGTTTTCTTTGTAAATCTCGGGACGAGATTATGTTTAAGGGGGAAGGTTTGTAACATCCCAAAACTTCAATCCAAGCTTATAAAGATCAAATCAATCAAAAATGGGGTTAACAAAAACTTTTCCAAATTTAAAATGAAAGCATTCATACATGTGTGCATTTAAAATAGGAGTTGTTTGAATTGCCATGATTGAGTGATCCAATGCTTGTAAAATGTTTCTTAGGTGATTTAAACATCATCCACATCTTTCCCAAACTTTTCCTAAAGAAAATCAAATAAAAAAGAATTAAAAAGGAGGAATGGTCATTTTGGCCAATTTCACTCTCATGCCTACTTTGGCTATTCCTAGCACTCATTTCTCAACAGAAACAATTCTTGATCTTTGCACCCCTTGCTAGTACACATAATGAGGTACCAAGGACCACCTTTGGATCTGCTAAAAACATTTTGTTAATTATTTTAAATTGCATTTGAAAATTGAATCTAAAGCATATGCATAGATCACCCCTATTTCAAACCCATCTTTTTGAGCTCCACTTTCAAAACCCTTGCAACCAGAGACTACCTAGCAGTAGTGGAGATTACTCAAAAAATTTGAAACCAAAATTCAAAACATTCTTTCATGCGGCCATTTAATCAAACACCTGGCAGGCAGGTTTAAACCTAAATCATAGGTCACTGTTTTGAACAGGGTTTTTCCCCCATTTGATCACCATTTATCTCCTCTGTCCCCTCCTAGTCTAACCAGGCCCTTAACACCCCTCTGCCTTGTCCCTAGCCCCCAGGCCATGCCATGCCGAGCCATGCCTCGCCGGCCAAACCTTGCCTCGCTGCAGCAGACCACTCCATCTTCCCTCGCCATGTCTAGGAGGTAGCCAGGAGCTCACCGCCACCCCCTGTCCCTTCCCCAAGCCCAGGAGTGCAGTGGACCACCGAGGACAAACCGCGCCCAGTGCCACCGCATCATGCCAGTGCCGCCCGCAGAGCTTGCTCGGTCCCCGCTTGCCCAGACCGCCTCTTGGCCGCAGCCCACGCCCGCCGCTCCGCCACGACCTAGAGAACACCCCAGACACCCCCGATGGCCGCCCAACGCCTCACAGCCACTGCTCGCCGTGGACACCGCCGCCTCTGCCGCGCAGAGCGCCACCTCGCCCAGACCGCGTTCCATCGCCCCTACAGCTGCATTCAATGCCTAGAGCACCGCCAGGGAACCACACGCCGATCGCCACCCGCAGCCATGCCTCTACCCCACCTTAGCCATGTCGCCACCGTCGCCTGCCCATCTCGCTCGGTCTCACCGTCGGGCCTATAAAAGGAGCCCTCCCTAGCCTCTTCTCTCCACACCATTCCACTCCCCTCACCTCTCTGAACCTCACCCACCTCTAGCCGGAGCAAGGCGAGCTCTGCCTCGCCGGAATTGGAGCCGGAGCAGCCGCGGCAGGAGGAGAAGGTCACCGTTGATTGCGACCACCCCAAGCTCTGCCGCAACCACGCCTCGCCTTGCCGTCGTCTTCCACTTCGTTTTGCCCGCCTCGCCGACCCCGCTGGAGCCCTGGTACGCCCCCAGCAGACCCCCACCGAGGCGCTAGGGTTCGAGGTCGCCGGCGACCTGTTCGTCGTCGACGACGACCCTCAGTTGTAGATCTGCCTTCTAATCCTACGGCCGACAACGCGCGTACCGTTTCGCGTGTTAAGTGCCGCTGTCAAGCGGGACCCCCCTGTCCGCTGAGCCCCGCGCCGCGGAGCGCCACTGGGCTGACCCAAGTCGTTTCCCGTGCTAGCCCACACATTCAAATCTAGATTTTTCTTTTTAGTTAAATCTAGTTTCTGTCCACTATTTTAAAATTCAATTCTGAGAGTTTTACAAATCCAACTTGCATGAAACTAATTTTGCCTGAAAGGTAGTAAGATGATCTATCCAAGCCCGTTGGATTTAATTCAATTAGAGTTATAGATCTCTCCTAATAAAAATAAGAAGACAGAAGCATTTGCAACTTGCAACATTTTTATAAAATCAACCAAGTTAGCTTTTGAGTTGATTCCAACTCTCAAAAATCACATTTCATTATATCTATCTAAATATGTAATAATATTAAGGTTTACATGTAGTGACTTTGGACTAGTACCAATATAATGCTATATAGGCATTTCTAGTGACTTTAAATCATTAAATAATGAACTTAACCCAAAGTAATGTTGATCCAACCTTTAAATCTCATTCCCACATGTTAGAATATGTGGTGAGGACATGTGTCCACATGATCCCATATTTTGGTGGTGAATATTAAATTTTTGTTAAGTTTTGAATGAGTAGAAATTACTTTTCTAAAATAAAAGGGATGAAACTATGGAATTAAACTTGTGATGTCTGTGATGATAATAGATCATCAAATGTGTGTTTTAGAATGTTACTTAGCTTCATTAAGTATTGTTTGGTGATTGTGCACTCCCTATGTATTTATAGACGATAGTACCGACCAAGCTTTCGAGGAGGAGGAGTTCTACCAAGAAGAAGAAGAAGAAGAAGAAGAAGAAGAAGAAGAAAACTTCAACCACTGCACCAACCAAGGCAAGCTACTATTAGCAAGCTAGCACTTTTAAGTGCAACCCACCATTAATAGTGCAAGCTACCACTTGCAAGTTTAGTGCTTCGCAAATTAGAATCAAACTAGATAGTTTAGCAAAGATTCCTTAAGCATACTTTGATCACACTCCCTTTTAACTATTAGTACCCCAAGTCTTAGTTACAAGTTTTACCCCTCCTAGGTTATACAAAGTTCTTTACTTAGTTTGAAGGTAGCATAAAAAGTATAAAACTTGACCTATTTAGAACCCTTTAGATGTCATTCTATGGAATGAGATTGAACCCATCTTTTCCACCTTAGTGAACACTCTTAACTTAGTAGTTTAGAGTAGAATCAAAAACTTGAGTCACTTTAGATGGGAACACTTGGTGAAAATGAATTATGAAAACCTTGGAATGATGAGTCATTCTATTGAGATGTTTTGACATGTGTTGAGAAACACAAAGGATTGATGTTGATGAAAATGTTGAGGCCTGAGCCTTAACTCTTTTATAAAACTGATGGTTGGATTCAGATGCGATTTCATTCCAAATTTACCGTACACCCACATTACCTGAAATGGGTAAGGCTTAGCTGGAAATTTATATGCATTAGTATTAGTTCCCTCACGGGAGAGGTCTGAGCTGAGGCTACCTCTCATGATGTCCACCTATGCAGTGCCCAAGATGACTGGTGGTCATGGTTGGGAGGCCATACTCATAGGAGAGGTGCTTATACTAGGGTGTGTAAAGGGAAGGTTATGTTTGATTATCTGCATACTAAGTATGATGATTCAGGGTTATCCATGACAGATGTATCGAATCTTGTGGTGAAAGTGTACCACCTCTGCAGAGTGTCAAACTACTCAAATAGCCACGTCCGCGGTTATGGACAGTTGGAATGGCCATACTGTTTCGTTGTCAGATGTTTTCTAAATACTTTGAAATGAATGATGAATCTTGACTTGACCACAACAGGGTTGTGTTAATGACAATAGTTTTTCCCAACTTAAGTGATTTTAGGACTTTACTTTATCTTTCTTTGCTTCTAAACTCCGCTTAGGTTTCAAACTTAACTTTATAGTTAAACTTAGAGTTAGCACTTTAACTTAGAAGTTTATACTTGTTAGTGGTAGTTTGCAAGTACTTAAAGAGTACTCATAGCTTTTGTCCCTGACTATTATCATGGCCAGACTATGAAGGAGACTATCAAGATGATGGCCAACAGGACGACTATGATAACTAGGACTATCTGCCTTCGTCAGCATTGCCTGTGCCCCTGAAGATGGACCCCACCGCTACGCTTATCTTTTATTTCCGCTGCTTGTTGTTTTAAGACTGGATCATGAGATCCTTATTTGTGTAAGACCTTATGTATGGTTTGTAATGGATGATGTACTATGATATCTAATCTGTTATGTCTCGCAAAAACGGTAATCCTGGGATTGCAAGGTATGGCATAACGGGCATCTGGGATTAAAAATCCGGGTGTTGACATTGATCCTGTTAAAGCGATCACGTTAGGGCTCATCCTTGAACCGTATCCCCATGTGTTCTTGAGCGATAGCCCGAGAAGCGCTAGAGGCGGCACGAGCATGAGTTTGGATCCTTGTGTTTATCATCTAAAATAACAAGGAAAGGTAAAAATAAAACTTTTTGATCCAACAATAATAAGCATAACATATTCCTCATCATAGCACACTAAAGAATCCCCTCAAAGTAATAATCTAAGCAAGAGAATGATGGCAATAGTTCATAGTAGTTATCACCCTAGATTCATAATGACAAAAGATCGAAGATGAATTTGCAAAAAGTAATTGGACGATCGGAGGAGAAACACACCGTAGATCACTTGTGTGCGAGGAAATCGAACGAAATTGAGTAGAGATGAAGATCTCTTAAGGTTTTGAGAGAGTTTGTAGTTAGAAGACAGAAAAATTATTGAAGTTTCGGGGTTGGAGGAACCTTCCCGTGGCGATTTTGTGGTCGGAAGCAACTATCCGACCAGAACTATATGGCCGGAACAACTTGTTCCCGCCGTATAGTTGGTCTGCTATCAAAATTGTAGGGTTTCCACCTGGCGACGTAGCTATACGGAAATAACTAAATGGCCGGGATTTTTCATCCCCACTGTATAGTTGGTCATCAAACTTTCTATACCTCGAAAAGAAATTTTGCAAAGGCATCGATATCTATACGGCCGGAATTTTTATTCCCGCCGTATAGTTGGTCATTAAACCTTTTGTAGTGATCAAAATTTTTCTGTTTCTTCGAGAATTATTTCTTATTCTAAAACTTAGCAAAACACCTTGTTTTTGACAGAAAAATCGCAGTAAAAATTGTCGACAAACAACAACATGTATAAAGCAGGATTTTTAGTACTACCGAACTTCTTCTCCTCAAATGGATCTTTCTAGCACTCTTTATTAAACATAAAACTTAAACTAAAATTTAATTTTTTTACTCAAACCTTTATTTCACATGGGTTGCCTCCCATGAAGTGCTCTTTTATGTTCAATAGCTTGACTTGATGTTGCTCACTTAGGCCAGATAAGTGGAACACCCACTTCAAAATAGTTGGCTTTCAAAGTGATGACCTCCTTTTCATCATGCTTGGCTTTCTTCTTCCTAGGAAAATGAATAACAAAAGGATCACGTGAAGGCAATTGAAGCTTCATGTTCCCTTCGTGTAGATTAACCAACGCCTTAATAGTTCTAAAGAATGGACAACCTAATATAATAGGAGCAGTAGCATCTTCAGGCATGTCAACAATAAAAAATCAATAAGAGCAGGACAACCTTTAAAGTATACTAAAGTGTTTTCTTTAATCCCTACAACTTGTTTGTAGGTAGAATCTACAAGTTGTAATTTTAACTTGGTGATTTCTAAAGAGCCAAGATTTAACTTATTAAAAAGACTTTTTTGGAATTGAAACGCTTGCACCTAGATAACAAAGTGCAGCTATCTAATTTTTCCCAATTTTAATCTTAATAGTAGGCTCAAATATATCATCAAGATTAATAGGTAATTTTTCAGCAATTTTCTTATATTCTTCTTCAAACTCACGTACCTTTATTGCTACCTGATTAATGAAGTGTTGATACATAGATTCATCGTTTCCTTCACTTACCGGAATCTTGATGTTGATCCTTTTTACAAGATCTTCAATGGTGTAACTTGGTGGAGGAGCATTACTATAATCATGTTCTTCAGGCTCCTCCCTTTGGATTCTCATCATCTTGAGGTCCTCAACACGATTGGGCTCAGCTTTACCTACAAATTTATCTAGAATGTTTTACTCTCGATTACCTTACTTAGTTGTGCCTCAACAATCCTCGTTCTTTCTTGGAGGGCCTGCAAATCATTCCTCAAACTTACAACTTGGTTAGATAATTTAGCAAGCATATCATCATGGTTCTCCGTCATTTTAACAAGGATATTGTTTTGCTCATTTTGTGAGTCTATAAAGGACTTAAGCGTTTCTTGGAGACTACCATTACCTGATCCCATATTATTATTAGAGTTCCCTGCACGACTAGAATAGTGTTTCTAAAAATTAGGATTATAATTCTTCTTCCAAGCAGGGTTATAATCATTACGAGCTATGAAGTCTATTTTTTCAATATTTATTTCTGGGATAGCTCTTACCTAGTTTTCCTTAACTTTTATGGATAATATGAGCTCGTCTAGCTTAGCATTGAGTTCTTCATTTTCTTGTGGTGAGACGGACTTCACCTTCTTCGTGTTTGATCTATCCACATCCCACTGGGCATGGTTGTCTTGCATATTGTCTAGCTACTGCTTTACTTCGGTAATATGTTTGCCCATAAATGTTCCTCCAGCTGCAGTATCAAGCATAGACTTAGACACAGGATTAAGAGACTTATAAAATAAATGGAGGATTAACAAATCTTCCATCCCATGACTAGGATAGTTTCTCATGCATTCTATCATCCTATCCCATGCAAGCGCTAGTGGCTCATGTTTTTCCTATCTAAAACCAGTAATATTAGATCTTAGTTGCATAGTTTTTGCATGTGGGAAAATTTAGTCATAAATAAAGAACTACATTCCACCCATGATGTAATAGTATTTCTAGGCAAATATAGCAACCATTCTTTTGCTCTTCCTCTAAGAGAGAAAGGAAATAAGCACAATTTGACCATATCCGGTTCAAGATCGTTTATATGCATCATATCACATATTTCAGTGAAAGTATTCAAGTGCATACCTGTGTCCTAAAAAATAGAGCCTCTAAATTGATTCTGTTGAACTAAAATTAAATAATGGGGCTTAATTTCATTTTCATCAGCAGCAATTGTTGGCTGAGTAATAAGAGTACGCAAATAATAATTGTTGGGAGTTGCAAACTCCCCAAGCTTCTTTTCAGACATATTTCCTATGTTTTTGGGTTTTCTTAAACAAAGACTTATGATAGTAAATACAAGAATTTAAAGGCTAACTCATTTTTTGGTTTTTCAAATAAAGATTGAAAGCAAACTGACAAAATTAAAAAACAAGAATTAAAACTAGCTAGGTTCCTACTAACCTCACCCGGGTAGCTATTGCTTCCCTGGCAATAGCGCCAGAAAAAGGGTTGATACCTTTGATCTAGATTACGGATGTAGTATAGCTCTTTTTCCCTAGTATACCTAGGATAATCGAATCCTCGGGAAGCAAAAGCATATTGATGTTACTTTAACGTACCTTCGAGAGTTTTAGAATTCCTTTTGTGTTTTACCGGACCAAGAGTTTGCTATCTTTTGTTGTTTTCGATGATGGAGAGAGAGGGCCTATGGCGTTCGGTTTCACCTGTAGCTATGCAAAACATCTGATGGGAATACACGATAATAATAAAATATGCATGTATTTTTTAGAGCAAGATAAATTATATGTGGGCAGTGCATCCATAATTTCTATTGCCTCTGCAACCGCTTATAGAAACAATCTACTACTCTCATTGATAGAAGAAAGTGAACTAATGATATGCGTAGTGACATCACCGTTAATCCCAAGTAAATCCCTCACATATAGTTGTACTACCCCTTCTGTCACTAGGGTTCCCAAACCTGCAGATTAGTCATTACTCATACTCCCTATACCTAGCTCAACCCTCGAGGTCTTGGGTACCTGACAAGTTCTTAGATTGAGGCAAGAGAGGATACAATAATCATCATGTCATACAAACTAATACATGATCCCATCTATGATAAATAACATGCACAAAAGCTACATGGCTAGGCCAAAGCCCTTAGCCCAAGGAGAATTACTCACACAGAGAGATGAGATCAACAATCATAAACATTGTAATAGAAATCATAGATTGATAGAAAATAGTCTTACAATGTCGCTAATTGAAGATGATATCTACTATTACAAGTGATGGAATATGGCTATGGTGATGGAGAAGGGTTTGGAGATTAGATCTAAGTCTATTCCTCCGGCGGCTCTTCGGTGTTGCACATGGAGTTCTGGGGGCGGCTGTGATCGCAAAGAGCTCATGTTTCTCGTCACCCGAGGACTCTTTATATAGGGGTCCCTTCACGAAAATTGTTCTATTTGACCTAACGGTGTCGATGGCAACTATACGACCGGAACTATATGGCCGGAATTTTATTCCCGTTGTATAGTTGGTCGTTAAAGCGTCTGTCTCCACTTCACGACTCCTGGTTTTTTTGGGTTGTTGGAAATCTCGTATCTTTGACTTTAATGTTGTGATTCCTATCAGCAAACATCATTATCTGCGCATGGAAAAATAGAAATAAAAGATTGCATACCCGTTTGATCATTAGGCATTAGTGGCAGGGTTTAGAGAGATATTTCATCAAACATATGAATAATATCCAATTTAAATATGGACGTAGATGATTATATTTCACAGCCATCAACAGGTAGAAAGTAAACCACTCGATATGATCTATAAATAAGTTCTTCCTATATTCTGCTATTGCCAAGATAACTTCCATGATAATGAATTCATTGTTGGGCGGATTAAAGCTGCCATGGAAGAATCTAACCTTTTGAAGGTTGCTCCAAAAGATAATGTGGAGGGAACTCCACTCAAAGAGCCTCCACCTAAACCACTAGAACATGTTGTTAATAAAGAGGTGGAAATAAATGTTGCACCCTCTCAACTAGTGGAAGGTAAGCCTGAAGGTAAGACTATCGCTGAGCTACTCGCAAATTATCTTAGTAAGAATGAAGAGGAGCAACTTGATTAACCACTTGAATCTCCTACTTCTAAAAATAAATTTCCACACACAAATAGTATGCATGAATGATATCTCATTATCTAGTAATGATTTCTATAAGTCCCAAACTTATGATTATTGTTCTGGGGAGGATTCGTGACTAGACAGTGAATTTGGGGACTTTGGTGAGGAACTAGAAAATGAATCTTTCTATGAATATTGTGATGCTATTAACATGGGACATGAATCGTCATTGGAAGAGGAGGATGAGTGTTTTGAAGAACAAATGAGCAATATAATGGTAAGAGAAATCTATTCCCAAATAGTGGAATATGCTAAAAAGTTAATTTCTTCAGATACAATAAACGATCCAATAATATGTACTCAGTGTATGAAATTTGGGCACTACTTTTGTTTTCAATGCTCTGATAACTTTATTCAATCTTCAGTGTCTTATAATAATGGTGATACCACTAGTGAATTATTATAGTATGTTATCTTTGAAGGTGCCCATGAGATGATAATACATGTTATATCATGAATTAATAGTGAAGATAGTGTTCACGTAAAAATGGCTTATAAAATACTGCAACATATTTCTTGGTATTGTCAAGAACATTTTAGTGAGAATGCACTTATTATGAAGGCACGACGTAGAACCATAGTGCCCTATGTTAATCGATTGCAGGAAATCCCATTGGAGAATAATGAAGTTCCTTCCCAAAAAGAGGATGAACACGAAGAAGAACTGCTAATCCTTGAGGATATGCAACTACTGGACATGTGGGAGCAGGGGATTACTGTTCTGGTAATTTGTCAAATTTATTCAAAGGTATGAGGCAATATAATGGTAAGCCTAACAAGCTTTATGATTATGAATGCATTCCTCTATTTAAAGATTTTTATCAACCAATACTCACATAAACTGTAATAATGTAAAACTCTTGGAATACATAGTTTATGAAGGGTCTCATGAGCTGCTTAGGAAAATTGGTATTATTGTGAAAAGTGGCGACAATGAGGATTTAGCAAGGTATCATAATATTATGGATCATATTGTCAATTATTGTCCCAGAACATTTTTCATGGGAATGCACTTGTGATAAAGATTAAGGAGCTATGTAAAACAATATTTCCCAAAACTAACATTTTGCAGGAACCACTGGATAATGAGGAGGAACACCAAAAAGGTGAGGTTGAAGACAAACATCATTCTACTAATAATAAGTTTGTTTATGATGCCTCAGTCTCTAGTAATGATTCTTATTGTGTTGAAACTGAAGATAATTTATCTGCGGAGGCTTTATGCCTAGATACTCATTTGGAGAACACTAATAATTATGAACTCGAGATAAATCCTTGTAGTATTAATGAGCAGGTTTTGGGAGAGCACATCTTTGATGAAATATTTGTTGATGATGCTTGTTTTTGTGAGTGGATTGGTAACTCTAGAACTGATGAACTTGATAGCAAGGGTGATGAACTAGAGAATAGAGACACTTTTGAATTTTCCCCTGCTGCTAAATATGAGTATTATGAAGTGTTCCCTCATGATAGTGTAGCCCAAGAAGAGTACTATGAATTGTATCCCGATGATGCTATTAAAGGTAAAAAGTTTCAATTTATATGTGAATATCTAATCCTTTTGTTAAAGCGATCTAGGGAGGTATGCTCACCACACATGGCGCATCAATCATCATTTGTGAGCAATAACACATTTATCTACATGACTCTGATGCACCGTAAGTGGGTGAGACTTCGACCAGGCTATAATAGTAAGTGCTCCAAACCTCTTTTGGAGGTGAGAATAAATAATTCTCTGGCTCCTATCTATTGAAATAATAATGGAGACAACCTTGCTACTTGGTTATCAGAAAGCGCTTCCTAGGAGGTAACCCGGAAGTCATTAGGTGTTTTTCTTAGTTTTGTGTCTTGAGTCTTGATGCATTCAGGTTGCATTGGCATTTTTATTATTTGCATGATTTGCTATTAGAGTTATCTTGTTGTAGTTTCCAAAAGGTAGAATTTATTGTTACTATGTGTTGCATAACTTGGTTGTACTCAAATCCCGTTTTATACATACTGTTGTTGTTCGAAAATTAAAGTTGTTATTTTACTATCAAAACATGGTGTTTCGCTAAGTTTCAGATTAAGAAAGAATTCTCGAGGAAATAGAAATTTTTTGATGTCTACAAAAGGTTTAACGACCAACTATACGGCGGGAATAAAAAACTCCATCTATATAGTTTGGCCATATAGATATCTTTGCCATCGACAAATTTTCTTCTGAGGTACAGCAGGTTCAACGACCAACTATACGGTGGTAATAAAAATTCCACCGTACAGTTCAGGCCTTATAGTTATCATTACTTTTGTAAAATTTCTTTTCCATGGTACAGTAAGTTTAACGACCAACTATACAGCGGGACCTTTTTGGTCCAGCCGTATAGTTGTGCCCGTATAGTTGGGTAAACCCCTCAAACGCCAACTCGAAGGTAACCATTCCTTAAAAATTTATTATTTCTTCTTCGTTCTTCTTCTAAAAACCTCGAAACACCACCTAGGAGCTTCTCCCATGATCTAGAGAAGCCGAGCATATGTAAGGAATAAAATTCTACCTTGAAAACCTCCTAGACTGTAATTCTTTATAGAAGTTCATATTTTCTTATTACTTTATTTTTGTCGGTTAGGTGAACGAACTTTGTTCGTACACCAAAACAATGTCTTTTATTTTGTGTGTTATTTTCGCAGGGATTTGAACTTTGTGTGACGATGTGGACGGTAGTGCCGACCATGCAAAAACTCACATGAGCCACTTGGTTGCTTCAAATAAACATGCTTACATATTAATGGCTGGTAAAACCTTCCAAACTCGAACCTCTCCTAATTAACCACATAGGGGCTGCACACTTGTGTTTCATATTTTGTCTCACTTGCACTTCATCAAAATCTGGGAGTATGTACAACTCTTGGACTTAAGCGTGGTTCTTAGGTTGATGAACCGACTCAGTGGGACTTGTATTTTTATCACTTTGAGCTAATCCCCATGCCTTCAAAAAACACAAAGTGTTTTATTTTCTTGTTAGTTTCCAAGAAGGTTCTCAAGAAAGGCAACCGCCAGGCTATATCAAGAAATATACGTTAAAGCAAAGGTTCTTTGTCCATCAAAAGAGAGGTTACTTGTACCTCAACGGTAAAGTGTGTCACCCTTGTTTTCAACTAAGCTTGGGGAGGTAAGCACTTACCACACTCTCTTTTGGAAACTGTATTTTCTCTTTTCTTTTGTTGATATACTCAAGTTTGGTTCTTGCAAAGTTCTAAGCTTGGTGAGGTTACTTCTGCATGTGTAGAGTCTTGTGCAATGTTCGTATTCGAGGAAGGTTTAATGCAATCATGTATCCCACTATTTTTGAATGCTTGAGTGAGTCTAGTTCTGTATTCATATGGGGATACACTTGCTCATGATAGGCACCATAGGAGTTGACTTAGATCTTGTATGCATCTTGACAAATTGTTTATCAAGCTTGTGACACTATTTCTGATCCTCTAGAAAACATTGCCACAATCTCTACACTTGGAAAGAATGAATACTCGATCAAGATCTTTTGAAATTTGTTGGTTGTCACTAATAGCTTTGTCTTAAATAAATAAGTTATGCTCGACCCCATAGTGTCAAAACAATATACTTGATAGTTTCCTTACAAAAGGAGTTATCAATTGGAAATGATATTTCAAAATTTTAAGTTCTATGCTAAATAGGGTGTTGTTTATTTTTCCTAAGAGTTTAGCCTTAAAGATACTCAACACCATAAATGTGATGATCGACTTGATAGTACTCTTTGAAAGGATTTGTTTGAAGAAACTAATATTTAGCGGTAATTGAGATGCATGCCAAATCTTGACCTGTTGATTAAAGTATGACATTGCTCTAACAATTCCGCTGGCCTTTGAACAGTCCAAAAAGAGGAAACTCTTGGACTTTGGCTATGAGTTGCCCAACATATGTAACAGAAATGGTATATTTTGGTATGCATTGGTATTCTCATGGGCATGTATTCAAAGCAAAAGAGGGAATACTCCTCTGACCGTTATGAGAAATCATCATACCAAAAAAGGACACCTTGGTAATGGTCACAAGTATCCATTCTTAGCTTGCGCAGTCTGATTAAACACACTAAGTTTTGGCATGATCTCATTACTGATGAACTAAAGTTTTAGATAGACAAAGAATACAAAATGAGTGTTTGATGGCCATGATTCATTGATGTGGATGACCAAAAGAGACACTCTAATGCTAAGCTTCTTTTGACATGTTCTCACATTTCCTTTTGGCATAAATCTTGTTACTAAGAGATAAAAATTTTGAAACTCAATTACTGATGTTTACACTTGAGAGACTTAACTAGATGACATGATTGGGTAGAATCGATAAAGTTTATTCCTATTTATGCTTGACATCTATTTGTGACTAAGTTTTGCCTCATAAAAATGATATGAAAAGTTATACAAAAGGTGCAATAAGAGGATCACAAGTTTGTCTGCAAGTTGGATTCACCGTTGACATGGAGTAAGTTTTTATGAATCTTTAGTGGTCTTTATAACTGAGCTTGTGTGCCTTGTATGAATACATGTTTTCTCTCTTCAAGTTTGTAGAAGAAATAAGGATGCAAGGCATTGATTTCCAATGATAGGCTATTTCACAACCATTAATTTATTAGCGACCCTTCCTGCTCGAGGACGAGCAAGGTCTAGCTTGGCGAAGTTGATGGCTGTGAAATACCACCTCTTTTAGCCATATAAAATGTTCCATTTATCTCTCATATCATGTTTCGTCCAGCTATAGCGATGACTTATATGCATGACTTCTAGTTCTCATTTACTTTCATATGAGCTTTGCACATTTAGTAGATTAGGTAGAATTTTATCACTTTCCTTTTCTATGACATGTGTGTAGGTGTTGATGATGATTATGGATAAAAAAAAGGCAAAAGGAACAAAGAGAGCATAGTATTGAGGAGCTGAAGGGACCAGACTTAGCCATTTGGGTGTTGGAAAAAGTGAATATTCCAACTTCTCAAAATAAATATCCAATACAACTGTATCGAGCCCTCGTTGATACGAATCCAACGAGCCCAAGAACACCAAAATTAGAGTTCGTATGAAGAGAAGGTGGCCAAAACACTGCGGAACCTGAAGGTTTGATGTGCAACTATACACCAGGAAGCATTTTTCCGGCCATATAGTTCCCGTCGTGTAGTTTTGAAAAAGGTCACAAACGACGAGATTTCGCCCCAGAGAAGCTCCAGAACCTTCACTAAGTCATATGACGGTATTGGGGGAACCCTAGGGTAACCCTAAGGCCTATATAAAGGAGGGAGTACCCAAGAGAGAGCGACGAAGCCATATCCTCCACTATCGCGGAGCCCTACCACCGTGCCACCACCATAGCCGCCTCCAATCAGATCTACACCATCACCATCACACAAGAGGAGAAAGGACTAGGATCTTGAAGGCCTCCACATCGAGCTATATTGTCATCTTCATCAACAATGTCTCCATCACCGATCCCCTTTGGTTACTTGTTGTAATTCTAGATTGAATCTTGGATTTGCACTTGTCTTCAATTGTATCATCATACTTGATCCATATTCTATTCATGATGTTGATTGCCTTCATGTGTGAGTAGTTTCCTTCGTTCTTGGGGAGATGGAGAAACCCTGGTAGGATATTGAATTGAGATAAAGATTATTATGTGATATTGTTCATTATGTGTCTATGTTAGATTTCCTTCATCTTCATGTTGGGTGAAGCGCGCCACTCAATATTTGCCTCACTGAGGACTAGATGGGGGAACTACTTGTTAGTAGACGGAGGGATGGTAGCACTTATGGTGACTATAAAGTTGTTGACATTCCTTACGTATCAACTTGGGAACATAGGAGAACTCACGGAACATTGTCAATGCCATGGGATACATCCTAGAGGGTAAATTCCCTTAATAACGCAGTAATTTGATTGATGTTGATTGCTGTTTGTTGTGGTTGTGACGGATGATGTGTGCAATGGTTGCTGCCTATTCGTCCATATATAGAACTCCTCCCACACATATCATAAATGGTCTTATTCATTATAATAATTTTTATCACACTTTCTAATTACTAGCGGTGGATCCACTACTCCCTGAGAACTCTTTCCATCATCTTACAGACTTTCGTAATCATACTTGCATGCTCTTGTTTGCTTACACCTTTAGTCTACTTATTGTTCTCTTATTTGAAAACCCAAAAATATCTTTTACACAAAACTCGCATTTTATCTTGTTACTTAGAATGTTATTTAGCATTACTATTTGAGTATTTAGTTCAAAGAGTTATTAGACTCCAGACTCCTGCTCCCTGTGGGATCGATATCTTTATTTCGAAACTAGCTACAAACGATCTGTACACTTGCAGTCATCAGAGACCACCATCTCGGTTTCTCTATTCTAAGAGCTTGTCGTATGATTTCTAAATCCAATGGTAGATACTTCCTTAATATACCTGGAGCGGATCACTTGATCCCATTTCCTTTGCCTAATGGTTTTTCTCTATCGAGGATGGATGTTTGCGTTTTGGCGTGCAGGTTGAAACAAGTCTACCCCATAAAGAAAAACTAGTGAATAAAGGAGAATATGAAGAAGTAGAACAAGAGGGACCTGAAAAAGATGTGCAACCACCAAATGACTACACCACCTTTGATGATCTCTATGCTCTCGAAGGAAGCATCCAGAATATGAGCAACCTCTCCATCACCCTTCGAGATGCTACTGCCAACCTCTCAACCTAGTTCACCAATTGGAGCGGCCAATGGAACTTGGGATATTCTCCACCACCACAATGAGCAAAAAAAGAGCTTGCAAAAGCCTGAGCTTGGGGTTCTGTCCCCCGGCATTTATATTTGTGTAATGATGAGGTTGTATTTCAGTGCCTTGTGAGCTTTGAAACATTCATGTTGGTTTGTTCCTGTTGGAAATATGCGCTAGAGACAAATAATAATATGGATTATTACCATATTTCATAAAGTTTATGATTAAGTTTTATATCATGCTATAACTGTATTGAAAGGAAATGTCAATACATGTGTGATATATAAACAACCAGGAGTTCCTGGTGAATCTCTAGTCACTGGTTCATTGTTCAATAGATGATCAAAGTTTCCTGATCATGTGGCATTTATGCCAGTTGACAATGGAATCACCTCATTACTATAGGGTTCCAGAGCAGAAAACAAAAAAAATTCTAACTACGCTAACACTAATACCAGGAAGACAGTTTTCATACCCTTGAAGACCGAGGAATGCCTTACATAGGAAGGTATATGTTGATGAAGACGAGCAGCTCCAAGAACCCCAAGTGTGGTGCCTCACAAGTACTACACATGTTCGGTATAGGCGGCATCTCCCAGGCTTCGATCCAGCCAAGCAACAGAAGAGGAAGATGGTAGACCGAAGATCACACAATAGTAGTGTGAAAGTGGAGAACTCAAAACCTTCAAGGTCCTCTCCAATATTATGGAGAAATCCTCAAAGGAAATGAGAGAGAGAAAGAAGAGAGAATGGGATGATTCTAAGGGGAGGGGTGACCCCTTATATATAGTGGGAGGGGAGGGGCACCACCCAAGGGGCAGGAGGTGTGGGACTATTCCCACAGCTGCCGGCCACCAAGGGGGAGCCGCCAGCCGTAGGTGGGCCCCACATGGGCAGCCCCACTAGGGCTAGGCCAGCTAGCCCTCCTCCCTTAGGCTCTTTGACCTCTTGGGCCGCCCCTCTAGGTGAGGCACATTAGCAATGGGATACCTATAATAAATAAAATAATATATATATATTTAATATTAATTTAACCAATTAATATAAAATATACATATTATTATATTAATTTACTCCAGAACTCCTTCCATACCCCCCGATCAACATCAGGTATTACCTGGAACTATTCTGGTCTCTCTCTCTCTCTCTATATATATATATATTTCTCCTACGGTGCCATATCTGTCCCAATTCGTCCCCACCCTTAAGGTGATATCCTTCGGTTCAAAACAATTCCAGACATGATTGAGACCTCTCTCATATCAATGATCATCAGCGGGACCTGGATGCCCATGATGAACCCCGTGCATTTCACGAATCTTATCGCTTGAACCATTAACATCGTTTCCCATTCCCTTTGCCACTTGATACCTAGTTCACTCGATATTTGTTCTTCTGTATCTCCATACCTTCGTTCGATCTCGTTACAGATGAACTTGTTTACTCCTTCCCATGTCGTTGCATTCTGTGACCTCAGTCACAAGCTTGCAAGCTTTATTAATGCAACATCACCGGATGGCCACATGTATCTATCAGTTACATGGATTGGTAAATCCTGGTCTTGATTTCTACTCTTCTACGCACCCCTTTGGGAAACCGAGGTGGCACCTTTTTGATCACCCATTTATGGTCTGATACTTGATACCATCTAAGCTCCCTCTAGAACGGGGATTTGCATTATCTCACAGTCTATGGATTAGGTTGTGAGGTTTCCTTTGTTTATCATTAATGGTGAACTTCACAACTAGATCTCATTATGATATGACTCTTGGATGTTTGTCTATCACATCATTCAACCAATGACATGACCTCATTGTCAATTGGCATAAATGCCCATGATCTCGAAACACTAGATCATCCTCATGACCAATGAGCTAGTTCACTAGAGGTAACTAGATACATTGTTTGTTTACATACCACATGTGTATTAAAGTTTCATATTAACATAGTTATAGCACGGTATGAAACATATTATGAACATACAAGAGATTATTCAAATAAAACACTTTAATATTTGCCTCTAGGGCATATCTCCTTCAGTCTCCCAGTTGCACTAGAGTACAAATTAATCTAGTTTAGAACAGGAAAGAACCTAACACCGACGGCATCCCGGTGTTGCTCATTCTTAGCTTGTAGAAGACATTTAGTTTAAGGATGTGCAACATTCAGATCCATCTGCACTTTATAAATCTTGATTTCACCTTCATCAACATTTTGTTTTGATGACATGAAACCGTAGCTTGATGTGTTTGGCTATGGAATGAGTTTTTGGTTCTTTTGTGTTTGCAATAGTGACTGTGTTGTCACAATAGATCGTCACGGGGTCTTGTGCACTTGGAATAACTCTTAGTTCGATGACAAATTTCCTTAGCCAAACAACTTCGTTTGCCGCATCAGCAGCAATGATGTATTCCGACTCCATTGTAGATTGTGCTACTACTGGCTGCTTCTTGCTCTCCCAGCTTACTGCCCCACCATTCACCAGAAACACAAATCTTGTTTGAGACTTCGATTCATCAGGATCTGAGTGCCATCTCGTATCCATGTAACTAGTTACGGTTAGAGCTTCGTCACTACCTCCATAGACTAAGAACATATCAATTGTCCTCTTGAGATACCTTAGGATATTTTTCACAGTTTTCTAGTGATCCATTCCTAGATTACCTTGGTATCGGCTCACCAAACTAAGAGCCAATGCCAAATCAGGTCGAGTACTTAGCATTGCATACATGATAGATCCTATGGCCAAGGCATATAGGATGTAGGATATCCTTTCTCTATCAGCATACGTTGCCGAACATTGAGTCAAACTCAGTGTGCGACCTTTTGTTACAGGCACCAAACCCCTTTTGGAATCTTCCATTTTGAACCTCTCCAAAATCTTCTCAAGGTAAGTACTTTGACTTAATGAATCAGGCGTCTCGATCTATCTCTATAGATTTTGATGCCTAATATGTATGCAGCTTCACCTAACTCTTCCATAGGTTCCACATTATTTTCCATAAGTAATATGTTGTCCACATATACTACCAGGAAAACCACTAAGCTCCCACTCGCTTTCTTGTAAACACATAACTCTTGTTGATTTTGGACAAATCCAAAACTCTTGATCACTTGAGCAAAATGTTGGTTCTAGCTCTGAGATGCTTGCTTCAGTCCATAAATGGATTGATGATGTTTCCATACTTTCCCAGCATCCTTCGAATCAACAAAACCTTCTGGTTGCATCATATACAATTCTTCATCAATGTGTCCATTGAGGAATGCGGTTTTGACATCCATCTGCCATATTTCATGGTCGAAATGAGCAGCAATTGCAAGTAGAATACGTACAGGTTTAAGCATCACTACGGTAGAGAAGGTCTCATCATAGTCAACTCCTTAAATTTTTTGAAACCCATTTGTGACAAGTCGAGATTTGTGAATGGTCACATTACCATTCACATATGTCTTTTTATTGAAGATCCATTTATTTTCCAAGGCCTTGCGGCCTTCCGGAAGATCTACCAAGGTCCAAACTTGGTTTTCGTACATGTATCCTATTTCGGATTTCATGGCTTCTAGCCATTTCACTGAATCAGCACTTTCCATAGCATCTTTTTAGTTTGCAGGTTCTTCTTGTTGATTCAAAATGACAGTCGTCACAATACTACTGTACCAATCAGGAGTGGTACGTATTCTTGTAGACTTGCGAACTACATGAGTTTCGATGTGGTTGTTTTGATCATTATCATTTGATTCTTGTTCCATGTTGGAGGGATGTTTCAGAACAGCTTCCGTTGCGATACTCGGTATTTGGAGAGAAGGATCAAGAACCTTGTCTAGCTCAATTTTCCTTCCACTAACTTCTTTAGCGAGAAACTCTTTCTGAAGAAAGGTGTCGTTCTTCTCGATAAATGTTTTTCCTTTGGCCTGGTTGTAGAAGTTATACCCAACAGTTTCCCTTGGGTATCCTACAAAGATACAGTTTTCTTCCTTGGGTTCGAGTTTGTCAGGCTGTAGTTTCTTGACGTAAGCCTCACACCTCCAAACTTTCAGAAATGATAACATTGGCTTCTTGCCATACCATATCTCATATGGGGTTGTCTCCATGGATTTGGACGGTGCCTTTTTTTAAAAAAGCGGAGGTTTCTAGCACATATCCCCAAAATGACACGGACAAATCAATCAAAGACATCATAGACCACACGCTATCTAATAGAGTACAGTTACATTGTTCCGACACACCGTTACGCTGAGGTGTCTCGGCTGGCGTAAGCTGTGGTATGATACCATGGTCCTTCAAGTTCATTCCAAACTCATAACTCAAATACTCGCCTCCACGATCGGATCGTAGATGCTTGATCTTCTTGTTAAGTTGATTCTCTACTTCCTTCTAAAATTACTTGAACTTTTCAAAGGTTTCAAATTTGTGCTTCATTAAGTTGATATATCCATATCTACTCAAATCGTCAGTAAAGGTAACAAAATGATGATAACCATTGCACGTTGAGGCGCTCATTGGTCCACATACATATGTATGTATGATTCCTAGTAAGTCCGCATCCCTCTCCATTGTGTCGGAGAAGGGTGTCCTATCATCTTGCCCATGAGGCAAGGATCACTTGTATCAAGGTATTAAAAATCCAATGATTCAAGGAGTCCATTAGAATGAAGCTTCTTCATGCACTTTACGCCAATGTGACCAAGACGGCAATTCCACATAAACATGGAATTATCATCATTATGCTTGCAACGTTTAGCATCAATATTATGGATGTGATTATTGGAATCAAGATCTAGTAAGAATAAACCATTACACACAGGCGCATGAACATAGAAAACATCATTCATGTAAATAGAACAACCATGGATTTAAATGAATAATGATCTTGCAATAGGCAAGATCGACTCACAATATTCATACTTAATGCGTGTACATAGTAGCATTTATTCAAAACCAAAGTCAATCCTAACGACATACATAGAGGTAGAGTGCCGATGTCCACCACATCGACCTTCGTGGAGTCTTCGATGCACATTATCACCTCATCCTTCCCCGGGCGCCTCGTACTCTGCAACTCCTACTGAGAGGTACATATGGGACATAATCGGTATCAAATGGTGTTACTCCTAGTGCTAGTAAGGAATACATCTTTAACATGTATATCAAATATACCTTTGTCTTTGGTGGCTATCTTGGCGGATTTCTTGTCCTCAAGGTACTTGGGGCAATTGCACTTCTACTGCACATCCCCTTTGCAGTAGTAGCACGTGACACCAGGCCTAGGACCGAGCCTAGCAGCCTTAGAGGTGTTGGCAATATGTTTGCCATTCTTCTTAGGCTTCTTGCCCTTGCCCTTTTGTCCCGGCTTCTTAAAGTTGGTGGTCTTATTGAACATCAACACCGTGTGATCCTTCTTAATATCAACCTCAATAGTTTTGAGCACAGCAAACACTTCAGCAAGGGTCTTAGTCATCCCTTACATATTGTAGTTCATCACAAAGCTCTTATAGCTAGGGAGCAGTGAGTGCAGGACCCTATTAATCACGATCCTCTAGGATCTTGCAATCCAGGGTATTCAAGCACTTAATGTAGCTAGACATTTTGACTACATGCTCACTAATACTGCTGTGCTCTTACATCTTGGCAGAGAAGAAGAGCTCGGAAGCATCATACCTTTCCACCCGAGCATGTGGAGCAAAGACAGCCTTGAGGTCTTCAATGATCTCAAAAGCATTCATCTTCTAAAAACGCTTTTGAAGCTCTAGCTCCATGGCATAGAGCATTCCACTCTGGATGAGGGAGAAATCATCCGCCTTGGACTGCTAGACATTCTTTTCATCCTGAGAGGCAGAATCTGCAAGCTTAGCTGGAAGCTTACCCTCGATGACATAAGTAAACTTGTAGGGGACTAGGAGGATCCTCAGGTTGTGGAACCATGTGCTGAAGTTGGTTCCATCAGTTTTCAGTTTGTCCTTCTCTAGGAAGGTGCTAATTTTGAAGGTAGGTGGGCAAGACATCTACAATGGATTTGTAAAGTGTTTAGACCATGTTCATAATAATGAGTTCAAGTTTTAATTGATGCTACTAAACCAAAACAAACGGAACTCCCTCTCAAACAAACATCACTCTATTTGTTTGGTGATCACATGATCCCAATCCACTACTCCACCCCCGATCGTGACGGCTGGCAAAGTAGTTTCAAAGGTAGACATTCTCAATGTCAATCACATCTCATGTGATTCACGCTTGACCTTTAGGTCTCTTGTATTCCGAGGCCATGTCTACACATGCTAGGCTCACCAATTCTATCTTGTTTGTATTCGTAGAGCAACATGGCTTACACCCACCGTATGCGATTGTAGATATTTCTGACACCCGATCGTCACGGCCTGCCTCATAACAGAGAACTTTCTCGGTGGTGCACACACAAGGGGAATACTATAACTAGAATTATGTGAGGGATTATCCTATTATGCTACCGTCATATATTCTAACAAACTAGCATAATAAGATGCAAAAATGAATACTTCAAAAGTATGGTGCCATGACATGGTGCAGCATCTTGATCGCCATCGAGAGCTCCAATGAAATGTTTCACAAACTTGTCATTGCCATGTCACAACACATGCCCCTTTGCAAAATAAAGATAGACGCCTCTAATTTATCTATTTCATGTTTTACGCGGCTTTAGGGCTTTCGCGGTAAAACCCTTTCCCACCTACGAACGTAGAGCCACAACATGGATTCAATGTTTGCCATTTTTCTTCCCTTTTCAGGGCCCTCCAATGTTGATGCCATATACTGTAGAGAGACAAACAACCCCAAAGCCACTTATTTGTGGACCAGTCTCGTGAATCACCACGTAATGTCGGTTGGGGGCCGCTTCATCAAACAATACCGCGATATGAACAAGAACATAAAAGAGGGTAGCAACTAGAAAATCAATGCCCACACATTTCTATGTGTTCTATCCGTACGACATGCCTACCTATAGACCCACTCTGATACCACTGTAGGATTCCGGAGCAGAAAACAAAAAAATCCTAACTACACGAACACTAATACCAGGATCTATACTATCTAAACATAAGTAAAAGAAAAGGAAGAAGGTATTCATACCCTTGAAGATGGAGGAATGCCTTATGCAGGAAGGCATATGTTGATGAAGATGACCATCTCCAAGCTCCCCAAGTGTGGTGCCTCCGAAGTACTACACACGTTCGGTGTAGGCGATGTCTCCGGGCTCCGATCCAGCCGAGCTAATGAAGCGGAAGATGGCGCACCGAAGATCACAAGATGGTAGTGTGAAAGTGGAGAACTCAAAACACCCTCGAGGTCCCCTCTAATAATACAGAGAAATTCTCAAAGGAAATGAGAGAGAGAGAAGATAGAATGGGATTATTCCAAGGGGAGGGTGACCCCTTATATATAGTGGGAGGGGAGGGGCACCACCCAAGGGGTAGGCGATGTGGGAATATTCCCACAGCCGTCGGCCACCAAGGGGGAGCCACCATCACAAGGTGGGGCCCATGTGGGTATCCCACTAGGGCTAGGTTGGCTATCCCTCCTCCCTTAGGTGCCTTGCCCTCTTGGGCGTCCCCTCCGGGTGAGGACTTATTAGCAATGGGCTGCCTATAATAAATAGTAGAAAAATATTTTTTTAATATTAATTCAACAAGTTAATATAAAATATACATATTATTATATTCCTATACTCCGGAACTCCTTCTGGAACGCCTCTGATCAACATTGGGTATTACCTAGAACTATTCTGGTTTCTCTCTCTCTATTTGTCCTACGGTGCCATATTTGTCTAAATGCGCCCACCCTTAAGTGTGACATCCTTCGGTTTGGAAACACTCTAGACATGATTGATACCTCTCCAATGATCATCAGCGGTACCTGGATTCCCATGATGACCCCCGTGCATTTCACGAATATTATCGCTTGAACCGTTAATGTCGTTTCCCATTCCATTTGCCACTTGATACCTAGTTCACTCGATATTTGATCTTCGGTATCTCTATACCTTCATTCGATCTCATTACCGATGAACTTGTTTACTCGTTCCCATGTCGTTGCATTCCATGAACCAGTCACACGCTTGGAAGCTTTGTTAATGCAATGTCACCAAGATGACCACGTGTATCTATTCGTTACATGGATTAGCAAATCCTAGTCTTGATATGTACTCTTGTATGTGCCCCTATGGGAAACCTGAGTGGCACCTTTTTGATCACCCATTTACGGTCTAATACTTGATACCATCTAAGCTCCCACCAGAACGGTGATTTGCATTAACTCATAGTCTAAGGATCAGGCTGCGAGGATTCCCTTGTTTATCACTAATGGTGAACTTCGTAACTAGATCTCATTACGATACAACTATCGGGTTCTTATCTATCACATCATTCAACCAATGACACGACCTCATTATCAATTGGCATAAATGCCCATGATCTCGAAACCCTAGATCATCCTCATGACCAATGAGCTAGTTCGGTAGATGTAACTAGATACATGGTTTGTTTACATACCACACGTGTATTAACGTTTCGTATTAACACAGTTCACTAAAAGAAAAGTTGGCTTTTACAATGGTCAATTTTCATGGTTGAAGGCCCGTTTTTCGTCGCTAAAAAGTCTTCTATGACGGATGCCCTTCTTGGTAAAAGCCCCATCACAAAAGAATCTACCATGTTTTTTTTCCGACCGTGGCAGATCACACCCTTCGGCCACGAAAACTTGTTCCATCGTATATCTGTTCGCCGACCGGGTTGACTGCTGACATCATGCAAACTGCCATGTGGCAGCCGCCGTTAGCGGCTGGTTATCACTGTTAACGGTCATAGAAACCGTGGCACAAGCCAGGCCTAGCCAAGGCCTGCTAAATACTAACTAGGCCGGCCCATCAGGAGAGCCCAATAAGAAGATGGCCAATTACTGTTTTCTCCTACACTGTTTGAAATGGGCCCAAAATTGCAGCCAGCAGCAGCCCGCGAACTTTCAGGCCCGATTCTGTTTCGTCCTACAGAAGGCCCATGTTGGTCCAACACTGTGCGACCCATTAGCATCCTACGCCAGGTAGCTCATGTACACTTAAGGCCTGCAGTTAGCCCATCATGGCGCGCCTATTAACAGCCCTTCTCTGAGTTGGTCCGTTACTATTCCAGCCTATTACTGTTCTGGCCTTTTATTGTTCTGGCCATTAGTTGTTCAGGCCCACAAGCATCCCTTTACTATTCTAGCCTGGTAAATGTGTCGGCCTGTTACTACCCTCGCCTGGAAATTTCTCGGGCCGTTACTATTCAGGCTCGTCACTGTTCTGGCATTTTACTATTGCGACCCTTTACTGTTGAGGCCCGGTACTGTTTTGGCCTGTTACTATTCTGCGATTTTACTATTTCTTGCCTATTACTATAATGGGCTGTTTCTATTCTGGCCTGCTACTTCTCTGGCTTACTACTATTATGGCCTGCTACGGCCTGTTTCAAAATATATTTTTTGATTGCTCGTTTCACGGTAGGCACACTTGTTTAATGCGTGCTTTCTTGTCCTGTTTGTTTGACATGTTGGTAAATAATTGAACCATTGACTAGTTGTAAACTCAAGTCATAGCTCCTGTCATATCAATCAAATGAGTAGTTTGTCTTTTTTGATGTATTAACTTGTTATTACTTAGTTTGAGACTGCAATTATTGCTATCTCCACCAAAGAGGGGCTGCAAGATCATGTATCCTCCAATGTAGTTGTCACAGTCAAAGGAAGATGTAGGTGATCAATTGAGAAAGCAAATTGAGGACTCTGCTACCAACTTGATTGTCGACCGAAATGCCGATTTTTCTTTCCCTTGAGTTAATAATATGTAATAATTTTAAGAAGTTTCCAGCTGATGTAATTTCTAGATAACTCGCGTAGGCCATGTAGGCATTTAGTTGACGCCATCCACACATGGAGGTAGTCGTTACGGTAACTATGCCCGGCAGGTCGATAAGGGAACAATACCGTGCTTATAATTTCAGCAAAAATAAACTAGCCAAGTAATTTCAACAAATATATATGGAAGCAGTTCTATACCCTAAAATGCCAGAGACATTGGGTGACTTGGAATTTGCGTTGAGCCACAAAATGGCATGCAGTTACTGTCATAGCGAAGAATGAACCAGATAGAAATTATAACCGCATCATATGAGAACTTGTAGAGTAGGAATGTAAACCACGAATGAACAATATATTGTAGAGGATAGTTATGTCGTGTCTCAGGACAAACCAGACCCAAAACCAGCTGTGAGATATAATGGTGTCGCTCGTGAACCTATAGATCAGGACAAACAAGCATTAGACAAGTGTGCCTAGAATGAAATGAGAAATTGAACAAAGTGTTTCTTAGAATTTCAGCAAAGATAAACGAGCGAGGTCATTTCAGAATATATATATGGAAGTAGTGGCATCTCCTGGAATGCATAGAGTCGTTGGGTGACTTAGAATTTTCGGTGAGCTACACAATGGCATGTATACTGTCATAGATAAGAATCAACTAGATAGAAATTATAATCGCATCATAAGACAACTTCTAGAGGAGGAATGCAAACCATGAGTGAACTACATAGTAGATGATAGTTATGCCGTTGCTCAGGACGAACCAGCACCAGATAAGGAAGTAATGGCATCCCTTGTGAACCTGTAGAATAGGCTATGCAAACCAAAATGTTCATTGTTCCATTTTGAGTTATATGCAAGAAAATGGAAATAGTTAGTGATGCAGCTTTTGAAGAACCAGATGGCAATAAAAAAATAATCGAATTACTACGAAAACGACTACTACAGGATAGCATAATGATGCAAATGAGGAAATAACAACAGGAACTGATCCCAGGACGAACCAGATAGATTCAACAACTGTAGAGCAGGGAATCCACACTAATATTTTCTGCTAACTTTAGATTTTGCATGAATTACACGGTAGCAAACAATTACTGTTGTATGGAGTAGCTAAGAATATGTGCCTGAAAAAATAACAGACATGTCCATGACTTGAAATTTGTAGAGCAGCGAATGCAAACCAACATATCTAATGACCTTGTATGTACTAGCACGAAGAATAGGCATGCCCACCGACTTGTATGTACGAGCATGATTACAAAAATATAGTTCACTGCGACAGGCTTGAACCTGCTATACTGCTGACAAAACAAAAACGGGTTGTAGATTTGATTACACTTGTCGAAGAGGTGTCTAAGAATCATTAGTATCGTGCGGGTGACGTCCAGGTCACAGAGGGTGTTGCGATTGCGGTGGCTGTTGGCGTCGGGGAAGTAGATCTTGGGTGGTCAATGCTGGATTGGGCGCGGTGGATGAGAGCATCACTGAGGCAGATCCAGTGCAATGAACGGCGATGGCCGAGCAGCTAGTCTAGAGCGATGGACATGGAACTCCTTGAACTAGATCACGTCCGGTGTACACCGGTGAAGCAGATCCAATACGGATGGCTAGCTTTCGGTGGCTGTGAAGCAGAGCTTGGGCGATCGATGATACCATCGGTGTGGTGAATGACACCGCAACTTCGGTGTAGTGGAAAAAAGACCCGGTGAACCAAATCCGATGGGTGAGCATCACTAAAGCAGCTCTGCGGTGGTGCAGGAGACCGCAACTCAAGCGGCTCCGGCCACTTTGGAATTGCCGCCGGCCGGTGCACATGGTGGTCGTGGAGGTGAGGGCGTGGGAGAGAGGGGGCTGAGATTTTTGGAAGGACTAGCAGGAAAATCTGGGCGAATCGGGACTAAGGAGGTGAACAGAAACATAAATTACGATCGTGCCCCCAAGCTACCAACTTTAGCTTGCCCATAGGGCGTCAGAACAATGGGTAGAATGGGAATTTTGAAGTCAGAAGTTTTTGAAACTAAGGGGCACGAAATGCTTCAAGATCACCGGTGTGTGATTTTGCCGCTTGATTGATATTTTGAATTTGGTGACCGTACATCTACTAATAATATAAAAATGCTACTACCCCGTTGGGATATTTTACCTCAAAGTTTTTGAAACTGAGGGGCAGGAAATGCTTCAAAGTCAGTGTATGGTTTAGCCGCTCGATTGAGATTTTGAATTTGACAAGCACCCATTTGATAATAATAATAAAATGTTACTCCCCTGGTGGGAGAATTTGCCTCAAAGTTCTTGAAATGGAGGGGTGGGAAATGCTTCAAAGTGGGTGTGCGGTTTTGCCGCTCGATTGAGATTTTGAATTGGCTAGCGTCCATCTAATAATAATAATATAAAAACGGTACTCCCTCGGTGGGAGATTTTGGCTGAACTTTTTTGAAACGGTTAGGTGGAAAATGCTTCAAAGTCGTTGTGTGTGATTTTGCTGCTCGATTAAGATTTTGAATTTTTCCAGCATCCATGTACTACTAGTAGTAGTAAAAAGGTGGTAGAACGTACGGCTATATGGTCAGGAATTCATATAACCACACTTGAGGTACTCCCTGTGTTCGGTATTACTAGGCCAGCGTAGTATTAGTTCGGAGAATTAACTTCACCTATTCGCTTTATAGCTAGTTATTACATGCAGTAGTAATCATAATATCTAGCCAATGCACGTGGCCACCGCATCTAATTGAAAACATGCAAGCCCATGGATGCACTCCCGTTTTAACAACATAATCAGCCAGGAGCATTACACGACGTGGTGGTTCACATTTTTCAGTCAACTAGAGGAGTAATTGAGAAAAACTAGGAGCATTAATTGGTCCTCCAGCCTAGCAATTGAGGATGTAAAATAATTAACAGGTATATAAACCTTTAGTCCCACATCTTGCACCGCGAGAGCATTTTAGTCCCACATACTGAAAAATGAGCAATACTAGTCCCACAACTTATATCTCGAGAGCATTTTAGTCCAATTTAATCAAATTTCAGTGAATTTGACTTAATTTGACCATAAATGACGTTGATTTTTTAAAATGACCCCTCTATATTTTTCTATTACATTTGTGTCCCCATGCAGACTAATAAGTGGGACACATGTTACTAGACATACAAATAAAATAGTTAAATCTCTAAGAGGAGAATGGATTCAAACTTAACACTTTTGTACAACGACACACTCATCCAGAAGCCACTATGCCGGTAGATGATAGTTGTTAGTCATGTGAGACGAGGAGTACTTGAGAGGACGTAATTATACCAAACGAGGAGTACTTGGGAGAACGTAATTATTTATACAATAAAAAAGCACATACGAACACAAAAATGCTCACGTCTATGTTGGCACGGTCCATAATATCAATTGTATAGCTTAGCGTTAACCTAGTATCTAGCTACAGTGTCTAGAATAAACTTGAGTTTTTTCTTATTCGCGAAAATAAAAAGGAATAAGCTTGAGTTGTAATTGTAGCCCAAAACACAGATTATTTTGAATTGAGAATTTGCATACTTTTTTAGATTTTTTCACATCTTTAGAACACATATTTTTGAATATCCAAAATAAAGAACACATCAACCGAAGCGCTCTTTAGTTAATCACTTATGTGTGCATGTTGTAGTGGCAAGGTTGATTTCTTCAGTAGCGCTGGTAATCAGTTCGATACCCTACAATGCATTGGTAGTTTTCTTATTTATTTTCTTATTCAGATCCTCCTGTCAGGTCATACCAAGGTCATAACTAGTAGGGAGAAAATACATAGGGGTCATTTTTCTAAAATTATGATGCAACATGTCACTTCTAGAATTAGTTATGATGAATTTAGACAAAATCATAGAAATTTGATTTAATTGGACTAAAATGTTCCCGGTTAGAAGTTGTGGGACTAGTGTTGCTCACTTTTCATGATGTGGGACTAAAATGCTCTTGTGGTGCAAGTTGTGGGACTAAAAACATATATACTTCAATAATTAACGACCATGCTATTGAGAGAACATGAGCTTTTTAGCTCCACGGAGTATACACCCCATCCGGCCACACTGTGAGCATCCAAGGGCACAGCCAAAAAGCGAAATTAAAAAATGGAAAATGCCATGCAAAAATGGAAAATGCCCTGCGTTTGCATGTGCCCTAAGGGACCAGGGAGCGCATGTTTTCTCCTTAGATTTTGGGATAATTAAATACAATGAGGTGATGATACGACTACTAGTATTATCATCCTACACCTACACATTCGCATTCTCCTAGGAGTCATAAGCTGGTGTGCACGACTGTTGTATCGTAATTAGTGCGCGTGCGCATGTGCGTGCCCATGCCAGTTTGATGAAATGTGCTTGCGGTTACTGTGCGCATGCCGTCGTGTCTTTTCCACACAATTCGCTTGGATTTCCCAGGCCTTTGTTTATATGTGTGTCTCTGGAACCGCTTTCTGTGCTAGTTGATGGGACCGAGACCACACAAACACCATCATCCATGGCCGGCAAGAAGTAGGAGGACTCAACATGGGCTGGTCTCCCTGAAGGACTCATCTAGAACATAGGTGACATCTTCCTTTCCAAGGTCGACTTTGACTACTATGCCACCTTTTGGACAGTCTATAGTGCCTGGCGCGGCTTCACGGAGGAGCGCCTTATGTCATCTAACTGGATTGTTCTAGAGCACCAGTTATCGGAGGAGTATCGCGTAGACGACGCCACCATCACGTTGTTGAACGTGAGAACTGGCTGCCACCTTGAGAAGAAGATTAACCGGGTTATTTGCAGGTGCTTTCTTTATATTCATCTATATATGTGCGATCCTTTTTTCGCATTCACATCCTATACTATCTGTTTTTCAAGTTCTGTTTCTTCGTTCAGCTGTTGTCTAGGGTTTTGCTCCATGGTTCACCTTGATTGAATTTCAGTATGTTTACCTTGACTAAATCTCTGTTTCTCCTCTCTCTCTCTCTCTCTCTGACGAGGGGTTAATTCATCAATGCCCATCGTTGATGGACTTAGGTTCAAGGAAGTGGGGAGCACTTGAGGCATCGATCAGCTAGCAAACAAGCACATAGGTGACACGAGGTTTTCCCAGGTTCAGGCCTTGTAGAAGATCCTACTCCTGCTTGTCTACTCTTGGAATTATCAAGGAGTCAAAAGTTATAGGGTGCACAGATGCAATCTGGCAATGATGTGGAAACTAGGGTTGTGAATATCATCCTCACTGCCCCCTCCTAGCCTTTATATAGATAGGCTTGGTATGGAGATAGCAGGCCGAGTCGGTTACCTATTAGGGTTTACCCTTCAAATTTATATCTTGTATCTTGCTGTGTTCTCCAAGGAGTCGAAGTCTCCCAGGTCACTCCACTCTCGACATGGTGGGCTTCTTCTGGGATGGATCGTATATGCTGATCACGAGTACCTATAGGGTATGCCCACATTTGTAGCCCTCGACTGTCCAGTCGAATCGTACATTCGAGTGGAGACTTATGAAGCCTTCGAGTGCATAACCGAGCATGTTTTTGGGTACTTTATTTTATGTCATAGGGATTGCCGATATACGTGCCTGATTCATCCGATGTATTGGGATCCGCTAACTGCCTTAGGGAAAAACAACGCAATCTATTCAAACTCGAGTCCCTGGACTCGAATTCAGAAAAGTGCTGGCGTAATTCGACTGATGTCGTGGAGGCCTTACAAAATCGAATCCTAGTATATAAGTGTGAGCATTCGATGCGTCCATCAAGGCTTATTTCATCGTACCTGCAGGCTCGGATTATTTTTGGTAGAGCGCAGCAAGTGCGTTGCCAGGCCTTCTTCAAGTCTTATCTTCATGCTGCAAGCGTGGCATCCGAATTTTGTCATCACGCAGATGATTCTGGTGGCGTAGAAGACACAGTCACCTTGCAGGGAAAACATGAGGCGGAGTCGCCAATGCTTTCGAGTGTGGATGTAGTCAATCACACATTTAGTAAAAGAAAATCATAGGGTGCGCGGCCAGCGCTCCCTATGGGAGCTCCCGAATGCCTATTCGAGTCGTAGACTCGAGTGGGGACTATAAATGTTTTTGATTGCTGTCGTATTTTGCTTGTTTCATCCGAATATGCTTCCAGCGCTCCCTATGGGAGTGACCCCGAGTCCACAATCGAATTGGTGATTCGAGTGAGGGGTTTAAGCGTAATTACATTGTCGAAAAAATTCCATGTCCATATAGTTTTCAGGTGCGCGGACAGCGCTCCTATTAGGAGTAGCCCCCGAGTGCTTGGTCTAGTCGAAGAGTCGAGTGAGGACTAGATTAGTCGAAAGATGCTCCTGCTGGAGTGGATGACATTGGTGCTAACAGTGAGATGACCTTGTTTGCCTGCATGAGTGGTTTTGACGGGACGTAATGAAGGTGGGTCCTCATTTCTGACTTGGATTTGACCAGGTGTGCGTAATCTTTAGTATTAACTGTGTCTCCTCGATTCTCGCGTGTAATGGGAAAAGTCGGGCGACGGTTCACCATTTTCATCGCCGTGAGTCCACCTGATTTGTGCCATGCGTCTGGTTGCTGCGCTTCTGGCTATTGGATTGCATTTGTGATGAGGTTAAGTAGGGATCTCTGTGCGGTAATTTTTTCGCACAATTCATCTTCTCCCTCATGCTCTTCCTCCATTTTTTCTCTCTGGTGTTCCATTGCTCGCGCCTCCATTATGCGCTGGACAGCCTCAAAACCTCCCCGAGCTACTTTCTGCGCTCCCACCGAAAGCGTAAGATGGGGAAGATGAAGGGCACCTCCACCGCTGGATCTGCGGCTGCTACCATTGCAGTCAAGAAGAAGGGTGCCGCCGCTACGGGCTCTAGTACTGCTGCTGCAGCTGCCAAGAAGAAGGGCGTGGGCATGCATGTCACTAATGGATGGTGGTGGTGGTCTGCCATAAAGGAGACGGAGCTCTTCAATTGGCGCCAGGATGCCGCTCTGCCGGCCACTGAAGTCGATTTTTCGAATGCCAGACGACGAGGTAATCCCTGATCCCCTTATCGGATTCTGGGTGATGTTTCTTGCATTTGTCATCCGTGGCCTCTCTCTCTCGCCTCCATAAGTTTGTGCTAGGGTTACTCTGCTTCTACGGGCTCCAGCTCCATCAACTGACCCCCAACTCCATTCTCCACATTGCTTGCTACATGACTCTTTGCGAGTGCTGGCTCAGAATTGAGCCACGCTTTGGTCTTTTCAAAAGCTCTTCAAATTGAAGTGGCAGTCGGTCTCTAGGTCAGTAGTCTACGGTATAGGAGGCTACAGTATCCATGTGGACCCTAATGTCCACTATTTCTCCCTCAAATTTAATGCATCCGTCCAAGGATGGAGGGAGAAATGGTTCTACATCCGTGACCAGAAAGCCGTTGATGAACACTTTGGACTCGCACCTTTTGATTCAAAGGCAGAGTGCAAAAGGAGGAGGTCGTGGAAGAACACAGTGATGCTCAGCAAAGCCGAAGAAACTGAGGTTTTGTATAAGCGTGTATGCGACCTCACCCTCATCCGACGGAAGGAAGTGCACGGCCCAGACCACATTCGCACCTAGATGCATCGTCGAGTGCAGCCGCTGCAAGCCAGGGTGCATCCGATGTGCTACTGGACCGGTGTTGAAGATGTCCCCTGCATCTCCCGAGAAAATATTTCTTTGGGTGAAGTAGACAGGAGGTTTCGGATGATGACTAATTTCATAGCCAAGGAGAAACTCCCTGGTGACCCAGCCATGCCTCCCTTTTGTGTGAGTCGCCCTCTGCCTGAGGTAGATTTCTTGTTATCTCTTCTTGTTTTTCGATTGCCTGTTAGGTTTTCCTTTATACTGATGATGCATCTTGTGCTAGGACTAGAAAGTGGCTACTGTTCTACCTCCTCAGCCAGAGGGAGTGATCCCTCGTGAAGCACATGAGGCGGACGAGTCGGGCTCCACCGTCCTCATCGCTGAAGAGCAGGAAGCCCCCTAGTCCAGCAAGGATGGAACTCGCGAACGCTCCCGAAGCGAGGACTCGGATGCTTCTTCGATGGCAACGCCAGATGGTCCTTCGACTGAGGTGGAGGAGCCAATCCCCGTGGTGCCTGTACGCGTGGTGGCTCCTCCTCCACGGAAGAAGCTGAGGACATCGAAGGAGGTGTCCGAGTATTCTTTCAACCTCAATGACTTTGACGGGTAAGTTTGTACTTCTTCTAATTTGACCTTATGTCTCAAAATCTTCTTCCTCTAAAGTTATTTTGTATGTCTTATTGTAGAAAAACGGCATCATCATCATCTAATGATTTTGACTTCATGAAGGAGACTGGAGTCACGGACTCCAAAGAGAAGGATGTAGCGGAGTACTCGCATTCTCCCTAGGTGGCGGCCACCTCTGGTGCCAATTCTTCAAGTTCCCCCCACACTGGGGGGAACCAGATGGTTGCCCGGACACCTATGCAGAAAGAAACTTCGGAGTCCCTGGAGGAGTATGTAAGTTTCCTTGACTATGTCAGTCAAAATGAAGTTGTTCCTAATGCTTCTCTTCTTGTAGCCTGTCTTGAAGGAATCTATTCGCATTGCCGAACATATTACATCGTTGGTCCGTCAGGATGCCTTGCTGGAGACCTAGCATCGCGCATTTGAGGGTGAGCTTGCACTCTTTATCTCTGTGCTGCTGGTACAGAAAATCGCTGATCTAAGGTTTTGCTATCATTCTTTGTAGGCGAGAACAATGAGCTCCTCCACTGCGTCAGTTCCCTCGAGAAGGGTCTTGCCACAGCGGAGAAGAAACGTGACGAGGCACTTGAAGCTCTTGAACACTCCGTCCAGGAGGCGAAGAAGTGGGAGGAGGATCTGCTTGCCACTACAGCTGATAGGGAGAATGTGTTCACGGAACATCTTCTCTCTATTGCTAAGGTACTCACAGGTATTCTGCTGTGCCATTTGTTTTTCTCTACATTTTCCTTTGTTTGGTTGTGCTGATCTGTGTCTTCTGCAGATGCTGCTGGTGTGGACTTCGACTCTGAAGCTTTGGCTCGCCAAGATGCTTTGGCTGGCACCATAGCTGTAGTCGAAGACCGCAGTGTCTCTGTCAAGGATTCCCTCGAGAAGGCCAACATTGTGCTTGGGCGTATTCGAGAGGAGATGGCACCTGATACATTCGATCCAGATTATGGATGTAGTATAGCTCTTTTTACCTAGTAGCCCTAGGTTATTGAATCCTCGAGAAGTAGAAAGCATAGTGAAGGTACTTTAACGAACCTTCAGGAGTTTTAGAATTCATTTTGTGTTTTACCGGACCAAGAGTTTGTTGTCTTTTATTGTTGTCGATGATGGAGAGAGAGGGCCTAGGGCTTTCGGTTTCACCTGTAGCTGTGCAAAACATCTGATGGGAATAAAAGATAATAATAAGTATGCATGTAATTGTTAGAGCAAGATAAATTATATGTGGGCAGTGCCTCCATAATTTCTATTGCCTCTGCAACCCCTTATAGCAATAAACTACTCGTCTCATCCGTAGAAGAAAGAGAACTAATGATAGGTATAGTGGTATCACTGTTAATCCCAAGTAAATCCCTGGCATATAGCCATACTACCCCTTCTATCACTGGGGTTCCCAACCTACAGATTAGTCATTACTCATACTCCCTATACCTGGCTCAATCCTCGGGGTCTGGTGGTACTTGACAAGTCCTTGGATTGAGGCAACAGAGGATACAATAATCATCATGTCATACAAACTAATACATGATCCCATCTATGATAAATAACATGCACAAAAGCTACATGGCTAGACCGAAGCCTTTATCCCAAAGAGAATTACTCCCACATAGAGATGAAATCAACGATCATAAACATTACATTGGAAATCATGTGATTGATAGAAAATAGTCTTACAATGTTGCCAATCAAAGATGGGATCTACTATTACAAGTGGTGGAATGTGGCTATGGTGGTGGAGAAGGGTTTGGAGAATAGATCTAAGTCTATTCCTCCAGCGGCTCTTCGGTGTTATGGATGCAGGTTTCTGGGGCGGCTGGTGATCTGTTTCTCATTGCCCGAAGCCTCTTTATATAGGGGTTCCTTCACGAATGTTATTTTGTTTGACCTAGTGGTGTCGATGGAAATTATACGACCCAAACTATACGGCTAGAATTTTATTCCCGCCGTATAGTTGGTTGTTAAACCGTTTGTGTCCAATTCACGACTCCTGGTTTCTTTGGGTTGTTGGACATCTCGTATCTTTGACTTTAATGTTGTGATTCCCATCATCAAATGTCATTATATGCGTAGGGAGAAATAGAAAGAAAGGATTGCATACCCCTTTGATCATTAGGAATTAGTGGCAGGGTTTAAAGAGATATTTCATCAAAAATATGAATAATATCCAGTTCAAATGTGGATGTAGATGGCTATATTCCACAGCCATCAGTCCGCAAGGCCAAGCTTATCGAAGATCATGATGGCTTGGTGGAGTCATTCGCTAGAGGCGTGCCTATGGATTTCAAGAATGCGCAAAGGAGGGTCGGAGCTACCATGGAACTCGCGATGGCGCAGGCCCATGGTGTTGATCTTAACTGTAGAACGCTCTCCACGGCAATATTGGTTACTGCAGATGGCCAGCAGGTAGAGTTTTCTCCCTTTGCCACTCTTCATAAATATGGGCCTCGACTCATTGAGACTCTCGCAAAGTACTCGGTGGAGATGAGGCGGTCGAAGACGGCAAAAGCCACAGCATCAAAGGCTATAACCAAAAAGGCCGGGGCGTCGGAGGCTGCCACTGACTCAAGGAAGCCCCCAAGTGCCAATGCGTAGCTGTAGGCTATCCCTTTGTCATCCTTGTGTAATATTCTAGCTTCTCTAGACTTCCTTTGGCTCGTGTTGTGCTTGTGGGGGTGCCCCTTTTAAGACTTGTTGAACTTCGATGCTTCTACTTTTGGTGTTATTTTGAATGGTTGGTCTTATCTGTCTATTCCTCTACTTGGATAGGGTCCGACACACCTCCCACCGATGAACCTGTGGCGCAACCACATTCAAAGGTGGAGGAATTGTCACTGCTGTCTCGATTGCATGATCACATAAAACACTTGGAGCGAGATATTCCCATGATCCGTGGTACCGCTGACGTGTTGAAGTCAAAGGCCGAAAAAGCCAGTGAACGTGAGAAATATCTTCTGGGCGAGATGGCTCAAATGAATGAGCAATTGAAGTGTTAGGTTCTCCAGCCTCTTCTCTTTTCCTAGTCGCTTGTGGTGTCAATTTGCCCTTATGCTTTTTACTGCTCTTTGCAGTTGTTAGTACTCGCCTTCCATAGGAAGAGAGAGACCAAGTCGCCATTCGGCTGAGATGTTTGAACCAGAAGAGCTGGAAGCTAGCAGGTACTTTTTGGTTGACCGGGATCACACAGTCGCATTGGCAACGTTGCAGGATCGTGTGTCGCATGTGCTGCTTTACATGAAGAAGGTGCAGTCGTGCTTGAAGCACATCTTCCGGGCAATGTTCCCTTGGACGTGGTACCTTTAAGCTTATTAGCTTTATTGAAAAAGTTCCAGGATGTCAGCGCAAATCATGAGTGCGTGCGTCAGCATTTAATTACACGTGCCAAGGCTGCCTGGCACTTGTATGACTGCATCGACCCGATCTGCATTTGGTAGTTGTTGCCGCAGGTCCGCCACCCCCGGAGGGGATGGCGTGGAACATGGTGCCCCATTATTGGGCGGTTGATCAGCCAGCCGAAGACATCGTCGAGTTGTTTAAGGAGCATACCAACATTCTCCTTTTACACTAGTAGAGTATTTTGGATCTGCACAGAGATGTATAGGTGTTGTAAAGTTCGTATAAGTGAATTGGATATTTTGGTTACCCATTTTTATGTAAATCTTGCTAGCTTGTATATTTTTCGAGTAGCTTGTACTCTGCATTTCCTTTTCGTTAGCCTGACGCATATTTATATTAGCACCTTGCGAACCTGTCAGGTGCGTTGTAGCTGGGATGGGTTTACCAAGGGTTTGATTAATAGTATGTCAGCTACTGAGGTTACTGCATAATTTGTGTAACGAGGTAGAAGGGTGGCGCAACCACCGAGTGATTTAATTGCAATTATAAATAGAAACACAAAGTTCAAGGCACTTAGCTTTATTTATTCATAAAATATCAAGAGATACAATGTATGGCTAAGTAGCCTAACTGAGTAGCCTTATTTGTAAAGTAAAAACATCCAAGGGTAGAAACAATGCAGCTGCGCAATGTTCCAGTGGTTGGAGTATGTGAATCCACTCTCTGCATCTTTTAGGCGATAGGCGCCACCTAGGATTACTTCGGTAATCACATAGGATCCCTCCCAGGGGGACTCGTGCTTGAGGTGTCCTTGCTGCTTTAGTCGTAGGACAAGGTCTCCTTCGACAAAGGACCTTGGGCGTAGCCTTCGGCTATGGTAGTTACGGAGATTTTGCTGGTAGATCATGGATCGTTCCGCTACTATCTCACGTGCTTCGTCGAGGAGGTCGACAAAGTCTTCGAGTGCGGCAATTGATTCCACCTCACTCTATGCTATGACCCTTGGGGCCTTGTAGCGTACTTCTGCAGGTAGTACTGCATCAGCGCTATGTACCATGAAGAACAGAGTATAGCCCGTGGCGCTGTTTGGAGTTGTGCGTAGGCTCCATAGTACCGATGGTAGCTCCTCGGGTCAGCACCCAGCAGCTCTTTTGAGCGGTCTGAGGAGCCTTTTCTTGATGCCGCCGCAGACAAGGCCGTTGGCCTTTTTGACTTGACCATTGGTTTGGGGGTACGTCACCGAAGCGTAGCTGATGTTGATTCCCAAGTTTTTGCAGAAATCCTAGAATTCGTTCGGGGTGAAGTTTGTTCTGTTGTCCATGATGATGTTGTGCGGCACCCCGAACCGGAAGATGAGGGACTCAAAGAATTTGACGGCGGTGGCCCCTGGTTGGTTTGTCACCAGCATGGCCTCAATCCACTTGGTGAATTTGTTGACTGCGACGAGGAGGTAGATGTACCCTCGAAGTGAAGATTTTTGCAGCTTGCTGACCATGTTGACTCCGCATTGCATGAAGGGCCAGGTCACGGGTATTCGACTGAGCTCTGCGCTAGGTGCGTGTGGTTTTTCCGCAAATCTTTGGCAAGCATTGTACCTCTGGACGATGTCCTTAGCGTCACGCATTGCCGTTGGCCAGTATAATCCAGCTTGTAGAGCTTTGGTGACGAGGGCGCGACTTCCGACATGATGGCCGCAAGTGCCTTCATGTATCTCGAGGAGGATGGCTCTTCTATCTTCATTGGAGATGCATTGTTGAAGGAATCCTATGGTGATGCGCTTATACAGTTCGCCGTTGATGATGGCGAAAGCCTTGGATCGTCGTGCTATATGCCACGCATCTGTCAAGTCATCTGGCAACCTTTTGCTGAGCAGGTATGTGATGTATGGTTGTGTCCAGGATGGCTCAATCATCATGACCTCCATGGAGCCTTCGAGTCCTATTTCTTGCTCCTTATCTTCAAGTGCTTTGAGTTTGTTGGGTGGCGTAGCCCCCGAGTCCTTTGACATGCTAGTTTGCTGCTCTGAAGCCTTTGGCTTGATGGAGCGTTCAAATATTTGCTCTAGGAATATTCCAGGTGGCACCGGGGCACAGGTGGAGCCAATGTTGTCGAGTGTGTCCGCCTCTTCGTTGCTCTCATGGCCAATGTGCCGCAGTTCGCAGCTATCAAAGTCTCCTTCGAGTGGGTCATAGAGGTTGCGGTAGGCGATCATGTGGTTGCTCAGGGCATCGCACTGGTTCAAGGTTTGATCCACTACCAGCTTAGAGTCGCCGTAGATGATGAGTCGTGTTGCACCGCATGCTTTGGCCATCCGCATCCCATGGAGCAAGGCTTCATATTCAGCTTCATTGTTGGAGGCGCGGAACTGCATTTGCAGAACGTACCTCATCTTGTCACCTTGTGGCGATGTTAGGATGACACCGGCGCTAGCTCCCTCTCAATGTTTTGATCCGTCAAAGTCCATTGTCCATAGACATGACATGTCTGGCGTGTCGGGGAGATGGTTCTCCATCCTGTGGATGAGGAAGTCAGGGAGTACCTGTGACTTGATAGCAGCTTGCTTCTCATATGTGATGTCGCGTGGAGACAGTTCTATCCCCAAAAGCATGACTCGCCCGGTGGCGTCGGGGTTGTTGAGGATGTGACCTAGTGGAGCATCATTCACCACAATGATGGGGTGCTCCTGGAAGTACTGGCATAGTCGCCAGGCTATCATGAAGACATCGTATGCCAGCTTCTGATAATGCGGATACCGCTGTTTTGTTAGTGTGAGCACCTCACTAAGGTAGTAGACTGGGCGTTGTACTCCGTGGACTTTATTTTCTTCGCCATGTTCTACTATGAGCACGGTACTAACCACCTGGTTGGTGGTGGACATGTATAGCCATAGGGGCTCCTTTTCCCGAGGTCCTACACACACCGACGAGGTGGATGGTAGACACTTGAGGTCTTCGAATTCTTCTTGCGCTTCTTCCATCCACTCGAACTTTTTAGCTTTGCAAAGGACCTGGTAGAACGGTAGTGCTTTCTCGCCCATTCGACTGATGAATCGGCTGAGTGCCGCAATTTGCCCAGCCAGCTGCTGGGATCCTTTGACGTTCTTTGGCTTCTCCATGGCCAGTATGGCCTTTATTTTCTTCAGGTTAGCCTCAATCCCTCTCACGGAGATGAGGTACCCGAGTAGTTCCCAAATGGTATGCCGAAGGCACATTTGTCCGGGTTTAGCTTGATCTGGTAGCGATCGAGGTTATTGAAGGTCTCACGGAGATTGCCGAGTAACAAGGCTTCCTCCTTAGTTTTGACGATGATGTCGTCGACATAGACTTGAATGTTGCGGCCAAGCTGGCTCTTCAGGCAGGCCTGCATACATCGCTGGTAGGTGGCCCCTGCATTTTTCAGCCCAAAGGACATCGTTGTGTAGCAGAAAATGCCAAAGGGCGTGATGAAGGCAGTTTTCTCCTAGTCTTCCTCCTTCATTCGAATCTGGCGGTAGCCTAAGTAGGCGTCGAGAAAGCAGAGGTGCTCGCATCCCATGGTAGAATCAATTATCTGGTCAATCCATAGCAATGGGAAGTGATCCTTTGGGCAATGTTTGTTCAAGGAAGTGAAGTCCACGCACATCCGTAGGATATCCATGTCCTTTTTAGGAACGAGTACGGGGTTTGCTACCCAGGTGCTTTCCTTGATCTCTCGTATGAAGTTAGCATCGAGGAGTCTGTTGACTTCCATACTGACCACTCTTTCCCTTGGCTCCGATAGTCGACATATCGTCTGCTTCACTGGTCTTGCTTCAAGATTTACATCGAGTGAGTGCTCGGAAAATTCCCTGGGAACCCCTGGCCTGTCTGATGGACACCAGGCGAAGATTTCCCAGTGCTCATGGACGAATTCGACGAGCGCGAGTTCCTATGCGGGACTCAAGTTGTTGGCGATGAGCGCCGTCTTGGTCGGGTCCGTTGGATGGACCTGGACCGCCTTGGTGTGGACCGATGAGTCGATGGAATGATCAAGTGAGTTTGGCTTACTCGGAGGAGGTATAATGTTGTCGGTTGACTCCTTCATCCTCGCCAGCTCCTCCTACATGCCGAAAGACTGGGAGATTCTATTGAATTCCCTGTAGCAGCTGTCTGACCTCTCAAAGCTTTTGTTGATGGTGATAATGCAGTTAGGGCCCATCCTCTTCATCTGCAGTATACTTGCGTGGTTTTCCCACTATCGCGGTATCCACTGCTACGGCATCAGCTGTTGCGGTTGTTGTCATCGCGCTTATAAGCGTAGCCAGCCGCAACCATGTCGACTTCATCGCTGTCCTCGTAACCATGCATCCGACATTTTCCTTGACGATCACGTCTGCGACCGAGGTCATCATCCTTAGCTGAGTGGGCATGATTGTTTTTCAACGAGTCCTCTCCATCAGCCCACCTGTTCGCGATCTCCATCAGGTGGTCGATTGTTTTGGTCTTAGAATGGCCTAGCTCATCCCTAACCTCTCTACGGCGTACACCGTAGTTGAATGCGTCGATTGCGCGGTCCTCGGAGATGTATTCCGCAGAATTTTTGATGATAGAGCACCTCTGAATGTATGAGCGCAACGACTCGCCAGTCTTTTGGTAGCAGCCTCTTAATTCTTCAATTGATTCGGGCCTCTCGTAAGTTCCCTTGAAGTTTCGCACAAACATGTAGACCAGCTCATCCTAGGTGTGGATCGACCCGCATGGGAGGTTGTTAACCTATGCACGGGCGGCGCCTTGCAGCTGTATCTGGAGGCATTGCATAGCCGTACTCGTGGTTCCGCCATGCATCCCAATGGAGGAAATATGATCCTCCAACTAGATCTTGGGGTCTTGGAGGCCATCGAATTTCGAGTTCTCTAATGGGAGTTTGAACCCTTTTGGCATTCGCTTTTGTCATATAGCTCTGCTAAAGCAGCTATCACCACAGAGCTTCATCCCATTATCTTTCGAATCAGTCGAGCGGGTGCGGCTTTCGTGCATCTTGTCGACCTTGCATAGTGTGATGTCATCACGCGCGTCGTAGTCATAGTCGTGTCGTCGTGAGCGGCGTCGCCGCGACAAGTCATAGTCGTCGCTGGAGGAGGAATGAGAGTAGTATTTGGCCAGAGCCTTGCCTTTCCTTGGCTCCGGCACTGTATCCTTGGTGAGCAGAACTTCAACTAGTCCTAGGCCAGCAATCGTAGATCAGTGCATGGAGAACCATTGGTCCCCATATGGCGGCTGGTTGTTAAGTAGGTACATAGTAGCTGTCGTCACCGCTAGCTATGGAGTTTTCGGGAGCACATTGCCCCGCATGTCCATTGTCATGAACGAGAAGTCGAGGAGTCGAGTGGTCTCTTCTCGCTCCCTACCAGTGAGGTGAGCCAATAAAGAGCGCCTTCTGGCGGCTGCCTGATCATTCCCTCTGGAGGAGGATCCTCTGATGGAAGAGAGCTACGCTCGTCGGAGGCTCGACTCTTCCGCTGCCCTTCTGCGCTTGTCGAGCTGGGCAATTACTTGTTGCTGGCACTTTAATTCCTCCTTAAGTAGCCAGTGATAACCTATTAGCATCTCTTTGCGATGAGTTTGGTGGTATGGGGTTACCCCGTAGGGCCTCCCTGCAGTGAGCCAACTCAGCGTCATTGAGCTTGATCAACATGCGCTCTCGGGTATGTTCATTCGTAGAGAGGTGCAGCTGATCTTCTGGGATGGGTCCTTCACCAAGAGGATGACCTATTGGCCCGCTGTCAGCGGGGGCTCCATGGGAGGGGCCACTGTTCGTTACTGGGACGCCACCGCCAGTATCGATGTTGTCCCGAGTGCTGTTGTTGCTGCCCCGTGTTGATGATGGCGCACATGTAATGGCTGGGGAAGCGTTGCTCCCGCATTTTTCAGATCTGGAGCCATAGGCTCCGTCTTGTATTGCCAGATCGTCGAGATCGGACTCGCAACTTCTATCGCTGTCCATATTACTGACTGATGTCGGGGCATTGAGCTCGCTCAGGGTGCCGATTGGCGGTGGAAACCACGACGCAAGAGCAATCGCGGGAACCTTCGGCTGATCAGGGAGGCGAAGTGTGCCTAGCTGACTAACTTGGAAGCATAAGCTCCCGATCGGCAGGACGATTCCGTCGCCCACGAACTCGAAATCTGGGCGAGTGGCTGGCGTGTGGACAGTGAAGTCGGAGGCACCGAAGAGGAGGCAAGTCTCCGCTGCTGCAGAGTCATAGATCGCTGTTGATGGGGCCGAGGAAGCCACACCATCAGCACTCCCTTTTACCACAGACGGCGCCAATTGACGAGGGGTTAACTCATCAATGCACATCGTTGATGGACTTAGGTTCGAGGAAGTGGGGAGCACTAGAGGCATCGATCGGCTAGCAAACAAGCACACACGTGACACGAGGTTTAACCAGGTTCATGCCTCGTAGAGGACCCTACTCCTACTTGTCTGCTCTTGGAATTATCGAGGAGTCGAAAGTTACAGGGGTGCGCAGATGCAATCTGGCGATGGTGTGGAAACTAGGGTTGCGAATTTCCTCCTCCCTGCCCCCTCCTAGCCTTTATATAGATAGGCTAGGTATCGGGATAGCAGGATGAGTTGGTTACCTATTATGGTTTCCCCTTCAGACTTCTATCTTGTATCTTGCCGTGTTCTCCAAGGAGTCGAAGTCTCCCAGGTCACCTGAATCTTGACTGGGCCTTAGCAACGTTGTGGGCTTCTTCTGGGCTGGACCGTATATGCTGATCACAAGTACCTATAGGGTATGCCCACGTCACTCTCTCTCTAGAAGGTACTTTTATGCCCAGAGGGTGCAGCTGTAAAATACCCGGCCCTTCTCGGGCTCTATCAATCGGCTGAGGGTGGAGATACCGACTGAGCAGATGGCTTCTGTCGCTGTGACGATGTAGCCGTTGTTGATGGTGTTTACATCAAACCATCAGAACACCACCATTTGGTGGGCGGATAAGAGCATAGAGGAAGGGAGTCACCCGGTCTTTGGTGAAGGGTGGTACTCGCCGTATGACTTCATGGAACTCCAGAGCATGACTTCTCACACTGGTGATGTTTTTGTCACAAATAGATACAGGTATGTCCTCTCGACTATGTGTGATGCTACTCATGGAGATGTCCAGTTGTAGCACTCCGCACGAATCCTAGAGATGCGTCCCACCGTTGCAGGCACTGTTCCAGGCTGCCAGTTCCTAGAGAATCGTTTTCACCTTGTTGAATATGACGAGGAGTTGCTATTCATTGTGAGTGGACCGGTCTACGGTGGTAGGCCAGTTGTTTACAGGGTTGATACCCAGAACCGTGTCCTTCAGCCGGTCAGAGGAATCGGAAGTCGTGCTCTCTTCGTTGCTGACAATAGGTGCGTCTGCGTCGATAGCGCCAGGGCACTCACGGTGCAGGCCGGCAGCATATACTATGCAGACCTATCCGAGATTAGATCTTACTACTTTGAGGCTCTTGCGTGGGAACAGGAGCCAAGGGTTGTATATGGGCATGGAGTAGGAGGATTATGGATCAATGACCTTCCTTTCAAACTCGATCGATTGCTGGCGGAGTATTGCAAAATTGTCGAGCATTTTGAGATGCAAATGCTGCCACCTTATGGCGAGCATGGTACCACCCACTATGATTACTACGACTGCAATCCGACAGATTGATGGATTGTGTGGTTCTGCTCCTGACGTATTCTCTTTAGGTCAGCTCTTTATGTGTTCACTTTGTTGAGTGAACGTCTATGAATTTTGCAAGTTCTATGGTGCCTGTGTAATACAATGGATGTTCTCCCTGTTCCAGTAGATCGTGTGTTCTACCTCTTACAATTTCACTATTTTTTCATGTGTGTGTAGTAATTTTGATAGATATATGCTCAGTTTGTAACAATCAACAAACAACTTACAACTGTGAATTACAGTAGATTATTACAATCCTCAGTAAACTTGATAGTAATAAAATGAAGCATAAAAGTTACATCAAAGTCCAGACAACTAAAAAAACACCATAACTGGTGTTACAGAAAAGGTCTATATGGAGCTTGCATCGCGAGACATGTAACAACTAGCTTCCCATGAGAGCTGCAGATGAGATTATTAACTATGTTCTGCGTCAAAGCTTGCCTATTTTTTAATTCATATAAGTCTTTGCATGCTATGGTGATTAATGAATCTGTTTTGTTGGCTTCTTGCTCAACAATATCATGGGAATCTTGGAGGGCATCCTCAAATAATCTTTCAGCTGGAAAAAGAGGATCAGTCGAAGCTGTTTGCCATGAGCAATATGTATTTTCACTACTACCGTGTGAAACAAAATCTTAATTTGGAGAATCGGGTCTTTGTTCAGCATTGAGAGGGTCATTTGAAGCCTGAAACAAACACAAAACAAGTTATAACAACATTACCATGCAATCACACCACCATGAATTTTAAATGTTTCAATGCGGTAATATGTAAGGAAGTAAGCAATTAACAGTGGTGACTCATACATCTATTTCTTATTGAATAAGTGGACCAGCTGGCGCCATGGAGCGATGCGAGCATGTGCTGCTTTGTGAAATGATTGCTCTACTTGAAGATGGCTAAGACCAAGACATAACAAGTTACTTAAACAACAGACTTGGGAAACAAACTACAAGATCATTTCGAATAACAGTGCGAGCAATCATCCAAATTACCTGATGCAGACTGCTCAAACTAGAATGTTTAGAAAATGAATAAAACGAATATGAAAATTAAGCCATTATGTTTCTCATAAATAAACTAGCCAGACACTACACAACGAAATCTTCCACTGATTTAATCATATACAAAAAAACAGAGTAACTCAGCCAACAAAAACACATAAATTGTGAGTCTCAAATATGCTACCAGATAATTTTAGACAAACAACGAATAAAGCAATCATATATTGAATTATTCATGAATACCAGATAATTTCAACGGTTCGGCGGCCTGAGAACAACAAACTGAACCATCAATTGCCTCATATTAAAATAGCCAGTTCATGTAACTATGATATACAGTAGATACAAGAGTGAGATGAAGTGCACAGAGTTCCTTATGATACGTGTGTGGATCTTATCACTAGTGTGGCCTTGTTTCTTATTATCGGACAACTCATATGCAATACACCCCGCCTCTCCATATCTAGGAAATTAAATTATGGACATGGAACAAAAGCACACCATAGTGGGGCTAAAAAATTTCACGCTAAGTTTTTGCAAAAAAATATGAAGACAAGAAATACAAATGGGAAATTTAAGCAAACAAAAAATGTGGCAAGGACCAAAATTTGGGTGGGGGCTTTACGGTAGCTGTTACACAAGATCTACGACAACTTGTGTGGACGGGCGGAGTATGTACTCCATTGTTGCTCCTCTGCATAAAGGTAAGGCCAACTGTAAATACAAATAGGTTCCAACATGATATACGTTGGCATGAAGTGAAACGAAAGTGAAGGGGTCTTACAGATTATAGGAGTCATTCACTATATGATATTGTGTGCAAACTAAGGCTGCTCCTTGCATAATAATAACAAATAGTTTGAGCCACAGGTTAAGAGGAATCAAATCGAAAGTAAATAATGGTCAAATAGTATGACGTGTGTAAACGTGTAGTATAGGATAGCAGGACAATAGCACGATGGAAATACTATAGTTCGTAAATCGGCTAATGAGAGAGATATTATATAATCATATCTCATGTGGATAGGTATAGCAGAGAATGTAAACAAATATGTTAAGTGACTAATAATAGGTGTATATCAAGTAAAGAACCTGTTAGTTAGGAAATTTAGCAAGAATACAGTACATTGCAAACAAACAAATTGCGCAGGGAGATCTGGTTTTACCTTTGTTGGGGCGGTGTCTAGGCATCCTCCGCATCCTCACAGGTCATGTCGAGTTCGCCGAAGGTGCTGCGGTCGTAGTGGGTGTCGACGACGGGGAAGCAGATCTTGGGCGGGCGAGGATACGAGCAGAACACTAGACCACGGTGTCCGTGGAGCAGATCCTAGGCGGTCGATGATGTGCTCAGCGCGCCGGACAAGAGGGTTCGCTGAGCATATCAGGAGTGGCGAGTACGCAGACTAAAGTGTAGCGGGGATGTTCCAGCCGGTGATGTATTCCTAGAGGAGAGAGGGGGTAGGGTTTAGGTACTACTAGCACTATACTGGGAAAATTACGAGTGAAGCCCCCCACCCACTGTATTTAATAGGGGTCGAATGGGAATTTCAAAGTATCTGAAATTTTGGGGCATGAACTATGTCCGGATACGCGGGATATTTTACCGCTTTATTTTGGTTTTGAATTTGGTCACAGTCCATGTAATAATATAAACTTGGTAGGCTGTACCCCCGCTGTGTTCAGGAATCCAAGGCCATACTCCCTCAATCCAAAACCTCAACTAATCATCCATGGTCGTACTCCCAATGCTCAGGATCTCGAAGTAGAATGAATATCATACTTAGGAGTTTCAAAAAATTATGAGATAAATTACATCATTTTGGGAGGATGATGTTATACAATCTTGGAAATTTGCAAGCTCCAAGTCATATTCATTTCATGGTCATGTTAGGAACCACCTTATCAACAAGTTTTTTTACATACATAGGTGATGCCCTAAGGGCATCCGCATTGTGTAAAAAGACACACCTTAAGGCCTATGTGGCATCCGTTAATTAAGGTTCACCTTATACAGTATGGAGAAAATAAAGTAATCTTTAAGCCTAAGGTGCACCTCAAAAGCTTTTGGGTTGCCCATAGAAAATAGACAAATCATTTCGCCTCTCTCCTTATTTCTCATGTCATCATTTTCAAAAAGGGTTCAAAATTTTCAAGATTCTAAATCTTAGCAAGAAGTTGAACCTATCGTCGAAACTCTCGCTATTTCAGATATATTAATTTTGACCCGTCGATGGGTACCTCCAAAAGATTTTTCGTAAAAATATCAAAGCAAAACCTACAATTTAATTATAGTTTTAAATTTGACCTAATTCTGAGATATCGACATAAAGCATTCAAATATGCGGGGTTAGCCAGGAAGTTTGAAAACCCATAAAACATGGGAATCGCAAGTACAACATGTTGTCGATCCACTATCTATGTCTGTTAACTTGGCTTGTGGCATCCACATCGAATATTCTTTGGACTTCTCTTTACGGAAAAGAACAACTAGCCTCGCTCGTCTTCACTCGGAAAATGTATAATTGAATTTTCTTTCCTAGTAGTTGGACACTCACACCCACAACACTGCTTACTACCAGAAAATGCACCCATCTACCTCTGAAATGACATTTAATTCAAGTGCAATCTGTCGCGCTTACTCGTAGCTCAAGTTTGACCTAATTTCGTTAAATTGTCAAGTTGCAAAATCTTAGCAAAAAGTTGAACCTATCGTCAAAACTCACATTGTTTTCCACTAAATTAATTGTGACCCCTCAATGGGTGCCTCCAAATTAAAAGCTTTTCCGTAAAACTTTCAAAGAAAAACCTACACTTTACTTGTAGTTTCAAATTTGACCTAATCTCGATAAATCGACTTAAAGTCATTAAAATGGGAAGAGTTAGCTAGGAAGTCTGAAAGCTCATAAAACATGGGAATCATTGGTACAACATGTTGGTCCACTATATATGTGTGTAAACTTGGCATGGCATTCACATCCAACATTCTCCGTACTTCTTACAAAAAAGAACAACATCGCTCGTCTTCACTCAGAAAATGTAGAATTGAATGTTCTTTCCTTATAGTTGGAAACTCACACTGATGACATTGTTTACTATAACAAGATGCACCGATCTGCATCTGAAAATACATTTAATTCAAGAGCAACCTATCGCGCTTAATTGTAGCTCAAGTTTGATCTAATTTCATTAAATTGTCGAGATACAAAATCTTAGCAAAAAGTTGAACCTATCGTCAAAACTCTCATTGTTTTCTAATATATTAATTGTGGCCCCTCGATGGGTGCCACCAAATTAAAAGCTTTTTCGTAAAACTTTCAAAGCAAAACCTACACTTTACTTGTAGTTTCAAATTTTACCTAATTTTGATAAATCGACTTAAAGTCATTAAAATGGGAAGAGTTAGCTAGGAAGTTTGAAAGCTCATAAAACCTGGGAATCATTGGTACAACATGTCGGTCCACTATATATGTGTGTAAACTTGGCATGGCATTCACATCCAACATTCTACGTACATCTTACAAAAAAGAACAACCTCGCTCGTCTTCACTCAGAAAATGTAGAATTGAATGTTCTTTCCTTATAGTTGGAAACTCACACTGATGACATTGTTTACTACAACAAGATGCACCGATCTTCCTCTGAAAATACATTTAATTCAAGAGCAACCTATCATGCTTAATTATAGCTCAAGTTTGACCTAATTTCATTAAATTGTCAAGATTCAAAATCTTAGCAAGAAGTTGAACCTATCATCAAAATGTTGGGAATATGCCCTAGAGGCAATCATGTATGATGTTATTTCCAATGTATTCATAAAGTTATTGTCCATGCATGAACTACTGATATGTATCATTGAATATGTGATTCGATTGTAGAACTATATATTCATGTTGTTTATAATAATTGTCCTTAGTCGTTGAGGTTGTGCTGGATACACAACTTAGACTAATGTGAAAGTCGATTGATGACTCGGTTGTACTTGTCATGGTCATTGAGATGCTATTCCGACTTACACGGATTTGACTAAAGAGTTTAGCCAGTCAGACTAACCCATATTGAGATACAACAAACAAGTCGTGATTTGTATGTCTCAATCAATGTGATCCTTAGACCTGAGGTTATTGCACAATCTGAGTTGAGGATCATCGACTTAGGTTCTGTCAAACGTTGTTCTGTCACTAGGCAGTTATAAAGGCAGAATTCGGGTCGACTGAGAATCAAGCTGCGTGATGTGAATAACCAAGATGGGATTTTGCCCCTCCGACTAGAGAGATATTCTCTGGGCCCTCTCGGAAGATATGATTCAGAAAGCATGGCCATGCACGACTCAATTAATCGGTTAAGTGTTAACCGACACGATCGACTAAGAGTTAGTTGGATGAATCAATTATCTCAAATCAAGAAAGAGAGTCGAACTATTTAAGGGATGACGATTATTCGCCTATAGTTCGACAAGGTATATCGTGAGGCAAAAGGGACTCAGACGAAAGTCACATTGGAAGGTATGTCGTCATGACTCTTTGGTACTTGGAAGTCGGCACGTTCTGCTAGGAGACGCTACCGACTAATTGGTCACGAGTGAGACTCAGATCGTGTCTGGGTCACCATGAGCCTGTCGGGTCACACACTTAAGAGCGGGAGCAAATTTGGGTTGGACCCATATATGAAACGGACTGAGTGAGTGAGTTGGACTCGTAGTGACTAATATAGGCCTTTTAGTGAATGGGCCACACGTGAGTGGAGCCCACTTTCACTCCCTATATAAGATGGGGCGTAGGTGCTTAGAGGACACGGTTAGGTCACTCCATGTGTTCGAAAACCTAGCCCTAGTCCTGTCCTGTCGCTGCCGTACCGGACCTAGTAGTCCAGCACCGTCGCTCCTCCTTGTACATGTGAATACTGGCGGAGGTGTTGTACGTTCAGCACTTTAACGATGGTGGATCAGAACGGATCATGAATACTACACTGCATCAAGCGACGTGCTTCATCGATTCCGCAACTGCGCATTGATACATTGCAAATGTATCTATTATTTTTGATGTTCCATGCTTGGTTTTATCCACTTTCTTGTGTTTTGTTCACACATTGGAGTACTTTTCATATGATTTCTTGGACTAACCTATTAACAAGAGCCACAATGCCATCTGCCTGCTTTCTACTATTTTTGGTTCCAGGAAAGTCAGAAAATGAATATTCTCGGAATTGGACGGGACAAAAGCCAAAGTGCCTATTTTTCCGGAAACCATTAGATGCCAGAGTACGAGACGGAGAGGGGCCAGGGGGCCACCACACCACCTGGCCGCGCGGCCTAGCCTAGCCCGCGCTAGGGGTGGTCTGGACGCCTCCGGCACCCCCTCAGCCTCCCCTTCTGCCTATAAGATGCTCTCGGGATGAAAACCCTAAGGACCCGATCAAAAATCCACGAATGAGTCTGTAGCCGCCGTCATCTCCATCCCTAGATCAGGAGGGATCTGAAGCTCTTCCGGACACCCTGCCGGAGAGGGGAATTCACCCTAGAGGCCTTCTTCATCACCATGCAAGCCTTCGGTGTGATGCGTGAGTAGTTCATCCTTGGACTACGGATCCATGTAGTAGCTAGATGGCTGGTTCTCCTCCTTTGTGCTTTCATGTCTAGATCTTGTGAGCTTCGTTCATGATCAAGATCATCTATTTGTAAATCTGCATGTTGTGTTTGCGGGGATCCGATGGATATTGAGATGCTATTTCAGATTGATTTTTATTCTATCATGTCTTTGTTATTTCTGATCTTGCATGCTTTTCGTTGTTAGTAGCTATCTTGGCCAAGTAGATGCTAGCAACTCCAAGAGTTAGTATTTATCCTCGATAGTGGGTTCATGCCTCTGGTAATCTGGGGAAGTGATAGAAATCTCTAAGGTACTAGATGTGCTGTTGCTACTAGGGAGAAAACAACAATCCTTTGTTCATAGAACAATCGTATTGTTTACTTTACACGCAGTTCGTAAAGCAATAATCTATTGCTTGCAACTTAATACTGGAGGGGGTTCGGATGATAACCTGAAGGTGGATTATTAGTCATAGATGCAGTTGGATGGCGGTCTATGTATAATATTGTAATGTCCAATCAAGTTCCAAAGGAGTCAAGATGATTAGTATATGCATGTATTGATTTCTCGATGTTTGTCAATTGTCCCGCTGTAATTTGTTGTTATCTATCTTAAGGAGAGGCACCTCTATTGAACTATGGATCTCGGTCCTTTTATTTTACATACAATCTACAAACTGTTTACTGTTTTGTGTTTACTTTTTGCAAAATTTTACTTCTTTCCATTCGATACGTTTAATCCTTTGATTTCAGCAAAACACGGTGAGATTGACAACCTCATCGCAAGTTGGGGACAAAGTTATGTGGTTGTGTTATGCAGGTCTCCACGTTGCTACTAGCACCGGTAGTGTGCCCTGCCAAGGCTCAGCTAGCAACACCTTTGGGGTGTTTCCTTGCTCCTACTTGTTCGATTAAACCTTGGTTTCATAACTGAGGGAAACTTGCTGCTGTCATACCTTCCTCTTGGGATTCCCAACGAGCTCTACATCAACATCACACCAGCATTTTCCTGCCGCCGACACTAAGCCATCAAGCATTTTTCTGGCGTCGTTGCTGGGGAGTCAAGGACATCTTCACAAGGGGAGTCCCTCATAACCAATCTCTTTACTTTGTTATTTTTGTTTTACTTAGTTTCTTTTTACTTTGTTTGTTGTTTTGTTATCAAAAACACACAAAAAATTAGTTTTACAAGTTTTCTTTCTTTATTCAAAAACACAAAAAAATAGTTCCTATCTTAAGTTGCCTTTATGTCTAGCCTTGCTCCAATCACTATGTCACCCGAAGAAATGATTTTCACTTTTAAACAAGGAATTGAGTAAAGTTTCAAAGAAGCTTGGTCTAGAATCAATGATCTACATGAAAAAACTGAGCCTAAAATGACTCAAAGCTTGTTCCTTAGCCGTTTTTACCTTGGGATTGCTCTTTGCTATAGATATGCTTTAGATTCTATTGAGGGAGGACATTTCCTCTAATGTAATGAGGATGATGCTATTAATGCTATCAAGAAATTGTTCCTCACTTACAACTTGCCTAGCCAAACTGATATTTCTTTCCCAAGAATATTTGCTAGATTGAACAGTCTTAAGACTAGCACTGCTAGTTTAAAAGATTGCTATAATATGCTTAGGGAGTATCACAATTATGTTACAATAAGTTCTGAACCATCAAAGTGGCTCCCTACAGTAAAGATTGAGATAAACACTGAAACTTTTCAAGCTTGCTGTGATATCATGTCTGAATTTTGTCTTATGCCCAAAGATATTTATGAATCTTTGAATACTTGGGGGCTTACTGAAGGAGGAAAAAAATATCTCTTGCTAATATGCTACCATATTACCTATTGGAGTAGCTGAAGGAGTGTTTACAAAGATCCTAGGGATAATGATTTCTACTGATTATCTTGTTACTGAATGTGCAGGAAAAGGACAAATTACACTTGGAAGGTCCCTATTAAAACTCCTTGGAGCAATAATAGATGTGGGAAAGGGGGCCATGCACCTTTATTCTCCACCAAACAATCATATTTTCCCCAAGGTTAAGAATAAAAGTAAGAGAGGTATGGGCAAGAAATTTGGTTTTAATGCTTCTTCATTTGAGAACACTTGATTCTTTTTCTTGCTTCTTATGCCTAACTTAAAGGCGTTAAAGAAAAGTACTTATTGGGAGATAACCCAAAAGTTTTAGATGAGTCTTAGAAGTTATTACCTCTGTAATAACCTCTCCTTATCCTTTTTTTTGCTTTTTGTGCCAAGAGTAACCTCTAATGAGAGAGAAGTAATGATTGGGAAAGTTGCTGTTCCAAAACAGATTTATGTCCTTCACCGTAAAACTTCATGTAAAATCTCTGAACGTCTTTTTGAGGCGTAAACTTTTGTGCTTCTGCCCCAGGTTGTTATCTAACTTTCGTTAGTTCAACACTATTTGAATTGAGCAATAGAAGGTCTTCGAAAAAATTCGTCTTTACCTACTGGTCTGTTTTGACAGATTTCTGCCATTTTCTGCATTTGCTTCTTGTTGGTTCCTTTTTGAGTTCTTTTGGGGAATTGAGATTTTTGAGGGAAGTGCTACAGTAGCTAGTGTTCTAATGGAAGTTTATTTGGTGTTAGAACTGAGCCTTAAGACTTATTTATCTTGAGTGCACTAATGTTGCTAATAAAGATTGTGTGAAGTTTTGTATGAAGGAAAAATTTCAAGTGTATGGAAGGAATGAGTAATGATATGAAGGATGGACTAAAGCTCAAGCTTGGGGATTCCACACGTGTCACCCCAAGAAATATCCAAGAAGTACAAGCATCAAAGCTTGGGGATGCCCAAGGCATCCCCTTCTTCATCAACAAAAATCCCAGGTTTCTTCCAAACGCTTCATTTTTATTGTTTCATGCACAATTGTGTTTTTCTTGGAGTGTCTTCTTTTTTGTTTTTGTTTTGGTTTTTCGTTTTCTTAGTTTTCTGAATAAATTTGTTGGACCCCCTCTTTCATACATTGGTTTGCAAATAGTTTGGTTTGGTTTGGAAAAGAGTAGGAAAGTTCATACTTATGTGGTAAAAAGAGACTGTCTTTGACTGTGGCCTATGCTTTGTCATGCCATGCTTGATATTGTTTTAGCCTTATGCTTAGTATTATTTGCTGTAGCATGACTTGTTATAAACAATTGAGATTTCTTAATGTGCCTTGGATGAATCATGCGTTGTTTTAGCATATTAAAGCATAGTATAGTGGTATTCTCCTTTGATGCTTTATTTGGGTTGACTTGGCGCATGCTCACACCATGTTATGACTATGTCAAGTCACCATAGACTTTATGATCCTTTAGTTTTCAACTTTTAGTATCACTTTATGCTTTGATCAATGGTGTTTTGTTGCTCTGCATGATTATGGCCATTATTGCTCTCTTAGTTTGTCGCTCTCAGTCTTTTGCTAGCCTCCAAAACCAAGTATGAGTTCCACTCATGCATCCAACTCCCTAAACAAAGTTCTTCCAAAGAGTCTACCATACCTACCTATTAGCTTATGCTATTCCAAGTATATTCATGCTTTTGTTTACATTCCAAATTAAACTTGTTATGAGAAAACTAGTGATTAAAGCTCTCACGAACTTGATGGCACACTTTACTTTTTTGCATCTAATAAACTTGAACCATTGGGTCCTTCTTTGTTGCGTATATGCTTGCGCTTTATAAGTTGAAATTATCAGAACCATGTTTCATGGGGAACGCTTTCAACATTGAACTTGTACTTTATACCCCGTTGATATCATGTTCTTTTGCTTACGGATCCCGGCGGTGTGAAATAAAAGTGGAACTTGTAAGATCATGGAGTTTGTATGTGTGTTAGAGAAACGCATGGGCCGCTAGCCTAAGCCATTCCTAATAATGGTGGAAACTTGCAGCATCACCATAATGATCACTCTATGAACCATCCTCAATAAAAACCTATGCAAATATCAGATAAAAAGATCGCTGAGATGCTCATTGTCTACTTGCCTTGTCATTTTGATTATGGAAAAGCTCCCATATCATGTGCAAGGGGTACCCTGTTGGCGGTTCTTAATGATACACATGTACTTACAATGACAAGAGCTTACTCGTGACTAAAGTTGAGTAGCATGAGGTTCGGTCTTCGTAAGTAAGGGGCATGAGATTTGGGTTTATAACTTGTCAAGCATATCCTCTTAGTTGTGTCACTTTAACCTTAATCACCTTAAAGATGCTTATGATAGGGGCAATGAGAGCTGAAAGCTATAAGTACCATAATTTTTGGAAGCTCTTTATGAGACTTGAATCCCGACTTCCTTCTATGAAGGCTTTTCTTCCACCATTATATTGAGTCCCCATCTTCTATCTTTATGCACCTACTTTGAGAGCATAGTGGCCATTCTTAGTTCTATGTGCATTGTCCCAAGACTAGTTGATTGATGCATAACTTGATATTGCTTGTTTTCAACTATTTGTATCTAGTCACTCTTATGAACTTTGAAGGTGTCCTATGCATTTATATTTGCTACTCTATGAGGGACAAGCTGAATACTATTATGCTATGTTTTCTTTATGTGAAACAAACAAACGTCTTGCAAAGCATTGTTATTCATGAGTCTTTTGTTTGTGCCTTTTCATGTTGCATCATAGTTTCTTTGCCTTATTGATAGAACTTTGTCTTTCATGCTATGCTTGAAGTACTATGATCCCAGCTTTGATTGTTTAACAAATACTTTGATCAAGTCTTTGATGGTGCATGTCACCTAAAACATTATTCTTTCTTTTTATCACTTACCTACTCGAGGACGAGCAGGAGTTAAGCTTGGGGATATTGATACATTGCAAATGTATCTATAATTTTTGATGTTCCATGCTTGGTTTTATCCACTTTCTTGTGTTTTGTCGACACTTTGGAGTACTTTTCATATGATTTCTTGGACTAACCTATTAACAAGAGCCACAGTGCCAGCTTCCTGTATTCTGCTGTTTTTGGTTCCAGGAAAGTCAGAAAATGAATATTCTCGGAATTGGACGGGACAAAAGACAAAGTGCCTATTTTTCCGGAAGTCGTCAGATGCCAGAATACGGGACGGAGAGGGGCCAGAGGCCGGCCACACCACCTGGCCGTGCGGCCAGGCCTGGCCTGCGCCAGGGGGTGGTGTGGTGGCCCCTGGCACCCCTTAGGCCTCTCCTTCCGACTATAAGATGCCCTCATGACGAAAATCCTAAGTACCCGATCAAAAAACCACGAAAGAGTCTGTAGCCACCGTCATCTCCATCCCTAGATCGGGAGGGATCTGAAGCTCTTCCCTGCACCCTTCTGGAGAGGGGAATTCACCCTGGAGGCCTTCTTCATCACCATGCAAGCCTCCAGAGTGATGCGTGAGTAGTTCATCCTTGGACTACGGATCCATGTAGTAGCTAGATGGCTGGTTCTCCTCCTTTGTGCTTTCATGTGTAGATCTTTTGAGCTCCGTTCATGATCACGATCATCTATTTGTAATTCTACATGTTGTGTTTGCAGGGATCCTCTGGATATTGAGATGCTATTTCAGTTTGATTATTGATTCTATCATGTCTTTGTTATTTGTGATCTTGCATGCTTTCCGTTGTTAGTAGCTATCTGGGCCAAGTAGATGCTAGCAACTCCAAGAGTTAGTATTTATGCTCGTTAGTGGGTTCATGCCTCTGGTAATCTGGGGAAGTGACAGAAATCTCTAAGGTACTAGATGTGATGTTTCTACTAGGGAGAAAACAACAATCCTTTGTTCATAGAACAATCGTATTGTTTACTTTTCACGCAGTTCGTAAAGCAATAGTCTGTTGCTTGCAACTTAATACTGGAGGGGGTTCGGATGATAACCTAAAGGTGGATTATTAGTCATAGATGCAGTTGGATGGAGGTCTATGTATAATGTTGTAATGCCCAATCAAGTTCCAAAGGAGTCAAGATGATTAGTATATGCATGTATTGCTTTCTCGATGTTTGTCAATTGCCCCACTGTAATTTGTTCACCAAGCTTGTTATCTATCTTAAGGAGAGCCACCTCTAGTGAACTATGGATCCCGGTCCTTTTCTTTTACATACAGTCTACAAACTATTTACTGCTTTGTGTTTACTTTCTGCAAACTTTTACTTCTTTCCATTCGATAAGTTTAATCCATTGTTTTCAGCCAAACACGGTGAGATTGACAACCTCATCGCAAGTTGGGGACAAAGTTCTGTGGTTGTGTTGTGCAGGTCTCCACGTTGCTACTAGCACAGGTACTGCGCCCTGCCAAGGCTCAGCTAGCAACACCTTTGGGGTGTTTCCTTGCTCCTACTGGTTCGATTAAACCTTGGTTTCATAACTGAGGGAAACTTGTTGCTGTGCTCATCATACCTTCCTCTTGGGGTTCCCAACGAGCTCTACATCAAAATCGCACCAGCATTTTCCTGGCGCCAACACTGAGCCATCACGCATCTAGTGGTAATCCTCATGGCCTACTATCTCAGCTAGATCTTGGGTTCACCGTGTAGGGAAAAGTTTTGTTTATCTCTACGTGGCCCATCAATGGTATCAGAGCGATAGCTTCTGGTTTTAGGCTCGAGATCATGCATATGTGATATACGGTTAGCATTAGATTGGATCTAATTGTAGTTTTGTTGTTCGATCTATAAGATAGATTGGTTTTGTACGAAGTTGATTGGATCAACTGTATTCGGGGAATTGGATGATCCAGTATCTGTGATCATACTACAGAGGTCATGGAACGACATACCCCTACCAACTGGCTTCCTCCATCGGGGTAGACTATGACACGTAAATCCGGATGCGGTGATCGAAGATCAAAGAGTTTGGTCGAATCGGAGTCCGGATCGGATTTGGATAATTTTTTTATCCAATGAAGAAATCCATGTCCGGAATGTAGATGAGATCTGTGTTTTTGGAAAAATCATCGGGACCGCTAGCTTCGCCCTGTCGTAGTGCCTTAGATGTCGTTGCGAGTTTCACAACACTGGTAGATATCGAATCTATGCATAACTTTTTTTTTGCAGGATGATGTTTTGAATGGTATGGCTTATGTGCATGTGATGTGTAATCCATACATGATCTATGTATCACGTTTTTGTCAGCCGTCTGGAGCCTAGGTGCTGTCATTTATCGTATAACGACCCGCGTGTCAGATTCTCTATGTAATTTACTTTACTAGCTAGTGTAGCTATTTGGAGAACCCGGATGGCATGCAACTTGATGTACAAGTCTGCTACATGATGTAAGGAGGCACGTGACAAGAGTTGGCACGAGTCGGATTACAGGCTTTATGGAGATGGAGATTGCCATGAAGAGATCCATACCATTTCACACTATAATTGCTCCATTTTGTGTTATTGTTATGTCTCTGTTTTTACCTCTATTAGATAGTTGGTAGAATGTAAGGTCTAGTTGGTTTCCCCGCTAGTGCTACACCATGACAAGTCGGACATTTTTGGTAGTGGGCTCATAAAATTGAGGTGCTATAAATTCTTTTCGACTAGGTGGGTTAGAGTTGGATTCTTACAGCGGAAGCACTTGGTAATCTAGATGGGTCTATCACAATGGTTGTGGGACTCGGGAAAAAGTCGGACGGGAGCCGGGGCATGTGATGCCACCTGTCGAACATGAGTCGTATGAGATGCGATTGACAAGGAGTTCTCTACCTAGATCACTTGATGACTAGCGGTGATGTTAAAGTTCACTAGTCGGCTTGCTTATTTAGGATCCTGAATCACTTAGTAACCGTCGGAGGGGTGTTGGTTCTAGTGGGAGCATAAGTATTAAAGTATTTAATATGCTTGCTCTTTTATGGATACATGTCTTAAGTAATTTTGCATATTTTTTTGTTATAGATCAATGGCACCTAGTAGTCTTCCTCAGTTATCCAGTTTTGCTTTGAGAACCATCTTAGAGAAAGATAAGCTAAATGGAACTAACTTCACCGACTGGTATCGTAATCTAAGAATTGTTATCAAGCAAGAAAAGAGGGACCATGTCCTAGACAACCCACTTCTAGCTGAGCCGAATGAGAATGCGAGTGTTGCAGCCACAAATGCCTGCTGTAGGACTTGTGGTGAGTCTACGGAGATTAGCTGTCTTATGCTTGCTCACATGGAACCAGACTTGCGCAGTAGTTTGAGAATGTTGAGGCCTATGATATGATCAAAAGCCTCAAAAGTATGTTCTAGGCTCATGCAAAAACTGAGAGGTATCAAGTCGCTCGTGCTTTGTTGAGCTTCAAGCTTAAGGATGGCGATCCACTGAGTCCGCATGTGATCAAGATTGTTGGTTACGTGTAGTCTCTAGAAAGGCTTGGCTACCCCATTAGCGAAGAGTTCGCTATGGACATAATTCTGAACTCTATTCCTAGTGCGTATGGTCAGTTCATCTCGAACTACCACATGCATGGTATGGATAAGAAGCTCACTGAATTATATGGGATGCTCAAGCAGGCTGAGGCGGATCTCAAGAAAGGCGCCAGTCAAGTGTTGATGGTGCAAAATAAGGATAAATTCAAGAAGAGTTCGTGTACTAAGAAGAAGGCAAAGTCGGGAGGTAAGGCTAAGGACCCGGTCCAAAGTGCTTCCTCAGGGACTAAGCCATCTCCTGCAGTCGGATCCACTTGCTTATATTGCAAGGCGGATGGCCACTAAAAGAGGAATTGCAGCAAGTATTTGGGTGACAAAGCCAAGAGTGGAGGTGTGACTTCCGGCTCAGGTACGCTTGTTTGCAATGTTATAGACATTTATCTTGCGGATGCACCTGGTAGTTCTTGGGTATATGATACCGGATTAGTTATTCACATCTGCAACTCGTTGTAGGGACTGTTAAGAACTAGGACCATGGCGAGAGGAGAGGTTGACATTCGAGTCAGCAACAAAGCGAGAGTCGCTGCGTTGGAAGTCGGCACGATGCAACTTCATTTACCTTCTGGATTCTTAATGGAGCTAATTAATTGTTATTATGTTCCAGTGCTTAGTCGAAACATTATTTCTACCTCATGTTTGATGAGACAAGGCTATGAGTCGAATATTAAGAATAATGATTGTTCTTTGTATTTGAATGATATGTTTCACGGCTTTGCACCTGTCTAGGACGGGTTATTTATTATGAATCTTGAAGGTGAATCTGTCTATAATATAAATGTGAAAACATTGAAACCAAATGATCTGAATATGACTTACTTTTGGCATTGTCGGCTTGGTTATATAAGTTGGAAACACATGAAGAAACTCCATGATGATCGACTCCTAACTTAGTTCGACTTGGAGTCATTCGAGACATGTGAATCCTGCCTACTTGGCAAGATGACCAAGACACCTTTCGCAGAGAGTTGTGAAAGGGTGTCTGACTTATTGGGACTAGTACATAGTGATGTATGTGGCCCGATGAGCATGACAACCATTTGTGGTTATGAGTACTTCATTACCTCCACTGATGATTTGAGTAGGTATGGATATATCTACTTGATGAAACATAAGTCGGAAGCCTTTGAAAAGATCAAGGAATTCAAGAATGAGGTACATAATCAACTCGTCAAGAAAATAAAGTTTCTTCGGTCAGACCGAGGAGGAGAGTACATGAGCCATGAGTTTGATGACCATCTGAAGAGTTGTGGAATAGTTCCCCAGCTCACTCCGCCGGGAACGCCGCAGAGAAATGGTGTGTCGGAAAGGCGGAATCGGACCTTGTTAGACATGGTACGATCGATGATGAGTCAGACAGATCTGCCTTTATCATTTTTGGGTTATTGTCTAGAAACTATAGCATTCACACTAAACAGAGTACCATCAAAGTCGGTAGAGAAGACACCACATGAGATGTGGACTGGCAAGAAGACGAGTTTGTCTTTTCTTAAGATTTGGGGCCGTGAAGCTTTTGTCAAGCGACTTCAGTCGGACAAGCATACAGCCAAGTTGGGTGAGTGTATTTTCGTGGGGTATCCGAGGGAAACCTTGGGTTACTACTTCTACAACTGAGAAGAGGGCAAAGTGTTTGTCGCTTGGAACAGTGTCTTCCTTGAGAAAGAGTTTCTCAGTCGAGGAGTCAGTGGGAGCATGGTGCATCTCGAAGAGATTCGTGAGGTACCAGCCAATAGAGAGTCGGCAAAAGCCTTGGCGGTTGAGCTGGTCATGGTACATGATCTGGCAACAACACCGACACTGCAAAGATCAGCCAGATTGCGAAGTGTTCTTGATGTGTTACTGTTGGACAGTGATGAGCCGGCAAATTATTCGGAAGTGATGGTGGGATCCGATTCTGAGTCGTGGATTGGAGCCATGAGGTCTGAGTTAAAGTCCATGGACAAAAATCAAGTTTGGAACTTGGTTGATCTTCTAGACAGTGCAAGACCCGTCGAGTGTAAATGGGTCTTTAAGAAGAAAATTGATATGGATGGAAATAATTCTTTCTATAAAGCACGGCTTGTCTCGAAGGGGTTCTGACAATTTCAAGGAGTTGACTACGACGAAACTTTCTCGCCTTTAGAGATGCTTAAGTCAGTTCAGATCATCTGCTATAGCATCCTATTTCGACTATGAGATATGGCAGATGTATGTCAAGATGGCTTTCCTTAATGGAAATTTAACCGAGGATGTGTATATGATAAAGCCTGAGGGTTTTGTCGATCCGGATAATGCTGACAAGATATGAAAACTTCGGAAATCCATTTAGGGGTTGAAGCAAAAATATCGGAGTTGGAACATTCGCTTTGATGAGGTAGTCAAATCGTTTGGCTTCATGAAGAGTGATCATGATTCTTGTCTATACACGAAGTTTAGTGGGAGCAAAGTAAACTTTCTGATCTTATATGTGGATGACATATTACTGATTGAAAATGATGTCTAGATGTTGCAAGAGAGAAAGGAATCATTGGAAAAGAGTTTTTCGATGAAAGACTTGGGTGAGGCGACTTACATACTAGGAATCCGGATATATAGAGATAGATCAAGGAGGCTCATTGGATTGAGTCAGAGTACACATTTGGACAAAGTGTTGAAGAAGTTCAACATGGAATCGTCTAAGAAGGGGTTCTTACCGATGTCCCATGGCGTAAAACTTAGCAAGACTCAGTGTCCTTCGACAACTGATGAGCAACTTCGGATGAGTGCGATTATGTATGCTTCTGCAGTCGGATCCATCATGTACGCTATGATTTGTACTAGGCCGGATGTTTCCTATGCTCTAAGTGTTGTGAGCAGATACCAGGCTGACCCTAGAGAGATCCACTAGGTAGCAGCTAAAAATATCCTTAAGTACTTGAGAAGGACTAAGAATATGTTCCTGGTTTATGGAGGTGAGGTGAACCCAGTGTATGGGGTTAAACGGATGCGAGTTATCTCACTAACTCAGATGATTATCGTTCACAATCCGGATATGTGTTTGTAATAAATGGCGGGGCTGTGAGCTAGAAGAGTTCCAAGCAAGAGATGATGTATGCGTCTACGACAAAATTTGAGTATATTGTTGCCTCGGAGGCGGCAAAGGAAGCTGTTTGGATGAGGAATTTTCTCATGGACCTTCATGTGGTTCAGCGCTCGTCCATTCCGTTAGACATGTATTGTGACAACAATGGTGCTATTGCACAAGCCAAGGAACCTAGACAACACTAGAAGAACAATAATATAGTCATGCGGTACCACTTGATTCACCAGTTCATGGATCAAGGTGACATCAAGTTATACAAGGTACAAACGGATGCAAATATTGTAGATCCATTGACAAAGCCACTTCCACAGCTGAAGCATGAGGTGCACCTAAGAGATATGGGCATTAGATGCCTAGACATGTGATGTCAGATGATTGACTCTAGTGCAAGTGGGAGACTGTTGGGAATATGCCCTAGAGGCAATCATGTATGATGTTATTTCGAATGTGTTGATAAAGTTATTGTCCATGCATGAACTACTGATATGTATCATTGAATATGTGATTCGATTGTGGAACTATATATTCATGTTGTTTATAATAATTGTCCTTGGTCGTTGAGGTTATGTTGGACACACAACTTAGACTAATGTGAAAGTCGGCTGATGACTCGGTTCCACTTGCCATGGGCATGGAGATGCTATTACGACTTAGACAGATCCAGCTAAAGAGTTTAGCGAGTCAGACTTGAGGTACAACGAACAAGTCGTCATTTGTATGCCTCAATCAATGTAATCCTTAGACCTGAGGTTATTGCACAATCCGAGTTGAGGATCACCGACTTAGGTTCTATCAAACAATGTTCCATCACTGGGCAGTTATAAAGGAAGAATTCGAGTCGACTGAGAATCAAGCTGCGTGATGTGAATAACCAAGATGGGATTTTGCCCCTTCGACATGAGAGATATTCTCTGGACCCTCTCGGAAGATATGATTCGGCAAGCATGGCCATGTGAGACTCAGTTAATTGTTAGCCGAGGCGATCGACTAAGAGTTAGTCGCATGAATCACTTATCTCGGATCAAGAAAGAGAGTCGAACTATTTAAGGGATGACGATCATTCTCCTATAGTTCGACAAGGTACATCGTGAGGCAAAAGGGACCCAGACGAAAGTCGCATTGGAAGGTATGTCATCATGACTTTTTGTTACTTGGGAGTCAGCACGTTCTGCTAGGAGCCGCTACCGACGGATGGGTCACGAGTGAGACTCAGATTTTTCTGGGTCACCATGAGCCTGTCGGGTCACACACTTAAGAGCGGGAGCAAATTTGGGTTGGGCCCAAATAGGAAACGGACAAAGTCAATGAGTTGGACTCGCAGTGACTAATATAGGCCTTTTAGTGAATGGGCCACAAGTGAGTGGAGCCCACTTTCACTCCTTATATAAGCTGGGGCACAGGTGCTTAGAGGACACGGTTAGGTCACTCCATGCGTTGGAAACCCTAGCCCCAGTCCAGTCCTGTCGCTGCCGTACCGGACCTAGCAGTCCAGCACCGATGCTCCTCCTTGTACATGTGGATACTAGCGGAGGTGCTGTACGTTCAGCGCTTCGACGACTGTGGATCGGAATGGATCATGAGGACTGCACTACATCAAGCGACGTGCTTCATTGATTCCGCAACTGCACGTCTAGTGGTAATCCTCGTGGCCTACTATCTCAGCTAGATCTTGGGTTCACCGCGTAGGGAAAAGTTTTGTTTATCTCTACATGGACCATCACAAAACTCGCGGTGTTTTATGATATATTAATTGTGATCCCTCGATGGGTACCTCTAAAATATTTATCGTAAAACTTTCCAAGCAACCTACAATTTACTTGTAGTTTCAAATTTGACCTAATTTTGATAAATCGACATAAAGTCATTCGGTCAAATGGGTAGAGTTAGCTAGGATGTTTGAAAACTCATAAATAAAACATGGGAATCATTGGTACAACATGTTGGTCCATTATATATGTCGGTAAACTTTTCTTCTGGCATTCAGATCCAATATTCTTCGGACAATTGTTTATGGAAAAGAACAACCTCGCTCGTCATCACTAGGAAAATTGAGAATAATTGAATGTTCTTTCCTGATATAGTAGGAAAATCACACCGACGACACTATTTACTACAAGAAAATGCACCCATCTACCTCTCTGAAAAGTCATATATTTCAAAAGCAATCTATCGCACTTACTTGTAGCTCAAGTTTGACCCAATTTCGTTAAATAGTGTCATGTGATGCAAAATCTTAGTAAGAAGTCAAACCTGTTGTCAAAATCTCGGTTGTTTCTCATATATTGATTGTGACCCCCAGATCAGTACGGTACCTCCAAAAGCTTTTTCATAAAACTTTCAGAGTAATCTACAACTTAGTTATAGTTCAAATTTGACGTAATCGGCATGTAGTCATTCAACTGGGTAGAGTTAATTAGCTAGGGAGTTTGAAAACTCAAAAAACATATGGGAATTGTAAGTAAAACACGTTGGTCCACTTAATATGTCTATAAGCGTAGCTTATGGCATTGAGATCCATATTCTTCGGGCTTTCTTTACAGAAAGTATCCATCTCATCATCACTCGGAAAACTGAGAAATTTATTTCCTGATAGTTGGAAACTCACACTGACGACATTATTTACTACAAGAAGATGCACCCATCTACCTCCGAAAATACATTTAATTCAAGATCAATCTATCGCTCTTAATTGTAGCTCAATTTTGACCTAATTTCGTTAATCGACAAGAAGTCATTGAAGTGTGGAAAATTAGCTAGGAAGCTTGAAAAATCCTAGTACTAAAAACTTGGGTATTATGTATAAGAAACTGTGGTCCAGTTTGTGTGATAATTGGGGTGGTTGCATTTTCTTTTAACTGTGGTAGGTCTCCTAGGAGCGAGGTGCTTGAGAGTTAACATGGTCGGTGGAAGTACAAGTTCCATTAAGGACCTCATAAAAATAAAAATTGCACCCAAGTCCATGCATTTAGCATAAGGACCCTAAAACTGAGCAATGAAGTGTGTGTTTTGAGGTTTGCGCATACTAGTGTTCATCGTGCTAAAGACTATTAGTAGAATGTTTGTAGATGCTAAGAATGGAAAAGAAGATCCAATAGTGAGCAATGTTTGGATTTGCCGGTCTTGATCCAACGGTCAATGTTCAAAGTTATCCGTACACTATACAGTGGTATGGTATGGTATTGTAAGAGATAAGACAAGGTAAAGGTAAGATAAGAAGTACTGCGAATGGCCAATCTTTTGAGTAACATTCCCTCTCGATGTTTGGGAGCAAGTGAAAATTTCGAAAACTGGAAAAGTTTGAATTTGTTTGCTGCCAAGGACCAAAGTGGTTTCCTTCCTATGTACTCCTCGTCCCTACTCCCCACCAACGCGGCTACCAAACACGTCAGAGACACAGAGCCACCATACAAGGCACACGTGCGTAGCACCACGCTGTGAATGAGGGAGAGATCAGCCGGGCTGGTGCGCGAGGGGAAAGGGGAGGAGAGAGGGAGGATGTATGGTGAGAGGCAACGAAGGAGAGGGAAAACACACAATTTGTTTTGTGTGAATAGGTCCTGAAATTTACTACTAGTAGAGTGGCTGCAGAAGTACCTCGTGTTAGGAACCCATCATAACTTTCCTCTAACATCGAACCGCCTTCAACTCCTCTTCGCTTCTTCCTTACCCTGCCTACATTTTATTCTCTTAGCATGTACAATGCGTGGATGGAGGGGATCATATGTCTAAGCAAACAAATGAGTACTACTACTAGTGTACTACTAATATGCTATTTCCTTTTTCCATAATAAGGGCATCAAGAATGTGTACAAAAACACACCTTAAGGCCTAGTATGTGGCATCCGCTAAGGTTCACCATATACATTGTGGAGAAAATTAAGTTTGTATCTTTAAGCCTAAGGTGCACCTCAAGCTTGTGGGTTGCCCATAGAGAATAGAAAAATCATTTCCCCTCTCTCCCTATTTCATGTGACCATTTTCAAAAGGTGTTCAAAATTTTCCTGATGCAAAATCTTAGCTAGAAGTCCAACCAATAATCAAAACTCTTTGTGGTTTCTGATATATTAATTAACCACTCGATCGGTACCTCCAGAAGCTTTTTTCATAAAACTTCCAAAGCAACCTAAAATTTATTACTTGTAGTTCAAGTTTGACCTAATTTCATTAAACTGTCAAGATGCAAAATCTTAGCAAGAAGATGAACCTAACATTAGAATTCTATGTGGTTTCTGATATTTTAATTGAGCCCCCCCCCCCCCCCGCCTCTTCCAATGGGTACCTCTAAGAGCTTTTTGTAAAACTTTCAAAGCAACCTACACAGTTTACTTGTAGTAGTTCAAATTTTACCTATTATGTTTTTTCTGCTTTACCTATTACTAGTAAGTTGCACGTGCACTACACATGAGACTCGAATAATAGGCGTCTCACATATCACCACTATATAAAATTATAATAGGTAAAGAAGAAACAATTATAAATTTGATCAACATCTATAAAGCATGGGTGTATATTTGGTTCTTGTACTTTGTATATCATGTAAAAGTCAATGATTATTAACTATGTAAAACTTGAAAATTTTGGTAACATGGTCCATAGAAATGAGGGTGAAGATTCTAGAATGATGGAGAAGTGTGTTTTGAGGTTTGTGCATAGCATTCATTGTGATGAATACAATCGATAGAATCTTCTAGATGCTAGAATGGAAAAAAGATCCAATGGCTGGAAATGATGGGATTCGTGATTCTTGATCCAACGGTCAATATTCAATGTATTCGTACAATATATAGTGGTAAGATAAGATAAGATACATTACAGATGGCCTAAGTCGAGTACAAGGCTTAAAGACATGTTTCTTTTCTCCACAACGTATAAGGTGAACCTTAGGAAATGCCACATAGGGCTTAAGGTGTGCTTTTTTGCACACTGTAGATGACCTTAGCCATGAGAGCATTTCCAAAAGCATTGATATTTTGGATTGCAAAAAACTAGCTATAGGAAGAGGAAAGAGAAGGTTTAGCAATACCAAAAAAATGTGGCTTTGCTAGCCTTCCTATAATACTATTAAGTTGCACGGGCCCTACATGTGAGACTCTGATAATAGACGTCTGACATGTCATCAGAATATAAAATTATAATAGGTAAAGCAAAAAATATATAAATTTGATCAACATCTATAAAGTATGGGTGTATATTTGGTTCTTTTACTTTGTATATCATGTAGAATTCAAGAATTATTAGTTATCTAAAACTTGAATTTTTTTGGTAACATGGTGTAGAGAAACGAGGGAGAAGATTCTAGAAAAATGGAGAAGTGTGTTTTGAGTGTCGTGCATAGCATTCATTGTGATGAAGACTATCAATAGAATCTTCTAGATGCTAGAATGGAAAAGAGGATCCAACGGCTAGAAATGTTGGGTTTCGCGAGTTTTGATCCAACGATTAATATTCAAAGTAATTCGTACACTATATAGTGGTAAGATAAGATAATTTATATATTTATATAGTAATGATATGCTAGACGTCTATTATCTAAGTCTCACGTGCATGGCACGTGCAATTTACTAGTACTTGTAGTTTCAAATTTGACGTAATTTTGATAATTCGACATATAAAGTCATTCTAATGGGAAAGTTAGCTGGAAAGTTTGAAAACTCGTAACACATGGGAATCGTGGGTACAACATGCTGGTCCAATATATATGTATGTAAACTTCACTTGTGGCATTCAGATCCAATATTCTTCTGACTTTTCTTTAGGAAAAAGAACAACCTCGCTCATATTCTTCACTCGAAAAATGTAGAATTGAATGTTCTTTCTTGATAGTTGAAAACTCACACCAACGACATTGTTTACTACAAGAAGATGCACCGATATCTACCTATAAAAAGACATTTAATTAAATAGCAATCTATGGTGTTTACTTCTAGCTAGCTCAAGTTTGACCTAATTTCATTAAATTGTTAAGATGCAAAGTCTTAGCAAGAAGTTGAACCTATCATCGAAACACTCGCTGGTTTCTGATATATTAATTTTGACCCCTTGATGGGTACCTCCAAAAGATTTTTCGTAAAACTATCAAAGCAAAACCTACAATTTACTTGTAGTTTCAAATTTGACCTAATTCCAAGATATCGACATAATGTCATTCAAATGGGCGGGGTTAGCTAGGAAGCTTGAACACTCATAAAACATTGGAATCGCAAGTACAACTTGTTATCGATTCACTATATATGTTTGTCAACTTGGCTTGTGGCATCCACATCCAATATTCTTTGGACTTCTCTTTACGGAAACGAACAACTAACCTCGCTCGTCTTCACTCGAAAATGTTGAATTGAATGTTCTTTCCTAGTAGTTGGAAAGTCACACCCACGACACTGCTTACTACCAGAAAATGCACCCATCTACCTCTGAAATGACATTTAATTCAAGAGCTATCTATCGCCCTTACTTGTAGCTCAAGTTTGACCTAATTTCGTTAAATTGTCAAGATGCAAAAACTTAGCAAGAAGTTGAAACTATTGTCAAAACTCTCGTTGTTTTCTGATATATTAATTGTGACCCCTCGATGGGTGCCTCCAAATTAAAAGCTTTTTTGTAAAACTTTCAAAGCAAAACCTACAATTTACTTGTAGTTTCAAATTAGACTTAATTTCGATAAATCGACTTAAAGTCATTAAAATGGGAAGAGTTAGCTATGAAGTTTGAATGCTCATAAAGCATGTGAATTGTTGGTACAACATGTTCGTCCACTATATATGTGTGTAAACTTGGCGTGGCATTCACATCCAATATTCTCCAGACTTCTTACGAAAAACAACAACCTCGCTCGTCTTCACTCGGAAAATGTAGAATTGAATGTTCTTTCCTGATAGTTGGATACTCACACTAATGACATGGTTTACTACAACAAGATGCACTGATCTACCTCTAAAAATACATATAATTCAAGAGCAATCTATCGCGCTTACTTGTAGCTCAAGTTTGACCTAATTTTGTTAAATTATCAAGATGCAAAACTTAGGAAGACGTTGAACCTATCGTCAGAACTCTCGGTATTTTATGATATATTGATTATGACCCCTTGATGGGTGCCTCCAAAGGATTTTTATTAAAACTTTCAAAGCAACCTACAATTTACTTGTAGTTTAAAATTTGACCTAATTTCGATAAATCGACATAAAGTCATTTGGTCAAATGGGCAGAGTTAGCTAGAAAAAGCTTGAAAACTCATAAATAAAACATGGGAATCGTTAGTACAACATGTTGGTCCACTATATATGTCGTTAACTTGGCTTCTGGCATTGAAATAAAATATTCTTCGGACATTCCTTTACGGAAAAGAACAACCTCGCTCGTCATCACTCGGAAAATTGAGAATAATTGAATGTTCTTTCCTAATATAGTTGGAAAATCACACCGATGACACCATTTACTACAAGAAAATGCACCCATCTACCTCCCTAAAAAGTCATATATTTCAACAACAATCTATCGTGCTTACTTGTACCTCAAGTTTGACCCAATTTCATTAAATAGTGCCATGCGATGCAAAATATTAGCAAGAAGTCAAACTGTTGTCAAAACTCTCGGTTGTTTATCATATATTGATTTTGACCCCCTGATCGGTAGGCTACCTCAAAAGCTTTTTCGTAAAACTTTCAGAGCAACCTACAATTTAGTTATATTTCAAGTTTGACTTAATTTCGATAAATCGGCATGTAGTCATTCAAGTGGGCAGAGTTAATTAGCTAGCAAGTTTGAAAACTCAAAACCATATGGGAATCGTAAGTAAAACACATTGGTCTACTTAATATGTATAGAAGCTTAGCTTATGGTATTGAGATCCATATTCTTCGGGCTTTCTTTACGGAAAAGAACTATATCGTCATCACTCAGAAAACTAAGAATTTTATTTCCTGATAGTTGGAAACTCACACTGACGACATTGTTTACTACAATACGATGCACCCATCTACCTCCAAAAATACATTTAATTCAAGAGATATCTATCGCGCTTACTTGTAGCTCAAGTTTGACCTAATTTTGTTAATCGACAAGAATACACTAAAGTGTGTGAAGTTAGCTAGGAAGCTTGAAGAATCCTAGTACTAAAAACTTGGGTATTACGTATAAGAAACTATGGTCCAGTTTGTGTGATAATTGGGGAGGTTACATTTTTTATGGTAGGTCTTATAGGAGCGAGGTGTTTGAGAGTTAACACGGTCGGTAAAAGTACAAGTTACATCAAGGACCTCATAAAACTGAAAATTGCACCCAAGTACATGCATTTAGCACAACGACCATGAAACTGAGCAATGAAGTGTGTGTTTTGAGGTTTGTACATACTAGCGTTCGTCGTGCTAAAGACTATCAGTAGAATATTTATAGATGCTAAGAATGGAAAAGAAGATCCAACGGTTAACAATGTTTAGATTTGCCGGTCTTGATCCAACGGTCAATGTTCAAAGTTATCCGTACACCATACAGTGGTATGGTATGGTATTGTAAGAGATAAGACAAGATAAAGATAAGATAAGAAGTACCGTGAATGGCCAATCTTTTGAGTAACCTTCCCTCCCGATTTTTGGGAAGCAAGTGAAAATTTCGAAAACCGGAAAATTTCGATATTTTTTGCCGCTAAGGACCAAAATGGTTTCCTTCCTATGTACTCCTCGTCCCTACTACACACCAACGCGGCAGCCGAACATGCCAGAGACATAGAGCCACCGTACCAAGGCACATGTGCATAGCACCATGCTGTGGATGAGGGAGAGATCAGTCGGGACGGTGCGTGATGGGAGAGGGGAGGAGAGAGGGAGGATGGATGGTGAGAGGCGGCAAAGGAGAGAGAAAACACACAATTTCTTTTGTGTGCATAGATCCTAAAATTTACTACTAGTAGAGTGGCCGCAGGAGTACCTCGTGTCAGGAACCCATCATAATTTTCCTCTAACATTGAACCACCTTCAATTTGATGTTGCCCTCTGACCCTACCCATGTTTTATTTCTCAGCATGTACAGCACGTGGACAAAGAGCATATGTCTAAGCAAAGAAATAAGTACTACTACTGGTGTACTGCTAATATACTATTCCCTTTTTCCATAATAAGGGTGTCAAAAATGTGTAGAAAAGCACACCATAAGGCCTAGTATGTGGCATTCGCTAAGGTTCACCATATACATTGTGGAGAAAATAAATTTTGTATCTTTAAGCCTAAGGTACACCTCAAGCTTGTGGATTTCCCATAGAGAATAGAAAAATCATTTCCCCTCTCTCCCTATTTCATGTGATCATTTTCAAAAGTTGTTCAAAATTTTCATGATCCAAAATATTAGCTAGAAGTCCTTGGTGTGCATCAGGCAGGACAGGTGCTTGTGGCAGTACACGGTGAAACTGTGTGCGCCTGGCCTCCCAGGGTTGGCAGACTTCTCGATGGTCGAGCACCTTAATGCGGTAATCGAGCTAACGAGCAACTCATTGCCGGCCAACTTCCCATCTGATAAGCTCAGGAAATACGTCGGGGTGCAGCCACAGTTCCTGATGAAGGTTGGACAGTCCACCCATGTATCTTTCTGGATTTGCATCGACAGGAAAAAATGATCTTAAACTACGGCGGATGATCAAGACTAAAATGGTGTATTAGCAGATAAATAGTACTAGTAGTAGTACTATTTTACTACTCCATTTTACTAGTAGTAGTCGCATGTAGGTTCTCTTTTGGAACTAGGAAGGCTGCATTTTGGATGTAACCTAAGTTTGCTGCTAATGTTATTACAAAGTATTTAGGGGTTTATTAAGACTTTTATATAATTATTCAGTTCTATGACATGGACCAGAGATAAACACACTAACCATTCTTACGGTGCTTCGATTTTAGTCATCTAACTGAGTGATTACGGAATTTTATGCCCAACCTTGTAAATTCGACTTGATTTAAGTCTTGAACCAGGATTTTCATTTAATTTGCGTTGGTGTGGAAGACATATCGATGTGGGTCCAGCGTGCAGGATAGGCATCCCTGGAATTTTGCGTAAATATCTAGAAAATAATATGGACACCTACGACATCAACTCAATATTATCAAAATCATCATGAACCACGTTTTTACATTATATGCGTTTGACATTATGTAAGTTAGTATATTTGTACATATAGTTGGTTAAACTTTATAAATATTTACTTTGACAAAACCTAGTATGCTTTCTAATTTGGAAATGAGGGAGCATCTAAGTACTAAAATGCGTTGAAATACATGCGTGTCTAGACAAAACCAAGGCAGTAACTACTATTTTAGGATGGAGGGAGTAATTATTTATGAGTAATCTATATTTCACAATTTTTTTAATACTACGGCACGTGCTGACGACTAGAGCATGAACTGTATAATAATTACGCGACCATGCGGTGAAGATCTACTCCGTACTAGATTACCCTACGTGCGGAGGCACAGTAGTGGAGCACATGCTCGTACCATTCCTGAGTACGTCGTACTACTAGTATATGCAAATAGGAGTATAAAAATAGATAGATCTTATTGCTCATCGTACTATTTTTTTCCTATAAGGCAACCTGGACGTGACTACTACATTACTATATTGGCACAACTTCTGCTTTTGGCACTACAAGATGAATGTGGAACTCTCTGTGTAACATTACTGTACTAGTACTTCTTGTACTCCATAGTTTTTCGGATGCGCAGTAAAGTAGTGCAGTAAGTCTATTTGGTCAAGTTGCGTGCAACGAGCATTGGTTTGATAGGACAATTCATGTTTTCAGACATCCAAAATTCTACTCCAGCTCGATGGCTCAAGACACGAAGTAACTAGTACTCCTCTATCCTCTGGCTGTCGCCCATATCAAAATGAACAAGCAAAAGATTGTGTATCTTGGAAATTGTCATGGCCATTTATTACCTGCAGAGCTTTATTTTGTTTGTTTCGAGGCACCTGCAAAGCTGATACGTACTACTACTTGTAATAAGGTGCTACGATTGGTTCCTACAACTAGTACTAGACATAGATTTTAGTAGCTACTCTCGTCCAACTGAATTGTCCAAGAGGTGTAGTTCCTTTTTTTCCAAAAGGTGGAGTTCCTTTTTTTTTCCAAGGCGTGGAGTTACTTTTTTTCCCGAGAGAGAAAACCTTTTTTTATTCCTTCTTTGATTCAAAGAAAATTCAAAGGTTTTGTGAAGGATTTTTTCCCTTAGAAAATAATCCTACGCTGTGTTTTTGATTCGTAGGACTCCAATATATAGGAATTATGTCCCGCTTGGAACGCAGGATAGGAAAAATATAGGAATAGGAAAAACACGGGAATTTAGATTCCTTCAAAGTATTCCTTTGCCCTCTATTTTTTAGGAAAATATCCATCCACTCCAACCTCATGGTATAATTGCTTTGCTTTCCCTGTGATTCAAACACATACTTGATCCAAAATTCCCGTGGTTTCCTCTTTTGGGAGATGGTCTTGTTTTTTTTTTGTCTTTGATCATTTGTTTGTTTGAACATAGGGTCATAGAGATTCCTCGAAACACGAGGAGGGTGTAAATTGCAAAAACCTCTAACAATTGGATTCAAAATTGTAGGTAACTCCAGATAATCAGGATAGTATAGTTGCAAGAAACTACTATAATTACTTTTGGGTACAAATGCTGCACATAGCAAAAAAATCGATTAGCCCTCTTAACATTATTTGTTACATACCTAGGGCTCAACAGTTGGAGCTCTTTGCAACTACAACTCTAATTGTTGGAGGTTTGTACAACTAGCCATAATTGGAGCCCAACCCCCACTCGCCCACCTTCTGATGTACTACTAGTAGTACTACTATGCACCATCTGCCTTTGTGTTCTCCATCTCACCTGGCCGCCAGCTCTAGCCAACGATCTTCCCTCCCCCCACCCCACCCCACCCTAAAGAAAGCCCCCAAAACACCATCCACAACCTCCTTCCATGGTGAGATCGAGCAAGGTCTGTAAGATCCTGAGCAGTTTCAGAAGGTGTTCACTGAAGGCCCTCTTCAAGTACTCATCAACCATTGCGACGCCACCACCACCGTGAACCTTGCCGGTTCATCCAAATATATTCTTCAATCAACAAAAGAGAGCAAAACTACGACTTCTTCTCATCTGTTTGGCCTCCCATGTGTTCTTCATTCTCATCCAACGGTGAGACCGTGGGAATCCAAAGACTGCTTCGAAGTGGCGGGCAGCCCGTGCAAGCTGACATCGTTGGACAAGTTCTCCTTCGATGTTGTGATGCCAAATGGTTTTGATAAGCAGCGGGCAGGCGGCAATAGAGATTGGATCATCACAGTTGGGACCGATTTCACGTGGGACCTCGTCAACATGTACACTCGTCGCAAGATTGTTATTCTGCAAGTTTCAGGGTCTAAACCGGTCGAAGGTTCTATACTTACATTTCAGGATGATGCTGATGAAGGTTGATGTACTAAACTGCAGAAGATAGTCATTTTCCAAGTTTCGGCAGCTGCTGGGGGATACAAAGATTTCTCTCTTATCGCCATTTTCGAAATCAAGACTGCTTTCATTAACAGGAATGATATCATGGATGGTCAGTTTGTGTGAACGAGTTCCAGGGCTACTTCAGATACTGCGATGCTATTATCCAACACAATCGTGTGTTCGCCGTGACCGAGAACGGCTATGTTTATGCATGGAAGTCTCTAGAACTTGGTAAATTCTCCTTCCTACGTATTTTATTAGCTTTATTCCTAAATCGATGCAAGCTATTTTTTCTGAACTTTCGTTGGTTAGTAGGAATTCCATATAATTTTATTTTCTTTGATTCGAAGGAATTCCCTAGGAATTTCAGAGGAATGCAACATTTAGGAAGTTTTCTTACATATAAGTAGTTTGTTTCATATGATTGAGTTCTGTTGATAGTATTGCTTCATCTCGTAGTACATCCCATGGAAAATATGGTATCTACTAGTAGGAACTACTTATGTGAGACTCAGATATTATTCCTGAATTGATGTAAGCTATTTTTTCTGAAGTTTCGTTCGTTAGTAGGAATTTATTAGGAATTTTAGCCTCTTTGATTCGTACGAATTCCCTAGGAATTTCAGTGGAATGCAATACTTACTAAGTTTTCTTACATATAAGTTATTTGATTCGTAGGATTGAGTTCTGCTGATAGTATTTCCTTGTCTCCTAGTACTAGTACATCCACGGAAAATATGGTATCTACTAGTAGTAGTACTTACATGATACTCAGATACTAGACATATGACATATCATAACTATATAGAATTATAATACTAGGTAAAGTTCAAAAAATTAGAAATTTGATCGACATCTATAAACTATGGGTGTATATTTAGTTCTTCTATTTTCTATCATGTAGAAATCAACGTTTATTAGGTACTAGTACTTGTAAATTATGTTAACATGGTCTTGAGAAACAAAGGAGAAGATTCTAGAATGATGGAAAAGTGTGTTTTGAGGATTGAGTATAGTGTTCATCGTGCTAAAGTCTATCAATAGAATCTTCAAGTAGATGCTAGAATGGAAAAGAAGATCCAACGGCTATCAATGTTGGGATTCACAAGTCCTGATCCAACATTCAATATTCAAAGTTATTCATACACTATATAGTGGTAAGATAAGATAAGATAAGATAAGATAAGGTATTAAGGGTGTGTTCACTTCGTGGAACGAAGTGGAACGGAATGGAACCGTTCCGCACCCAGAGCCTGTTCTTGTGTTCAGTTAGGCGAGAGGAACGGAACCTAGTGGTTCCACAAATGGGAATATTCCCTTCAGATGCGGAACACACCCGTTCCACCAAATCGGTGGAACGACATGTAACGACTTGCTAAGCGCGTCTCCTAATCGCGTCTTCTGGCTAAGCGCTACGGCGCGATGCGATGCAGGCGAAGGCGTGACGCGATGCTGGCCAGCGGTGGCGCGACGCGAAGCAGGCGTGTCGGCACGGCGGCGGAGCAGGTGCGATGCAGGCCGCCGGCGGCGTGATGCGGAGCAGGCGTGGCGGCACGGCGGCAGAGCAGGCACGATGCAGGCTGCCGGCGGTGTAACGCGGAGCAGGCGTGGCGGCGGTGCGGGTGTGGCGGCGCGGTGGCAGTGCGACGCGGAACACGCATGGCGGCGGAGCAGGCGTGGCGGCACGGCGACGAATTTCAATTTGGTCCAATCTTATTTCGATTTTTTTCTCTATCCATCCCCATTTGGCCCCTACGTATTTTGATTTTTGTACCATTAATTAGAATTTGAGACAAAAGATTAAGTTTAGGCTAAAATCAGTGGAATAATTAGCAGTGTTTTGGATTTACATTCTGCTCTTCCATTCTCCCAACCAAACACATGACAGAACCATTCCATGCCATTTTTTCAGTCCAACCGAATGCAAGGATGGAACCGTTCCATTCCTCTAGAATGGAACCGTGACATTCCGTTCCACTTCGTTCCCGAAGTGAACACACCCTAAACCTCCTAGAAATAATCCTTGTTTGTTTTCCTTTGATATGTAAGACACCAAAATCTTGTAGGATCCAACCTTGCTTTTTTCCCTATGAACTTTAAATTCAAGATCCTATAGGATTATTTCCTATTTCATTTGATCCTATGAATCAAACCGTGTCTCTAGGATAATTTCTATAGCATATCCCCATTTCGAAAAGAACTAGAATTTCCATAGCATCTCCCTAGGTTGGTATTTTTTACGCTATCAAACATCTTAAGCATAATCAAGATTTTTGAAAATAGTACTTCATATCAACTTCTACAATGTCAGATCAATATTAGTATTATTTCCATGTTACATTTCTTTACCCTTTTAAGGTCCTATCCTTATCCTGTCACCACGTGATGTGCTCTACCTGACACATGGGTTTGCTGAGGACGATGAGGAAATGATCCTGGTAGGTGGTGGTTAGCAAGATCTGTCAGTGGTTCAAGACTTCTTCTATTCTATACATATGGTGTCTCAGGCAATGCAAATGTTGATGATACTAGTGTTGTTCACTATGGTCACACCATTTTCACCTATCCTTCTGGGTTTGAGTGCATGGTGTTCTCGATGGACACAAGCCAGTTAACTGCATCTAACCAATGGAAAAGGGTTACTGACCTTGGATCATATTCTCTTTTCCTTGGAGTGAACTATCCGATTAACATTGCAGTAGGCGATGCAAATGATCCACCAGGACATCTAACGAGAAGGAACTGTGTTCACACATCAGACCAAGTAATTGGCTACGAGTACAGGCCGCATCTTGAAATTTGTTGCTTCTATCTGAATGGTGACGCAGCTGTTGGTTTCCACACCAACACTCGCTGGATATGGTCGGAGACTCCATTTTGGTTCATCCCAAGCTTCTCAGGCGCCTTGGAGTGGAACGAGCCTGTTCAAGGATAGCTCATTTGGTCTCGGTCTTATGTTGAACTCTTTCTTTTGGCTGGTTTTTAGCTGATGTACGAGTACTCAGCATTTAGTTTCGCACCCGGTCTAGCTTGTAAAATACTCCGTATGACCAAACCCCTTTTCTACACTTGTAAAAGAACCTTATTAGGAGTACAATTGTACTCTACTACTATTATTCCGTACATAATTTCTTCCAGAATATTGTATAATAGTAGTACTATTAGTATTACTCCTTGCATGTCCGTAGTTTTGTTTCTTTTTCAGTGCAGTTTGGGTCCTATAATCCTAAGTTGGACGTGTTGGTAAGTACTTCGCTCAAAAACTGCATGCGGTGGAAGGAACACGATGTTTCTAGGTTTACTAGTAAAAACATGTCACTCATCATGGCATCACTAGTGATTTGACAAGGCAATATTGTACGATGGTGTGCTAGTCTATTTTTTCTTCTTCTGAAGAAGTATTGCTTGTCTACCTAGTAGTAGTAGTAGTAAAGGTCTACTAGTAGGAGTACCAGAGAACTCGATGAAGCTAGTTGGAGTACTACTGTCAGTAGCTGAGGAGGGAGTTTTGCACACGCCGGTGCACGTGGTAGTGCATTCCTTCCGAGACAAGCTGGATTTAACTCCCTCACCGGCCTCCCCCATGCACATACATCCAATTTTACTCAGTCCTTTCTTCCCATCCACTATCGCCCCTGGCCTCTCACTCCATATTGTTGCCGACCAGCTCCTTGGCTCCGTCCTCTACTAGTGGCGTCGAGATCGGCGCGGCAACCTTCTGTAGGGCGGTGGAGCATCTGTCATCTCTGTCTCACGACAACAATGTCGGTTTGTGAAATACTAGAACACTTGTACATATTCCCTTTGTTTCATAATATAAGATGTTTTAGCTTATGTGAAAGAAGTGTATCTAGATTCACTCCGAACTTACATAATAGAATTAATGATGGGGTTAAATTTTTATTGTCGATTGCGTCGCCTTGTCATGTATAGAATAGTTCTTATCTCGGGTATGTATTATTTTTTTGTAGACTAGGATTGCATAGAAGCTTGTTTTCTGGGCTAGATCCCATAACTAAGAATAGTTGGGATCTGTTTGAAGTTGGTAGTTCGACAACGCAAATTTTTGAACATTTGCATATATTTGACAATCAACATCATGTAATCAATATTACAACTTGCTGCAGAAGGAGATAGGGGAAGGAGCGAAAAAGAGGATTCTCGATGAAATAGGTTCCAATCCTGTGACTTATGCTAGCCCAGATGACAAGGTAAATCAATAGAATGATGTATGTTCTTGTCGTCCCGCGCAGATGCTTTTGCTATAATCTCTATTTATCTTGTAACCGTAGAAGCACAAAGTTGAAGAAGACTCTTAGTTTTCTGATGACGGAGTAGAAAATGGATGTAAGATTGCTACACCTAAGACGCCACCTTGTTTACCTTCTGTGGAGACTGCTGCGGTTGCAGCTACAGCTGGTACTGATGAGCCTCCACCTGCCATCGTCGTGTTAGATGATGGAGGTGGTGGATTGGTATTACCATCCGCGGAGACTTGTGCGGCTGGAGCTAGCAGTGAAGAGCCTTCAGAGGACATTGTGGCCCTCGATAGTTCACCTGTTGTGGAGATTCATGCTACCGGTGCTAGCGTTGTTGTTGGTGCTTCTGATCCTGCTCCTAAAATTATCGTCCCACCTGAAGGAGGTGGTGATTTGGGTTTACAATCTGTAGAGACAATTGCACTTGAAGGTGGTGAACTGTGATGCGGAGCTTTCTTTCTTATGGTTTGTATGCTTTTCTCTAGAACCTGTATTGTGGAGCTACCTTACGCATTTCTTACACTTTTTCCTATTGAAATGTAGTATGGAACTGGAACTACTCCTAGTATGTAATCATAATATTCATATGCTTAAGTATTATTGTTGATAAACCAATGCTACCTAAGCTACACGAGAATTGTCCTATGCTACTTGCAGGCGTGGTTCCTGGCTCATCTCCTTTTCACAAGCACGGTGAAAAGATGGTTATGTTCCTTTTCTTGTAATGTCATTATGCTTGTGTTATTGATCTGATAATGTTATGCTGATTTTGTCACCCAATCCGCATTTATGTCTCTACATATAAACATATTTGTTCACATGACTTGAACAGAAAACAATATCTTCTGTACATTGACTAACACAAGGAGACATGCAAATATTTATTTAGTTTTGAAACAAGGCAAAAGATATGCCATTTTCATTGATAGAGAGGGACATGCAATTCAATTATGTTACTATAACTACTCGTATAAGTCATAGAATGGTAGGGATTACCATAGGAAATCATGACCTCCAGCATCTTGTTCTACAGAAGGCGTTATTACCAGATCCACAACCTTCTTTTCCTTGGGGCGACAATGTCAAGTGCAGGATTTCGAATCCAAATGCAATCTAGTGTAGGTTCATCAGGAGAACCTCCAGCCGCGTCAGTCTCCACAGAGGGTACATCAGCGCTATGGCAAACACCGTTAGAAATGTAAGTTGAATATGTTGTTATACTCCTATCAGGACCATAGATAAGGGCCAGAAATTCAAGCTCCAAAATCTAGCATTACAAAATATATAAGAGGTTACCCCATATGGACAATTCATAGACAATTCACACTTCAATTTGAGCATCTTACATGATCCTTAGATCTTACTCCATCTAGTCTTTTTACTAGTGGAACACAATTTGCTGGTACTTTTATTTCTACGAAGAACCTTCAAAACATAGCCAAGTCAGACATCTGAATATATCTAACTTTTCTACAGTCTTATATGTGAAGATATCTTTGCATATCACTCACTTATCAAACTATCTACGGATATCTTCCCGCTCCTTTGAAATGCGAAGTCGACATTCTATAGGGTACATCCATCTATACTGTACTGTACCTCTAAGTACTTCCTCGTCAGGTACATCAATAGCCAAATACTCCATCATATTAAATAAGGATGGGAATATATCAGGTCAATAGCTTGCACAGGATCTCTGCCAAGTCCTTTTTAAGATGTTTTCGAACTCTTCTGTCCAGAGCTTTACTATAGATTTACCTAAAGAACGTACCTACCCAAATTTGCAAGCACCTTGTAAATCTAGATGGTCATAAGCTTTAACTATTTCTAGGAAAGGTGGAGAACAAGCCAAAGCCTAGAAGAATGTCCAGTTCTTGAATCTAGCAGGCGAAGCGTGGAGATCGCCCAGTTGACCGCCGCCGGTGCGTCTCGTGAAGAACGGCGCGGCCAGTGGTGGTAGGTTGGCACTGTTGATAGAAAGGCATCGAGAAGTTTTTTTAAGGCGTGGAGAAGTTTGCGGCCTGGTTCTAATCCGGTGCATCTCCCATAAGAACGGTGCAAAATTTGAAGAGACAGGGGCTGGTCGCTCGATTGAGGGCGGGCTTAGGAGAGTTGGGGCCTCGGTGGAATGTTTTGGCGGGCGCGGGGTGTTTGTCCACAATTTTCAAAGAAATATCTATAAATATTTTATCCGATTTCCCAGTTCTCAAGAGTCACCTCTATCACGATTGGATTTACCTCGTGATTCATGCAATGTGATGGTTACACATTTGTTGCAACTAGCTTGTAACTAGGAATTTAATAAGTGGCAACTACTAGGTTATAACTGAGAATTGGCACAATTAGTAGGGTGTCGTCAGCGCCTTAACATAACAAGTTCTAAGGCGGCTGGGATCTAGGTGCTCATATTTTATACCTTTTTTCCTTATTAACGTCTTTGTTTCAAATCTGGCTGAGCCCCAGCCATACCTTGGGATTTTAACTATCGATCCCAATAAATTAGCCCATCCGGCCTCATTATAGCCCAAGACCTTCTAACTCTGCCATGTTTTGGGTCATTCGGCCATGCAAATAGCCTAATTAGATTGGGCGAGAGCCCATGAAAAATAGCCCATCAATCCCTGCTTGGCCCATTTTTCTTCAATTCAGCCTTTTTTGGGCACTGTCCACCGACCCCTAAAAAAAACTCCGCATATCCATGTTTTTTAAGTACTACCTACTATATTATTTATACTTAACAGTTTTTAGTTGAGCTACTAGCAATCACGCGTAGTAGATGGACAAGCAATTTTTTAAGAAGAAAAATAAATAAGTTCTATACAATGTTAGTATACATTTTATACGTTTTATAAAAGTACAAAAAAAATATTGTGTAGTGGCAAGGCATGTAGTTTATCTGTAGCAATATTTTTGTACTGAGAGGCTAACATGGTGACCCACCTGCCTACAGCTAGCGCCCATCAACCTTACCATACAAGATATCAAGTTTAACGAGCGCATTTAAAAAGTACTTGTATAACAGTCACGACCGGAAAAAAGAAGACCAAGATCGACATGTTTCTTGTCCAGAGAGGCTGACACGTGGGCCCCAGCAACAAGACCATACACGCATGCCGCATCAAACAATGTTACCAAGGTCAAACCAGCGGACGCGACCAAAAAAAGTCCAACATACACACGTTTCCTCTATATAGGCGGCTAACATGTGGACCCAGCAGGGAGACATTATACATGTGCTGTGTCGAGCAATGTTGCCAAGTTCCAAACTAGGAGGCGTGAGAGAAGAAAAAAAGTCGAGGATGCACACGTTTCCTACACAGAGGAGGCTAACATATCGGGCCCACCAGCCTGTATAAACGGTTGAAGAAACAAGCAACGCTATCAAGTTCGGAAAACGAAGGCGCAATCGAGGGCAAAAAATCCACCATACATATGTTTATTCTAATGAGTGGATGACATGTGGGGCCCAGGAGGTTAATTAAAAGGTAGATGCATCAAGCAACTCTATCAACTTCAAAACATGGTACGTAGCACGAGCAAAGGAAAAATCCCATCATACACACGTTCTTCTAATGAGAGGATGCCATGTGGGTCCCAGCATCCTGATTAAATGGTAGATGCGTCGAGTAATGCTATCAACTTCGGAAAATGGTAGCGCGATGGAAGGAAAAAGTTCCATCATACACATGATTCTTCTAATGAGAGGATAACATGTGGGACCTAGCAGCCTGACTAAACGGCAGATGCCTCAAGCAACGTTATCGAGTTCAAATCAGGGAGGCGCGACCGAAAATTATGGTCCGCTAGAGAAACTAACGTCCGGGACCCACACGCCTCAAAAGACTTCGGCGAGTCAACATCGCGCGAGGAAACGAAAATCTTGCTTCTGCCACGCGCTGGCCGAGCTTCTTCTATGTTTTTAGCGGATCCATCGTAGTAGAGGGCCGCGAAACCGGAAAAAATCTTTCCATCGGCCATGGACGAGCCGAGAATTTCGTCGCAGAAGACGCGCCTTCTACGACGGCTGTCGGGGCAAGTCGTTGCAGAAGGAAACTTTTCTTGTAGTGGTTATATCATGGTATGAAACGTATTATGAACATATAAGAGATATATCAAATAAAACACTTTAATATTTTCCTCTAGGGCATATCTCCTTCAATTAAGAGAATGAGATGATGAGCTATACCCAACCTAATAATTGTGACCCGATCATGTCACGAAGTTCAAGTTATGATGATTAGAAAAGACCTAGTGTCCTATTTCTTAGACCATGAGACCATATCAATCACTATCACACAAGAATACTTAGATACCATCAAACGCTCCTTGTGTGAGCGGTGATCATAAAGGTGTGTTCAGGTATTCAGAGGAACATTTAGAGGAATTATGCGTCAAGAGCGGGATTTGTCCATCCGCGTGATGGATACATACTCGAGGGCCCACTCAGAGAAGTTGTATCCAATAGCTGCGCATCATGTGATTTGATCACGGGAATATCACTTGTCGGGACGAGTTAAATAGCATTTGTCTATAAAGAGATTGAACATGACATGGTGATGTCATTGATCAGATCTTGGACAATGCATGTATAAAAGAGACAAAAGGAATATGACACGACATTCATGGTTTAGCGACGAAAGATTCGTGGAGTGCACATGGGTCATCATGGGCATCCAGGTCCCGTTGATGATCATGGGGTATCATGCTTAAGGGCTTTCGGTAGAAGGTCTCTACCATGTCTGGAGTGTTCCCGAACCATGGGGTATCATGCTTAAGGGCTTGATGAAGCTCAGAGATTGTTTTGGTATCGGCAAAATCACCAAAGGAAAGAAAGAGAGAGAACCGGGAGACTTTCGGTAAGTCCGGAGGATGTCCGGAGTGGAGGTGGAAGGAGTTCCATTGCCAGGGGGATTGAATAATATGTATGTGAATGTTAAATATTGATTTAATAATTTATTTATGATTTTTTTATAAAATAAAAATGAATTAAAGGGCCAAATACCTAATTGGGCCAAAATCCCTAGGGAAAAGGGCTCATGAGGGAAAAGACCAAAAGGGGAAAAGGGAGGAGGGGTCGCATGGGCCCCATGCACCCTCCGGTGGGTCCCCATGAGGTCCTTGGCCGGCTGGCCACTCCTCCCCCTCTCCTCTCACTTTTGTTTAGTCCCACATGGCTAAGATAATTAGTATTGGGGGGGGGGGTTCCCCTATATACTGAGAGGTATTTCGAAAAAATAAACACACCAATAATCAATAAATGTTCCCTCTCTTTTGGGGAGACCTCCGGTTGATATTCTCTCTCTCCCATGACCATGGTCCCAAGTCTGGATCGTGCGAGCAGCAGAATTCTTCACTGCGGAGCCCCATCGCGGTGCGGGATTCGGATCCAGAAGGTATACTTCCACAACTGCTACTGGATTGGAGGAGCAGGAGTCATCATCAGGCACCAGACATGTGTAATTACCTCGGAGGTGCAACACTTGGGGCACTAGGAGTCGTTGGAGCCATAGGAGACCTAGGACTTCAACACAACCCCGAGGTCGGTGTCCAAGTGACTACATCAACCACGCTCACCCAAGCATTGACAACGCTTTTCGGTCTTCAAGGATAAGTTCGCGAAAATCCCCTCCCATTACTTCATTACTAATAGATATGTCCCAGCATTAGCGTTCTTGGCATAGGGAAAATTAATTGTTTTCATGTGCAAACCCCTATAGTGGTATCAGAGCTAGAGTTGTGTGTAGTATTGCTAGTACGGGTAGAACGCACGAGTTTTAGTGTGTGGGCGTTGATCTTTTAGTTGTTACCCTCCCACGTGTACTTGTATATACCAAAGTAATGCTTGATGAAGCGCCCCAATCGACTTTACACATTCATTCGTGAGACTGGTCCATGCTTGACATACGTCTTGTATGGTATAAAGTGGCTTTGGGAGGGGGGGTGTCTCTCTTGCATTAGTTAGTATGTGCATTTGCAAAGGAGGGCCCCGAAAGGGGTGTAGTATAGACAACTATTTGATCAGCATTGTGGTGGAAGTTCGTAGGTAAGAACGGTTCTTGTGCAAAAGCCCTAACAGCCACGTAAAACATGCAACGATAAATTAGAGGCATCTAACTTTGTTTTGCTGGGGCGTTGTGATGTGATATGGTAGTAGTTAGGGTAAAGTCGTGTGGGCCCCCTGGATTAATCCTTTGAGAATCCCTGTTATGCAAACAACCATGATCCCACGATCAGTTAGTCATGGCACATAACCGACAAGTACCAAAGTAACCATCCAATACATAACAAATACATGTCATACCTTAACTGCCATTATGGCTACATCGATCAACATCAGCGGAACTTCATCAAGCGTAGAGCTCGAGCCATGCCTTAACCTACAGGCAACTGACTGGGAGAACGTCCTAGTTCGCATAGTCGTCACACCACCTTCTCCTTGAGATCTGGCCAAGTTAATAGCCAGGGACAATGCCAGTGAGTACTTTGAATGTACTCGCAAACCACCTTAAAGTAACGATAATAACAAGAGGATATGCATTATGGCTGTGGTAGTAGGAGGTCTCCAAGAGAGGTTCTTTTCTCAATTAGTTTCTCTTGTAGATATAGCATCTACATATCTTTGTTGAAAACTTTTGTAAAACATTTTGGAAACCTTTTTGAAAAGTTTTGGAAACACTAGGATTGGGGGCGCCCATTTGTTCCCGTCTTCAGGTCATCCCACGACCAACTCCTTTCTCCTCCTTCTGACCATCCCATGGTCAAAACCTTTCTCCTTTCCGACCATCCCATGGTCAAAACATTTCCGAAGCCATTTATTTTCCTAAATGCTTTTTGAAATCAAAACCAGCACCTCTCTACAACAACCTTCCCAACCGTCCATGACCACAGACACGGCTATTCGAATAGATTTACACTCTATAGAGGTTGTACACTTTACCCACACCATCCGGGTACACTACCCTGATCTTCACCGATCGTGGGTCGAGTAACCGATCAAGACTCTCCGGATGCCCACTCCAATATAAGTTCCTACCCTATGAGTGTTGTTCCCCTCAACACCGGGACGTCGGGTACCGAGGACCAACCGGAGCGCATTTTGCACTTCCCAAGTGTTGCGCTTTCAATGAGGGGCTCATAGTAACGCGTGGAGGTCCGTAAACCCTTCGTTCCTTCTCCAGGTCGATGTCCCACATGGACCCTTATGTGAGAAGGCCCACCCTCTAGGGATTTTTATCCCCTGTAGTTGTTGTGAGGCAGCTTATACCAGAATAGACAAACATCAAATCCAGCCCTGTCCCATTCTAGAGTAATGTGGTTGCACAGGGTTAATTGTTCTAGCAAAACTGCAAAGAACCGGGTGCATTTTCTTAAACCTTTTTCCTCCATCTTTCCTTCAGCATTTTGTAAAACAAAACCTTTTTCTTTCTCTATGTCTTGGGAGGTCCCACCTCACCAAGGTTTTATCATAAAACATTTGGTAAAACTTTTTCCGGGGTTTTCCCATCCTATAGCTTTGCTTTGGCTAAAACAGGGTCTCCAAAAAGGGGGTATGGTGTATTGCACCATCTACCATACTAGGGACAAGTAGGTGTCGTCATGGGGGTTGTTCTTAGTAGTACAAAAGTGTAATAGTCTGGAGGAGCCAAACCACTACCATATATACATCAACATATAGTAAAACAATGCAGTTTTAATAAACAGAAGATAAAACATGCATAAGTAAAACAATAGGATAAGGCTTATGAGCAAGAAGGTGGCTTGCCTGATGATCAGAAATATGGCAATATGTCCCTGGACTTCTTCTTTAGATAACCAAGAATACCAATAATAATAAGACCTCTTCTTCTCGGCGTCAATACAAACGCAACTATCGTCGATATCGAGCATACATGCAAACAAATAAGTCCACAATCAAACAAGGCATTCAAGCATAAAAACCATACAGCAAGAAAATGATAATACAAGTTTGCAAATCAGTAGTGGTGTCGAGAAAATGGATTAGAAGGATTGGGAGCATGTCTTGGAACATTTGAAGGAAACCATATGGGTTTCATTGTCTAGAAACTAGGGATGAGAGGGTTTTGGACCAACGACTTATTATATAAGATACCATTGTAGAAACATGATACCAACAGATAGATATTGATAAAACGGAACCAAAAAAAGTGGTTTCACTAATTTATCACCTACCAAAGATTTGTAGTGATTTTTATAGTGAAAAAGACTCTAGTTTCAGGAGATAATTCACCAGAGAAGTTATGGAGCTCCAACAATTATTTCCTTGGGTGGTTAGGTAGGTCTTGATGTACTTGTTCATAGAGAGTTGGAATCACTCCAAAATAATTAACAGAATGCCCTCAGGAAATTCCAAAAGGCAGTTATGTAGACAAATTGGCTTTTTCACCAAATTAAATATACAGAAGCTTTTGATTTGATTCCAAGGGCACGGTGTAGGCATTGAGAAAAATTTTATGTAGGAATTTGATTAAATCTTTTTGGAGTTGTCAAACTCCCTTAGTGATTTTTCTACTGAGACTACCCTAGACAGAGATGATTAATTCACCAAAATTACACCAAGCCTCCATAAAATTTGATATCCTGGATTTTGGTAGACCTTAGTGTACCACATCACAGGGAGTTGGAATTGGGCCAATATCTCTGTTGGTTTGACCTAGAGAAAATCCTAAAGTTAGATACTAATAGTTTTTGTTATTTTTACTATAGACAAACTGTTGTTCACCTTGGCATAAGGTTTATGATAGATGATAGGTATAGAAAATACTTTATAGTAGATCTTTGGTTCTCCCCAATTGGATACGTAGAACTTACTGAGAAGTTTATTTAGTGCCAAGGATACATTTGTGCACATTAAATCCCAGAAAACTATAAAAATTATTTTGGACCTAGGGTTAGTTCTGCAGGTTACTAAAAACATGTGGTAACATGTAGGAATATAGATCTGGCCAGGTTCTGGTATTTTACATTTTTATTTGCAATTAAACTCTTAATACAAATACTGATCTGGAAAAATAGGGATTTAAAAAGAAAAGAAAACAGAAGCAATTGGGATGTATTGGCGCGGATCTGGGCTTCACTAGGGAGATCCGGCCCACCCGGGGCGAGCGGCGAGGGGGAAGGGAAATTCGAATCCCGTGGTGTGGGGCCTAGCTGTCGGTCGCAGCGGGTGGCGAAGCGGTACCCGGGCACCACCGGCCGTTCGATCAAGTGTAGATCGACGGCCGGGCTTCGTCTTCCTCCACGAAACAGAGCAACGGCGGCGGAGCCCTAGCTGGCGGCGGGAGGGCGCGGGGAGGCTCACTGGGGGCTCGGGAGGCGGCAAGGATGGGTGGAGGCGACGCGGCGCTCGAGGGCGAGCCTGGGGAGGGGCGGCACGAGGTGGTTCGACATCGGTGCGGGGCTCGTGCGAGGACGCCCAAAAGGGGCTCGCCGGAGCTCGACGGTGGCGGTCGGTGGAGGCCGTCCTGAGCAAAACAGAGGATAGAGTTAGACGCAGGGGGCATGGGGAGTCCGGGAAGCTAACATGCAGAGGGGGGGGCAGTAGAGAGGAGCCCTTGCTCAGTAGATGGGGGAGAACGAAGCTTGGTAACCTCTCTCCCTCGAGCAGCTCAGAGTAGGAGAGAGGGAGTGGAGTGCAGGGGAGGTGAGTGAGGGGGAGTGGGGGCAAATGAGCCAGGAATGAGGGTGTGGGGTGGCCTCTGGCCTATTTAAAAGGGAAAGGGAGTTGGGAATAGGCAATGTCCATTTTGGACATGGAGGAGGGGTGGAGCTAGCTTGGGATTGGTCAGGGAGGGTGGTGGAGGGGTGGTGTGATAGGGAGGGAGTGGTGGAGACTGTTGCAAATAATTGGTCCCACTTGTTTGTGTCTCTCTCTCTCTCTCTCTCTTCCAAGCACATGGGACAAGGGAGAGGGGTTGCTACAGTGGTGTCGACCCGGGGTGTGTCCTAGTGCTGAGGAGATGTATTCAGCAAGTTTTGATGAGAGTTGGATAGAGTTTAGATTATGAGCTTGATTTACATCGAGTCTTGGTCATATGGTTGCTTATGCAGAACCTCTTAGATTTGTACCAGGTCGGGATGATCCAATGCTGCTGGTAGATAGGTATGGACAAGTTATATCTCCATGAATTATTTGAGATTTATTGGATGAATTTTGGTCCACTTTATAACAAGTATTCAAATGGTGCAGAAGTCGTTTTTAGGGTGGGATTTGATATTTTTACATTAGACAAAGTGAGATTTTGGTGTGAAATGGTCCTGGATACCATATTACACCTTGGGGAATTTTATTGGGATTTATTGAGGTGGGAAAGTATTTTTAAAGGATTATTTCTTGTTTCTGCCATTTAAGAAAAAGGGCAAAAAGAAATAATAAAGAATCTCAAAAATATTTATTCTTGAGATGGGGAGGCATGGTATGATATATGGATCTAAATTGAGCCAGAAGTTGGGGAAGTGTTTTGGCAAAAACCAAACTTTCCTTTATGGAAGGGGTTTTGGAGGTTTTGCCTAATAAAGGAATTAAGTAGATTTGGGGCCATAATAATTATGGATGATAGTTGATAAATCTTGATGATCAAGGTAGATGATGTAGACAAGAGCATTTGCAACCTTGGGAATTGGAAATCCAACTTGAATTAGGTGAAAAACAAGGGGTTATGGATCTAGGGTGATGTTATTTTTATACCACCAAAACATGGGTGTAACTTGGAGCTCAGATCTCACCTTGATGCAAGGGATAGATGGATAATTAAAAAAAGTCATATAGCTAATCCTGGCAGAAGGAGTTTGGGTTGGTTACATTTGAGGTGGTCTGGAAGTGATTGCAAACTTTGTTGGAAATAAGGCCGCCATACTAGATGAGTCACGATGCCTTATAAACCATGTGGGGTTTAAGAAGCACAAAGATCCACCTGGAACAAGTGAAGTAGATAATGATAGACCTATATGATTATAACACAGCCATGCAAAGAGTTGGTCCATAGAAGGTTGGATGGTGGTGTGAGCTTCTATCAAAACTAGATTTGTAGGAATATTTAATTTCTTGCTTGCAAAACCATCAGGAACAAGTAGGTTGGAGGATGCTCTAACCAAGGGCAAGAGTGGGCCTTGGTAGTCCTTATGATGGTTTACAATATGATTCAAGTGCATTACCAATAATGCACAAGGGTTGAGAAAGGGAGACATCCAAAAGGGTGATGTTGAAGCAGATTTCAGACTAGAATGTGGGTGGTGATGATTTTGATGGGTTGCAAGGTACCAAGCATCATCAAGTGGATGGTGTTGAAGAGTAGATTGAGTAGAAGGGATCCAGGCTTGATATTGGTCTTCATTGACTTGGAAACTTCTAGAATGGATCACTACATGATTGATCTGGTTAAGGGTTTTAGATGATCACCTGGTGGCTAGAGATTAGATCCAGATTTTATTCTTGCTTAGGGTTTGGTGATTTTTAAAGGATCTTGATCCTAGTAGATGAGCTCCTAGAGTAGCTCATACTACTCCTAAGCAATCAAGCCAAATAGCAGATCAAGGCAACTCATCTTAGAAACTAAGCAAACCTACTACTAGGGTTACCATCAAGCCTAGCTTGAGGTAAGGATGGGCAATTTATATAGGTAGGAGTTTGAGTAAGGTAAGAGTCCTTGGTATCCCTACCAAGAGTAGAATTCAAAATTTTTAGACAGAGGTTTTGGGAAACCTAGAGATAAAATTAGTTGAAGGTCTGTCTTGAAAAGATAAGGAGATTATAATAGGTTGCTCTCCATAGTTTAGGGAAATAGAAGCTACTAAAATAGTTGGTTTGCAAAGGCTTCTTGGCTCAGGTTTTGAAATGCTAGAACATTTGAGAATATGGAAATTAAGCCAAGACAGTTTTTGAAAGTAGCCTTTGTCAACTGATGGTGAGGTAAGGAGTATCATACGGTATACAATCACATGCACAAGCACAAATAAACAACAAGCAAACACTGCACCAATGAACAAGAAAAAGTTTTTGTTCCCCTGATTTTTGCATTCTGGACAGCTAATCAGGGTTGCTGAAATTGGGATGTTACAAGTAGTTTACTTTATATTGCTAAGTAGTAGTATTGTTCATGGTGATGGTGGACTACCATGCCGGAGGCACCGGTACCCTGGTGCCTACGGCGCCGGATCCGGAGACACGAGATGGAGATCACAACATGAAGGACGATATCGCATCACATTTACATTCATTGTTTATTTTTTGTACATATTATTGTGCGTTATTATTAGACACTCGATGGTAGCCTAATAAGATGATACCTAAACAAAATACAACTAAAGTGTTCTCCCTTAGTGTGACCACCAAGAAAGTTCTCCGTTATGAGGCAGGCCGTGACGATCAGGTGTCAGACATCTCTACATTCGTATACGGTGGGTGTAAGCCATGTTGCACATAAAATACACGTAAGGTTGAGTTGGCGATCCTAGCATGTAGACATGGCCTCGCGACATGGATGGTCGAAAGATCAAGCACTAGTCACATGAATGATGTGATCGACGCTTCGACACCCACCTTTGCAACTATATCGCCGGCCATGATGATTAGGGGCGGTGTAGTGAATAGGGATAGTGTAATCACTAAAACCTTTTTTTGGGGATAGTAGTTTTAGTGGATTTCTTTTTTCAAGTCTTATAATCATAAAATCATTCTACATTCCGTTTGCAATTATAAATGTAGAGATCACTCGCCGTGAAGATTACTTTGACGTTGTTGAGTGGCTAGTTGCTGAAAAGCTTAGAGTTGATGGATCCAACTTCCCTGAGTGGCTTGTGCGTATGAATGATCTCCTTACTAAGAACAATGTGGTATATTACATATGCCTCACAATGGATTTGGACGATCCATATGACTATGAGACCCCACGTGAGCGGGAAGACCGCCATTTTTGTCAAGAGATCTCCATTTACATTCAAGTGATCATGCACTACGGAATGGTGACAAACTACATCCACTCATGGGTCATCTTGTCCATACTTGATGGTGGATCAGCTGAGAGAGGAGTTCATAAGCCATGTGAAAGGGAAATGGACATCGCCTAGAGGGGGTGAATAGGCGTTTTAAAATTATTACATCTTAGGCTCTAATAAATGCGGAATAAAACTTAACGTTTAATTTATCAAGCCAAAACCTGTATCCACTAGGTTCACTAAGTGCACCAACAACCTATGCTAAGTAAGACAAGCAACAAGGTGATAAGATATAATACTTTAAGAACGATGGCTATCACAATGTAAATTGCATAAGTAAAGGGCTCGGTTGAGAGATAACCGATGGATGCAGAGACAATGATTTGTTTCCCGAAGTTCACTTCCAAAGAAGATGCGTCTCTGATGGAGAGGTGTAGGGGCGCAATATACTTTGAACGCCACAAGTGGCTCACCTCGAGGTGTGGTGGCTCGATGCTCACCCAACTCCACACAAGGCCTCACCCAAAGATGCGAAGGCATGCAACCTACCGACGCCACAAAAGGCTCACCCTATTCTCCCGTGAGCTCGCCACAAAGGCCTACTCATGTCCCACTATGGGACAGTTGAGGGCGGTCACCGAACCCGTACAAGGTTGGGCAATCTCCACAACTCAATTGGAGGCTCCCAACAACAATGCCACAAAACCTACAAAGCCGCAAAAGGAACCAAAGGCCACAAAAGGCTACAAGACCACAAAAGGTCAACAATCCAACTACACAACCGTCTAGGGTTCCAAGAACCCAAGAGTAACAAGCCCAAGGGCTTGAACTCGCCAAATCTTCGAGGACAACTCAAACCTATGCACCAAATGAAGAGGCAAGTCCTTCTCTCTCAAATTCGACCAAAGCTACAAAAGCTATTGGGGGAATAAGAGAGGAAGAACACAAGAGGAGAACACAAAACTCTCCAAGATCTAGATCCCAAGGATTCCTTCACAAAGAAGGGATTTAGTTTGGTGGGGGTTATAGATTTAGATCTCCTCTCTCAAATCCCTCAAAAGATGCAAGAATCATAGGAGGGAGAAGGGGAGAGGGCAAGCTCTTCAAGGTCAACAATATAGGAGAGAGAAAGCCAAAAACCAAGAAAGAGCGAGTAAGGCCCGAAGGGGAAAGGGGAGCTCCTTTTAAAGGGCTCCTCGATCTGCCTGTTACTCACAGATCCGCGCACGGCCGGTAGAACCGGTGGCACCTAGCCAACGGTCCAAAACTGTGACACGAATGCACCCAAAAATGATTCTGGCCGGTACTACCTCCTGTCCACCAGAACTTTCAGCGGGGACGGTACTACCGCCTGAAATACCAACTAAAGTACCGTCAAATAGCACAAACCAGGCAGAGAGAGTACTGAACCAAAATCGGGTTTACCGGAAGTTGGGCCAGAATTAACATCGGTACTACCGGTGGCAAACTGCCGTTGCGTTATACCTGTGGCCCACCAGAACTACCGGCCAAGCACAAACTCCAGAACTAGAACTGCCACAACTTTTGCATCCGAACTCCAAATGAGATGAAACCAATTTTGTTGGAAAGAGAAAAAAGTGTAGAAGCCAATCTAGTTCATCGAAATATTGGGTATCACCAAGGGAGAAAATATCATGAATATATAAGTGAGATACCTCCCATGGTGTGGAGCCATAAAAACCCGCAAGACCAAAAACGCAATAAGATATGCACGGGAAATCTGTTTTTGATGAACTAGAGCTTGTAATGAAGATAACCAGAAGCTCTAGATCCTCACATGGAGAAGAACCAAACAACAACCAAGAAATATGATGCTATGTATGCAAATGTTTGAGCTCTCGCCGAAAGATACGAACGAGTCACCCACTCGAGAGCCCCTCTTGATAGTACAGCTATCTATCCTAAACCCGATCCACCAACACTAAAAGAGACAGGAAAATAGAAACCCTATCAAGATCAAACCTTTGGCTTGAGCATCCCACTTGAGCTTGATGTAGACGACCTTGTCACCTTCAAGATGGAACAGCTTTCTTGATTGCACTTGCTTGATGAAGTCTTGAGAAATGCTCCCTGATACATTGCAAATGTATCAATAATTTTTGATGTTCCATGCTTAGTTTTATCCACTTTCTTGTGTTTTGTTCCAACTTTGGAGTACTTTTCTTATGATTTCTTGGACTAACCTATTAACAAGAGCCACAGTGCCAGCTGCCTGTTTTCTGCTGTTTTTGGTTCTAGGAAAGTCAGAAAATGAATATTCTCGGAATTGGACGGGACAAAAGCCAAAGTGCCTATTTTTCCGGAAGTCATCAAGTGCCAGAATACAAGACGGAGAGGGGCCAGGGGGCCACCACACCACCTAGCCGCGCGGCTAGGCCTGGCCCGCGCCAGGGGGTGGTCTGGCCGCCCCCGGGACCCCCTCGGCCTCTCCTTTCGCCTATATATTGCCCTCGGGACAAAAACCCTAAGTACCCGATCAAAAATCCACGAAAGTGTCTGTAGCCGCCGTCATCTCCATCCCTAGATCGGGAGGGATCTGAAGCTCTTCCCGACACCCTGCCAAAGAGGGGAATTCACCCTGGAGGCCTTCTTCATCACCATGCAAGCCTCCGGTGTGATGCGTGAGTAGTTCATCCTTGGACTACGGATCCATGTAGTAGCCAGATGGCTGGTTCTCCTCCTTTGTGCTTTCATGTTTAGATCTTGTGAGCTCCGTTCATGATCAAGATCATCTATTTGTAATTTTGCATGTTGTGTTTGCGGGGATCCGATGGATATTGAGATGCTATTTCAGATTGATTATTGATTCTATCATGTCTTTGTTATTTGTGATCTTGCATGCTTTCCGTTGTCAGTAGCTATCTTGGCCGAGTAGATGCTAGCAACTCCAAGAGTTAGTATTTCTGCTCGATAGTAGGTTCATGCCTCTGGTAATCTGGGGAAGTGACAAAAATCTCTAAGGTACTAGATGTGCTGTTTCTACTAGGGAGAAAGCAATAATCCTTTGTTCATAGAACAATCGTATTGTTTACTTTACACGAAGTTCGTAAAGAAATAATCTATTGCTTGCAACTTAATACTGGAGGGGGTTCAGATGATAACCTGAAGGTGGATTATTAGTCATAGATGCAGTTGGATGTCGGTCTATGTATAATGTTGTAATGCCCAATCAAGTCTGAAAGGAGTCAAGATGATTAGTACATGCATGTATTGCTTTCTCGGTGTTTGTCAATTGACCCGCTGTAATTTGTTCACCCAGCATGTTATCTATCTTAATGAGAGCCACCTCTAGTGAATTATGGATCCCGGTCCTTGTCTTTTACATACAATCTATAAACTGTTTACTTCTTTGTGTTTACTTTCTGCAAACTTTTACTTCTTTCCATTCGATACGTTTAATCCTTTATTTTCCGCAAAAGACAGTGAGATTGAAAACCTCATCGCAAGTTGGGGACAAAGTTTTGTGGTTGTGTTGTGCAGGTCTCCACGTTGCTACTAGCACCGGTAGTGCGCCCTGCCAAAGCTCAGCTAGTAACACCTTTGGGGTGTTTCCTTGTTCCTACTGGTTCGATTAAACCTTGGTTTCATAACTGAGGGAAACTTGCTGATGTGCTCATCATACCTTCCTCTTGGGGTTCCCAACGAACTCTACATCAACACCGCACCAGCAGTTTACTGGGCGCCGTGCATTGAGCCATCAAGCGATTTTCTAGCGCCGTTGCCGGGGAGTCAAGGACATCTTCACAAGGGGAGTCCCTCATAACCAATCTCTTTACTTTGTTGTTTTTGTTTTTCTTAGTTTCTTTTTGCTTTGTTTGCTTGATTGTTATTCAAAAACACAAAAAAATTAGTTTTACTAGTTTGCTTTCTTATTTGAAAAACACAAAAAAAATTAGTTCCTATCTTGAGTGTCACTATGTCTAGCCTTGCTCCAATCACTATGTCACGCGAGGAAATGATTTTCACTTTTAAACAAGGAATTGAGGAAAGTTTTAAGGAAGCTTGGTCTAGAATCTCCGATCTACATGAAAAAACTGAGCCTAAAATGACTCAAAGCTTGTTCCTTAGCAGTTTTTACCTTGGAATTTCTCTTTGCTATAGATATGCTTTAGATGCTGTTGTGGGAGGATATTTCCTCCAATATAATGAGGATGATGCTATTAATGCTATAAAGAATTTGATCCTCACTTACAACTTGCCTAGCCAAACTGATATTTCTTTCGCAAAAATATTTGCTAGGTTGAACACTCTTGAGGCTAGCACTACTAGCTTAGAAATTTGCTATAAAACGCCTAGGGAGCATCACAATTATGTTCCAATAAACTCTGAACCATCAAAGTGGTTCCCTACAGTAAAGATTGAGATGAACACCGAAACTTTTCAAGCTCGCTGTGATATCATGTCTGAATTTTGTCTTATGCCCAAAGATATTTATAAATCTCTGAATACTTGGGGGCTCACTGAAGGAGGAAAAGAAATATCTCTTGCTAATAATACTACCATATTACCTTTTGGAATAGCTGAAGGAGTGTCTACAAAGATCCTTGGGAAAATGATTTCTATTGATTATCTTGTTGTTGAATGTGCAGGAAAAGGACAAATTACGCTTGGAAGGTCCCTATTAGAACTCCTTGGAGCAATAATAGATGTGGGAAAGGGGACCATGCACCTTTCTTCTCCACCAAACAATCATATTTTCCCCAAGGTTAAGAATAAAATTAAGAGAGGTAAGGGCAAGAAATTTGGTCTTAATGCTTTTTCATTTGAGAACACTTGATTCTTTCTTTGCTTCTTATGCCTAACTTAAAGGCGTTAAAGAAAAGTACTTATTGGGAGATAACCCAAAACTTTTAGATGAGTCTTGGAAGTTATTACCTCTGTAATAACCTCTCCTTATCCTTTTTATTTGCTTTTTGTGCCAAGAGTAACCTCTAATGAGAGAGAAGTAATGATTGGGAAAGTTGCTGTCCCGAAACACATTTTTGTGCTTCGCTGTAAAAATTCGAGAGAGAGCTCTGTATGTCGTATTGAGCTGTAATGTTTTGTGCTGCTGCCCAGGTTGTTATCTAACTTTCGGTAGTTCAACACTTTTTGATTTGAGCAACATAAGGTCTTCGAAAAAATTCGTCTTTACCTACTGGTCTGTTTTGACAGATTTCTGCTATTTTCTGCATTTGCTTCTTGTTGGTTCCTTTTTGAGTTCTTTTGGGGAATTGAGCTTTTTTAGGGAAGTGCTACAGTAGCTGGTGTTCTAATGGAAGTTTATTTGGTGTTATAACTGAACCTTAAGACTTATTTATCTTGAGTGCACTAGTGTTGCTAATAAAGATTGTGTGAAGTTTTGTATGAAGGAAAAATTTCAGGTGTATTGAAGGAATGAGTAATGAGATGAAGAATGGACTAAATATCAAGCTTGGGGATGCCACACGTGTCACCCCAAGAAATATCTAAGAAGTACAAGCTTCAAAGCTTGGGGATGCCCAAGGCATCCCCTTCTTCATCAATAAAAATCCCAGGTTTCTTCCAAACGCTTCATTTTTATTGTTTCATGCACAATTGTGTTTTTCTTGGAGCATCTTCTTTTTCGTTTTTGTTTTGGTTTTTAGTTTTATTGGTTTTCTTATTTTGCTGAATAAATTGGTTGGACCCCCCTCTTTCATACATTGGTTTGAAAATAGTTTGGTTTGGTTTGGAAAAGAGTAGGAAAGTTCATGCTTATGTGGTAAAAAGAGCTCGTTTTTGACTGTGGCCTATGCTTTGTCATGCCATGCTTGATGTTGTTTTGGCTTTATGCTTAGTATTCTTTGCTGTACCATTACTTGTTATAAACAATTGAGATTGCTTAATGTGCCTTGGATGAATCATGCGTTGTTTTAGCATATTAAAGCATAGTATAGTGGTATTCTCCTTTGATGCTTTATTTGGGTTGACTTGCCGCATGCTCACACCATGTTATGACTATCCAAAGTCACCATAGCCTTTATGAACCTTTAGTTTCCAACTTGTTGTATCACTTTATGCTTTTATCAATGATGTTTTGTCCCTCTACATGATTATGGCCATTATTGCTCTCTTAGTTTGTCGCTCCCAGTCTTTTGCTAGCCTCCACAACAAAGTATGAGTTCCACTCATGCATCCAACTCCCTAAACCAAGTTATTCCACCATACCTACCTACTAGATTATTCTATTCCAAGTATATTCATGCTTTTGTTTACCTTCCAAATTAAACATGTTATGATAAAACTAGTGATTAAAGCTCTCACGAACTTGATGGCACACTTTACTTTTTGCATCTAATAAACTTGAACCATTGGGTCCTTCTTTGTTGCGCATAGGCTTGCACTTTATAAGTTGAAATTAGCAGAACCATGTACCATGGGGAACGCTTTCAACATTGCACTTGTACTTTGTACCCCGTTGATATCATGTTCTTTTGCTTACGGATCCCGACGATGTGAAATAAAAGTGGAACTTGTAAGATCATGGAGTTTGTATGTGTGTTAGAGAAACGCCTGGGCCGCTAGCCTAAGCCATGCCTAATCATGGTGGAAACTTGCAGCATCACCATAATGAGCACTCTATGAAGCATCCTCAATAAAAACCTATGCAAATAGCAAATAAAAAGATCGCTGAGATGCTCATTGTCTGCTTGCCTTGTCATTTTGATTATGGGAAAGCTCCCGTATCATGTGCAAGGGGTACCCCGTTGGCGGTTCTTAATGATACACACATACTTACAATGACAAGAGCTTACTCATGACTGAAGTTGAGTAGCATGAGGATCGGTCTTCGTAAGTAAGGGGCATGAGATTTTGGTTTATAACTTGTCAAGCATATCCTCTTAGTTGTGTCACTTTAACCTTAACCACTTCAAGATGCTTATGATAGGGGCAATGACAGCTGAAAGCTATAAGTACCATAATTTTTGGAAGCTCTTTATGAGACTTGAATCCCTACTTCCTTTTACAAAGGCCTTTCTTCCACCATTATACTGAGTCTCCACCTTCTATCTTTATGCACCTACTTTGAGATTATAGTGGCCATTCTTAGTTCTATGTGCATTGTCCCAAGACTAGTTGATTTATGCATAACTTGTTATTGCTTGTTTCAAACTATTTTATCTAGTCACGCTTATGAACTTTGAAGGTGTCCTAAGCATTTATACTTGCTACTCTATTGAGGGACAAGCTGAATACTATTATGCTATGTTTTCTTTATGTGAAACAAACAAACGTCTTGCAAAACATTGTTATTCATGAATCTTTTGTTTGTGTATTTTCATGTTGTATCATAGTTTCTTCGCTTATTGCTAGAACTTTGTCTTTCATGTTATGATTGAAGTACTATGATCCTAGCTTTGAATGTTTTGCAAATACTTTGATCAAGTCTTTGATGGTGCATGTCACCTCAAAAATTATTCTTTCTTTTTAACACTTACCTACTTGAGGATGAGCAGGAGTTAAGCTTGGGGATGTTGATACATTGCAAATGTATCTATAATTTTAGATGTTCCATGCTTGGTTTTATCCACTTTCTTGTGTTTTGTTCCAACTTTGCAGTAGTTTTCATATGATTTCTTGGACTAACCTATTAACAAGAGCCACAGTGCCAACTGCCTGTTTTCTGCTGTTTTTGGTTCCAGGAAAGTCATAAAATGAATATTCTCGGAATTGGACGGGACAAAAGCCAAAGTGCCTATTTTTTCGGAAGTCATCAAGTGCCAGAATACGAGACGGAGAGGGGCCAGGGGGGCACCACACCACCTGGCCGCGCGGCCAGGCCTGGCCCGTGCCAGGGGCTAGTGTGGCCGCCCCTGGCACACCCTCGGCCTCTCCTTCCGCCTATATATTGCCCTCGGGACGAAAACCCTAAGTACCCTATCAAAAATCCACGAAAGAGTCTGTAGCCGCCGTCATCTCCATCCCTAGATCGAGAGGGATCTGAAGCTCTTCCCGGCACCCTGCCGGAGAGCGGAATTCACCCTGGAGGCCTTCTTCATCACCATGCAAGCCTCCGGTGTGATGCGTGAGTAGTTCATCCTTGGACTACGGATCCATGTAGTAGCTAGATGGATGGTTTCTCCTCCTTTGTGCTTTCATGTTTAGATCTTGTGAGCTCCGTTCATGATCAAGATCATCTATTTGTAATTTTGCATGTTGTGTTTGCGGGGATCCGATGGATATTGAGATGCTATTTTAGATTGATTATTGATTCTATCATGTCTTTGTTATTTGTGATCTTGCATGCTTTCCGTTGTTAGTAGCTATCTTGGCCGAGTAGATGCTAGCAACTCCAAGAGTTAGCATTTCTGCTCGATAGTAGGTTCATGCCTCTGGTAATCTGGGGAAGTGACAGAAATCTCTAAGGTACTAGATGTGATGTTGCTACTAGGGAGAAAACGACCATCCTTTGTTCATAGAACAATCGTATTGTTTACTTTACACGCAGTTCGTAAAGCAAAAATCTGTTGCTTGCAACTTAATACTGGAGGGGGTTCGGATGATAACCTGAAGGTGGATGATTAGTCATAGATGCAGTTGGATGGAGGTCTATGTATAATGTTGTAATTCCTAATCAAGTCTCAAAGGAGTCAAGATGATGAATATATGCATGTATTGCTTTCTCGGTGTTTGTTAATTGCCCCGCTGTAATTTGTTCACCCAGCATGTTATCTATCTTAAGGAGAGCCACCTCTAGTGAACTCTGGATCCCGGTTCTTGTCTTTTACATACAGTCTATAAACTGTTTACTGCTTTGTGTTTACTTTCTGCAAACTTTTACTTCTTTCCATTCGATACGTTTAATCCTTTGTTTTCCGCAAAACACGATGAGATTGACAACCTCATCGCAAGTTGGGGACAAAGTTCTGTGGTTGTGTTGTGTAGGTCTCCACGTTGCTACTAGCACCGGTAGTGCGCCCTGCCAAAGCTCAGCTAGTAAGACCTTTGGGGTGTTTCTTTGCTCCTACTGGTTCGATTAAACCTTGGTTTCATAACTGAGGTAAACTTGCTACTGTGCTCATCATTCCTTCCTCTTGGGGTTCCCAACGAGCTCTACATCAACACCGCACTAGAACTTTTCTAGGCGCCGTGAATTGAGCCATCACTCCCCCATACTCCATGGGGAATACTCTTCTTCAAACTTGTCTTCATCATTCCATGATTGCCGAGGATGGAAAGCTTCAAGAATGAGATCTTCTAGCGATGATGCATCTTGAGCTTGCACTTCAATTCTTGATGATGTCTTGAAGATAGCCATGAGGAACTCCATCTTCTTGTTCTTTTTCTTCTTCTTCTTCTTCTACTAGATTCCAATAGAGGAACTCCATCTTCTTCTTCTTCTTCTTCAAAACATACTTGATCTTCTTCTTCTACTTGATTCCAATAGGCACAAAGCCCTTGGATGATGCTTCTTTTTTTTATTCCTTGAAACCAACACATGGTCCAAGCGATGCCAATGGACAAACGTTCAAGTGAAACTCAATTTGCTCATTAGTCCATAGGGATTGTCATTAATTACCAAAACCACACATGGGGGCATACATGCCCTTTCAATCTCCCTCATTTTGGTAATTGATGACAATTCCTTTGAGATGGTTTACATATGGAATTTAACGAACAAAATTGTTGCCCAACATCAAATACTACACAAGTATGTGATGTTTGTACAACCACAATATATAGAGCAAACTCCCCCACAATCTATGCATGTGTGATGGACTTGAATTTCATTGCATAGATTGCCAACCATTATCGGTGGTTGAGTTTCCTATATATATACAACATGAAAAGCAACAACAAAGATGCAAGATCATGCAAGGTTAATGCTTAAGAACCAACTCAAAGCATAAACGAACTTCCCTTAAACCCTCTAAAACTTCTCCCCCATTGGCATCGATTGCCAAAATGGGTGAAAAGTTCTAGATGGCCAATCTAGTGAGACTTCCTCCAAACGTGTGCATATGCACATATCCTATGATGAATACTTGGGAGGAAATCAAACTATATTGAGGACCCAAATATTGCAAAAATAAAAGAAAAATAAGGAAGAAGCTTCAACAAATGAAGCAAGCAACCCAAAAGACCCAAAAATACCAATTGACAACAACAATTGATATCAAAAGAAAAACACAAGATATTATAACACAAAAAAGAGTGTTTATATGAAATAGGCAAGCTCCCCAATCTTTGTGCACAATATAGAATCTACATCATGAACAAATATGGAATCCTCACTCCCCCATAAACATCTAGAACACAAAAGATGAGAGAACGAAGGCGGATGAGCATTCCTAAGTGAGTTAGGGAAGCTCCCCAAGGATTACGCACCGATTATAATAATGATATTTGGAAACAAAGTGCACAATCATGGAATCCTCACTCCTACAAACACATTTAGCAATACACGGCAAGAGAGATAAAATTATAAGTGCCCGGAGATGCAAACAAATGGGACAAGCACTCATAGGAAAATAAATTTGGAAGCCACTGAAGAGTTAAAAAAAATAAAGGGTGGTCTCCTAGGAAAACAAAAACAGCCAAAGATTTATCTTCTCTTGCGTGTATAATTTTCTAGGGGGGAAATGTCACAAAGACATATGCCCACAAAGAAACATGCACACACAAAATAGATACACAAGAAAGCACATGAAAAACAAAAGAAAGTCATATAATATACCAATAAGATTTTTGCTTGATTGCATGGCCAAAGGCTCAAATATATCTTATTGTACATCAATGAGCTTCAAACACCGACACACTACATATATTTCAACATTACCAAACGAAAACAAAGGAAATAGTTCGAATATATGGAGAAAGGCAACAAGTATCACAAAAGAAAACAAGTTTGCAAAATACTCACTATTGCACATGAGAGAAAGTTGAGGAAAGGATTGACATATTTGGTATGAGTGAATCATGATCATGATTTTGTATAGTTCATTACATGCACTCATATCAACATACTCACATTTGCAATAGAGAGAAGTCGTAAAAAAAACAAAGAACCACAACATTACAAGCACACAAATTCATGCATCCAAGCAACCCACATAAGGTTGTAAACAACATATGTATGCATGAGAGAGATACTTCTTACCGAGATATGATTGGTAGGATGTAGAGGATAAGAATTTGTTGATAATCCTAGCTTGCATCCAATTGACATGTAGACACCACTTTTTCCTTGTTCAAGATACAAGCACCCAATATATCTCCAATTTACCCAAAACACACTTAAGTACACTATGTTCCCTAACAAATTGGGTCCAAAGTAGTTAGTGCAACTACAATATATAGGAGAAGCTCCACATAAATATGTGCATATTAGTGAATTTCATGCACATCTTAGCCAGTAGGATTTGGTGGAGTTTCCCCTATATATTGGATCATCGAAAGAAAGCATGCCATGATATATACATGAAGTAAATATGCATGCGCAAGACTTTCAAGAACCAAAAAGGAGATACAATTTGAACTAAAACACTAAGTAAACCAAGAAGTAGCGCATAAGAGTGTGACACGACAAAAGGTGTCCAAATTGTATCAAGGAGCCAAAATGAACACATGAAAGGACACAAATTAAACAAATGAACAAGGCAAAATCCAAAGAGCGAAACATGCACAAAACACACAATGCTCAAGGATTTATCTCATTCTAAAAGACCAAAACAAGTAACAAAGAATGAGACAAATCCAACTCCCAAATAGAGCAAGGTTCCAACAGACAAACCCACACTCTCTACACTTTTCATGATGGCACAAAGTATCAAAAGAAAAGATCAAGCATCCAAGCACAAGAAACACTATATGGATTAAATTAAGAAGCATAAAAGGAGTGTTTTAGATTATATAGGAGAGCTCCCCCATGAATGGTGAATTATATAGAATTTTTATTTTGAATACAAAATGCACACAAATGAGATCATCACTACTACCTACATTAAATAAAACATAAGGGAATACCAGTAAACTAAAGGGATCCACAAGAGGCAAGGAAGACATGGGAGAAAAAGGAACCAATTTCTTGGCCAAAGATGGGACAAAGAAAAGCAACGGCTAAAGTGAATATGATCAACAAATTCTACCACATGTGGACTATTGTCCAATGATAAGAATTATAGGGAATTTTTTCACAAAAGGAAGCATAAGACAAAATATAAGAATTAAGCTTGATGCTTGGATAGAGATTTCTTGATAGATCCAAATAGTCACACAATCACTAGTGATTAGTGTAACTTGAAGCAAATGGTTTCCATGTAGGATATGGAGGTCCAAATATGAGGAAACACATATCAAGAAAAGCTCTCAGAAACAAGATCCAAAATATGAGCAATAAACGAAACAAAGCAAATTAGAACTTGTTTGAGAAAAATGTGCCACATAGGAGCTCGATAATTCTCAATATCAATTCTAAGTGGCACAACCTCAAATGTTCACATTTTCTAGGTTTGGAATGCACACAAAGCATATGAATCCCCAATAATGTGATAAACCAAGAAATCTCAACAAGAGGTAAAAAGATCAAAATGGAGATGATTAATGGACTTTATGGAATTCTAATTCTTCATGAGAATGACATACCACATAGAGACAAGATAAACATGAAATATCCACAGTAAGTGGTATTCCTCATGTACACACATTTTAGGATTGTGGAACGCCCAAGCATAACACTCCCCCAACATGGGATAGTCTATTAATCTCTCCTAAGAGCCAAAACGAGATAGCAAATGAATTCACCAAAGGCTCAAACACAAGAACACAAATACATGATGTGCCAATCAACATACACAAATATACTTGATAACTCAATATAGGTACGAGGGAAGCACAACATATACAAACACATGAAAGGTACAAAACCACACATGCACAAGGGAGCAAGTAACTTGCAATGTAAAGAGTTGAGCACATGTTATCGCAAGGAGGAACATTGGATACAAGATAGAAGCAAGATAATCCAATTGGCTTGACTTGACAAACAATAAATGCTGAAGATCCCTCAATTCTTCATAATGAGCCAAGACTTCAATGCCCTCCACATACACCTATTCATCAAGTTTTAGCTTGTTGGTCCCCAACCAAGTTGGGTCCTAAGAAGTTAGTCACAATAGGCTTGGCAACCCAAATGTTTCTTTTCTTGACACCACATTGGGCGCCAACATATTTGGCAAACACATTGCCGACCTCATCCTTACGAAGAGAATATACATCATCAATCAAGATAGTCTGGGATGAGGATTTACCCATGGTGGATGAGGAATAAAGGTGCCCCTTCTCGCGGAATATGTAGCAAGTTCTTCTCTTGCTATCTTTCTTCTTGGAAGATCGCACCCCTTGAGGAAGGGCTTGAGTCTTGGGAAGAGGACCCCTTCTAGCTTGATGTGGAGCTTGAGGTGGAGCTTGAGGCCGCTTCCCTTGTTTCTTGTTCTTCAATGGGCAACATCTCACATGATGTCCTTCTTCCTTGCACTTGAAGCACACAATGTTGGCCGGATTCTTCACTTGACCTTGGCCATTCTTCTTGTTGCCCTTGTGATTCAACATGTTTGTGGGCTTGTTCTTGATGTTGGAGTTGTATCCAAGCCCACTCTTGTCATTTGGGGATCTTCGCACACCCATGTTGTTCTTGAGAGTGTTCTTCCCTTCATGACACTTCTTCAAGTCATTCTTCAAAGAAGTGACTTGAGCCTTGAGCTTCTTGTTTTCCAATACATGGTTAGTATGAACAACAATAGTAGATGAAGTAGATGCTACAATGTTAGAGCAACAAGGCAAAGCATGTAATTCATCACAAGATGTAGCAATAGCATGAGTGGATGAATTACAAGGACTAGCACATGGCAATATGACACTAGGAGTAGATGTAGTGCTTATGTCCACCTGAGGCATACTAGATGTTACCTTTGACACAATAGCCTCATGAGCCAACTTTAGCCTACCATGGGAAACTAGAAGATCCTCATGCGAGCTTGAGAGCTTAGCATGACTCTCTTCCAATTTCCCATAGTTTCTAGTTAGCAAAGAAAGTTGAGCATGTATCTCAACATTCTCCTTCACAATAGATGCTTCAGAAGAGATAGAGTTAGTAGCACAAGCATCATCAATAGTAGTAAGAGGTGAGGGCAACTTGGAAAGCTCTTTAGTGTATGAAGCTTTAAGTTGATCATGTGACTCGGTGAGTTTGATAAGCCCCCCCCCCCCTTGATGACTCTAGAGCCATTGTCGAGGTGCTCAAAATCCTCAAGGAGTTTATCATAGGCAACTTCAAGTTCATCATTTTTAATTTGAAGGTCACTAGCCACCTCAAGATCTCTATCATGAGTTTTCTTTACTCTATATAGCTCTAGAGCAAAGGTCTCCTCAAGAGATTCCTTGGTGGTTTGTTCCTCTTCAAGATCTTCATTTAGGTTTGCAATGTCATTAGCATACTCACGCTCAAGACTACTCATTTTGTCAATTGTGTCCTCATGCTCATAAATTAGTTTCTTACTTTCAATGGCTAAGTTCAAGATTTCAATGAAAGTAGAGCAAGCATTTCCATTTTTGTGTAGAGTAGGAAGGGCTAGCTCCCCCTTCTCTTTTAGAGAAGCAACATCATCATCTACTTCATCTAAGTCAACATTCACATCATCAAGAGGTGCATTGGGGTCCAAAGGAGAAGTTACCTTTGATTCCTTAGCCATGAGGCATAAGTGAATGTTGGAAGAAGGTGATGATGAGGGAACACTTGAAGCTCCAATAGCAACCTTGCCTTGGCCCACACATTCTTTGATTTCCTCTACATGGTTAGCAAGACAAGTACTAGAGGAAATAAAAGCACATTTATCAAGGAAACAAGACAAAGCAAGCATATCATCATGAGATATATTCAATCCATTTCTACATTATATGCAAGGGCAATCAAAACTAGGATGTAAATCACATATAGTACTACATGTGTTCATGCCCAAAGATACAACATTGCAATGAGATAGATATGAAGAATCATCAATGACAGGCTCACTATCCACATTGAAAGTTCTATCACCACTCAGCATGTCATTACCTTGTGACAACTCACATGTAGGTGAAATGGAGGAAGATGAGAACTCATCACGCCTGGAGGTGGAGGGAACCCAATTATCCTCGTTAAGCTTCGACACATCATATTTTGCTTGAAGATTGGTCCAAATATCATGAGCATTCCGAAAAGGCATGATTTCGGCAAGAACTACAAAGGTCACAACATTAACAAGAACATTAGATGCTTGAGCTTCGATATAAGAGTTTGTCTCCTCCTCCAAAGATATGTTTTGGGGATCCTTCGGAGGAGACAAGCCCAAATCTAGAATTTGCTCAATATTTGGGTCAATGACCCGGAAATGACTAAGCATGCGAATACGCCAAACATCATAATTTGTGCCATTAAAAGTAAATGTGTGAGAGTGCACTAAACCCCTAGGAGACATCCTTACTCTCGAGGCAGTGAAGCCTAAGAAGCGAGAGACCTCGCTTTGATACCAATTGAAAGGGAAATGGACGTTGCCTAGAGGGGAGGGTGAATAGGCGTTTTAAAATTATTACGACTTAGGCTCTAATAAATGTGGAATAAAACTTAACATTTAATTTATCAAGCCAAAACCTATATCCATTAGGTTCACTAAGTGCACCAACAACCTATGCTAAGTAAGACAAGCAACAAGGTGATAGCAAGATATAATACTTCAACACGATGGCTATCACAATGTAAATTGCATAAGTAAAGGGCTCGGTTGAGAGATAACCAATGGACGCGGAGACGATGATTTGTTTCCCGAAGTTCACTTCCAAAGAAGCTACGTCTATGTTGGAGAGGTGTGGGGGCGCAATATACTTCGAACGCCACAAGTGGCTCACCTCGAGGTGTGGTGGCTCGATGCTCTCCCAACACCACACAAAGCCTCACCCCAAGATGCGAAGGAACACGACCTATCGACGCCACAAAAGGCTCACCCTATTATCCCGTGAGCTTGCCACAAAGGTCTACTCACATTCCACTATGGGACACTTGAGGGCGGTCACCGAACCTATACACGATTCGGGAAGTCTCCACAAGTCAATTGGAGGCTCCCAACAACAATGCCACGAAGGCTACAAAGGCACAAAAGGAACCAAAGGCCACAAAAGGCTACAAGACCAAAAAAGGTCAACAATCCAACCATACAACCGTCTAGGGTTCCAAGAACCCAAGAGTAACAAGCCCAAGGGCTTGAACTCGCCGAATCTCCGAGGAGAACTCAAACCTATGCACCAAATGCAAGAGACAAGTCCTTCTGTCTCAAATTCCACCAAAGCTACAACATATATTGGAGGAATAAGAGAGGAAGAACACAAGAGCAGAACAAAAAACACTCCAAGATCTAGATCCCAAGGATTCCTTCACAAAGAAGGGATTTGGTTTGGTGGGGGTTGTAGATCTAGATCTGCTCTCTCAAATCCCTCAAAAGATGCAAGAATCATAGGAGGGAGAAGGGAAGAGGGCAAGCTCTTCAAGGTCAACAATGGAGGAGAGAGAAAGCCAAAAACCAAGAAAGAGCGAGTAAGGCCCAAAGGGGAAAGGGGAGCTCATTTTAAAGGTCTCCCCGATCTGGCCGTTACTCACAGATCCTCGCACGGCCAGTAGTACCGGTGGCGCCCAGCTAACGGTCCAAAACGGCGACACGAACGCACCCAAAAATGATTCTGGCCGGTACTACCGCCTGTCCACCGGAACTTTCGGCGGGGACGGTAGTACCGCCTGAAATACCGAGTGAAGTACCGTCAATTCGCCCAAACCAGGCAGAGAGAGTACTGAACCAAAATCAGGTTTACTAGAAGTTGGGTCGGAATTAACATCGGTACTACCGGTGGCAAACTTCCCTAGCGGTACTACAGGTGGCCCACCGGAACTATCGAACAAGCAAAAACTCCAGAACCAGAACTGCCACAACTTTTGCATCCGAACTCCAAATGAGATGAAACCAATTTTGTTGGAAATATAACGACGTGTAGAAACCAATCTAGTTCATCAAAATATTGGGTATCACCAAGGGAGAAAATACCATGAATATATAAGTGAGATACCTCCCATGGTGTGGAGCCTGAAAAACCCGCAAGATCAAAAAAGCAATAAGATATGCACGGGAAATCCTTTTTGAAGAACTAGAGCTTGTAATGAAGATAACCACAAGCTCTAGATCCTCACATGGACAATAATGAAACAACAACCAAGAAATATGATTCTATGTATGCAAAGGTTTGAGCTCTCTCTGAAAGATACGAACGAGTCACCCACTCGAGAGCCCCTCTTGATAATACGACTATCTATCCTAAACCCGATCTCCCAACACTACAAGAGACCGGTAAATAGAAACCCTATGAAGATCATACCTTTGCCTTGAGCATCCCACTTGAGCTTGATGTAGACGATCTTGTCACCTTCAAGATGGAATACCTTTCTTGATTGGACTTGCTTGATGAAGTCTTGAAAAATGCTCCCCCATACTCCATGGGGAAGACTCTTCTTCAAACTTGTCTTCATCATTCCATGATTGCCGAGGATGGCAAGCTTCAAGCATGAGATCTTCTAGTGATGATGCATCTTGTGCTTGCACTTCAATTCTTAATGATGTCTTGACTATAGCCATGAGGAACTCCATCTTATTCTTCTTATTCTTCTTCTACTAGATTCCAATAGAGGAACTCCATCTTCTTCTTCTTCTTCGAGACATACTTGATCTTCTTCTTCTACTTTATTCCAATAGGCACAAAGCCCTTGGACGATGCTTCTTCTTTTTCATCCTTGAAACCAACACATGGTCCAAGGGATGCCAATGGAGAAACCTTCAAGTGAAACTCAATTTGCACATTATTCCATAGGGATTGTCATTAATTACCAAAACCACACATGGGGCATACATGCCCTTTCACCATGTTGGCATGTGGAAGCACGAGCTGCATGGAGAGTTCCTTTCCATACAGATGGAGGAACACACTTGTCTAAAGAGTCACTTGGAGTGCATGCATGATTCACACATGAGGCTTGTTTACTTCACGGGCTACTGGATGACCGATTCATTTGCGATAGGCGTTGTACTTCATTCGCTACCTCCCAACCACGAAGGACACGTCCAGACTTGCATCATGAGTGGTGATACGGAAACATTGGATTTCCATGAGTTCCTATTTATGTTTCAAGAATGTAAAGGTTGAACCTATCGCCGGAGAGGTCGTCGATGATGAAGGTATATATTTTATATATAGTTTTATAACTGTTATAAATCTTGCAAACACTTGTTGCAGTATTGAAGTATTTGATACTTGTTCTGTTATCTAAAAACAGGTCCTTCTACATGAGAGCTGCTTGCTGGATAGGAAGTCAAGTTGTGTGTTTATGGCGAGCATGATGATGATAGCCGATGACACTCTCCCTCATCATTTATCATTTAGTTTACCATTTTGGATGATTATTGTAATCGATGGATTGTGAACTTCTTTAGTGTGTTTCACACTTTGTGAGATGGTTATTCATATAAGTTGGTAACAAACAATTGTTCTGCTTTTATGAATGAATTCTATTAGAATTCATATGTTGTTTGATTATGTGTGAGTTATCCTTGTTGTGAAACTAATTAATAATGCATGAATATTTGTAAATATTGAAATGCCTTGAAAATACCTAACTTAGTGATGTATTCATTTTGAATGAAACCATTGTTTCAAATTCAAAGTTATGTTCGTAATATGTGAAAATCATTTGATATCTTGTCACATATGAATCATGCCCAAGTTCGGTAGAATAACTAAAACACTGCATATTGCATGAATACAAAGTGTTTGATGAATTGTTGAAGGAAAATACATATTCGATGTATCGTATTTTAACATTTTTTAATTGAATACAAAGTGGTAATTATCATTTTTTAATTGTTGAACTTTGTAAAAGAGTTCACTAAAGGAAACAAAAGCGTGAAACTATTTGATATGATCAAAGAATTTCAGCATCAAGGGGTATAAAATAAAAGACAATCTAATTACTACAATTTGATCAATAGTAATGAAATTTCACATTATAAGATTGGTATAAGGAATTGTGAAATGAATGCATTCTTGACACGTCAAAGTGCAAATCATCACAATGTGATATTGGATATCAAGTGGGTGAATAGGTGGCACCAGATAAATCTTGGTAGTGTAAATGTAAAGACCATTAGTTAGAAATAGCAAACACTCATCAAGTATAAAGTGAACCATATGAATTCGTGAGATCGACCCAATATCTTGTATGGATTGTCATGGAAGTTTTGGAGTTATTCAATATCACCAAAACAACAGCGAACAAGTCCTAGTAGGGTATTCATTGGAAACTTTGAATACGAAATCCATGGCTAGAACCAAAAGATAGGCAAAAACTAGTATTGCTTAAATTTTGGTGCATTCTCGAGGAAATTTGTGTTCTCGACAATGAAGCTAATGGGAGATAGCAAAATAGCGATGAGGGTTCATAACCCTACATTAGAGTGTTGAGAAGTGCAACAGAACGAGTTCCTGAACGCGTCTCTTCATAAAGGATAGGATCAATGATAATGATCATTGTGTTTTCCCCACCAGTTTTTTTACTACATGAAGTAGGATTCGAAAATGTAACCCACATCTTTTATGGAGACATTGATGAATCACTTGTCATATTATTAGAATATGACATACCTATGAACTACAAAGGAAATAATGGTAAACTAAAGTTACGAGGAATCCTAGAAGTAGATTCCACTTAAGATTAGAAAGTAAAAAGTTACTGAATCTTTTCAAGTAAAGGGGTTACTTAAATTTTCCAAAGGACCGCCAGGTCATGATGGAAAAGGTGAAAGACAAAAGCATGATTTTTCATGATTTTTCGAAGTAGTAGAGATTATGCCACTGCTTTTTCTAATAATTACCTTAAGATATTGCTTTACGCGTGTCATTACAACACTGTTGTGCTCCCGGGGAACTATTAACTCCGCTAGCCAACAAATGATCTAAATGTGGGAAACCACTTGATTTCAGCTATTGAGTTATGTAAACGTTTGTAGCAGGAATGCTATGACAGGTAAAATTTTAGTCTCCTCATGGTTTCACATTCCATGTGAAGTTGTCGTACTCCTCTGACCCATTATTTCTCAACATATTCAGTGGCATGATCACGAGTGCACAACACAGTCCCAATTAACATGTTAAGAATAGTGGCATGATTTCTGTATGGAAGAACTGAAGTTTTTGAAAGGCAAAGGAAGGAAAAGGGTGATTTGAGAGTCTTCAAATTTTGACATGAGAATTGATGAGTTGTTCTTAAATTGAATATTTCGGTGACAACTTGAGAACTCTTAATTGAATAAAGAAACAAGATAAAAAAGTTTTCATCTCTCAACAAAGAGAGATACCAAAAGAATTTGCCTCACTTTCCAAGCTGAAACTTCTGACACTTTCTCGGGTATATGATTTATTTTCTAGCAAGATATACGTGGTTAGCAAGTGAACTCAATGCAATCTTGTAAATACTTGTATGATCATGTTTAAGATTGCAGGGATCATGAAGAAAATAGTTTGACACCAATTCAAGCTTGTAAGTTCTTTTATTTTAGTCTCAAATCTCCGCTATACTTCTTTATTTCCTTGTCACTCGAGGGAAAGCAACATCTAAGCTTGGGGAGTTGATAGCTGCGAGATTCGACACATTTTTGATTGTTTTATTGATGGTTTTCTCCTGGATTTGATTGTTTTCTAGCTTTACCTAATGCTAATACTTTTGTAGCAAAGAAAACTTGGTTTTTAATGTGTGTTTCAGGTTCTGAATGTCAACAAAGGGTTTTAACTAGAGAAACACAATATTCAGGCAAAAAGAAGCAAGTATCTCTTTAGAAGGAATCGAGGAAAGCCTACAGAAGCTTTAACGAGCAACTATATGGCAGGAGCAATTGTTCTGGCCGTATAGCTGCCGTCGTATAGCTGCCGCCGCCTCTGTTTTCTCAAAAGGGACAACTTCTGTGAAGGGACCGAGGACAAAAACACAACACAGTAGCCGCCGCACCATCCAGAAGGGAGAAAGAATAGATCTATAGAAGAAGGAGGAGACGTTCTTCATCTCACTCCACGATCTTCGACCTCCTAGCCACTACACCCCTCATAGCCATTACTTGTACTTGACAGAGAGATCTTCACCTTTCAAGACTAGGGTTTGAGATTGTTTCTTCCCATCTTGAATTGTGTTGGATTACTTTTCTATACTTATTGTGGATCTCCACGATAATATCGAGAAGAACTCCCTTTATTTAATTATATTGATGATGCTTTCTTCTCTCATGTGTGAGTAAGTTCCTTGGGCGTGGGAGATGTAGGGGATTGGTGAGATGTGATGTGCCTTCATATATTCCATTAGTTTGTGATTGATTTTAATTACTATATTATGTGTGCTTGACTATATGTGGGATGCCTAATGCTTGTTGTCCAATTAAGGGCCAGACAACATGATACTTTGTTCTACATGGATAGGATCTTGTTCGCTAGCAGACCGGTGACCCCCGAGTGACACAGGGATATCAGTGGAAAACTAGTAGACTCGAGGATAACGAGGATCCACCATTCTTATTGCATTAGTCCGATCCAAGGAGCTTAATCGCTAAGCGACCTGAAGGGTCTTAATCATCTAGTGCCTGACTATGGTTTTGGTAACAGACTAGTAGGATTATTGAAGTTGGGATGAAATCTACCAAGAGGAGTTCCGGCTAATTATGGGTTGCTCGCCTACATATATACTTATAAGATTACAATTGTTACATCTATCACTCGTCTATCTGGCACAGTCACTATCACCATGAACTAAACCTCCCCGCGCCTTTTTTGTCATCTGTAGGAAACAACAAACAACCGAATCGTTCTTTACTTTTATGCTTTTTATTTCCAAAGTTTACATTTTAGTTTTGTTTAAATACATCTAGTTTAATACAAATCTCATTCTTATTTCAACACTTCCAGTCAATTCACTCGAAGACCTGTGACAACTTCGGGTGTGACAGAGACTTTACCATAAACACAGACCTTTGGGCTCCCTATGTAAATCGCTTTCTATACTTCGAAACTAGCTACAAACGATCTATGCACATGCAGACATCACCTCCCTAGGGTACTCTCTGTAACTTACGTTCCATCATATAGCCCATCCAAGCGACTCACTTCCTAGCTTCCGAGCTCGCCACCCTTGTAACTCACTCGTCGATAATACAATCTAGCAGGAGTAGGTATTTACCCTATGGGGGGCCGAAGTTGGATAAACCCCCGTGTCCTCGCCTCCAATCTCACACTGCATATGGCGACTTGCTCTTGCCCTAAAACCTTCCAATCACTACCCCTGGTAGCGACTGTCGTGGTCATTCCCACAACAGTGGCGCCCACCGTGGGGCATGGCCGGTCCAGCCTGAGTTATGCAGCAAGACCCTACTCACCAATCGATCGACCGATCTCCACTGGTCACATGTTCGCAAGCGGCGGGATCCTTCAGTTCCTCCCCAGCACCAATATCTCCCCTTGGTTCTGCTGCCCGCACACGCGCTTGCGTCTGCCTCCCGCACACGCGCTTGCATCTGCCACGTCTAGACATCATCGAGTCCCCCGTGTGCCTGCTGCCAACCGAGCTGCCTTGTGTTGCTCTGCACGTCGACCCATGTCTCCATACATGTAAGGTCTTCGACGAAATTCCTGCTAGAGTTTTGCCTACGGTTATTTTACCAGAAGAGTTCAGTGGTTGCCTCTCAAGATCTTTAGCGCCTCCGCTTTGTCCAGTTGAAATTTGAGTCCTAGCTCGCCAACTTTTTACACATTTCTAAGACGATGACATGGACCCCAAGATCCCGACTTCGACCATTTCCACGACGTCGGCTACTTCTACTACATTAGCTACAATCTTCATATCGTTTCTTTGCCTCTCCAATCCGAATTGTGAGACCCTAATCCAATTGCTTTTTTTATATATCATATATCCTGTTGCATATTAATTGTACATGCTTGCATACATATTTTTGCGGGTCCGGGTTGTATAGTCGATTCACCTCATAATTAAATATGGAGACTATATGCGGGCTATATTTGTCTCATATCGCCTCCATTTAAATTTGCATAGCGAACCGATGTCATGTTTTGCCTTGTTAATTTAACATTTAAATTGCAGGGTTCTAAATAACTTGAACCTTTTAATTAATTGTTGGGACCCCCGGTTCCGCTTAATATTGCCTAATTTCACCGCATTTATGCCATGCCATGCATCATATCATAAGCATGCCGGATCTTCTGCCGTAGTATTAAATATTGCATCCGGTGTTTCTTCTAGTGTTTGCTTCTTCGCGGATTAGGCCGATGAGTTGATGCGAGTATCGACAAGTTCTCCGGATATGAACCTTTGGCAGTGTTTCCTAGGCGAGCATCTCTCCCCCTTCTACCTATTTTGCATTTATAGTCTTTATTTCCTCCTGTTGATCTATTGCTATCCGTCTCGCGATGCTTTAGTTTCCGTGCGCCAGTTATATCCCGTGCAAACCTCTATATTGCCATGGACACCTCCTAATACCTGTTGTTTGCTAGATAGCTGGCCTTGCGAGTCGTAGTTGCTTGCTCAGGTGCGATCTCGTGTTGTCGAGTAACACAGTAGTTGGAATGCTGGCAGATGTTTATGGTGGAGATGATCATGACTTTAAATACAACTATTAAAATGCTAGATATAACTAATGTAGAGGCATCGGTGGGTAATAGATGTTATTTGGTTCTTCCATGCTCACTTGTGTCCCGTAGGACCCCGAGAAGTTGATACATGTTCCTTGACTATTGCACTATCCACATCCGGGAGGCCTTATGGACCCCCCTGAGCCAGATCTTGATTCATTTCTATTTCTTGGGGCCACAAAGTAGTTTGGGGCTTTATTACTATCATGTACTTATGCCATGCTTTACTGCTTTATTTACGATTGTGCGTGGAGCACCTGTACTGTTTTGGAACGTGGAATGTTTTCGCGGTATCGACAAACCCAGTCACACTTTCAGGTTCCCAGTCGTTTACAGCTTTATTTAATCCAAATCTCATTCTTATTTCAACACTTCTAGTCAATTCACTCGAATACCTGTGACAACTTCGGGTGTGACAGAGACTTCACCATAAACACAGACCTTTGGGCTCCCTATGTAAATCGCTATCTATACTTCTAAACTAGCTACAAACGATCTATGCACTTGCAGACATCACCTCCCTAGGGTACTCTCTGTAACTTACGTTCCATCATACAGCCCATCCAAGCGACTCACTTCCTAGCCACCGAGCTCGCCACCCTTGTAACTCACTCGCCGATAATACAATCTAGCAGGAGTAGGTATTTACCCTATGGGGGGCCGAAGTTGGATAAACCCCCGTGTCCTTGCCTCCAATCTCGCACCGCAGATGGCGACTTGCTCTTTCCCTAAAACCTTCCAATCACTACCCCTGGTAGCGACTATCGTGGTCATTCCCACGACAGTGGCGCCCACCGTGGGGCATGGCCGGTCCAGCCTGAGTTATGCAGCAAGACCCTACTCACCAATCGATCGGCCGATCTCCACTGGACAGATGATCGCAAGTAGCGGGATCCTTTAGATCCTCCCTAGCAGCTACATCCCGGTGTCGTGCCTGATCACGCACAACACGGTGATGCCGATCGACACAATCAACCTATTCGTCGGGTTCACAAACACCGTCGACCCGATGGAGATGGCAATCATCGGCGGATCACCGCCATGCCGTGATCTACTCTCGGAAGGCCAGATCTACTCCATCACCCGCCTCTTCTCTGAGTATTATTCAGTCGCCAGCAACGCGACCGGGAGCAACGGGACCACGAACGACGTGGCCCTCCACGAGGATGCCTATTCAGTGACCCCTGCCTCAATCGCCGGATCCATCACCGCCACGTCACATGAAGATTCCATCACGTGGGTCTCCAAAGCTGAGGATTTCGAGGACCCCTCCTTCCTCGGGATCTTCACACTGATTCCGGATCGGAGTCCCCTGATGACTTCCGCGCTAGATCCAATCGCTTCAACGCGATCTACATGGCAGGCAGCATGAGTGCCCCGCCAGATCCCTTCTCCACGCTGATCCCGCTGACCGTGACGACAGCGGAGGTTGAGGAATAATGCCTGCAGCTGGAGGCGGCAACCCGCGCGGAGCAGGCCAAGCGCGAGAAGTACCGCCTCAAGCGGCACACGACGTAGGAGCTGTCGCTCTACCAACAACGCTGCATCAGGAGCCGCCTAAACTCCAACATCTAGGGCTGCACCCTGAACTTCAACAACGAGCATGACCCCGCTCGCGCGACCGAGCACGAGGTCTGCGAGAACGCACCACCCAGCGGCAGCAACCGCCCACCACCTGTCGCGCCTGTGACTGGAACTTCACCGCCACCCTACCGTATGCCTCCTCTGGAGCAGCCACGAATCATCATCTCGCCTCAAGCCTAGGACTCCAATGGACTCCCGCTCTACTCCACCTCGATGGACAATGTCATCGCAGGGCAAGCTGCAGTCGCCAACCTCAACATCACAGGAGAGGGCGCGCTACATATCAAGTACGCCCAGGCCCTACTCGCTAGAGCTGTCAAGCAGCAAGCCATGGGAATCAACTCGCGGGGGCGAATGTACTTATGCTCGTCCGGGAGCAGGGCGGCCTCAAGCGGACATCCAACGGTCGCCAACACCCTCAACTGCGCACCACTCGAGCCATTGCAGCTCTAACCATGGGTCGTGAATACCGCGCTCTCCAACAACGAGCCATGATCCAAGAACAACATGGTCATGGCGAACAGTCAGCCGATCGAAGCGCGGACCCACATCATCAACAACCAGGCCTAGCTAGCATGCCAGTTGAATGAGCTGAGGCACACCCTCACCAACTGCGGCGAGCCTGAGCCAAGGGGCTCCCTCAGCCGAGTCAGCCCACAGTGCTTCAGGCCAATGATCCAAGGCGAGAAGTACCCTGCCAACTTCAAGGCTCCGAAGGAGATTGAGAAGTACGACCCGACATACAACCCAGTGGTGTGGCTCGATACATATCTCACGATGATGGGGATCGCCGGCCACACCAACCTACTCGCTGCTTGCTACCTCCCCCTGATGATGCAGGGAGCGACCCGACAATGGATCAACACCCTCCCCGCGGACAACATCAACTCGTGGGAGGACATGCAAGAGGCCTTTGTCAGGCACTTCGAGGGCTGCTACACCCACGCCACCACTATCGAGGACCTAGAGCGCTGCATCCAGTGACAACGCGAGTCGACCCGCCACTGGGTGCAATGGTGGCAGGACTTGTGGATCGACAACTCTGCGCCCACCTAGACACGACGATCCACTACTTTAAGAACATGTGCTGGTATGAACCTCTGGTCGCCAAGATCAAGAGGGTATACCGGATGCTCGACAACATCCCCTACCTCCTCGAGATTACCAAGCGCTATGCAGAGGAGGACCCCAACCAAGACTCCGACTATGAGTCGGGTGGGAGACGCCGCACCGGCGGCAACGACAATGGGAGACAACGTGAAATGCGCTATAGCAACACTCGCCTCATCCGCAGGCATCGCGGTGACGGGCAAGTCGTCTTCATCACCAACGCCGGCTATGGGAAGCGCGACCCAAAGAACTTCCACCTTGACGGAGGGAACTACCGCGACGGCGCAAACTACCACGCCAACAACACAGCGAGGCTGAAATTCAACCATGCCGCCCTACTCAACCAGACCTGTGTCTACCATAGTAGGGAGGGGAATCCCGCCACTCACACCACTACCAACTTCCTGTGGCATCCCGCAAAAACCACTACTAGAAAATTGCTATGTTTATGTTTTGTGCATCATCATGACTGCATGCTCATGTCATCATGCCACATTGCATTTGAGCATCTTCATGTCTGCACACATATGTTTGTTTAAAACTATTTTCTAAAAGCCTATCTTGTTTTCTATTTACCTAACTCTATTTTGGCCTCTCTCTTTTATATTCTAGTTGGTGCCATGTGTGATGGAACCATAATGTCCGAGTTGTTTTTTTATTTGACTCTTGCTACTTTTTCTATTTGCTAAAATGCCCAAATTGAGTTGGGGGCATCATCTCTTCAATCCATTCCTTCTATCTCTAACTTGTGATCTTAATCTTGCCATTCTACCTCTCTTTCTAAATTCATGTGATCATGTGTCCTTCCTCTATTCCATATCCCTCCTATTTTATCTATTCTCTCTTTGTGTTTGGTCTCCCTCTTATTCAATCTTGATGATATCTATTTCTTGTAACTATTTGATCTTCTCTATCTCTATTGTCTATATCAACAAAATGGTCTTGTGACCTCCTTATCTATCCTTTGGTCTCACTTGATCATCTAGTTCCTTCCATACGTCTAAGCTTTTTCTAACACCACATTCATGCATACCTATGCCATCATACCATATCTTGCCACATGACATCCTTGCTAGCCATGCCACCACACTCCTTCTATCTAAACATGTTTTCTTTTAATAAAATAGTCGTACAGTTTCATATATATATAAAGTCTTTAATATACATAAAGCCATCTTTCTTTTTCTAAATTTAAAATTAAAGAAAATAATATTTTTGGTGGTTATAAGACTACAAAAGAGTTTTTCTTATTTTACTAATAATAAAAGTAGACAAAAACCCGTCTTAAGTTTTAGCCCAAAACTAGTTCCATCTCGTCTACTTTGGACTATATAAATACTACAATCTACTTCTTCTTTCTCTCCAAAACCTATCCCTAAATCTGAGATCTAGATATATGAGTAAAATCCCGTTCCCTTTTCTACTCCGTTCCTCCCTGGGTGCAACCTTTTCTCCGATCGACTTTTTCTTCGTCGCTGTCGTTTCATCGATTTAGTCCAACTAGAGCTATCCTTTTGGTAAGCAACATCATCTTGCCTTTTGTTTGCTCCTTGATCCTTCGAAGCCCATCCAAATTCTTTTTCCCTTCCATTCTTAGCAGCACGGATGGCCACATGCTCCTCTTGTTCCGTGCAGCAGCAGTTCAACATCCATGAAGCCTCGCCTCCACTGATTTCTCGCGCGGGTCAACGGCCACTAGCAGCCACCCTCAATTGTCCTTGGTTCCCCGCCGCTCTGCCCCTTCTCCCAGCACTATCGCCCAATCAGTAGCAGCCAAGGCTACTCTTGTCTTGTGTTCACCTCGTGTCCACCGCCGATAGCAGCAGAGCCGGCTCCATCTCCCCTTGCTTCTGCTGCCCGCACACGCGCTTGCGTCTACCATGTCTAGACATCATCGACTCCCCCGTGTGCCTGCTGCCAACCGAGCTGCCATGTGTTGCTCTGCACGTCGACCCATGTCTCCATACATGTAAGGTCTTCGACGAAATTCCTGCTAGAGTTTTGCCTACGGTTCTTTTACCAGAAGAGTTCAGTGGTCGCCTCTCAAGATCTTCAGCGCCTCCGATTTGTCCTGTTGAAATTTGAGTGCTAGCTCGCCTACTTTTTACACATTTCTAAGACGATGACACGGACCCCAAGATCCCGACTTCGACCATTTCCACGACGTCGGCTACTTCTACTACATCAGCTACAATCTTCATATCGTTTCTTTGCCTCTCCAATCCGAATCGTGAGACCCTAATCCAATTGCTTTTTTTTATATATCATATATAATGTTGCATATTAATTGTACATGCTTGCATACATATTTTTGCGGGTCTGGGTTGTATAGTCGATTCACCTCATAATTAGATATGGAGACTATATGCGGGATATATTTGTCTCATATCGCCTCCATTTAAATTTGCATAGCAAACCGATGTCATGTCTTGCCTTCTTAATATAACATTTAAATTGCAGGGTTCTAAATAACTTGAACCTTTTAATTAATTGTCGGGACCCGGTTCCGCTTAATATTGCCTAATTTCACCGCATTTCTGCCATGCCATGCATCATATCATAAGCATGCCAGATCTAATGATGTAGTATTAAATATTGCATCCGGTGTTTCTTCTAGTGTTTGCTTCTTCGCGGATTAGGCCGATGAGTTGATGCGAGTATCGACAAGTTCTCCGGATATGAACCTTCGGCAGTGTTTCCCAGGCGAGCATCTCTCTCCCTTCTACCTATTTCGCATTTATAGTCTTTATTTCCTCCTGTTGATCTATTGCTATCCATCTCGCGATGCTTTAGTTTCCGTGCGCCAGTTATATCTCGTGCAACCTCTATATTGCCATGGACACCTCCTAATACTTGTTGTTTGCTAGATAGCTGGCCTTGCGAGTCGTATTTGCTTGCTCAGGTGCGATCTCGTGTTGTCGAGTACCACAGTTGTTGGAATGTTGGCAGATGTTTATGGTGGAGATGATCATGACTTTAAATACAACTATTAAAATGCTAGATATAACTAATGCAGAGGCATCGGTGGGTAATAGATGTTATTTGGTTCTTCCACGCTCACTTGTGTCCCGTAGGACCCCGAGTACTTGATACATGTTCCTTGACTATTGCACTATCCACATCCGGGAGACCTTATGGACCCCCCTGAGACAGATCTTGATTCATTTCTATTTCTTGGGGCCACAAAGTAGTTTGGGGTTTTATTACTATCCTGTACTTATGCCATGCTTTACTGCTTTATTTACGATTGTGCGTGGAGCACCTGTACTGTTTTAGAACGTGGAATGTTTTCGCGGTATCGACAAGACCAGTCACACTTTCGGGTTTCCAGTCGTTTACAGCCATTGACACAAACCCTGGGTCCGTTCCGGAGCCGACCAACTTCGTTGCGGGTAGCTTAGTGGGGTGGCCTCCTGAAATATTTTATGAATCCTGTGATTGCTTTGTCGTGAAAGCCTCGTTGGGTTTTGAGTTGGTTTTTTCGAGGTTGGTCGAGTGTGTGTTGCTATTTGTGCACCCCTGCAGGGTAAATCTTTCTAAAAGCCGTGTCCGCGGTTATGGACGACTTGGAGCACAGTATCTCGATCATAGACTAGCATAACTAAAGTAGTGTTATAAATTTGACTTAATATGTGACTAGTAATTCAGCTTCACTACAATGGAATGGATAATAAAAATGTCAACAACTGGTGGATCTGTGGTGATCTGTGTCATACTATACCTGCCTAGTAAGTATTGCAACTCCAACGGAATGTGATAAAAGTGCCAACAACTGCTGGGTTTTGGGATTCCCCAGGACAATTATATCTGACTAGTAAATGTTCCAACTACACCAGAATGTTAATTAAAACTGCCCACTACTTATGCTTCAGGATGACTCATGCTATCTATATCTGACTAGTAAGTGCTTCAACTATGATGGAATGAATAAAACTGCCAACTGTGTGAGTACCTCGGTTTGACCTCCTTGTTTGGTCTCGAGGGGGAATACCAGGACGGGTGTGATTGGTCTTAGTATAAGGTTGGTTCCGAATAGGTCTTTCTTATCTCTCTCTAATAGCCGACAGTTAATCGAGTCTCTATAGGTTGTTTAGTGCATGCTGCGCTGCCGCTTCAGTCCACCATACCTATGTAGGCGAGAGCCGCCGAAGTCTAGCCTCGCCGTGTACTGGCCTCAGTACTGACGCTTCTCTTTTTCCTTTGACCTTTGTCGGCACCCCTTTTGTTTTAGTAGGTTTGAGATCGTTGTCGTTAGCAGGGTTACCCTTCTGGCTTGGCCTGGGCAGGGTTATGGACGCCATTGGTTATTCTTCAGGGCTGTTAGCCCCATTTGCATATTGTCCGTAGTCGGACGCTCTATCGTTTTCAAGGTGATTTGGATCTTTGTACTGTATATATCGGTATTCTTGACTCATGGAGTCGTGTTGTATATATATATGTTCTGTGGATCCCATCGAGGACTGTTGTCTAATGGTATTACTTCGTTTTCCACCCGCACGAAAGTGCTCGGTGGGCGTCCTTGAACTTTTTTATGCGGGTTTGGCGGAAAGGGCTAAAACTTGCATAGGGCGATTCGAGGGTGCTACGGAGTGTATGTGAGATCTAGCCACATGGCTTAATAGGATTGATTGGATACCCATATCAACAAGTTGCAACTTATTTTCCGGAAGCTCATTTGAAAAGAACTCTAAGGTTAAGTGTGCTTGGCCTAGAGCAATTCTAGGATGGGTGACCAACCAGGAAGTGGGTACCGAGTGTGCACGAGTGAGGACAAAGTGTGCAGAAAAGACTAGTGTTGGTCTGTGGGGCCAGTCTAGATATCCTATTAAGGTGCCAGGAGTGACACCCCCCGGGACCAGGAGTGGACGGGGTGTTACAAGTGGTATCAGAGCCCATCCTTGCGATTACACAGGTGTGTGCGGGTCAGTGGCGGGACATGTGGAGCATGGCGCGTGTGGCCCAGAGTGGACATGGCATGGCACATGTGCCGGCACTGGATGCACAAACGCGTGCCAAGAGGGAACGTTCCTGGGGTGTGCTTAATCGATGAGGGCATCGATCTTCTAAAGGGTGGGTGTATGTGAGATCTAGGCACATGGCTTAATAGGATTGATAGGATACCCATATCAACAAGTTGCAACTTCTTTTCCGTAAGCTCATTCGAAAAGAACTCTAAGGTTAAGCGTGCTTGGCCTAGAGCAATTCTAGGATGGGTGACCGACCGGGAAGTGGGTACCGGGTGCGCACGAGTGAGGACAAAGTGTGCAGAAAAGACTAGTGTTGGTCTGTGGGGCCAGTGTAGATATCCTATTAAGGTGCCAGGAGTGACACCCCCCGGGCCTAGGAGTGGACGGGGTGTTACACTTCCACTCTCTGAAGGAGATCGAGAAGGCAAGGCGAGAAAGGGAGGGCCCCAACAATGACCCGCCAAGGGACAACGGCAACACCGGCGGGTTCGGTAACAACGTTGGCTCGCTACACACGTTCACCGGGCTCGGCACCAAACACGAGAAGAAGGTGCTCTCCTGCGCAGCTGCTGTGAATGCGGTGACGCAAGTCGACATCCCCTGTTTCCTCAACTGGTCCGAGCAGAGCATCACCTAGAGCCGTGAAGACCATGCGCCGCGGATCGAGTACCCCGGGCGAGTTTCCCTGGTGGTCAAGCCCAAAGTGGCTGACTACTAGCTCCCCAAGACCTTGATGGATGGCGGAAGCTCCACCAACATCCTCTACCTAGACACGTTCAAGAGGCTGCAACTTCCGCAGTCGATGGTCGAATCGACACTCGCCACCTTCCACGGAATCATCCCAGTCATAAGGCTTACCTGATCGGCAAGGTGACGCTGCCAGTCACCTTCGGCATGCCAGCCAGTTACCGCAATGAGCGGATCATCTTCGAGCTAGTGAACTTCCGCAGCCCCTACCACTGCGTCCTGGGGCAATAGGAAGTCGCCAAATTCATGGCGGACCCGCACTACCCATACAACATGATGAAGCTCCTAGGGCCACCCACGGCGACCCTGACATGGCCGTCGAATGCAAGGAAAACAACGCCAAGCTCGCCGACGCCATCATCACCGAGGAGACCAACCACGCCGTTGAGCTCGCCAAATATGTGGGTGGAATTAACAAGTACGATCCCAGGATCCTGAAGAAACCCAACATAGAAAACGCTGGGTCGACAACATTTGAGGCCTCCACACATACCCGCACTGTCGAGCTTGTCCCGGGTGACTCCAGCCAGAAGGTCACCATCGGGACCAACATGATCCTCGCATAGGAAAGTGCACTCATCAAGTTCCTAAATGAGAATCACGACATCTTTGCATGGAATCCATGTGCAACTCGCTGAGCACAAACTCAATGCTGACCCCAAAGGGCGACCTATGAAGCCGTCGCTGTGGCCCTTCAATGAAGAGCGCCACCGTGCAATCGCTGAAGAAGTACAACACCTGCTCGCCGCAGGCTTCATCCAGCCAATCATGTACTCCAAGTGGCTGGCAAACCCAGTCCTGGTTCTGAAGAAGAACAACACTTGGAGAATGTGCATCGACTACACTAACATCAACAGCACCCGCCCAAAGGAGGAGTTCATCCTCCCACGCATCGACCAGATAATTGACTCGACCACGGGGTCGGAGTCGCTGGCTTCCTTGACGCGTACTCTGTCTACAAACAGATCAAGATGGCGGTTGTGGACGAGGAAAAATAGCGTTCATCACGCCATTCGGCACCTTTCTGTTACACGGCCATGACGTTCGGCCTCAAGAATGCCGAAGTGACCTACCAACAGTGCATACATGAGTGCCTTACGAGCCAAATTGGCCACAACATCCATGTCTACATTGATCATGTGGTGGTGAAGTCAACTCGCTATATCGATCTACTCAAAGGACCTGGCCGAAACTTTCACAAATCTTCAGAAGTACAAGATCAACCTCAACTTGGGGAAGTGCACCTTTGGTGTGCCCACTGGACAGATCATGGGGTACGTGGTCTCCAAGTGAGGCATCAAAGCAAACCCTACCAAGATCGACACCATCGCGTGACTCGGAAAACTCGAGTGCCTACGCGAAGTCCAGAAGCTAGCCGGGCAAGTCGCGGCTCTCAGTCGGTTCATCCCTCGGCTCGGTGAGAAGGCAATGCCCCTCTACCGATTGATGCGCAAGAACCCCACATTCCAGTGGGTCGAAGAAGTGGATAACATGCTCAAGGAAGTGCTGCTCGCAGCACCGCTACTCGCTGCTCCCATCGAGAAAGTGCCAATGCTCATCTACGTCGCGGCGTCCACTCGAGTTGGCAGCGATGTGATGGTCATCGAGCGGCCGGAGGAGGGCAAAGGAGCGCCTTGTATATCGCCCGGTCTACTTCATCAGCGAGGTCCTGACGGACTCAAGACAACGCTACCATAAGCTGGTGTACGCGGTCTTCAGAGCCCAGCGATGGATCCCGCACTACTTCCAGGAACACCCCATCACGGTTGTTTCCTCCGCGCTGTTGCAGGACATTATCTGCAATCGCGAGGCGATTGTCCGAGTCACCAAGTGGGCCGTGCATCTACAACATCAAGTACGAGCCAGGCAAGGCGATTAAGTTGTAGGCCCTTGCCGATTTCCTAGCTGACCGGGAAGAAGTGCAGCAGCCCGAGATGCTGCCCCACCTCCATTACTGGCACCTCCACTTCGACGGCTTCAAAAACTGAGATGGTGCTGGAGTAGGTATCGTGCTCACCTCCCCAAGGGTTACAAGCTCATATACATGTTGTAACTCAACTTCTCGCCCTGTACCAAACAACATGGCAGAGTACAAGACCCTCCTCCACGGCATGCGGGCTGCCAAGGAGATGAACATCAATTGCCTCAAGTGCTACGGTGACTCTGACCTCGTCGTCGTGCACCTACGAGTAGTCACCCCAAACATGATAGCTTACCGCCAGGCGGTGGACCAACTAGGGGCTACTTTGCCGTATACTCCATCGAGTGGATCGATCGCCGCAATAACAAAGACACTGATGCACTCCCGCACATCAAATCAGCTCGCCAAACACCACATCCGGGCGTCTTCCTCGACATCATCGACAAACCCTCAGACACTGATGCACTACCTGCAGCTCGAGCCCGCTCTGGTTGCCATGATCATGGAGCCTAGCGACTAGACTACGCCATACCTTGCCTACCTCGAGCACAAGTCCCTTCCCATGGATGAGAAAGAGACATGAATGATCATACGCTGCTACAAATCCTTCATCATCATCAACGGCGAGCTCCACAAGCGCAGCGTGACCAACGTGCTCTAGTGCTATGTACAACTAGAAGAGGGACACAAGATCCTGCAAGACATCCATGCCGACAAAGTAGCCCCTAGTTGGTCCCCATCACCTAGCCATTCGCCGTGTGGGGCATCGACATGGTGGGCTAGTTCAAAAAAGATCCATCATGCTACACCCACCTCCTGGTTGCCGTCGACAAGTTCACCAAGTGGGTCAAGGCAAAACCAATCAAGAAGTGTGACATAAAGAGAACCGCCAAGTTCCTCCATGAGCTAATCTACCAGTACGGCTACCCGCACAACATCATCACGTACAACAGCACCAAAATCGCCAAGGGTGCCATGGCTGACTTCTACGAGGAGCGTAGCATACGACTCGACCTTGCCTCACTCACCCACCCGGAGTCAAATGACCAAGCAGAGCACAGAAACCAAAGCGTCCTCCACAGACTCAAGCCAAGGCTGTAGGTCCCCCTTGAATGGACCCCTGGATGCTGTGTTGAAGAGCTCCCTCCGTGTTATTGGGCATCCACACCTCCGTGAACTGCTCGACAGGGTTCACACCCTTCTTCATGGTGTACAATGCGGAAGCCATCATGCCGACCGACCTGGAACATGACTCGCCTTGAGTCGTGAACTACGCGGAAGAGGACAACGAGATTGCCCGCCAAGATGGGGTCGACCAGCTTGATGAAGCACGCAACCTAGCTCGCTCTCGCACTGCCATCTACTAGCGAGGACTCCATCGCTATCATAGCCGCCGTGTCCGGAGTCACACCTTCCAGGAAGGCGACCTGGTCATATGACTCATCCAGGACAAGAAGGGCAAGCACACGCATTCTCCCCCATGGGAGGAGCCATTCGCAATAGGGCGAGTCCTCGACAACGACGCCTACTACCTCATAGATATACGAGGTGACGACCAGCTCGACGTCGAGCGGACATGGAATGTAAACCTCCTACTGAAGTTCTATACATAAAAATCAAACTTGTACTCAGCTGCCACATGATGAAATAAATATCTGGTTTGCACAAATTGTGTCTACTCGCTATTTCTTATGCCAATCTCACTCGTATGTACATCAATATGGTATCCACGATAGACAACCTTTGGTTGAGCGACCGGCATGGCTAACTAGTGCGGGTCAAGGGTACTGGAAATATCCGGGCCTTGTCCTGTCCACGAAAATGCCAATCCAGAGCCACCATTGGAGTCACCTCGCTCGACTGGCTTACTGAGCCAAGACTATTGACTCCGCTTCCCACAACGCCCCGTCCTCCTCATCCTCGAGCAACGCGACTCGAACGGTACATTACCATGCTCGGGGACTCGTCCAGAGCAACCCCAATGTGGCTCAGGAATGCACCAAGTAAGAGAGCTTGCCTTGGACTCGCCACGCGACTGCCTTTCTAAGACAGGAGGAGTGACACATTACAAACAATGTACTACGCCCTCACCTACCTTGGATATGCAACTCGAATGGTTATGTACCATGCTCGGGGCCTCGCCTAACCAACCCTGTTTGCGTTCGGGACCACACCAAGTATAGAACACCCCCTAGGGTCGCCAAGCGGCTGGCTCCACGAGCCATGGAGAGTCGGCTTCGGTTAATCTAACAACCTAATACAAACAAACATACATGTATGTGAGGTCAACCCCACATAAGGGTGGACGTGCTCTAGGACTCGCACAACCCAAAAATCAAACAAAGCAAAATCACTCAATTACAAGTGCGTCGACTACATCCTTCATATAGTGACAAAATACATTGTTCACATGAAAAATTGCTTACAAAAGGCTACTCACCATGCTAACCTACATTACAGTGCAATTCTTCATTCTGTAGGCTTCGACGATGAGGCACCATTACCACCCTTGGCTGGAACAAAAGGCTTCCAGGGCTTTGCTGGGTAGGTCATCAACTGCCCCGCGAGCGACGACCTGAAGGGCTACTCTAAGTTCAAGTCACGATGCTTTGGCTCGGGGTCGTTCGGCGCACCAACATCTCCTGGTATGGTAGCAAGTCGCCCATCGCCAACACACGCTCTGTGAACGGAGCGGCCTTGGAGGTCAACCTGAGAACTTATGCAATCTCCACCATACCGGTCGTCAAAGGATACCCCCGGGTGACATCATCGAGGTCGAAGTCGTCAAGGAAGTGCGCGAGTCCAAGGCTCAGTGTCGTCATGGCTCCACAGCGGAACGCCGACCATGTCATCCAATCAACAATAGCGAGCGCTTCCTCGAGGTATCGCCACACTTTGGTCAGGACCCCTGGAATAACTTAGGAGGGAGAAACGCCCTGAAGGACGGCCAAGACGCACATGGCTGACGCGGTCGCCGCGTTCACCATAGCCGCCATGCACTGCACGGTGCCGAACGTCTGCACCATCGGATCTTCCTGACCTATAACAGCTGCAACGTCAGAACATCAATAGTCACGCAGAAGAAGACCTTGGGGATTCACCCGCTCAAGGACTCACCCGCTCGGGGACTCGCCACTAGAAAACCAAGGAGCAACGAAAGAAATAAAATACTCACCAAGAAGCTTGCGGCAGTTGTCCGTGACACACTTGTCAAGTGGAGAGAGTTTCTCCTACGACCCGATGCTGACCAAGTCGGACGCCTTCCGCTCCTCCTCCGCTGCCACGGCCGCGGCTTTGGCCCTCTCTTTAGAGGAAATCATCTTAGTCTTCGCTATTTCCAACTGCTCCGACAGCGTGCCGACCAGCTCTTCCGCCATGGCCACTGCAGCTTTCGCAACATCTAGCTCCTTTGCCAGCAAGCTAGCCCGTTCTTCCGCCGCGGACGCCGAAGACCCTACAGCCTCCAGGTCGGTGATGGAACATACTCCTCGCAGGCCTTAGAGGCACTTAGCACTACAAAGTATCAAGCAATTCAAATTCACCGGAAGGAAACAAGCTCACCTGCAGTCGCTTGGAGTCGCCGATTGGCCTCCTGAGCAACTCGTAGATCACGCTCCAACTGCTCCTCCGTTGAAAACCACTCGTTCTACTCCGCCTGGAAATCCGGAATAACAAATTAAAGTAAGAACAAGGACAATCAAAAATCATAAGTGTCTAGCCGCTGAAATTCAGCGACTAGACCCTCGGGGACTGGACAATCAAGATTTTGAGTGTCTAGCCACTGAATTTTCATTGACTAGACCCTCAGGGACTTCACATACCTGGACTGCAGCCCCTAGCAAGCGGTGAAGTTCACCAGCGTCCACTGAAGGCATCAGGAACAACGTGTGCCCACGACGCTGCCCCACATCACTATCAATGATTTTAGGAATTTGTGGAGACTGTGTTCCAGCCGCCGTGGCAAACGCCTTCACAACAAAGCTAGGGAATATTGCGGCCGTCGCGTCGGTCGCTGGTGCTAGTGCCTCTGAAGGGAGGCCTTCCCAGCTTGGTTCCACCCCAGCGATTACTTCCTCTCTAAGAGGGACCATGGAGTCGTCCCTCCCCGTGCTTCCCTCGGCTGTGGCGATGGGGTTGCATTCCTTCTTCTTCTTTGCACCATCACCTGGTGCCTCGTTGGTAACTATGTTCCTCTTCCTAGAGGGATCATCGCCCTCCTCGGCATCAGTTGGAGACACCTTGGCCATTGACGGGCGGTGTATCTTCTTGATGCCACCCCTACAAGTTCGCCACTATCAGTTACTAGAAACAAGATAGAATCGACAAAATCAAGATGAAGCAAAGTACAACAAACCTACCAGATGACTCTGATGACATGTGGACCTATGCTGATATGCACAGGCTTCTCCAACTCGGGGCCTAGCTTGTGACTGAGGCCCCTCTCCAACAAACTCCCCTGCCATGTCGCCATAGGCTTCTCCACTGACGAAAACATGGTGGCAGGATCCTCTGGCTTCGACGACACAGGTGTCTCCTTCGGTGGCGGAGTCGCCGACCCTGCAGCCGCCTCGACCCTCTGTTTGGGAGGCACCGAGGTCTCCGACGCAATCGCGGCAAGGGGCACCTCTGCCCCCACTACCATGTTTTTGATCTCCGATTGTCTCATTGGAGCTAGATCCTATGGAATCTTCTTCACTTTGACACCTCCTTCATCGTCAGATTCATCATCCGACTCAAACATAGACAAAGATTTGGCCGGCGTCATGACCGACGAGCTCGCCTTCATCGAAAGCTTGGGCTTTCCCACTAGCTTTGTCTTTGTTGGGACCTCAACTTTGATTTCGGTGTGGGATTAGCCGGAGTCGCCGTTCTCCATGAGTTCTATTCCTCGACGATGTCGACATGGCTGTCGCGCTCTTCAAGGCGGCGACTTGCCTCAATCTCGTGCTGCTTCATCCCGCGAGTCTTCCGAGCCGGGCGCCTGCACCTCCGCGACTCCTTATTCATCCTCGGAGGATTCCTCCTCCTCCTCGAATTCCTCGGGAATCTCTTCGTCCAGCGGAGGAAGCCAGTTCTCGAGCTTCTAGAATAGCTGGCAAAATCAGAAGAAAACATTAATTTGGTTTAGAATAACTGCAAGACTGTGACTGCAAGATTATGTCTGGGATTGAAATAAGCAAGAAAACTTACAGGAGGGGCCGATCGCTTCACGGAAGTATATCGGGCTAGCCTGGTCGTGGGGTCGACGTACTCCCCCTCTCTGATCTTCTTCAGCACGACGGCGTAGTCATCTGGCTCCCATGACTCGGCGTACAACTTCGTGGAGTCATCCCAGTGTACTGCTACATCCACTGGGCTCGGGTAGCCAGCGGAACTAGCCACTGCCTGAGCCAGCAGTGGTATAAATTGATGGTCACAAGGCCCTCATCCTTCAGCTTCTAGATCCGGGTTAGCATTTCATCTACGGCCATCCTCTGGTCGGAGGGAAGCTTGGCCGCCAATAGCCGGCACAGCTCGCTCCTCTTCGCGGTGTACATGGGGAGTGACACTTCGTCGCAGGGAGCTGATTCTTTCACATAGAACAAACTTTTCTTCCACTCGCTCGTGGCCTTTTTCGGCAGCTGCAGCTTTAGGAACTTAGCCTTGGGTTTAAGCAGGAAAGTGATGCCGCCTGCCACCAAGATGGGTCCACCCGCCTCGCGCTAACACGGTCGTGGAATACCTCCAGCCAAATAAGAAAGTAGGGATGACACCCCAAGTAGAATTCATAGAAGGCGACGAAGATGGCGAGTTGCTTGATGCTGTGTGGACCCATATCCGATGGCTGGATCGTGTACTATGCGCAGAACCACTAGAAGAAGATTGACGTGGAGAACCCTAGACCCCTCTCTAGGTGGCTCTAGAAGGAGATGGACTCGCCGGGACGTGGTTTTGGCTTGGTCTCGCCGGAGACGGGAATCCGCCAATTCTCCTTACAGAGAATTCCCGCATCCTGAAAGCACTTTGACTTGCCCCACATGTCCTTTGGGGCGCCATTGAGAGAGGGAGGAGATCGCTCTGTCCGGAAATTTTGGATCGGAGTGGCTCTAGAGACTGAAAGTGGGGGGTTGAAGAAATGCGAAGATTTGTCTCTCCCCCTGTCGCTCTACTTATAAGGGGACATGACCTTGCAATCTCGGGATAGCCGTTACTACGTGGTAAAATCGCCGAAGTTATCGTTGGAGTTACTAAATGACTAGTTTGACTAGGCTAACGGTCCGACTTCAACCACTCGACTCGCGGCATGGTGACTGGAGCACATTTCAACCCGCCAATAGTGCCACTGAAGACATGTGTGGAGAATTTCTCCCTTCATTGGAGGAGTCCACCGCCGATTCGACTGGGAGCCCACTCCGACTCGCATACTCCGACCGCCAAGTAGACACCTGCGTAGAACCATCGTTGGCCTCGGGGACTACTGATGGGGATATGCCGAATGGGGTATACCCTACAGGATGTTTCAACTAAACCAAGCCCATCGCGAGTGGGCCTGTAGGATGGCGATTGGAAGTTGGAGGCCCGGAAGCATAGTTAGGCCCAGTTAGATTAGGTCAAATCCTCCGAGTCCCTAACTGATTTGGTTGTATATCTGTAAACCCTTGTGAGGTACCCCCTATATATAAACCTCCCTAGAGTACTCTCCAAGCGACTCGCTGCCTAGCCGCCGAGCTCGCCACCCTTGTAACTCACTCGCTAATAATACAATCTAGCAGGAGTAGGTCTTTACCCTACGGGGGACGAACCTACATAAATCCTTGTGTCCTTGCCTCCAATCTCGCACCACAGATGCTAACTCGCTCTTTCCCTAAAACCTTCCAATCGCTACCCCTGGTAGCGACTGCCATGGTCATTCCCACGACAGTCATCAACACCAACTGATGCTCAGAAGGATCACTACAAGAAGCTTCAGTGATTTAGTGAGGCCAATGGAATCGATGTCTACATCAAGCAAAGTGGAGACATAAGTTCTAGTAGGAATAGGAATACAAATCTCTAGCCCATAGAACCTATGGTTGTAGAAAATTTCTGTAGTAGCAAACGCAAGACAAATAGTATTAGAAGTAGCCTTATACATAGATTAGTTGATAAGTTGTTATTTCTGGTTCTTCTTTGTAATAATTTTTCTTACTCTCTTGTACTTAAGAGTCTCTGGCTCTTTTGTAAGATTTTGAGTTGTAATCTGTAGTCATGTTTTCTACCCATGATGTTTCTGTTGTACCACTCTAGGGATGTAATACTGGTGGAATTGTGTTTCATTAGTGTTATGTCAATGATTTGCATACTACATCATGCACTGGTATGCTGGGTCACCGCATCGGACTGGTGGCTTCCCCGATGAGTGGAACAGAACCCAAGATGGATATTAATATCACAACCGCCTCTCTCTTGATTAGGCAAAATATTTTGAACTTTGGGATGTTAGTCATTGATTCTACACCAGAGTATTGAGCTACCGTATCTTCTTCTCACATACTTACATCTTGTTCCTTGCCTAGTATGCTCGACTAATAGTAGTAAAACTTGGTCAAAGTTTGAAAACCGATGTAAGGAAGGGTTTTAGCGAAACAAGGCTTTCAGCAGCAATGGATATAGTGGGTGACGGTGTCTATTACCACTATATGCTACTATTTTTTTTAACGGTGATATTAGACTCCTTTTCTCCATCACATGACCTTTGTCAAGGTGATCCCTTGTCGCCTTGCTTGTTTATTTTGTGGTTCATGGTTTATCATGTTTGATACAAAGGCCAATTGAGATTTGGGCTCTCCATAAACTTGATATCTGTCGACATGGTTTGGGGATCTCTCACTTGATTTTTCCAGATGACATCTTATTATTCTTTGAGGGTTGTATTGAAAAAGAATGTGTGGCGAAAGAGATATTGGATAGTTATGAGAAGTGCACCGGTTAATTGGTGAGTATGGGCAAATGATCTATCCTTTATGAAAGCAAATGTCTTTCTCAAGTGCAAGATGAAATTGAAAACATACATAAGTAAGAAACTAAAACTTCTGAGGAGAAATATCTTGGTCTCCCTTTCCTGAAGGAAGAATCATGGGTGGTAAGTTTAAATACATAAAAGGAAGGTTCTCTAAATGGGCATGTGATTGGAGTGAAAAGTATATGTCAAGTGGTGTTAAGGAAACTCTTATCAAGTCTGTTCTTCAGTCTCCTCCAAGCTATGAAACGAGTGTGTTTGAATTCCCTGCTGGTCTTATTAAGGAGCTATCACAAACAAAAAATTTAGTGGGGTGATGAGGAGAATAGAAGACGCATGCACTGGATGTCGTCGGAAAATTGGTTTAGCCGAAATCTCATGGTGGAGTGGGTTTTATGGATTTAAATGTTTTCAACCAAGATTAGTTGGGCATGGCCTTTAATTTAATTCCTAGATATCCTTTGTGCATGCTAATTAAAGTCCAGGTATTATACTTCTACCAATATGTTGGACATGGCTTTCATTCAAAATTCATCACCAACATGGGAGGGTATTGAATTTGGATTGGAACTTACCAAGAAAGAAGTATTTTGGCAGATTGGATCAGGAACTAGTGTTAAGATTTTTCGTAAAAACTAGTTACCTAGGTTAGATGCACCTAAACTTCATGGAATAAAGAGTAACTCCTGCATGCGTTGGGTTTCAGAGCTAATTGATCCAACTACTCCTACATGGAGTGGAGCTATGGTGCACGAGATTTGTTTACCACTTTATGTACATATAGTACTGGAGATCATGCTTCTAGCTCGGTCGTGTGATGATTTCATTTCATGGATGCTCAAAAAGAATGTCCTTTTTACGGTCAAATCTACTTACCGATTGGGAATTCAATCGTCAGTGCCAGCATTAAGGAGGGGTGAGAGAAGTTCTTCCCCTTATGGTGATTAGAAAGTCTAGAAGCTTGTTTCGCAAGCCAAAGTTCCACAAAAGCTTTGGCATTCTGTGAGGGACTTCACTCACACATCTCATTGGTTGATCCTACATGCTTCAATCTGTGGGATGGAACATGAGGATTCACATCATGATCTTAACGATAAAATTCATTTAATTGATTTTTCCTTGCACCTGGGAGATTTGCATACATGGAGGAGGACACAGGGGCCTTAACGACCACTGGTACAGGCAGAGCCCGCCCGTACTATTCGTATGTACCATATGGAAGCATGTCCGCCTCGTCAAATACTTTTACATCGCAAAGACAGATCACATATCCGACATTCACAGAAATCTCCAGCCACGAATAATCACACTAGAAAGGGATCTAGAAGAGGAACTTGGAGAAGGGAAAATCCATGCTGCTTCACGGATCATTGGAGGACATCACATCATCCCCTTCATCATCAACCGTTGCATTGTAGTATCCCAATTGTCTAACAATTTTAATGCTACTTGGTGTATCTATATAATTCTACTTCCTACATATCATTATTGCATTGCATTATATCATGCTCATGTCACCATGTCACATTGCATTTGAGCATCATATAAAACCTCTTTTTCATTTGGTTCTTCTCTCATATGCATTTGTCACATATGTAATTGCCTCTTGATATAATTTAGTTGGTTCTTGATATATTGTTTGGTGACGAAGTTGAGTTGGGGCATATCTTTTATTCTTCCACCAACTTTCTTTGGTTCCATCCACAAATTCCACCATCCAAATTATATATGAGCCATTGCATTTCTATTTGCTATTTAAATCTAGCTCATATGTGCTTGCATGGATCGACTTCTAATTATACATGCTCCCATATATGATACATGGTGTTCTCACAATATTGAATATGTGGAGCCACATGGCCACATTTGCATGATATGTGAGTGCAATTCCATGTCTAGCTTCCATATGGTTGGAAATTGAATAAATGATCATGTTGGAATCTAATGGTGGCTATATGTTAAATAGTGGATCATACACACAAGCTTGGCCACCTCATATTCTTGCATGCTCTTTTATTTAGTCCATAAGGGAATGGAGCTTCCTTTTTCTTCGCTTGGCCTTAATTCAATAAGAAGCATGTTTAAATAGATACCAATGTGTATTCATAATTGTTTTCACAAGAATAAATGTGGCATTTAATACCATGCATGGCCCATGCAACATACCACTCCCCATAATCTACTTATTTTGTTATTTGGTTTTGGGAGAGTTTTGCATTTGGAGTCCTTCTATATCATGTGCCATATAATTAAGCACCACCACATGCTTGCCTTCTTCCTTCTTTGTTGTTTCTTCTAGTGTTATTTCTTGGGGATGTTTTGAACTTCCTTTTAAACCGTTTGAGTGAGATCAAAGCAAATCCTAGCCAAACAAATCATCTACACCTAAACCTACCTGTGTATGCATGCATTTGCACTCACACATACACACCACCCACCTAGCTACATACACCACATTGATCTATCCTACGCTAGACATATTCCTAGCTAGCTAAAGACCCAACTTTCCTAGCTAGATCTAGTTGCCTCTTTCCTCTCTCCCTATACCAGACGAGTCGCTCCGACCTGGTTCGGTAGCACCAGCGCATCCCTGTTCCTCTTCTTGCGAAGGGCGCAAACAAGCCAAGTCGAAGTCAGCCCCAGACCATGCCGCCGTGTCCCTGCTTCCCCCTCCTTTTTCCTATCCATAAAGCAAAAAGCAGCAGAAAAAAATCCTCAGCCCCGTCCTGCCCAACCACTCCGAGACCAAAATCTAGGACGACACCATCCCCCTCTCCAAGGAAAACCAACCGGCCTAAACCCTAGCCCCAGCCACCCTATTCTCCGACGACCTGGTGGATGACAAGCTGCAGCGGAGGTACCAGGAGGGTACTCTACCTTGTCTTCCTCGCCCTATACCTGGAGTTGCGCCAAGAGAAGGCTGGAGCGTAGCTAACGCCATAGTGCCCCGTCGTGCCGCTTGCTGCCATCGTGGGCACCGTCTCCTCACCTCCGTCTTATCCGTCCCCAGCTCGGCCACCACGTCGTGCATGACACAGGTGAGCACCGTTTATAAACACCCGGATTTTTAAGTCTAGATGCCTTTTATGCCATACATTGCAATCCCGGGATTACCATTTTTGCGAGACTAACAGAATTGGTACCACAGTACATCATCCATTAAAAACCATAATAGTCTTAAAAATAGTTGATCTCATGATCAAGTCTTAATACACATCAAAGAAGCGGAAATAAACGTAGTTGACTCCATCTTCATTGTCACAGGCAATGTTGACGATGGGAGATGATCCTAGTTATCGTAGACCTCCTACTATCCGTCCTCCACATATTCTTCTCCACAGTATGGCCATGGGAATAGCCAGGGAGAAAGCCATGAGTACTCTTAAAGTACTCGCAAACAATCATTAACACAAGTAAGGTAATACTAGTATGAATCCTAAGCTCTAGTCTTGTTTGCAACAAGCCAATTTTATTTCAGAAGTACTTAGTAGTTAAGCCTCTTTTAGTTCTCTAGATTACTCAAGCGGGAACCTAGTTTTCAATTCCACAACCAGTGTGGTCAAGTCAAAGTCACAGTTCAAGTCCCAAGTCATTTTGAAAACATCTGACAGTGGAACAGTATGGCCACTCCAACTGTCCCAAGTACCGCAGATGGCCGCCAACTCTTCCTCACGAAACACTCAATCGCTTCCTATGGCAGCGACTGCCGTGGCCATTTCCACGACACTAGCGCCCACCATGGGGCATAGCGGGACTGACCTAAGTTCTACGACGAGACCCTACTCGCCAATCGATCGCCACCGGTCGCATGATTGCCATCGGCGGGATCTTACAGATCCTGCCCAACAGTTATATCCCGCCATCACGCCTGGTCACCCACGCCGCGGTGATGCCGGTCGGTTCCATCAACCTCTTCGTCGGCTTCCCCGGCGCGATCGACCCAGCCACGACGGTGATCGTTGGCAGATCCCCGCCACACCGTGACCTGCTTTCGGAGGAGCAGGTCCGTTCCATCAGGAGCCTCGTCACCAAGTACAACTCGGCAGCGAGCGACGCGGTCGAGACTAACGTCGCCACCAACGACGACACCCTGAACAACGACGCCGACTCCGCGACCCCTGCATCGGTCGGAGGATCTATCACCTCCGCGTCACGGGAGGACTCCATCACGCGAGTCTCCAACCCCGAGGATTTTGAGGACCCCTCCATCCTGGGGATCTTCGACTCCGACTCCGGCTCGGAATCCCCCGAGGATTTTCGCGCTAGATCCAATCGCTTTAACGCGATCTACATGGCGGGAAGCACGGCCGCCCCGCCAGATCCGTTCTCCATGCCGATCCCGCCGACCGCGACAGCCACGGAGGTGGAGGAAGCCCGCCTCCGGCTCGCGGAGGCGTAACGCAACGAACTCGCCGAGCCCGAGAAATACCGCCTCAAGCGAGAAACGGCGCAGGAGCTATCACTTTATCACCAGCGACGCATCAGGACCCGCCTGAACCCCGACGTTCAGGGCCGCGTCCTGAACTTCAACGACGAGGGCAACCCCACGCACGCCGCCGAGCGTGAATACTACGAGAACGCACCACTAGGCGGAAGCAACCCTGCAAGACCACCACCTGGAGCGCTGGCGACTGGGGCTCCTCCACCACCCATGGGCCGCGCGCCCCCACCGGACCAACCACGGATCATCATCTCGCCTCAAGCCCGTGACGCCAACGGGCTGCCACTGTACTCCACCCTGATGGACAACGTTGTCACGGCTGATGCTACGATCACCAACCTCGATGTCCAAGGCGACGGCGCGCTACATATCCAGTACGCCAAGGCCCTACTCGTCAGGGCCGTCGAGCAACAAGCCGCGAGAGTCGACCCGCGGGGGCGAATGTACTCCCGCTCTTCGGCAAGAAGGGCGGCGTCAAGCGGCCACCCCATCGTGGCCAACACATTAGTCTGCCCACCACCCCAGCCCCTGGCAAATCAACCACGAGCCGCCAATCCTGCGCTCTCAACCAACGAGCCGCGACCGACAAAAAACACGGTCACCGCCAACGCGCAACCCATCGACGCCCGGACGAACATCATCAACAACCAGACGTGGCGGTCGCGCCAGCCCTACGACCAGCGGCACACCCTCACCAACCGCGGCGAACCGGAGCCAAGAGGCTCGCTCAGCCGAGTCGGGCCGCAATGCTTTAGACCAATGATTCGTGGGGAAAAATACCCCGCCACCTTCAAGGCCCCTAAGGAGATCGAGAAGTACAACCCAACGTACGACCCCGCCGTCTGGTTGGACACATACCTCATGGCAATGGGGATCGCATGCCACAACGACCTGCTCGCCGCTCGCTACCTCCCTCTGATGATGGAGGGTGCGACCCGGCAATGGATCAACACCCTCCCTCTCGACAACATTGATTCCTGGGAAGAAATGCGGGACGCCTTTGTCAGGCACTTCGAGGGCTCCTACAACCGCGCCACCACCATAGAAGACCTGGAGCGATGCATCCAGGGACCACGCGAGTCGACCCGCCGGTGGATCCAAAGGTGGCAAGAACTGTGCATAAACACCTCCGGCATCCACCTAGACACGGCGATACACTGCTTCAAAACCGTGTGCCGATACGAACCCCTGGTTGCCAAGATCAAGAGGGTCTACCGGACGCTCGATAACATCCCCGACCTCCTCGAGATCGCCAAGTGCTACGCGGAGGAGGACCCCAACCAAGACTCTGACGACGAGTCGGGAGGGAGACGTCGTCCTAGCATCCACGACAGCGGGCGCCTACGCGACATGCGCTACAGCAACACCCGCATTACTGGCAAACGCCGGACGGACGAGCGATTCGACTTCATCGCCAACACGGGCTACGGCCAGCGCGACTCCAAGAACTACCGTCAGGACGGAGGAAGCTACCGTGACAGCGGGAACTACTGCGCCAACAACGCGACGAGGCCGAAATTCGACCCCGCCGCCCTGCTTAATCAGCCCTGCATAGCAGGGAGGGGAAACCCGCCACCAACACCACCGCCGACTGTCACTCTCTCAAAGAGATTGAGAAGGCGAAACGTGCAAGGGAGGACCCCAACAACAACCAACCTCGGGACAATAGGAACGGCGGCGGCTTCGGAACTGCCGTCAGGTCGCTACATACCTTCACCGGGCTCGGCACCAAGCATGAGAAGAAAGTGCTTGCCGGAGCCATCGCCGTCAATGCGGTGACGCAAGTCAACATCCCCCGCTTCCTAAACTGGTCCGAGCAGAGCATCACCTGGAGTCGCCATGACCACGCACCAAGAATCGAGTACCCAGGGCGAGTCGCCCTGGTAGTCAGGCCAAAGGTGGCTGACTACTGGCTGCCCAAGACGCTGATGGACGGTGGGAGCTCCATCAACATCTTGTACCTCGACACCTTCAAAAGGCTACAGCTCCCAGAAACAGCCACCGAGCCAACACTAATGACCTTCCACAGCATCGTCCCCGGTCGGAAGGCGTACCTGATCAGGAAAGTGACCCTGCCAGTCACCTTCGGCACTCCGGCTAACTATCGCACGGAGAGGATCGTCTTCGAGCTGGTGAACTTCCGCAGCCCCTACCATTGCGTCCTGGGTCGCCAGGCATTTGCAAAGTTCATGGTGACCCCACACTATGCCTAAAACATGATGAAGTTTCCCGGGCCAAGCGGCATCATCACCGACCACGGTGACCCTGACATGGCCGTGGAATGCGAGGAAAAAGGCGCCGAGCTCGCCGACGCCGTCATCGCCGCGGAGACCGACCATGCGGAGGAGCTTGCAAAATACGCGGGCAACATCAACAAGGAAGATCCCACCATCCTGAAGAAACCGATCGCCGCGAACTCCACGTTCGAGGCGACCACGCATACTCGCATCGTCGAGCTCGTCCCAGGCAACTCCAGCCAGACGGTCACCATTGGGTCGCACATGAGCCCTGCATAGGAAAGCGCGCTCATCGGGTTCCTCCGTGAGAACCGTGACATCTTTGCGTGGAAGCCATCTGACATGCCAGGTGTCCCGAGGGAACTCGCTGAGCACAAACTTAACGCCGACCCCAAAGTGCGACCAGTAAAGCAGTCGCTACGGCCCTTCAATGAAGAGCGCCGCCGAGCAATCGCCGAGGAAGTCCAGCGCCTGTTAGCCGCAGGCTTCATCCGGCTAATCAAATACTCCAAGTGGCTGGCGAACCTAGTCCTGGTTCTCAAAAAGAACAACACCTGGAGAATGTGTATCGACTACACCAACCTCAACAGCGCCTGCCCGAAGGACGAGTTTGTCCTACCATGCATCGACAAGATCATCGACTCGACCGCGGGATCGGAGTCGCTATGTTGTCTCGACGCGTACTCTGGTTATAACCAGATCAAGATGGCGGTCGAAGACGAGGAGAAGACGGCGTTCATCATGCCATTCGGCACATTCTGCTACAGGGCCATGATGTTTGGCCTCAAGAACACAGGTGCCACATACCAGAGGTGCGTGTAGGAGTGTCTTGCGAGCCAAATTAGCCGCAACATTCACGTCTACATCGACGACGTGGTGGTAAAATCCACCCGCCAGGATGATCTGCTCGCCGATCTAGCTGAAACCTTCGCAAACTTGCGGAGGTACAACATCAAGCTGAACCTAGAAAATGCACCTTCGGCGTACCCACCGGACAGCTTCTGGGATACGTAGTCTCCAAGCGAGGCATTAAAGCCAACCCCACCAAGATCGACACCATTGCGCGACTCGGGAAACACGAGTGCCTGCGCGACGTCCAAAAGTTGGCAGGGCGAGTCGCGGCTCTCAGTCGCTTCATCCCCCGACTAGGCGAGAAGGCAATGCCACTCTACCGCATGATGCGCAAGAACCATTTCGACAGCTCCATTTCGACAGCTCCAAGAACACCGACGGCGCGGGGGAAGGGGTTATACTTACCTCCCCCAAAGGAGACAAGCTCCGCTACGTGCTCCACCTCAATTTCAAGCCCTCCACCAACAACATGGTGGAATACGAGGCCCTCCTCCACGGCATGCGAGCTACTAGGGAGATGAACATCAACCGCCTACGGTGTTACGGCGATTCCAACCTAGTCACCGTCCAAGTGGTCGGGACGTGCGATGCTGTCTCCCCAACAATGATCGCGTACCGCCAAGCCGTCGACCTGTTGGGAGGACACTTTGCGGCTATTCCGTCGAGTGGATCGACATGCGCAAAAACGAGGAGGCGGACGCCTTTTCCCGCATCGGATCGACCCGACATGCGCCACCAGTAGGCGTCTTCCTCGACATCATCCACAAACCCTCCGTCAACCCACCGAAGGAGACGACGTCGGGATCCCACTGCAACCAGAACCGGCCTTAGTCGCCATGGTTGTGGAACAGAGCGACTAGACAGCGCCATATGTCGCCTTCCTGGAACACAAACTCCTACCGAGCAACAAGACAGAGGCGCGAATGATCGCGCGCCGCTGCAAATCCTTCGTCATCATCAACGGCGAGCTCCACAAGCGCATCGTGACTGGCATGTTCTAGTGCTGTGTACAACCAGAAGAAGGCCACAAGATCCTTCAGGACATTCACGCTGGTGACTGCGTCCATCACGCCGAAGCCAATTCCCTAGTCACCAAGGCCATGCGGCACGGTTTCTACTGGCTCACCGCACATGCCGACGCCACCAACATCGTCCAACGATGCGTCGGGTGCTACAAGTACACCAACTAGACGCACCTTCCTGGCTCGACACTCAAGACAATCCCCATCACGTGGCCATTTGCCGTACGGGGCATGGACATGGTAGGCCTATTCAAGAAGGCCCCGTCTGGGTTCACTCACCTCCTGGTCGCAGTCGACAAGTTCACCAAATGGGTCGAGGCCAAGACGATCAAAAAGTGCGACGGCAAGCCGGCCACCAAGTTCCTCCGCGAACTCATCTACCGGTACGGCTACCCGCACAGCATCATAACAGACAACGGCACCAACTTCGCCAAGGGGGCCATGGCGGAATTCAGCGAGGAGCATGGTATACGACTCGACCTCGCATCAGTCGCCCACCCAGAATCTAATGGCCAAGCAGAGCGCGCCAACCAGAGCGTCCTCCACGGGCTGAAGCCGCGACTGCAGGTGCCCCTTGAGCGCACCCCAGGATGCTGGGTCGACGAACTCCCCTCTGTGATATGGGGGAGCCGCACCTCCGTCAACCGATCGACCGGGTTCACGCCTTTCTTCATGGTGTATGGCGCCGAGGCCGTAATGCCAACAGACCTGGAGCACGACTCCCCTCGAGTCGCCAACTACGTCGAGGCGGCTAACGAGATCGCCCGCCAAGACAGCATCGACCAACTCGACGAGGCACGCAACCTGGATCGCTCCCGCACCACCATATACCAGCAAGGACTTCGCCGCTATCATAGCCGCCGAGTGCAAACTCGTACCTTCCAGGAAGGCGACCTGGTCCTACGACTAGCCCAAGACAAGAAGGGCATGCACAAGCTTTCCCCCCCATGGGGGGGGGCATTCGCCATAGGCCGAGTCCTTGGCAACAATGCTTCCTAGCTCATCGACATACGGGGTGATGGCCAATTGGAGGTCGGGAGGCCATGGAATGTAAACCTCCTCAGAAAGTTCTATACTTAGAACGCCACACTGTACCCCATCGGAATATATAATGAAATTCATTCGGATCGCACAAATTGTGTCCACTCGCCATATTCTTGTGCCTCTTACGGAAGTCAGCCTCTGGTCGAGCGACCGGCACGGCCAAGTAGTGCGGCACAAGGGCACCGGACATATTCGGGCCTTGGGTCGTCCACGAAAAACGCCAACCCAGATCCGCCATTGGAGTCGCCTAGCCCGACCGGTCCGTCGGGCCAAGACATCCGATACACGCTTCTCACAGCAATCCGTCCCTCCCACCCTCGTGCAAAGCGACTCGAACGGTAAAGTACCACGCACGGGGACTCCGCAAAACGGAAACACCCACGCGGCTCGGGAACACACCAAGTAAGAGAGCTGCCTAGGGCTCGCCAAGAGACTGGCTCTCCGGGCCAGGGGAGGAGACACGTTACAAACAACGCACTCACAACCAGCAACAGCATCACGACCAGTACGGTCGGGCACCACGCTCGGGGACTCGCTCATAAGTCAGTCCTACTCGCACTCGGGGACTCCCCACTCAGAAGACACGAGGGATAAAAACAACACGTAAACACAACAAATACACAAAAGTATAAAATCGCCCAGGGACTCACTCAATCGAAACAATACATAGGCAAAAACAAAACATACATTACTCATCAAAACACAAGTCGATCGACCCCCCCTGGCATATATTGAAAAAGTATCTTACAACTTTCGCCACTCGGCATTTATAACAACTTGGCAAATTACATTGTCTACTCTACAGGACCTCATGACGAGGCACCACCACCACCCTTGACACGCACAAAAGGCTGCCACGGGTTCGTCGGATACGTTGTCAGCGACTTCGACACCGACGACCGGAAGGGATACGTTGTCGCGGTACTCCGGCTCGGGGTCGCCAGGCGCCAACACCGTCTCCTGATATGGCAGCAGATCTCCCATCGCCAAGACATGATCGGCGTAAGGAGTGGCCTTCGTGGTCAGCTTTAGCACCTCCGACATCTCCACCGTGCCGGTCGCCGACGGATAGCCACTCGTCACATCGTCAAGATCGAAGTCATCGGGGAAATGGGCGAGACTCAAGCTCAACGCCGTGGCAGCCCCGCGTCTAAACGCCGAGCACGTCATCCACTCCACAACAGCGGGTACCTCCTCCAGATAGCGCCATACCTCTGTCAACCCCCCAGGGATAACCTCGGTAGGAGACAAGCCCTGGAGAGCTGCTTGGACGCACAACGCCGAGGCCGTGGCTGCATTCACCAAGGCAGTCACGCACTGCGAGGCGATGTACGTCTGCACAACCGGGTCGCTTTGGCCTACCACAGCTGCAAAAGTTAGGCGTTAGTGAAACTACGAAATCCCCATAGGAGGGACCTGACGAAAGGGTCAAGCAAAGACAAAAGACTCACCAAGGAGCTTGCGACAGTTCTCCTTGATGTGATTCTCCAAGGCAGTCTGCTCATTATGCAGCCCCACGATGATGGAATCGGCGGCCTTGCGTTCTTCTTCAGCAGCGGCGACGGCAGCCTTCACCCGTTCCTCTGAAGAAATTGAGGCTGCCTGGGCCTCCTCCAAGTCCTTAACCAGGGAGGCTACTCGCCCATTCGCCGCGTCCAGTTCGGCGAGTGGGACATACCCCGCACGGGCCTTGGAGATCTCAGCCGGGAAACCATCTGCAATAGAAGATATCAGAGTATTGCACACAACCAGCTCACACCAGGAAAAAGAAGAATAAAGCCAAACAGGCACTCACCAATTATCTCTTGAAGCCGCCGGTTCACCTCCTGTGCTTCGCGCAAGTCACGCTCCAAGCACTCTCGTGCAACCTGTCGATCAGTCGGCTCCTATTGTAACCCCTATAAACAAAGAACCCAACTAAGCACTGGAAGAAAAACAAAACCCAGTTCCCAGCCGCCGAAATTCAGCGACTAGGAACTCAGGGACTAGAGAAGGAAGAAAAACAAAATCCAGTTCCCAGCCACCAAAATTCAGTGACTAGGAACTCAGGGATTGGAGAAGGAAGAAAAACAAAACCCAGTTCCCAGCCGCCGAAATTCAGCGACTAGGAACTCGGGGACTAGAGAAGGAAGAAAAAGAAAAAACAATTACCAGCCGCTGAAATTCAAAGACTAGGAATTCGGGGACTGGACATACCTGAATAGCAGCGCCGAGCATCTTGTGAAGTTCAGCGGCATCAGTCGACGGGACCATGAAGGAGGTGCGTCCGCGGCGGGACCCCATATCCGCATCCACGATTTCCGGACTTAGCGGAGACTGCGTGTCCGCAACACCTGGAAACCCCTTCGCCATGAAATGAGGGAACGTCGCCGACGTCCTGGAAGGGGCGCTGGTCGCTGAGGCCGGCGCCTCCGGCATGGACGCAGCCAGCACTGGCTCCGATTGCATTGCCTCCACCTCTTTGGCGACTGGCGCAGCAGCTTGCTCCGCGGAGCTCCCCTGGTCGCAGCGTCGTCAGCGCCCCCCTGCTGCCTCTTCGCAACTTCAGCGGCTGCAACATCATCGGAGGCTTTCCTCTTCTAGGGCAGATCGCCCTCCCCCACGCCAGTGGCTGGTGGAATCTTAGCAACCGAGGGGCGACCAATCTTCTTGGCCCCCGACTTGCGCGAGCCCCTCCAATCAGCATGACAACAACACGAAAGAAACAAGGCAAATTGGGACGAGGAAGCGCAACTTACTTGGTGACCAGAAGGACATAAAGCCCGGTACTGAATGGGCAGGCTTGTCCAATTCGGGACCCATCTTGCGACTAAGCCCCCTCTCGAAGACGTCCGAAGCCCATGAAACCAAGGGCTTCCTTGACGATGAAGCTGCAGTCGCCGGGATCTCCGGCTCCGACACGGCTGCCTTTGATGGCTGCGGCGACTTGGACGCCATCGCCTCAGCCGCTTCTTAGCTTGGGACCCCCGAGGCCATTGGCACGATCGTCGCCAGGGGAACGTCTACCACCACCTCCATGTCCTCGCCCTCCAACCCCTTCATCGGTACTACGTCCCTTGGGGCCTTGTGCGAGACTTCGGGACATCCTTCATCGTCGAAGTCGTCATCCGACTCGAACACCACTGAGGACCTGGCCGGTGATGCATGCCTTTTTGCCAGCGACTTGGGCCGGCGTGGGGGCTTCGACGGCGTAGCAGTGCGCCGGGACGTTTGCTCCTGGGCGACCTAGTCGCCTTCTTCGAACTCGTCCAGGCTGCGGCTCGCCTCGACCTCTCGCTATTTCTGCATCCGGGTCTTGCGAGCCACATGCGCTGGGGGAGGGACTTCTTCTTCTTCCCCGTCGCTGTCGGAAGAATCCCCCTCGGAATCCTCCTCCAGTTCCTGGGGAACCTCTTCGTCAAGCGGAGGGAGCCAACCCTCCAATACTTGAAAATTTTGAGAACCACCACAAGTCAAAACACACCAAGCGAGAAGACTGAAATTGAGGTACGGATGCAGCGATCGGAAAAAATACTTACCGTGGGGGCTTCATTCTTCACAGGAGTATACGGGGCGACCCCGACCGTCGCGCCAGTGAACTCCGCGTCGGTAATCTTCTTTAGGGCGGCCTTGTAGTCCTCGGCCTCCCACGACTCCTTGCTGGTTCGTGATGGATCATGCTTCCCGCTGTATTCGTACATCCAGTGCGGTCGAGCCGCCAGCGGGACTAGGCGCCGCCCGAGCCAGAAATTGTAGAGGTTGATCGGGACCAACCCCTGATCCTTCAGCTTCTGGATCTGATCCATCATTTATGCGACAGCCATCCGCTGATCCTCAGGAAGCTTCTTCGACGCCAACCGACGGGGCTCGCTCCTCTCGGCGACGAACTCAGGAAGAGATACCTCACCGGAGGGAGTGGCTTCCTTGACATAGAACTAGCTCTTCTTCCACTAGCTGGCGGCCTTCTTTGGCAGGAGGAGCTTAACGAAGTTGGCCTTCGGCTTCAACTAGAAGGTGACCACGCCTACGGCCAGCATCAAGCCACCGGACGCCTCGCGCCCGATGCGGTCGTGGAAGAGCTCCAGCCAAAGCGAGAAATATGGCCTGCAGCCAAGGTAGTATTCGCAGAAGGCGACGAAGATTGCCAGCTGCTCGATGCTGTGTGGACCAAGATCGGAGGGCTTGATTGCGTAGTACGCGCAGAAGCGGCAGAAGAAGAGCGAGGTAGGGAATCCTAAGCCCCTCTCAAGATGACTGGTGAAGCAGATGAACTCGCCGGGTCGCGGTTACGGTTCGGTCTCGGAGGAGGGGGAACCCGCCAATTCCTCTTGCGGAGCACCCTGGCGTCCTCGAAGGATCTGAGTTGGGCCGTGGTGCAGTTGGATTTCCCCCATGAGCCCTTGGGAGGCGCCATCGAGTGAGAAGTGGAATCGCGCGACGCGGGGAGAGTAAGTCGGAAGGAAGCAGAAAGGAAGTGCAAATGAGGAAGGATGAAGAATGCGAAGGGGGATTGCGAAGCTGATCCATCACTCCCCTTATATGGGAGGCGTCACCCGCCAAAATCGGGGTAGCCGTTACTCACGGTAATTTTGCCATAGTTACCGGTTGAAATTCCAACGGATAGTTTGACCAGACTTGACACTCCAACTCCTTTGGTCTACTCGCCACCCGCCAGTTTTTCTCAAGATAGTTCAACGGATAGTTCTCAAGATTACTCAAGTGGGAACCTAGTTTTCCATTCCACAACCAGTGTGGTCAAGTCAAAGTCACAGTTGAAGTCCCAAGTCATTTTGAAAACATCTGACAACGGAACAGTATGGCCACTCCAACTATCATAATCGCAGACATGGCTATTCGAATAGTTTGACACTATGCAGAGGTAGTAAACTTTCACCACAAAATTGGATACATTCGTCAGGGATAATCTTGAATCATCATACTTGGTATGCGGATAATCAATCCTAACCTTTCAATTACACACCCTAGTATAGGCACCTCCCCTATGAGTTTGGCCTCCTAGCCATGGCCAACTGCCATCCCAGGAACTGCATAGGTGGACAGTCATATTCACGAGGCAGCCTCACCTTCACCTCCTTCCGCAAGGGAACCCATACTAAGACATATAAACTTCGAGTTAAGCCCTACCCAACTCAGGTATTGTGGTTGTATAGTAAAATTGGAATGGTATCGCATCCGAACCCAGCCATAATTTTTTATCAAAGTCAAGGCACATGCCTCATTCAGTATCATCTCCAAATCATTGTGTTTCATAACACATGTCAAAACATTTCAATAGAATAACTCATCATTCCAAGGTTTTCATAATCATTTTCTCCAAATGTTCTCATCTAAAGTGATCAAGTTTAGCTTAGCAGTAGCCACTATTAATGAGCGTATCACTATTGAGGGTGCTAATCAAGTGTACTACCCAAGACTAGTTCTATACTCTTGAGGGTATCCATCCTATTTTCCACTAATCACAGTTCATTAACTAGATAAGAAACTATAAATAAATACGAGGTACATAATCACCAAACAATACATAGCTACTTCTATTTAGCACACAAGGGCTCACACTAGATGATCTAGCATCATCTCAATCACCACATGAACTATTGACATATTCTTATTTATCTTATTTTGGAAATGCAAATTCTACTCATTGAAAAATACTTAAGATTTAATATCCTACTATTAAAATATGGGATCATACTGACATATGTCATCACCACATATTCCAATACTTGGGAATGTGATATAAAGGGGTTGACATATATTACAAAGTTTAATATTGCTATATAATAATATTAAAGTTACTAGAAATGCCTATTTAGCATTCTTTTCATACTAGTCCATGATTAATGCATGTAAAACTAAATATTTTTACATATTCATATAGAGCATGGAAAATGTGAATTTTGAGAGTTGGAGTCAACTCAAAAGCATTTATGGTTGATTTTATAAAAATGCTTGAAGTTAGAAAACTCTCTGTCTTGTTATTTTTACCGTGGGTGATCTATAATTTCGAACGGTTTGAATCCAGCGGGAGTGATTAGATATTTGCATTACATTTATAAAAAAGTTTGAATCACGCAATTTGGTTATGTAAATATTTTTGAATTCAATTTTGAATTCACTGACAAAATCGGGTTTTGGTTTAAATGAAAAATCTAAGTTTGAATCTTTGAGCTCTGCGCAGGAACAAACATGGGCCGGCCTAGCTACGCGGCACGCCCGCAGCAGGCTGCACTCAGGCTGGTCCCACGCATCAGCAACTGTATCTAAGTGAAACAGTATCAGCTAATCTTAGCCGCACGATTAGAAAGCGATCAACGACTCTGGTTCATCGTCTCCGTCGCACTGAGCGCGCGAGATTCTAACCCTAGCGCTATGGTGGGGGTCGTCGGGGGTTTACCAGGGCTCCAGCTAGACGATGGCGAGTCGAATGCTGGTCGTGGCGGCTCCCGGGGTGGCTCCAATCAACGGCTCCATTCCACCACAACAGCGGCAGGCTCCAGCGAAATTCCGGCGATGTGGTGCTCGCCTTGCTCCGAGGAAGGGTTAGGGGTGGTTCTGGGAGAGAGGGGAGTCGAGTGGTGTGCAAACGGATGCAGGGGAGGATCCTATTTATACACCAGCGAGAGGAGCAGCGCGGCATGGCTCGGGCTCGTCCGTGACGTTCTACAAGGCGTTATCGACATGGCAGAGGGCATAGGTCGACGCGGTGGACTACAGCGATCGTCGTGTGCATAGTGGCACGGCAAGGCGCGGTCTTAATCAGTCGGGAGATGTCAGTGCTCTGTGCAGGTACCGCGGTTTTCATCATGGCGTACGATGGTCACGTGGCGTGGGGCGTCGAACAGTCGTGTCTGGGAGGTTGCTGGTGACGCGGAGAGTGCATGTACGCAAGGAGAAAGTGAGGCGCGGCGTGGCTGTGCAGGGCGGCTCGACGCTCTGGCGTCCGCTCGGCATGGCAGAGTGGTAAATGGGTGCACGAATGCTGGCATCTCTACTCCTTGTCTTTGGTCCAGGCGTGGACTTGGGAGTGCGGTGAGGTCACGGCTATCTCCTCGTGGTCATGGTAGAGGGTGGCACGGCGTGTGGCGTCCTGTCCATGCTCGACCGGTATGGCACGCTCGGGTATGGGCTAACACTGGTCACTGGGTCGAGTGAGCTGTGCTAGCTGCACAGGCTGGTACTAGGGGTGATCGTGGGTGAGTAACTGTTCCTGAATTGGGTACAATGGTGAGCACTAGATTGATAAAAATAGTAGATAGTTGGTAGAATTGTACTCTGCCTGGTAAGTGTTTGATTAAATGGTCGCATGTACTAAACATTTGAATTTTCAAATTATATTTGTTGGGTGTGTTGGTCACATGCTTGAGTGTCTCTGGTTGCTAGGGTTTGTCAAATGGAGAAGGGTTGAGTGGTTTTTGAAAAATGGCCATCTAGATACTTACACTTGATTCAATTTTGAAATGTCCCTTAAATGGATTTGAATTTGTTACTTACACTTGATTCAAGTTTGTAAAGCTCACTTGTGTTCATTTTCACTTGGTCTATCAAGGGGGGAAAAGAAGTAGAATTGTTTCTGTTGGAAATCATTTACTAGAGATGCCCAAAATGGGCTAGGTGTTAACTTTGGCTAAACTGACCATTAGGTGATATGCTTCATACATTGATTTGCTTTTGATTTGTTTTTGTTTGGTTTTGACCTAGATGATCTTGCTTTGATCCTTAAACTAATCCTTATCATCTATAATAGTCAAACATGGCATAACAAGCATTCATACATCATTATCAAATACGCATGCATTCATAAGGGTTTAAGATTAAAAGTTTTTTTTGTTAACCCTAATCTTGTTTGATTGGAGAATGATAATCTTATTTAATATTTTTGCGAAAAGGCTAGAAAAAGTGCACGCGTTCCTGAGCGCGCTCTGCAATCGCTGATGTTGTTGCACGTGGCATTCGGAGAGTCCTTCGTGCGTTTTCCCTAGCCTTCCCCGCGCGGCACGTGCTGCCTGCAGAGAGAGAGGGGTGGCGGTCCTTTTTCCCTTTCTTTTTAATATTCAAACATGAAAAATGCGATATCTTTTAAATGAATCATCCAAACTGAGATCCATTTTCACAATTGCGCAAGTCGCGTCGAGATCTACAAAAATAGATCCCATATGATAGGTTTTTGAAGAACTTTTTGTTTTGCACTACACTTTGACCATACATTGCACTATCTTCGGTTGTGTTGCACTGCCTTAGTTTGCAGTGCACTGCACAGTGTCCAGGCAGTGTACTATGCACTGTCCAGGCTGTGCACCGTCCATGCACTGTCTTGTTGTCCTGTGTTGCACTGCCTTAGTTCGCAGTGCACTGCACGATGTCCAGGCATTGTACTACGCACTGTCCAGGAAGTGCACCGTCCATGCACTGCCTTCTTGTCCTGTGTTGTACTGCCTTAGTTCGCAGTGCTCTGTGAGGTGTCCAGGCAGTTTACTACGCACTGTCCATGAAGTGCACCGTCCATGCACTGCCTTGTTGTTCTGTGTTGCACTGCCTTAGTTAGCAGTGCACTACGCGGTGTCCAGGCAGTGTACTAAGCACTGTCCAGGCAGTGCACCGTCGATGCACTGCCTTGTTGTTCTATGTTGCACTGCCTTAGTTCGCAGTATAGTGCGCGGTGTCCAGGCAGTGTACTACGCACTGTCCAGGCAGTGCACTGTCCATGCACTGCCTTCTTGTTTCGTGTTGCACTGCCTTACTTCGCAGTGCATTGCACGGTGTCCTAGCGGTGTACTACCTCGTTGTACTGCCTTGCACTGCCTTCGGTCGTAGTGGACTGCACGGTGTCCAGGCAGTGCACCGTCCAATCACTGCCTTGTTGTACTGCGTTGCACTGTCTAAGGTCGCAATGCACTACGCGATGTTCTTGGATTGCACGGTGTACTGTGTTGCACTGCTTTCGGTCGACAGTAAACGAGTTGCACCGCTCATGCACTGCCTTATTGAATTGCGTGGAACTGCCTTTTGTCACGTGCACAGCATGAGCAGCTAGCCACGTGTCGGGCTGCCGTGTGGCCGGAAATACACGTGCTGTCGTGTGGCCGGAAATACACGTACTGCCGAGCGGCCGGAAATACGCATGGGTGAGCTTCCACACGCCACGTATCGAGCTACCGTGCGGCCGGAAACATGCGCGCTGCTGCTGAAACATGCGCTTCCTGAAGAGCGCTCTCCCGCTAGTCGTTCCCATATTTTTGAGATGTTACACCGTTCCCTGCACTTCCTCTAGCCACGCGTCCGTGAATAGCAGTAGACGCTATAGAAACTCCCTATGTTTCTGCCTGTTCTACGCATTGTAGCACACAACACAGCCCACACCGGTCAGATCCGAGGGTACCCAGCTGTTTCTGGTGCTCCCATCTTTACAACGATCCGCTGCACGCTCGTTTTAGGAAGGAGACAAGGTCGGAATCCTCCCCGCAAAAACCACGATGTTGCGTTGTTGTCACAAACGCCGGTGACGAGAACAGATGCAGTTCCGTCAGACAGCGCACACAGCTAGTGGCTTCTCTGTTCTTTGTTGTTTCCCAGCCCATATAGACCTCCTCCGGAAAAACTTGCTGAACAAAACTTGTAGCCTGATGTCCCCTCTATAATTCTCGTTTTTGCTGCATGGTATAGTTCGTAAGCATTTCGTTGCCATCGTCGCTAGAAGTCGCGCGACATCACAGAAGTAGTATCGCGGATTCAGTTTCATCAGTCGGACCGCTGACTGTTTTACTCTTGGCCCCTGCTAGTTACTAAGCCTCAGCCGAAGTCCCTGGCCTGCCCGCGTTTCAAAGGCTAGACGGCATGTGCCCCAGTGGCCCCTCCTCGCTCGCTGGCCCACACGTCAGAGGTAGCGGGTAGCTTCACCCTGAGTAATAAAAACCTATGTTCTTTGAAATTCAAATTAAAATTCCAGAAAAGAATATAATCAAATTAAATTCATATCTTTTAAATAGTTTCGAATTTCAATTCAAACTTAATATGAAATATGTTTTGTTTTTGAATGTTAATGATAATCTTTAATCAAATATTTTTAGAAATAGTTCAAACTAGTCAGACATGACTTTGACCCAATTTATTTAATTTTGAATTTAATATTGTTTTAAATTCACATTTTCAAATAATATAAATAATATATATTTTTGAATAAGAATAACATGAGGTTTATGATTATGCTATTTAAAATATTATTTGAGCAATTTATAATTTTGAAATAATTTAAATACTATTAAGTGCTTATTTCTTAATTAATTCATAACTTTAATTCCGTAATTCCAAATTCGATAAATAATATGTCTAAATCAATCACCGCGACGAGCCCGTTCTAACTAAGCATTCCATTTTATCAATTGAACCATGTATCATATAAATATTAAAAATCAAGGTTTATGGGATCAAAACATGACTAAATAATTAATTAAAGTGCTTTATGATTATTCCCACAGCCTACCCATGCCATGGTATGTTATACCATGCAATTGTGCATCATACCATCATGGCATATCTTGTTTTCTTGTTGCATATATTCATATGATTACACACTTTATTTATTATGGCCTTTGTATGTGTGGCTTTTATTCCGGACAGACGCTGAGCAAGGGAACTATCAGGAGACCCAAGAGTACTACCCGGATCCGGGATACCCTACTGCTAATCCGACAGGCAAGAAATTACCCATGCTTGCATTACATATAGCACCTAAGCCTCTATCTTATTCTTGCATCATAGAGTCACGGTTGCATAAAATTGAATTCCAAGTATTGCATAGCCTTTACTTTTAAACCCCATCGAAGCTTGTACCCTCAATCCTATGAGCCAGTACTAAATGAGTTTCTTGAGCCATGAAAGTTGTAGAATTGCATGTGTAGGGTTAGTAAGAGTCTTTGGATAATGCGGTATCTAAACAACTTAAACTGTGTAGTAATAGGATAACTAAAGAAAGAGGCACCGGTAGGCAATAGCTGTTATTTGGATCTTCCACGCTCACTTGTGTCTCGTAGGACACCGAGTACTTGATTCATGTTCCTTGAATATCACACTATCCTCATGTGGGACCATGAATCCCCTTAGCCTGAGCTTGATTCACATCTTATTTCTTGGGGCCACAAATTAGTTTGGGACTTTATTACGAGAATATCATTTTGCGGCCCAAAAGTTGGGTCGCCCAGGCAATGCGGTAGCCGAGTTCCCTGAATCATCCCTGATGACTATAGTTGGCGTGCCAAATACTTAGAGGGTCTTTTTCGGCACGAATTCAACTTTACATTTCAATATAAAAAATCAGGCTAACGATTGTCAAGTTGGGCCCCTCCTGTTAGATTTCGCCGTTATGTCGTTGCCGTCATCGCTGCCATGTAGGCTTGCAGCGTTGGCGCATGCATCCTTTACGTGTCTTTTTCTTCCTCCGGGGCGACAATCTGTGGTCGCGGCCATGACGCGGAGCTAGGACTTGGCCGATCCTGCTCGGCTCGGCTCTCCTCCCCATCCTGAGTCGGAGCTCGCCCTCACCATGGCCGTACCATTGGCACGGTGCGGGGACGGGAATTCTTTCGCGGGTGAGCAAGGGAACTATCACCCAACTTCCCTGAAATCATCCGCGATGACTACAGTTGGCGTGCCAAATACTCAGTGGGTCCTTTTCAGCACGAATTCAACTTTACGTTTCAATACAAAAAATTAGGCTAACGGCCGTCAAGTTTCCCCCCTGTCAGCTTTCACCGGTATGTCGCTGCCATGTAGGCTTGAAGCGTTGGCGCATGCATCCTTTACACGTCTTCTTCTTCCTCCGGGGCGGCAATCTGTGGTCGCGGCCATGGCGTGGACCTAGGACTTGGACGAACCTGCTTGGACCGGCTCTCCTCCCTATCCCGAGTCGGAGCTCGCCCTCACCATGGCTGCACCATTGGCACGGTGCGGGGATGGGAATTCAGTCGAGGTGAGATCTGTCACCATGCCGACCATGCTCGGTCCTGTTGGCTTCCTCCAGAATCCGAGCTCGCTGTCGCCGTGGTCGCACACGCACCAGCCACAACGCCTTCCTCTCTGAACCCCAAAGCCACATCCACCCAGTTCGGCACAATGCCAATAAGGTGAAAATGCATCAAGTTTTCTTCTTGTGATAGTAGAAAAACATGTATGTACCGTGGCCGTAGCATACTCCAACAATGTACACATATGTTGTTTACTAGATTTTCATTTGAAATTAGTAGCTCCGTGATGATGAAACATAGAGAACCTAAATGGAATTACGATGACGACCATGTTCTGTACTTTGCATTGGATCAACAAGTGCTTGTTGACGAAGCATGTTACCAAGAAAGTGGAGTTCATCAGCCATTGCCAAAAAATATGTGAACAAATCAATGAGGGATTCATTGCAAATACACGTAGAAAAGCTAGATCCATGTCATCAATCATCAATATGTGGCGCATTCTAGTGATGCGTTCAAATGCATACACCATATATCATTTACTTGAAGTGGTTGTTATCCTGAGGAAAAATGCCTAGTATGCACATTACATTTGTATGTTCTATGCTGCAATTCTGTTATTATGGGCATGGAAAGAAAAGCTGGGCTTCACTGAATATTATGTAGTTAGGCCTAACTTAGTCTTACACAAATAAGCGTAACTAATGATAAAGATTAAGACAAATGGTTCATCGGATCTGCCAGTATGAGCACTATGTCCCTGGAGCTGGTGGTATCGTCGGAACGAACCAGAATGCTGAGTTTGGCCGTCTGTATTTCTCCACCAAATCGTACGACCCCACTGATGAGCCAATTGTAGGCCCCCTCTCCTCGACGTGGATTCGGCTCAAGGTCGGATCTGGAGAGTCAACATGATAGGCGCATGAGTGCACAACAAACACACAGTCTGCTGTAAATACTGGAAGTGCTGGCACCTCAGCAACAACCCCAGCATGTTCTTCCTAGACTCCGGTAGCAGCCTCAGCGGGTATTTCGTCAGCTTCACCAGCAACAGCCTTAGTAGGTATTTCGTCAACTTCACCAGCAGTAGCATTAGCAAGTATTTTGTTAGCTTCACCAGTAGCAGCATCACCAAGTATTTCGTCAGCTTCACCAGGAGTAGGAGCAGCTAGTTCTTCGTCAGCTCCACCACCACCAACACCACCACAACCACCACCACCACCACCAGCATCAGGAGCTTGGGCTGCCTGAGCAATTACAGGTTCAAGAGCTCCAGGGGCTCCAAGAAAGAAAGGGTAGTTGATCCCAAGAAACACAGATTGTCGACTCTAGTGCGTCTTTGGATGGGCATGCGGACCTTGAGAAAACGTGACACCACAGCGATGGGTATGAAGAAAGTTGTGTCCCCATAAGTTCTATTGTATCACCAATGCCGTTTAGTGCTCCCCTGATATGAATCCACATGAGTTCATCATCCTGTCCTGTGTCGCCTCCGAGAGGTGCCAGGAACCAGCACCGTGTCCCAAGTTCAGCATCTGCTACTGCATCTTCGATGACCGGAGCTGGAATGATGCGCGGGGCTGCGTGGGTACCTGCGTGTTACTTACAGTCAGTAAGCCGAATTTTGAATGGGATTTTACATGCTATATGACACCATGACTCACCCCAAATGGATGGCTCCCAAACACACACGTCGCCGCTAGGTTCAGTGACCGCATAAATTCTTTGCGGTTTGTACGAAGAGTAGATGTAGGTGAAGACGGCATCGACATACTTCTTCGGCCACAGGAAGTCGTCGCGCAAGACTATCCATTCCTTGTCTTCTGGGCATATAATGATTGTGATTGCCTTGTCGAACACCGCTAAGAGGTCGTACTCCCAGGTCTTCCACGCCCCTCCCGTGGTCTATGTGGGAGCTGTACCTTTAGGAGCTCAAGTTCTGCCATGTTGAACCTATAAGCGAATTCAGAAATGGTTAGTGGCCACCCGTTGTTGAATGCAGTAATGCCGACACCCTCCAAAGATGGAAATGTAAGTTTCAACGATCTGTAGCCATTTTTGAGAGACCAAGTACTCCCAGCCTGTGATAAAAGAACCAGACACTCGCCGTTGCCACCCACCCAGTTTTGGTCATCTTCCATTTATGTCTCTTCTTCTTCCTTGATATTCACCACTACTAATTCGGACCACTTATCCAGCAACATCAGTTTTGCATGAATATTCTGCAAAGTTTGTTGTCAGTTGGTACAATCACCTAGCATGGATTCCATTGCAAATACAATTTGACAACTGGACCTTCAGATTAAAGTACACAAGATATCGCATAAATACGAGTGTCTCCTCAGATATCGCCTAAAATTGTGCATGTGTCACTACGTAGATACCCAATATATGGAGTAGTAGCAGAGCCCCCAGAACAAACTCCTGACGATGATCATAAACAGCTCGGGGCATCACAGCTTTAAATCGTCTAATCTATTTGTTTTTATTTTAGGAAACAGAATATCACCTAGGAGGCATTCCATTGCAAATCGGAATTGATAACTCGTCTGTCACCTAAAGTAAGACTATGTCACTTTGAAAACACCAGAATATCAAGCAGAGCTTCCGCTGTACAGGATAGTCTTAAATGGTTCAATTTTTTCAAACCACGCGTGCACACAACACGTTCAATGAAAGGAACATAGGATTCCAATGAGAGTTCAGCAAATATGAATCAACGATATGACTGAACAAATAAGCAAGATACTAGAACTTACATGGCCACCGCGGTCGTTTGGCCATTTGCTGTTATTGGGGTAAAGAAGGCCTGGCATGCCGAACGGTTGTTCTTCCATGTCCAGCATCGTGAAGCAGTAACCGGGGATGCAGCGAGCGAGGCGGCCGGCAGAGATGATGTCCAACCCCGAGGCGATCCTGTGCACGTTCGCGGTGCTGAGGTTCGGCCATCCCCAATCCTCGCGGTAGCGGTCGCCCTGGCCATCCGCGTCATCGTCGCATGCCTTTCGCTTCAGCCTGCTGCTACCCCAAGCTCTACCCATAGCGGCAAATGGAGTCTGGAATCCCGTAGATTAATGGAGGCGTTGTGATAAGGAGGCAGATAGATTCGAGTGGGGGTGGAATCAGGGATGGGGGCAGTTGTTCGAGTAGGGAGTGACCCGGTGAGGAACCGCCGCTGCTATCGGTTTGCGTCCGCATCGAAGACAAGGAGGGGGCGTAATTATAGAGGGCATGCACCGGAACCGTCTAGAGGAAGTGAAAAAATAAATCATAAGAGAGAGATATGTGCGGCCCGCCTATAAGTGAGTGAAGGTCGGCACGCGCAAATGTGACTACGTTTGACTTGGATCGTGCATGGCAGACCTCGATTCCACCGCATGCAAGTGGCGTAGAACAAATTTTAGGAAGCGCTAGCGTCGACATGTAAAATCGCAGTTTTTCTCCACCTTCGCCCTACTACGAACGGTCGTGCACCATTCCAGATATTGTTAAGGGCGGTTCCAATCTTTCACTTCTCCGTCTCGTTTCCTCCTCCACGGCCTCATCGTCTTTCTCCTCCACGGCCTCATCCATTTCCTCCAACACCGCATCACCCTCTTCCTCCGTATCCTTTCCCTCTTGCATGTAGTCATGGACTCTCCAGACGTCCGAAACGACAGCAGGCAAGCAACTACGCACTTCAACATAGAAGTACATGGCAGGAAGAAGATTGATGTGGTCTACACCACCAACCCTCAGACGGTGAGGAACACTCTAATAATTACACGAGTTGGCTACGGTTCGAAAAAACAGGTTCGTAGGTCTCGACCTCGAGTACAGCCGCGATCACCGTAGGATCGCCGTGGTGCAACTCTCCATGAAGGGGCACGTCCTCGTTTACCAGCCTTTTTGCGAAGGGGACTGACGGGATCTGGTAGACTTTGCTGTCTTTTTGTTCCTGAACTGTCTGTTTGCAAAAGTTATTGCTATATTATTTGTCTGAATTCATTTTAATGCAGGTGGGGCAAAAGCATTAGGGATCTGTTTCATGACTTTCTCGTGAACCAGCACATAACATTTACTAGTGTTGACATCACGAATGACACTAAACTGCTTGAAAGCCCGACTGTCAACATTAGAATCCCAAAGGAGTCCAGAGTGGACATCTTGGAAATTTACTGGATCCCAGGGACGAGGGGCGGCAAGACCGTGATGGCCGCTCTTGCCTCCGAACTCATTGACCCGTGGTACGCTGACATGAAGGGCAAACAGCCAAGATGTTCGTGGAGGCATTTAGGACACGATTACTGGGAGGATAAGCCGCTTTCTAAACCTAATCTGAAGTACGCTGCAATTGATGGGTATGTTAGCCACGAGCTATACCGCCAGATTGTAAAATCTCGTTCCAGGCATCGCATCATTGAACCACCACCAAGGCAGGTTGTTTGCCCCAGATGCTGGAGTATAGATGAATCTACAAGCCGAGGGAAGCGACCGAAGGCATCCTAGGATCGGTTGCCTTCTCCAACTGGCTGGGATGTAGAATTTTAGTGCATGATTGTTGTGTTTGTATGGGGCTTGTTATTTTTATGAAAACATGTTATTTCAGAAGTAGACTATGTGAGCAATTACGAACTGTTATGTATTACCTTTGTCGAACTATAATCTAGGTTTGGTTATGACTTATGACTATACCACACCTTATGCATGTCAGTCCTGGATTCTGCCGCATGCAAATGGCACAGACAGAATTTGTCAGAATGGATGTTGAGCATACAAAAGGGGAAATGTAATCATACAGGTTAGCACAGGGATCATACGAGCTTGGTTCTTACACACATAATGCTTAGAAAATACTACATGCGAGATAAAATACAGGCAAGATAAAACTAGGAACGAAATGTGAAACTAGTAGTGGTAAACATCACACTCACCCACCCGCCAGATCCTATTGAGCATCTCGTAGCAGACATACGCGTCCCTGGCTACGTACTTGATCGCATTGTAATCCAGGTGCCTCCACTCCCATCGCTTGTGCAGGTGCTTCGAGAACTCGACTTTCATGCCGGCGTACTCGCGGTCGATGATGTCGGCAGCGAGTGTAGCCATGCCAGGTTTCCCCATATCGCCATCCAGGTACCTCCACAAACATTGGAGATCGACGTGATTGACGACATGAACGAGGAGATCTCGCTCTAGCTTCAGAGTGTCGTTCTTGATGTCGACGCTGGTGAAGTAGATCTCCCTCCTATGTAGAACTTGCGCATATAGATTTGGCCCTACATACGTGGTATAGGAGGCAGTGGTTGCGCATGGACAGCTGCAAAAGCGCTGTCCTCTTCCTATCTCCGGTATACTCGAGGTCAAGGCCGGCGATCTTGTACCTATCCATCGGCTCCTGTAGCCACCGCTCGTACATTGTGATGACATTGGCGTCCTCCGCTGACGCATTTGTGTGGACGACCGTTAGCTTGGTGGTGCCATGGGCGGTGACGGTGTACTCATTGGTGAAGTCGCTCCCATCGCCGAACACGTACTCTGCATCCATGGAAGAAGCTAATGCGGCGGCGGTAGCCTAGGGTCGGTAGCGCTGGCTGGGACTTAGCATGGCGGTGGAGTGATCTGTTGCGGTGGTATGGCCCGGCGAAGGCGGTGCCTGCGACAGCGTCGATGGTTCTTGCGGTGGCTGCGGCGGCAGCGGAGGGCGGCGGAAGGAATGAGTTGGGGATTTTCGCACAGTGATGTTCTGAGGAGATGGAAGGCGATGCTTAAATTGCGTTTACCAATATTCCGGTCATACCCATGTGGAAGCAAGTTTTACCGGGCGAGCACCGTTCGTTTCCAATCCTAGCGATTAAATTCGATGTCCGTCCCGGTAGGCGATGGGACGTGGCTTTGGCGTGGAAGAGACCGGTCACGTAGACCACCGTCCAGTTGCCGATCCGCAGCGGGTGCGTGGTGCTGACACGACGTAACATGACATGACAGAAGGAAGTGTACAGCTATTATTCCTAACAAGTTTAAGAAGTGTAAGCATAGACAGGGACCTTAGCATCCCTGCACCCCAGGGCAGCCGATCAGGCCTGCCGATTACGCAAAGCTTGCAATTTCCTTTCTTTTGATTTTGTCCATAATTTGCCAAATTGAAGCTCGTTTGCCCATGCTTCTATAGTTTCTATGTAGGCCACTTGTGTAAGCATGCACGATCAAGCAACTTTGTAACACGTGTCGGTGGAAAAGCATGAGGTTTCAACGCACCACATAGTTTAGGGATTTAGAATAGCTACATTGTGGAGCTCCAGCCAAATTGCATGGTAAAGCCAAATTCAGCTTTTTTGTCAGATTTAGGTATAGCAACATTGTGTCTCGTTTGTCCTCACTTTTTCCCTCACGATATTCTGAAGCCCTCACATGCGCTAAGAGGGGGTGCCGTCTGGTCAAAGGCTTTGCCGTTATGTGCGCCCTGACACCTAAATTGGAAGTTTTTTTGTTATTTGGCCTTTTTAAGAGCGCCTTTTCCCCTCTCTCGCTAACAATTGTGTTTTTTTTGCCCAAGAAGGTAGGAAATCTAGAGCAGCTTCTCTCTTTGTTCATTGTTCCTTTTGCCCTCGTTTTTTCCTAATCTGGTAGCAAATCTAGAGTAGCAAAACTAACAAGCACTATAAATAAATTCAGTAAACAGAGCAGATGTAGATAAAGCATCTAATATAGGTTATATAGTACGGTACTACTTAACGAGGTTCGACAATTAGGCTGCTCAGCAGCAGCAGCTGACAGGCTCAACACAGACAAGACAAAACAAGCTGCTTTACAGCAGCAGCAGCTGATCAGTGGCCCCTCGTGGCCTCTGCCAGAAGGGCCTCCGCCTCCTCCCTCTAGCGCCTCCTCCACTTCTTGCTACCCAACCCCTTGACCTTGGGTGCCTTGGGTTTGATCAGGGGCATGCGACCGTCCTCGATAGCCACCTTCTTGAGGTTGTGGAGGTGAAGACCAAGCGCCTAGTGCTTGGCTATGAAGCCGTGGACGTTCACGGACTCGCCGCTGGTCCTCACTTCCTCGTCATGCTTTAGGAGGGAGTTGAAGTCTATGGCGCGGAGCCTCCTGGTGGGGCAGAAGGGGCACCTGTACACGTCGCCGGTGAATAAGTTGTTGTACTGGCCGGACTTTAGCCTCCTCAGCACATGACGAGTCTTGGTGTCCTTGGACTCGTCGTCACTGCGGACGTCGCCGCTATCCTCCTGTTGGAAAAAAATAGTAGAGTGCAATAAGGACTTGATTGAGATACTTTGATTATCGGGATTGATTATTTGCATACATTGCAGATTGAGATCTCCCGATTATTTCCCAAATCTCAAACCAAATCGAATACTGATCCCAACTACAAACAGGGGGATTCATCAAAAATCGAGATCTAACACAAGAGGATTAGCTACTGTAAAAATACGAACAGTCGAGCCCTAATAACATACGATCTAGCATCCAACGATGGGAACGGGGGGAGAACAAGGGAAGGAGAGAAAATCCCGGTTACCTCCGACCATGGATCGGCGATGCTGGTGTCGTAGGGATTCTCCGGCCTTATGTAGACAACCTCCTCGTAGGGGTCCCAGCCGAGCGGGATCTGTCCGAGATCGGCGGGGGCTTCCTCGCCGGCGGCTACGGCAGATGCGGGGACGGGGACGGGGGTCTGTACGGGGACGAGGGGCTCCTCGTCGGCGGACTTGGAGGCGCCGATGGCCACCGCGTCATTCTTATCCATCACCAGCGTGGTTGGGGTTTTGTTGGGCGTTTGCAGAAGGCGATGGGACAATAGAGACGGTTGAGTGAGCGAGTGCGTGATGAGTGGGAGTGGGGAGGCCTCTATGAAAGGAGAAGGGAAACGACGTTTTGTTGCACTACCATGCACCGCGTACGCTACTGCACCGTGCATGGCCAGACGTGTCTGCTACCGCCCCGTGCACCGCACACGCGTACCATGAGTCGCGTTTTTTCCCTCATGTCTAACCCTGGCGATTCAGTTGTACTCACTCTTGCCCTTGCTTTTTTAAGTTCTACTCAGTTTAGCCCTTGGTTCTTAAGTGCTACTTGGTTTTGCCCTTGGTTCTTAAGTGCTACTCGGTTTTCCCCTCTCTACGTATCCATCTCGCGCACATGTGCTCATCTTCACTGCTACGCTCTGATTGGTCGAGACAGTTGACACATGGATCGTGCCCACCAACCGTTGATCCTTTGTGATCTAGCGGACATGATAACCCTTATATCGGTCGGGGGCACCCCACTATCCATGCAAAATAACGAGTATGCCACCGGAACTTTAACTCCATAAACAGATGACCTTGAATATATTTTGAAGGGTACAAAAATAGAAATCCCCATAGTTTAAGGGTCCAGATACACTAAGAGAACTAAATATTATTAGTGGCCGGGCCAGCACAGTGATGGGTTGGTCGGCTAGATGTTGCTGATTCCTAAGTAAGGGGACACTAGGATGGTCTTGACATACTCCCTCAGGAATTTTCCATAAGCAGCGTGCTTAGCATTGGTCGCCGACTTGTGTTTACTAACAGGGCTTTTACCGATGCCAACCGCATGCGGAATCAAGCTAGCAATCCTCGGGTTGACTCCTTTCTTACAGAAAAGGCACTTGAGCTCCCCAAGTCGAGTGCGGAAAGGGCTTATCCCGCTCTTGAGCTTCTTCATGACATGGCAGCTTTTGTTGCCCCTGGTCTCCTTGTTAGAGTCCATCTCACTTGAATCCACCTGTAATGTATGGAATACAAACCGAAATGATAAAAATAATAAATATATATTCCTTCCACCATTCCGAGTTACTTTCGATGCAATAATACAGGTTCAACGCTTCATTACGGCCATCTCCCTAGCTCGCTCCTAAATTAATGTGGTTTATGTTCTTGGTAACTTATTAATAAATAAATAATGTGGATTCATTCAGAACAGACTAGATCTCTCCATGTATTGCTTCGTACGTTGCATCTAATCATTAGGACTAGATTTTTTTATGACGCTAGGATAGATTAACTCGAGCAGAAAATATGAAACATGTAGAAATAGATGTACCTCTGGGTACACGAGCGGAGCATGTTCGTCGAACTCCACACCCTTATCGGCGCCTCTGAAGTCGTCAGCACCGGCGAGCACATGGTCCCCCAAGGGGTTGAACTGCACGTCCTCCACGCCTTGTGCTGCGTGATGCTCCTCTAGATCTGCCACGTGAAGCACCACCCCAGCGGCGATGCCCGGACACTCACCCCCAGGCACTGGTTTCATGGAGAAGGTTCATGCAAGTATGTTCAAGATTGTGGGGTTTTCCTAGATAGGAAAGAGAGAGTAGTGGATGAGTGCGAATGGAGGACCCGATAGGCTGGGGTTTTAATGCGGGGATGTTTAGGCCTCCTCGAGGGCCCCGGTAGGCAGCTCTTCCGGATGCGGCTGCCACGTGGAAGGTTCATGTGGTGGGGGCCTGTCGGAAGTGAGAGTGTAGGCGTGCTGCGTAGTAAAAATGGTATAGCCCGTGGGCTGTGGATGACCAGTTGCCGTGCAGTAGACTTGTAGCCTTTCTAGACTAGATTAAACATGACATGACCACTCGACAACTTTTTCCTTGGACAGCATCGTGTTCCTTCTTATAGAAGTCTCTTTGAGGGAGACGTCCGTGCTGTCTCGCGCTGTCCTGTGAAGGGCACGACGTGTGCAACGAGCCTCGTTGGATCACACGGGATCAACGGTTGGTGCGCACGATCCGCGTGACAACTGTGACAACTAATCAGGGCATAGCAGACAGAGTGGGCATAAGTTTGGGCTTCTACGAAAGAGAGAGAGGGGGCAAAACTGGGTAGTATCAAAAAACCAAGGGCAAAGCTGAGTAGTATAAAAATGGAAAGTGGGTGTATTTTACAATGAAATACATCGTGGCATACATCAAATTATGCCAATATAGATCCACTAGAGTTCATTGCATGTGTGTTCTTTCCACAAACCACATATGTATCCACTAGAGTCATTGCATGTGTGTTCCTGTCATGAACCACATTTGGATCCACCAGTGTCATTGCCTGTGTGTTCTTTCCACAAACCACATATGGATCAACCAGTGTCATTGCATGTGTGTTCCTGTCATGAACCACACATGCATCAACCAATGTCATTGCATGTGTGTTCCTTTCAAGAACTACATATGGATGAACCAGTGTCATTGCATGTGTGTTCCTATAATGAACCACACATGGATCAACCAATGTCATTGCATGTGTGTTCCTCTCAAGAACCACATATGGATCCACCAGTGTTCATTGCATGTGTGTTCCTGTCATGAACCACACATGGATCAACCCGTGCTTATTGCATGTGTGTTCTTTCCGCAAACGACATATGGATCCACTAGAGTCATTGCATGTGTGTTCTTTCCACAAAACACACATGGATTAACCAATGGCATTGCATGTGTGTTCTTTTCACAAACCACATATAGATCAACCAATGGCATTGCATGTGTCTTCTTTTCACAAATCACATATGGATCCACAAGTGTTCACTGCATGTGTGTTCTTTCCACAAACCACTTATGGATCCACCAGTGTTCATTGCATGTGTGTTCTTTTCCACAAACCACATATGGATCCACTAGAGTCATTGCATGTGTGTTCTTTTCACAAACCACATATGGACCCACTAGAGTCATTGCATGTGTGTTATTATACTAAAAACAGCACTAGAGTCATTGCATGTCTGTTCTTTCCACAAACCACACATGGATCCACCGATGGCATTGCATGTGTGTTCCTGACATGAACCTCATATGTACCCACTAGAGTCAATGCATGCGTGTTCTTTCCACAAACCACATATGAATCCACTAGAGTCATTGCATGTGTGTTCTTTCCACAAACCACACATGGATCAACCAATGGCATTGCATGTGTGTTTTTTCCACAAACCACATATGGATCAACCAGTGCTCATTGCATGTGTGTTCTTTTCCACAAACCACACATGGATCCCCTTCAGTCATTGCATGTGTGTTCTTTTCCACAAACCACATATGGATCCACCAGAGTCATTGCATGTGTGTTCTTTTCACAAACCACATATGGATCCACCAGTGTCATTGCATGTGTGTTCTTTCCACAAACCACACATGGATCCACCAATGGCATTGCATGTGTGTTCCTAACATTAACCACATATGGACCCACTAGTGTTCATTGCATGTGTGTTCTTTCCACAAACCATATATGGATCCACTAGAGTCATTACATGTGTGTTGTTTTCACAAATAACATATGGATCAACCAATGGCATTGCATGTGTGTTCTTTCCACAAACCACACATGGATCAACCAGTGTCATTGCATGTGTGTTCTTTCCACAAACCACATATGGATAGACCAGTGGCCATTGCATGTGTGTACTTTTCCACAAACCACATATGGATCCACTAGAGTAATTGCATGTGTGTTCCTGTCATGAACCACACATGGATCCACCAATGGAATTGCATGTGTGTTCCTGTCATGAAACACACATGGATCAACCAGCGGTCATTACATGTGTGTTCCTCTCATAAACCATATATGGATCCACCCAGTATGATTGCATGTGTGTTCTTCTCACAAACCACATAAGGATCCACCAGTGTCATTGGATGTGTGTTCTTTTCATAAACCACATATGCATCCTAACCCTAGGAGAGCCCTAACTTTAGCCCCCCAATGGATCCACAATTAGACCGAGTCTTCTAGAAGGCACGCCATAACACAATTGTTCTGCTTGAGGATTGTTACATATCATTCAATCGGGGCGCTTGCACGATTGGGATGGTCTTCGTGAGAACGATCCTCGAGAAGGCTGTTCTGTGACATGATTGGCCACGCTTGCTCTAGACAAACTGGCATGTTGCGAGTGTCACGACTCACGAGTTCAGTAGGCCATATCCCAGTGTCACCTCCCCATTACTTCTCTTCCTCTCCGTACTTCTCTTCCTTCCCCTCGAAGCCACTTTCCCAACTTCACTCCCATCCAGCCGTAGCCGCAAGCTGATGACATCCGCCAATCCTTGGGTCGCTACCTTCATGCTAAGAAATCATTTTACAAGATTTTGAATTTATCCTACATATTCCTGCTATTCGCCAATGTAACTGCTGATCTTTTTTACGATTTCTGGACGAACTTTAGATGTGGCAGATGCTGCCGCCCAAGAATCTGGAGATCCTCGCGTGCAACTTTGCAGCGACGTTCCCACTCGTGTGCTCCCACCTAGGATGCTTTCACCGTTACTCCTACCACGAGCTCCTGCTCCACGAGCTCTCGTGCCTGCACGGTGCGTGCTCCTGCACGGAGCCAGGCTGCAACTACACCGGCCCGCCGGCAGAGCTCGTCGTCAACCTTGCAGAGGAGCACTTGATCAAAGTGATTAGGATCTCGTACCGGCAAGGGCAGGTGCCGTTCACTGACTCGGCACACCACCGGCTAATTTTCCAGGGGGGTGGCTCTGTTTTCGTCCTGACCATCACCGCCGATGTTCCGGGAACCAGAGCCGGCCCCATCGTCGTGTGTTCTATCCACTACCGAAATTGCAACCATCCTAAACAACATCTAAACCCACATCACACTGCTATCGTCGGAGTCCACCTCGATTGGTGACACTGACGTGCCCTTCCCAGTGACATCCACTCCTGCCCATGGCTTGCCCTTCGCCAAGGAGGCAACAATGACGTTCCGCATAGCTTCGTCCCCATCATCCTCCACATCGGAATCGACACTGAAGAAGGTGACGGGGTTGGCATGGACCGAGGGCCGTCGCGCCTGGCATCTCTTCCTCGAGCTCAACACCGCATCAGTCCTTCTACAGGTAGGAGGGGCCGAGCTCGGATACGTAGCGTCGTCGCTCCTCTCAAGAAACCATGGCCATTAGATACTACGATGGTAGGATCTTGGGGTGGATCCGCCGTGGCGAGCCTTACCGGAAGCGGTGGAGCAGATGGATTTGCTGGCGCGAGCCATGAAAAGTTCCTAGGAGGGAGTAAGATTGTGGGCCAAGCGTGTCTGGTTCCTGAGCAAGGCCTCCCAGTGATATGTACGCAGGCAAGGTGGCAAAAAGTTTCGTCCAATGCGCGCAGGAGGGCTTTTGAACCATGAAGGCGCGAGGTTTGGTTGACAAATCCACACGCTAGGTCCCCCACCTGTCAGCAGAATGTGGAAGGTAGGATTCTGCCCGAGTTATTAAGTGGGGATAAATCACGCTTCACCACTACCCTGACATCCAAAGGCTCCTCTGTCCTCTACCCTCGCTCCCCTCGCTCATGGCTCACAACTCGTGCAGTACGTCTCGGGCGGAATTAGGGTCGGCTCAACGCCGTCAGGCGGGTGCCCCCATCAGGTACCGAAGGGCACCCTACGATTACTACCCCGATATGCTCTGTTTGTGCGGTGAGAAGATGCCGAGATGGATTTCATGGACCGACGAAAATACTGCAGGAAAATTCAGCAACTACAGCATTAGAGCGGTAAGTTCCTACTGTAGGTACAATGGTAACCCGGATCCGGAAAGCATAATGTAATTATGTTTTTTGTTTCCTTCGATCTACTACGCGGGAAGGGAGGGGGACTCGCTGTGACAAGTTTGTGTTGATCGAAAAGCCACTGACAGGTTTTCACAGAGAGCTTTTTCAGGATCTGTGTGATGCTGTGTGGGACAAGAAAGAGGAGATTCATGTGATGGAGCGAGAGATCCGAGATCTTCGCCATGTGCAGGGGAGGCAGGGGAAGGGAGGTGGTGAGACAGATGGGCTCAAGATTAGGCCAGATAGTGGAAACAATTTCCTCATTATCTGGGCATTATCTGTTGCATTTGCTGTTTATGTTGCTATGTCATTGTCCAGCAGCTGAAATAAGTTGTTGCTTCGTGGAGTGTACCAGCCAGCTTAAGAAATTGTTTTTTAGTCCAGAAACTTATCATAAGTGTAATGCCAATAGTAGGGATTTATTAAGTGCCTATAAATATTTCAGGTATGTGCCACTAACACCCATTGATTTTGGAGACCCCTTAACCGCTCAACTATCACGATTGTTCAGATAGTAGTGGCATAGTCACAATTTTGGATTCAACTAGTTTCCTCGGCGGTATCCAATCCTAAAGTCGTGATACATTTTACTCCGAGTACGGGAGGCAGATTGTTTCGCTCGACAAGTTCCACGCACACAGTTCTAGAGTTTAACCGAACTACATATATAGGTTCAAGTTCAATACATCATTAGGCTTCTACACTACTAGCCTTCTTACTCTACTTGGGTGCCAACTTTCTTCCTCTTTCCTTCATGTCCACTGGCTTCTTCATCTCCTACCTTCTTCCTCTTCCTGGGTGCCAAATTTCTTACCTTCACGTACCCTGCATCTCCGGGTCGAGGGAAGTCAGGCCCATCAGCACCAGAATCTTGTCCGGCATCATCACTCCACTCATTTAGGTTTTCTTCCCGTAGCAAAATCACTGAGTCGGTTGTCTTGTTTCTTACCTTGCGCTTCCTATAAAAAAACAGTACATGGATTACTACCATATATCTATAGACTATAAAAAAATTTGTGTGTGAATGTACCATCCCATACCTAGGTTTGGGAGCATTAAGGGGACAACCAGCTGCTCTATGGCCTATAAGATGGCAGGTCTTGCATCTATTTTTGCCCTTCTTTATAGCACAGAAAGCCGAACCCTTCTTCTAGAGAAAATTCTTAAACCCATTCACCTGAGGTCTTCCTCTGCCCCTTTTTGTAACTGGCTGGCAAAGCTCGAAAGACAGTTGGACTTGAGGCCACTGAGATGGGTCTGTACATGGCTCGACGGAACCAGCGTACGCAGCTCTGAACTTTTCCACAGAGTAGTAGTCTGACAAATACTGATCCAAATGTGGTAGAGTTCTTTTCTTCACCAAGAAGGCCAAGGCATGGTCGCAAGGTTTCCTGGTATGCTGCCACTCTAAGTAGATGCCTTCTCGCAGCTAGATGTTGACAACATCCCTTTTGCCACTCTTGGACATATCGACCACCTCACAGCTTATGCTGGTCGATGGGAGAACCTTAAGATGAGCAAGTCCTCGACTTCTTTTGTGCAGTTGTTGTACAACTAGCGGTAGCATATGTCCTCTAAGTCTCCTACCGATCTCTCTCAGTATACTTAACAGCTTCATGATCATACCACGTTTTATGTCCTTCACCCAGTTATTCAAGCATTCTGCAAGGTTGTTGTTTATGTAATCAACTTTGATGTTAGGCTTGAATTGACTCCTCTTCCATAGTTGTGAATGATGGATGGCTAAGTACTCTGGAAGTTCAGGGGCTTCCGCAAAAATCTTGCTCATGAAATATTCGCTTCTACTAGGTTTGTAAACTCTAGCAGCAGGAAACTTGTAACAAAATACGCTGCATGCGTAGTGTGAGTACAAGTTGAGCATCATATGGGGATGGCATTCTCTACCTTCAGCTCGCGGGAACAGCTCCTTCACTGCATTCGTCAGCCCTTTGCATGCATCCGTGGAGATAGCCAATGGATCCATGTGGCCTATTGATCTCCTGAGCTGCCTCATAAACCAGACCCAGTTTTCCTCCGTTTCTGTTTCAAACAGCCCGAATGCCACTAGGAACATCCAGTTGTGACCATCAAGTGTGGTGGTAGATGGCAGGCATCCTTTCCATTTGCCAGTTAGGACAGTGTTGTCTACACTCAGATACGGCCTACAGCCGTCCTTGAATCCCTAGATGCAAGGTTTAAGCGCCATGAAAAATCTTTTGAAATATATTTTACCACCTTCTAATTCGGTGTCAATCTCCACAACACTCCCCGGACACCTAGCTTGTACCTCCGCCTTGAAGTTGTAAAGCATCCTGAAGCTATTGGTCCAATCCCCGTGTAAGACCCCCAGAGCTTTCTCTTTACCTATCCAAACCGTGTAATATGGAAGGACAATGTTGTATTTAGAACCGAGGCTAGTCTGAATATTCTTTGCGGTCTCCTTAGGGTTATCCTTTAGTATGGACATAGATTACCTAGCCACCCACTCCATATCAGCCATTGAGGATTTCAGTTTGCTTCCTGTCGGACACATGTGCGGAGGGCCCATTTTGTTCACCTGCAACACAAATTCATTTAAAAGATAAGCAGAGTCAACTAGTTGCCAGAAAGATATCACACATCTATTGTTGTTATAGAGTGAAAAGAGAGAGAGTTCTAATGGTTTGCTGCATTCATTGCCCCAGTACCCTAATTGCATTCGACGCAGGTAAGGCTCTTGATGTGATCCTCCATGGACAATGTACCTCAGCCCGTCCATTCATCCATGTTAACTTGCAAACGGCCTCATACCTCTCGGCAGTGTTCTTCAGTCGATAAACGTCGAACTCCCCCTGGATACAAAAATGTCGAAATAACATCCTGAACTCATGCATGCTCCTGAACTCGGTGCTGACCGGAATTATAGGATACTCGTTGTCATGTTTCATTTCTTCTACTTCAACACCCAAATCATCAACTGGGATACTAGCCTCATCGTTAAGTTTCTCGTCTATTCATCATCACCAGATTCTTGATCCTCTACAGTGCCTTCTTCTTCATCTGATTCAGAATCCTCGCCATCGTCTCTAATGCCTAGTACTCCACACATCATATTGACTCCCATGGGTGGGGCTGCACCATCGTCTCCACCCAGATGGACCTGAACATTGCCCCAATCCACCTCACCGGCAACTCTGTTTTCTCCATGATACTCGGTTGGTTCTGCTGCAACCACATGGGGTGGTCTTACGTTTGCACTCATCCCAGGTACTTCAGTGGACAAACAACTGTCAGAATCAATTTCATCTTGACTGTACAGAACCCTCTTGCTCTTCATGTGTACATCCTCCTTCCTGATGTAATCTTTCGTGATGTTATCAGTAGGGCTTGGCATCTGCGTTCCATCCCCCATCGAACTAGGCTTTTTGCTGCCGCTTTTGGGTGTGATCTCCTTACTGCCTCCCCTAACGAGTGTTGGCTCCAGGGTGCTGACATTATTGCCTGACCTCTGTGGCGTGTTCTTCTTCAAATAAGCCATTTTGCTTCTACTATTGGGCGTGTTCTCCTTCGTGCTGGCATTATTGCCTGACCTCAGCGGCATGTTCCACTCCAAATTAGCCCTTTTGCTGCTACTATTGGGCGTGTTCTCCTTCGTGCTTGCATTAATTCCGGACCTCAGCGGCGTGTTCCGCTCCAAATTAGCCCTTTTGCTGCTACTATTGGGCGTGTTCTCCTTCGTGCTGGCATTATTCCCTAACAGTGGCGTGTTCCGCTCCAAATTATAATTTTTTCTGCTCCCACTGGGTGTGGTAGCCTCTGTGCTGGCCATCTTCGCCTCTTTGCTACCACTCCTAGGAGTGTTCACCACCGTGCTAGCCCTCTTAGCGTTTTTGCTACTACCGTTCGGTGTGGCATTTTGACTGGATCTCAGGGGTGTACTCTGCGGCGTGGTGCCTTTTTTCTTTTGAATCTTGGGCGTCCTCTTCTCTGGCGTGGTCTCCTTGGTGACGTTCTTCTTCGGGGTGCCCTTTCTGGGGATGCTCTTCCTACTCCTCTTTATGACGCTCCTTTGTAAGACTCTCCTCTGTTCGAAGCTACCCTCATTCGCACCAGCCCCAGTGATGCCATGGATCAGGTCACGCATGCCTTCTAAAAGTCCATCATCTCTATTGTCGAGTTCCAATTCCTCTCCAACCATTTGCACTATCAAGTGGAAGTACACTTCACCCATATAATGTTTCCTTGTAAACGGTACGAATAAATCCCTGGTATCTTTCACTTGGATAGCCTTTTTGTACCTGTAACCAAAATATAAAAAATGTGCTTCCTCTGAGGACCCCCACGGCACCTTCACACGTAACGATGCCATCAGGTCAGATAACTCTACCACTTCAGGATTGTATCTGCCAAGGATTACGTCAAGCTCGTCATAGAATTTTTCTGTGCCATCATCTAATTTTGAAGTATAATCCGCGACACCGATACGAACGATTACTTTTCCATCATCAGGTTCTTCAGGATAGAAACCTCCAAGAGGTTCGAGAGGTGGAGCGGCACCATCAGACCCAGCCCCAATGCCACCACCGCCATCACCAGCGTCATCATTAGCTGGATCAACCTCGGTGGAAGTACCAGGACCAGGAGCAAGGCGAGGGACCTTAGTAGCCGGAGCTACATTACATGGTGGACAGGCAGGGCCCCTTCTAATGGCAGCCACAATAGGATCAGCTGCTGCCATGCCACATCGACGATCAGGAGCAGTTCCCACAACAGCAGTGTTTCGAGTGCTAGTAGAGTCCAGACCATGAGCTAGCTCCAGACCAACAGCTCGCTGAACCTGAGCACGGGTTCGAGGAGGACACAAGGCATCAGTCTTTGCAACAATAGTGGGGCAGCCTCCGGAAGCCTTAGTTTGCTCAACAACGGCAGGGATCGGGTCAACAGCGGCCAGATCAACAACAACAACACGAGGACGACAAGTACCAGCAGATTCCAGAGCACGGATTCGCACAACTTGAGGACACTTTCGAGGAGGAGCAGCACACAAGGAAGCGGTCTTGGTAACAACAGCGGGGCAGCCTTCGGAAGCCTTAGTTTGCTCAACAGCGGCATCGATTGGGTCAGCAGTAGCCGGAGCAACAACACCACGGGGACGACCAGTACCAGCAGATTCTAGAGTAGAGTTTTCCACAACGGCGATATGGGGACTCCTACGAGGAGGTTGCTTGACAGAAGCATGTCACAGACGAGGAACAACATTTTGCTCAGCAACAGCAGGGGTTCGAGTTAGACCTCCCTGTCCAATAATAGCTAGGCGACTCCCAGTAGCAGGAGCTTCCTCATCCAGTATGTTACACACCATCATAACCACACGAAGCCTAACATGTTGTTTCATCAACCCAATTAGCTGACTGTCACATGCTATAGGAACCTTGAAGCCTCGTTCATCAACGATGCTGAACCGTGCAGTCTGCTCTAGCCTCATTTCAGCAAGTTCACGCACAGCAGCAACCAAACCAGTGATAGTGTATAGCTTCAAAGGCACTACTTCCATCTTCAGATTTTGAGCTTGTTTCCATGTTCTCTTCCCATGTGCTAATTTAATGAGGTAGCCGCATATGGTGACCAAAACCGTGTATTTGGGTTCAGCGGAGATCCTACTTGGCAGAAAATTGGAGACAAAAGATAAGAATTGTTTGTCAGCGTCGTGCTAGCAAAAAATTCTATGTTTGATATATCTCTGTAATGCCAATAGCCAGCTAGAAGTTATAGGTAGTGCGAATAGCAAAGAGAAGAGTAGCTCACCCACAATTAGCCAGAAGTACTTCTTCCTGTGCAAATGGATCTGCCATCCTTCGTGCTGCTCAGCTCGTCGGCGGTAGAGGCGGGCTAGATCGTCGCAATGGCTGGCAAGATATTCGGCATTAGAGCTCGGTAGCAGCGAGTAGGCACAGCAACTTGGCGCCGGAAGTCAAATGCGAGAAGAGATCATTCTGGTTGGAGAGGGGATTTCGACACCAGCGGTGCTAGGGTTCATGCGAAAGGAGGGAGGGAGTGGATTTGTGAATTTGGTCAACGCACCATGCTCCTTTAGTCCTTCGTTTCGCCTACGTGGTTGCCGCGTTGGTGCTCATGTCATGGAAATATTACTGACATGAGGGTCCCGACCGTCTACTTCACGGGGCAGTTTCACGGAATGTTTGGATTTGGTAGGGTGATATGAGTTTGCATCGAAATGGCCCCTCTCGGTAGTTGGCGACCCAACATTTCGAAACGAGGCAATTTCAGGCAACTTAGGTACCGTGGTGCACTCACCCGCGAACTTTGGTACCGCAGCCCTGTACTTGTTCCATGCTTTACTGTTTTATTTACTATTACGCGTGGAGCCCCTGTACTATTTTCGAATGCAAAGTGTTTTTGTGGTATCCACAAGCCTAGTCACACTTTTGGGTTCCCAGTCGTTTACAACCATTGATGCAAACTCTGGGTCCGTCTCGGAGCCAGCCAACTTTGTTGCAGGTAGTTTAGTGGGGTGGCCCCCTAAAATAATTTTTGAATCTTGTGAATGCTTTGTCGTGAGGCCTCGTTGATTTTTATTTGGTTCTTCCCGAGGTTGATCGTGTGTGTGTTGCTATTTGTGAAACCCTACAGGGTAAATCTTTCTGAAAGTCGTGTCCACAGTTATGGATCACTTGGAGCACATTTTCTTGATCATAGACAACTATAACTAAAGTAACGTCTTTAATTTTCCTAAACTCAACTTGTAATAGGGAAATATCCATGGAATGATTAATAAAACTTGCCAATGGATGGGATGTTCTTTCGTCTTCTCGTTCGGTAAGCGAGAAGGAGGGCGAGTGATGTTTATTTATGTTACTTATATAACTGTTGTTTCTAATTAACGATGTCTAGTTGGGAGGATGTTGTAGTGTGTCTCTATAGAACTATTTAGATAATATATTTGGCTGCAATTGCGTCACCCCCAGGTTGTTCCCTTTAGATGCATAAAGACTTGCTGAGTACCCCTAGGGTCTCACAAAAATTATTGATTAGGTTGTCAGGTACATCCATATGGCGTCTACTACGTCGATGAGGCCGATGAAGGAGGCAACGACACTCTTGTGTAGAGATTCCAGAGACGGAGATCTCTGATATATGTGGACGAGAAAGTGCTTATTGCTGTGGCATCTTATGCCGATTTGCTTTTTAATCCATACTTGGATCTTGTATTCTGCTTCTGCTAGGATATTTGGATCTTGCCATATGGTGTTGCAATATTTCCTTTCTTTATAGATGGAATTGCTCTGATGTACTATTGTATGTCGCTGACATACACACTTGTGTATGTTTCGTTTGCATACCTATCAACTATGATGCTCACACTTGATATGATGTTCTTACAAAGTGGATAGGGTGGTTGGCCGGTACCATGCCCTGCTCCACTTAGACGGGACCTATAGGTGGGTTGCCCTTGGCCTCCGCGGTAGGCACCTTATGCACTTTGGATTCATCCTGGCTTGTTGCTTAGAGAGTAAGGTCCGAGGTATTACAATTGGTATCAGAGTCATTCCACGCTTCAGGGTCTCAACCAAGGTGGTCGTTGTCAGTCTAGAAAATATTTTGGTAGTTGTTTTTATTAGGGAAAAACTAAACATGAGAGTAGGACTGCTTCCATTTTTCTTCTTACCCACCCACCCAACCAGTTCTAGTAAAGAAGTGAAACGTTTGTCTATCCTCTTCTAAAAGTTTCAAACTAGGATTCATGTGTTCGGGGTATCTGTAGTACCATAGGATGTGTTAATCCTTTGTTGATCTATTGCATCCAACCTTGCTTTTCAATCTGCCTTTCATTATCAACTGTTGGTACATTCCATACCGACAGGCTTATGTGTAAACCAACACGATCTATCCAACTCTATGTTAACCAACGCGATCTTGTTAAGGATGTTCGTTCTTTAGTATGCTGTCACATAATGTGGAGTTTCTAATCTCTATCTGATAAGTCATTTTTGCATCTGTTGGTATTTTACTGCCGAAAAATGTGGAATCTTTTTCTTTGATACATATGTGTTTCCACACTCCTTTTCAGTCATGTGGGATACGTTATCTATCTTATTTTATCAACATGTCCATGCTACCTTGATCTTTAGCTATCGGGGCTTCAATCTGGAGTTTTTACTTTATCTTCAATTCTTTTGGGTTAAAGACATAACCTGTGTCGATCCGGTTCTTGTGATTGTAATTTCGTCCTTCGTATAGCGATCCGACACTTATCATGAGTGGAATATGGCCAATGCTATCAATCTAATTCTCCAAATGATTGTGGTTATATCTTGTGAATTTGAGTTGTACCGCGATTATATCTATGTCATAATCTAAGTGTCTTTGGTAATCCGAAGAATTCTTAAGGCACTATGGTGGATTATCATCCAACTTTCGTGCTTCACATCTTTTTAAAGTCCATATCTGCAACGGTGATCTTTGTTACAAGAGAATCTCATATATTCATCTCTGATAGCTTTGGATAATGTATGAGTTATCATCGGTTCTTATCCAAAATCTTTTGTCTTTTCAACCGGTGATCCAATCCACTATGTGAAAAATTCATCATCTCTTTTCTCATCCGAAGGGAAAATAATCATCAAAGTGTGAATTCTGGCTTCCTGAAGTCACCTATCTTGGCCATGTCCTTCTGCTAAAGACATTGTTATAATTCTGGAATCATCAATTCAATTGCTAATTCCATTCTCCACCTTCAATCAAATCCGGAGCTTTTCCTTGTTTGGCAAGTTAGCATCGTAATTTCACTGAAGTTTTCCTCAAGACTGCTAAATCTCTCTCAGATCTTCTCAAGAAGTACAAGCAATCCTTTTGGTCTTCCGCTTGTCAAGAACCTTTTGAATCCCTCTCTCTTTACCTTCTATCCTCAATCCGCGTGATGCCACGAAGACTTTCCATATCTTTCATACTTCTTATATTCAAAGTTTTGGGGTGCTATCCTTGATCTATCTGTTGAATCTTTTATCTGTCTCCGTGATCTTTGTTCATTTTTTCCCGATGGCCTAGGACTTCCAACACGACGAAAACTTCATCATCTTTATCTACTTTGGATCCGACGAAGTGTTTCCATCACCTCCTTGTTTTCTTATGAAGGTTCATGAGTTTCTCCTTGTCAAGATCTTCAATATGAAATTCGAGAGTTAGGTTGCATAGTTTTCCTATTCCTGTACGAAGTAATGCTTTGAGTGAGGGATGGAGTCATGACCATACCACTACTCTTATCATTCTCTCTTGTACATTGAATTGGTGGATTAATGCAATGTCACTTATTTCCAGGAAGTTAGAAGTGGCCTTTATCCCTTGATAATTGTACTTCCGTCCTTGTTTTTCTGGAGGGTTCTCTTAGAGAACATAATCAATAATCTATTATTGGTGGTCTCGTCTATTTCTAGATGAAGCAAAATCTTCAATGATCTGGTGGAAGCAAATGCAAAATCTTCTTAGTTACTCTTCTTTCTACCGGAGCTCGACATCCTCAAACAAGGTGGATGGAAGATATTTCTCACTTCCTTTTTATAATTCTTCCTCTTGGTAAAGCCAAGTAGGGTCGATTGTTGGATATATTCCCTAGAGACAAATAATAATATGGATCATTATCATATTTCATAAAGTTTCACATAATGCTATAACTATATTGAAAGGAAATGCCAATACACGTGTGATATATAAACAACTAGGAGTTCCCGGTGAACTTCTAGTCACTGGTTCATTGGTCAACAAATGAACAAGGTTTCTTGATCATGTGGCATTTATGCCAGTTGAGAATGGAGTCATCTAATTGGGAGAATGAGATGATGAGATATACCCAACCTAAGCATCATGACCTGATCTTATCGCAAAGTTAAAGTTATGATGATTATAATAGACCTAGTGTCCTATTTCTTAGACCGTGAGGCCATATCAATCACTGTTACCCGAGGGTATTTTGATAGCATCAAACGTCATCTATTGACTCGGTGATTATAAAGGTCTGTTCAGGTATTCATAGGAATAGTTGAGGCAATATGCTTCAAGAGCGGGATTTGTCCATCCGCGTGACGAAAAAGATACTCGAGGGCCCACTCAGGAAAGTTGCGCAAAGTGTGATTGTATCACGGGGATATCACTTGTCAGAACGAGTCAAAGAGCATTTTTGGTAACAATATTGAACAGAAAATGGTGATGTCATTGATAAGATCTCGGACAATGCATGTATCGAGAGATAAAGGAAATAAGACATGACGTTCATGGTTCAAACAATGAAAGATTTCGTGGAATGCACGGGGATCACATGGCCATCCAGGTCCTCTATTGATCATTGGTGCAGGAGGGTCCCGACCATGTCTGGAGTGTTCCCGAACCATGGGGTATCACGCTTAAGGGCAGGATGATGCTCAGAGAGTGTTTTGGGATAGGCAGAATTACCAAAGAAAAGTGAAGAGAGAAAACCGGAAGGGTTTTGGTAAGTCTAGAAGATGTCCGGAATGATAGGGAATGAGTTCCACATCAATGGGGATTGAATAATATGGAAGTCAATGTTTAATATTGATTTAATCATTCATTTATATTTATTCAATAAAATAAAAAGAATTAAAAAGGGTCAAATACCTTAATGGGCCAAATCTGGAGGGAAAAGGGCCCATGAGGGAAAGACCGAAGGGAGGAAGGAGGAGGGGGTGGCTGGTTGGGCCAAGACACCCTGCATGGGGCCCACTTGGGCCCTCGTCGGCAGCGGCCAAGCCCCCCTCTCCCTCTCCCTTGTTTAGTCCCACATGGCTAAGCTAGTTTGCTATGGGGTGGTTTTTCCCCTATATAAAGAGAGGTATTTTGGAAAATTAAATACACAATAATCAATAAAAGGTTTCATCTATTTTGGGGAGACCTCTAGTTGACTCTCTCTCTCTCTCTCTCTCTCTCTCTATCTCTCTCTCTCGTGACCGTGGTCCCAAGTCCGGATCACACGAGCGAGAGTCTTCTTCACCGCGGAGCACCGTCAGCTGCGGGATTCGAATCCAGGAGCTCTACTTCCACAACTGTTGCTGGATCGGAGGAGCGGGAGACATCGTCAGGCACTAGGTATGTGTAACTCCCTACAAGGTGCAACACTTGGGGCACTAGGAGTCGTTGGAGCCACAGGAGCTGTCAGGACTTCAACACGACCTTGAGGTCGGCTTCAGCTCATCTACATCAACCACGCTCTCCCTAGCGTTGTCAAAAAAATTCGGTCTTCGAGGGTAACTTCACGAAAATCCCCTCCCATTACTACACTACTGTAACATCCCAAAACTCTAATCCAAGTGATCAAGATCCAAATCATCAAATTTAGAGTTAACAAAAACATTTCCATTTAAAAATATTAAAGCATTCATATGTGTGTGCATATAATTTAGGAGTTGATTTGATTTGCCATGATTAAGTGATCCATTGATTTTAAAATGATTATTACGTGAAATAAACATCATCTATATCATTCCCAAACAAATCCCAAAGAAAAACAAATCAAAATGAATAAAAGAAGCAAATGGTCATTTGTGCCATTTTAATCAACATGCCTACTTTGGCTATTCCTAGAACTGAAAACCTAACAGAAACAAATGTGGATATTTGCACCCTTGGCTAGTACAAGTAATGATGTACCAAGGCCCACTTTGTGATCTACCAAAAACATTCAAACACTAATTTTAAATGGCATTGGAAAATTGAATCTAGTGTAGGTATCAAGATCACCCTATTTCAAAAACCACTCAAATGACTCCCATTTTCCAAACCCAAGCACACCTAGAAGCCCAAGCATGTGATCAACCACTCCACCAAAATTCAGCCCCAAATTCAAATAAAACTTTCATGCGGCCATTGTGTCGAACACCTTGCAGACATAATCAAACTTAGCCTAACTTATACTGTTTTGATCAAATCTTGTCGAGCAATTAGAGCTGCATTTATCGCCCTTGTCCCCCCTGAGCCCAACCAGACCCTCACCGGCCTACCCCTAAGCCTCAACAGCAGTGGAGCACCGCCACTTTGTGGTCGCCGCCGGCCAGAAGAGGGCAGAGCGCCAAGGATAGCGCCATGCCATTCTAGCAAGTCCCCTAGCTCCGCCCAACCCTACCACACCTCCCTGTCCACCCCTCAATCACCCATAGGCCCTGGACCACTCCCCAGCACCGCCGCCCATTCTCTCTGCGAGCTCGCCAGAGCGCGTTAGCCGCCAGCACGCCCCTCGACCCAATACCGTGCACGCCGCTCCGCCTCGACCCTAGCACCCTGCCAGACATGGCCATGCGCCGCCCCGCAACCCATAGTTGCCATGCGCCGCATCGAGCATCGCCTCTATCTCCTAGAGCGCGCGATGCTCCCGACCAAAGGCCACAGCCCCTAGCCGTGCATTTAAGCCATATATGACCGCTAGGAGGCAGGCCACCGTCCGCCTACGCCGCCCATGCCTCTAGCCAACTCTATCAACGTCATCGACGAGCTCACCGTCGTGCCGTTCGGTCCCCTTGTCGCCTTATAAAAGGAGCCCTCCCCAGCACAAACTACTCACACCACTCCACTCCCCTCTCATCACTGATCCTTCCCCATCTCTCGCCGGAGCCGCTCGAGCCATAGTTCGCCGAAATTGCATCGGAGGAGCCCGCTGTAGAGGAAGAGAAGCTGCCGTTGACTTCGTCCATCGCATCCCCTGCCGCGACGTCGCCTGAGCTCGCCGTCGTCCACCAGTTCGTTTGCCCGCCTTGCCGAAGTAGCTGGAGCCCTAGTATGTCCACCAGTTTAGGGTTCGGTCTCCCCGGCGACGAGTCTGTCGTCGACGACGACTATGAGCCGTCGATCTCTGTTCTAATCGTGTGGCTCAGATTGATAGATACCGTTTCGGGTTTTCAGTTTCACTGACAAGCGGAACCAACCTGTCAGGCGCCCTCTGCACCGCTGAGTGCCACTGGGCCGGCCCATTTCCTTTCCCGCGCTAGCCCGTGAATTCAAATTTAGATTTTTCTATTTTAGTTTGAATTCACTTCTGTCCCTTAGTTTAAAAATTATTTCCATAAGATCTACTGAACCAAATTGAGTGATTCAAATTTGGTTAGAAAGCTACTGAAAAGATCTATCCAAGCCCGTTTGATTTAATTCATTTAGAGATAGAGATCTCTCCTAGTAAAAATAACAAGACAGAAGCTTTTGCACCTTCAAACATTTTTATAAAATCAACCATAATAGCTTTTGAGTTGATTCCAACTCTCAAAAATCACATTTAACCATACCTATCTGAATATATAATAATATTAAGGTTTACACGCAGTGATTTTGGACTAGTACCAAAATAATTCTATATAGGCATTTCTAGTCACTTTAAATCATTAAATAATAAACTTAAACTTAATTAAATATGATCCACCCCTTAAACTACATTCCCATATGTTAGAATATGTGGTGATGACATGTGTCCATATGATCCCATATTTTAATTGGAGAATATTAAATCTTAGTTATTTTCAATGAGTAGAAATTACTCTTCTCAAATAAAAAGAATAAAACTAGTTAATTAAACCTTGTGATGCTTGTGATGATATTAGATCATCAAATGTGTGCCTTAGAGTGCTAAGTAGACTAGTTAAGTATTGTTTGGTGATTGTGTACTCCGTCTGTATCTATAGACGATAGTACCGACCAAGCATTTGAGGAGGAGGAGGAGTGTTATCAGGAGGAGGAAAAAAACTTCAACCACTTCACCAACCAAGGCAAGCTAACCCTTGCAAGTATTATGCTAGCAAGCCATCATTAGAAATGCAAGCTATTGTTAGCAAGCTAGAATATTTAGATAACCTAAGCAACATGCACTAGGCATGCTTTGGTTATACCACTTTGACTAGTACCTACTCCAAGTTTACTTTCAAGCTTTTACTTTCTTTACTTTACCAAAGTCCTTTACTTGTTTTGAAGGTAGCATAAAAAGTATAAAACTTGACCTACCTAGATAACCTTAGAAGTCATTCTATGGCATGAGATTGATCCTATCATCCCACCCTAGTTAACACTCTTAACTTAGTAGATTAGAACTAGATCAAAAGTTGAGACACTTTTAGATGGGACTACTTGGTGAAAATTAATTGCGAAAACCTTGGAATGATGAGTAATTCTATTGAGATGTTTTGACGTATGTTGAGAAACACAAATGGTTCATGAGGTTGAAAATGTTGAGGCATGAGCCTTAATCCTTTTACAAAACTGATGGTTGGATTCGGATGCGATACCATTCCAATTTTACCGTACAACCACAATCCTGAATTGGGTGAGGCTTAGCCAGAAGTTTATATGCATTAGTATTAGTTCCCTCGTGGGAGTGGTTTGAGCTGAGGCTACCTCTCAATGTTGTCCACCTATGCAGTGCCCAAGATGATAGATGGTCATGGTTGGGAGGCCATGCTCATAGAGAGGTGCTTATACTAGGGTGTGTAAAGGAAAGGTTATGTTCGATTATCTACATACTAAGTATGATGATTTAGGGTTATCCCTGACAGATGTATCGAATCTTGTGGTGAAAGTGTACCACCTCTGCAGAGTGTCAAACTACTCGAATAGCCGCGTCCGTGGTTATGGACAGTTGGAGGGGCCATACTATTTCGTTGTCAGATGTTTTCAAAATGACTTATGAAATGAATGATGAATCTTGACTTGACCACAGCAGGGTTGTGGCTATGACACTAGCTTCCCAACTTAAGTGATTCTAGAACTTTATTTTATCTTTCTTTGTTTCTGAACTCAGCTTAGGTTTCAAACTTAACTTTGCAAATAAACTTAGAGTTAGCATTTCCCCTTAGCACTATCTTACTTGTTAGTGGTAGCTAGTTTTTGAGTACTTAAAGAGTACTCATGGATTTTGTCCCAGGCTATTCCCATGGCCAGACTATGAAGGAGACTACCAAGATGACGGACAGCAGGATGACTATGATAACTAGGACTATCTACCTTCGTCAGCATTGCCTGTGCCCCTGAAGATGGACCCCACCACTATGCTTATTACTTATTCCGCTGCTTCTTGTATTAAGACTGGATCATGAGATCCTTGTTTGTGTAAGACCTTATTTATGGTTTGTAATGGATGATGTACTGTGATATCCAATCTGTTATGTCTCGCAAAAATCATAATCCTGGGATTGCGATGTATGACATAACAGGCATCTGGGATTAAAAATCCGGGTGTTGGCAAGTTGGTATCAGAGCCATCCTGACCATAGGAGACACTAGTTAGAATGGACATCCGAACAAAAACTTAATTTCAAAACCAAAGTGAGTATTTATGAAAAATTATTTCCTCTCTTACCCTTGGGAATTCGTTCTTTCTCAAAAAATCATGTTCCTCCAATTCTTACATTACTACATAAAATTTGACACACTTGATCATCTCACTAACTTCCTCATCCTTAATTCTTATAGATGGAGACTCAGATCACCAAGTTCTACCAGTTAGACAACGGAGGCCAACTGATCTCCGAGAGGGATCTAGATTCACTGCCGGAGTTATTGGGACGCCCACATCCGGAGTTTCTTGGAGCTCAACTTCCAGGAACCCCAGGAGGAGATTTATGGTGGCTTGTCACCGCTGACCTTCGAGGAAGCATAGAAGCACCAACGTCCGGGAGAATCCAGTTCTCCATAAGGGAAAACAACTGGCTAGATGGGTTAGCCAGGGCAATGCATGAAGCTCTCGCACGTCTATGTGCCCTCAGTGTCAACCAAATCCAAGGAACCCATTTTGCGCACTATGCGAGGCGTGACTTCATGGGAATGCCAATGGAGATGCCAAGTCACCCAGACTTGAAGCGTCAAGTGGAGAACCTTGACTTCCTACTGTATGATCGCCACAAGGAATTGGACAATGGTAGGGAGTTTGCCAACCACAACCGTGCCATTGCCGACCAGAAGGCCCAGACTTTCTCACTGCTCATCAAGGACCGTCAGTCTCTTCGCCTCCAGCGCAAAAAGAAGGATCGCACCATCGCCCGTCTTCGCAAGAAGGTGGTCGACCTCGAGAAGACCGTCAAGGAGCAAGAAGCTCAGCTTGCAGCAAAGGAGGAAGAAGAGGAGGGTGAAGACATCCAAGGAGACATGGATTCTTTCCTCAGCAATGATGATGACTTTCTGGAGGAGGATGTTGTGGACTTCTACACTGACGATGAGGACTCCGACTTCATCGACAATGAGTAGAGGCACTAGAGCACTATCGTAGCATGAGATGTATTGGTCCCATTGTATCGTAGCTAGCAGAATGGTTCTTAAAACCATCTGTTGTCCTTTTTGTGGTGTGTGTGTGTTTGTATCGTGTGCTTGTTTGAATGAATGAAATGGAGTTAGTTGCAAAACCTGAGTCAAACTGAAAGTTTTAGGTTTGAAACCAAAACCATGAACCTTAGAACTTTCCCTCTTACCCCTTTATATACCTCAATCTTCAGATGACTCTTGGAAACCAAGAAGGGAGCAGCTCGTCGCAAGACCCAATGTTCCAGATCCTGTAGAATCTTATCGCAGACAGAGAAGCAAGCAGGGCAGAGCGCCAAGCTAATCTAGCAACACTGCAACAGATCGCCGAGATGGCTCTCAACAACCAAGGGCATGGAAATTAGGATCATCAAGGATCCAAGCTGAAGAACTTCCAGAATACCAATCCCCCAATATTTAGCACTTCAGAAAACCCATTAGATGCTGATGACTGGTTGCACATGATGGAGAAAAATTTGGAGGTAGACAGAGTTGATGACAATGAGAAAGTTCTCTTTGTCACCCACTACTTGGCAGGAGATGCAAGAGCCTGGTGGAACAGCATCCGTCTGATGAACCATGGTCAAGTGATGACACGGGAAGCCTTCAAAATCAAGTTCAGCTGCACCCACGTGCCGCAGGGACTAGTCACCAGAATGAGGGATGAATTCAGAGAGTTAAAGCAAGGCAGAATGACTGTGGTTGAGTACCATGACAAATTCCTGTCGCTTGCAAGGTACGCCCTCGATAAGATCAACACCGAGGCCAAGAAGAAGTAGAGATTCCTGAACGGACCGCATGATGAGATGCCGACTGTCCTCGTCAACATCCGCTTTGAGGATCTCGAAGAGCTAGTCGACTCTGCCATTCAGATGGAAGGGAAGACTAATCAGGCAAATGACAACCGCAAACATCGTATGATGCAGCAATCTGGATCCAACAGTCACCAGAAGTACCGTCCCAACCCCTCACTAGGATATGCATCAAGGAACAACCGACCCCCAATGTCTCGCCCAAGCTACCCCAACCGTAACAGAGGCAATGTGAAGTCTGGAGGAAACAACAACAACTCCGGCAACACCAACAATTTCAACCGTGCCCCTCCCAACAACAACAACAACACTGCACCTAGAACTAGCAGCAATGTTGTGCTTGTCGTAGCAAAATACAAGTCCTAGATAACTTGTTTCGAGTATGGAGTGAAGGGTCACTATTCCAATGAGTGTCCCAAGAAGATTGCCGCCAATGCCAATGTGAATGCCCCAACTCAACATCAGCGTCATGTTCAACCAGGGAGAAGATTTGCCCCAAGGAACCCTCACAACGGCAACGGCCGTCTCTTCCACATGAACGCCGAAGAAGCCCAAGAAGCGCCAGACGTAGTGCTGAGTATGTTTTCTGTCAACTCAGTTTTAGCAAGGGTATTGTTTGATTCGGGAGCATCACATTCATTTGTCAGCGAAGAATTTGCATGCACTAGTAAGATTCACCCAACCAACCTGAAGCATGTCATGATACTTCAAATCCCCGGTTCAACTACAAAAGCTAGAAAAATTTGCAAAGCTGTGCCTATCAGAATACATGGGATAGATTTTTATGCCAACCTAATCATACTCGGAACTAAAGGGTCGGAAGTATTACTAGGTATGGACGGGATGTCAAGGCATAAAGGACTGATAGACGGTGCTAAGAAAACCATCACCATGACTAGTAGCTCTAGAGTCACCGTAGAGCATATATCTGAAACCTTACCTCGTCAATTCAAGTGCAACAAGAGTCTAGCCTTACCCACCATAGACCAAGTCCCAGTAGTCTATGAATACCCCGACAAATTGCCAGGTATGCCCCCGGATAGGGATATTGAGTTCATTATCGAACTAATCCCCGGAACCGGACCCATAGCCCATAGGCCCTATAGCATGAACCCCTTAGAGTTAGTGAAATTGAAGAAGCAGTTGGATGCTGTGTTAGCAACAGGCTTGATTCAACCAAGTGCATCGCCATGGATATCACCAGTGTTATTCGTCGACAAGAAAGATGGAGGCAACTATTTGTGCACAGATTACAGAAAGTTGAATGACGTCACCATCAAAAACAAGTACCCCTTGCCAAAGATAGAGGATCTATTTGATCAGTTGACTGGAGCCCATGTATTCTCAAAGATTGATCTTAGGACTGGTTATCACCAACTTAAGATTCGTGCAACAGATATTCCGAAGACCACCTTTACTACTCGCTACGGTTTATACGAGTATACGATTATGTATTTTGGATTAACCAATGCCCCTGCTTATTTATGAATCTCATGAATAAGATCTTTATGAATTTCTTAGCAAATTTGTAGTTGTGTTTATCGATGATATCCTTATCTACTCGAAGTCAGAGGAAGAGCATGAGCAACATCTGAGAATCATCCTAGAAACCCTGAGAGCGCATCGGTAATATGCCAAGTTCGGCAAGTGTGAGTTTTGGCTGAAAGAACTAGGATTCCTAGGACATATTGTGTCTGCCGGAGGAGTCTCCGTTGATCCTGCCAAGATCAAAGATGTCGAAGAATGGGAAGCCCTAACCACTCAAAACCAAGTCCGTGCATTCCTCAGATTAGCGGGATATTACCGCAAGTTTGTAGAAGGATTCTCGAGCATCGCCGGACCCATGACCCAGTTGTTGAAGAAAGACAAGAAGTTTGAATGGACCGACAAGTGTGAAGCCAGTTTCCAAGAACTAAAGAAGAGATTGATCTCAACCCCAATTCTGATCATGCCAGATATCAAGAAGCCGTTTGATGTGTATTGTGATGCATCCAAGATTGGTCTTGGATGTGTATTGATGCAATAAGGCAAAGTTATCGCTTATCTGTCTCGGCAACTAAAGCAGCATGAGCAGAACTATCTGACCCATGATCTTGAGTTAGCAGCCGTAGATTTAGCATTGAAGACATGGCGTCATTATCTGATGGAAAATCGTTGTGAGATTTACTCAGATCACAAGAGCTTGAAGTATATTTTCACTCAGAAGGAGCTGATTATGAGGCAAAGAAGATGGATATAGTTAATCAAGGATTATGACCTGGACATTCACTATCACCCCGGCAAAGCCAATGTGGTAGCGGATGCTCTTAGCAGATTGTCGTGTAGGCTAAACACCATGATCAAGGAGAAGCAACCAAGTTTGTTTGAGGAATTGGAGCAGTTTAGGACTGAGCTTGTTAGCAAAGGATTCTTAGCTAGCATTGAGCTTCAGCCCACATTAATCAGCCAAATCAAGGAAGCCCAGAAGGGAAATGAAAGTATCGAAGGAATCAAACGTCGTATTGGTACAGTAAAGGTACCTGGATTCACTGAAGACGAAGAAGGAGTTCTGTGGTACAAAGGACGTATCTGTGTGCCAGCAGATTCGGAGCTGAAGTAGGTTGTCATGCAGGAAGCTCATGATACTATTTATTCTATCCACCCCGGAGGAACGAAGATGGATCAAGATTTGAAAGAGCAATTTTGGTGGAACAATATGAAGAGAGAAATCGGAAGCTACATCGCCAAGTGTGACATCTGTCAAAGAGTTAAAGTAGAGCATCAAAGACCCGCATGACTGTTGCAACCATTGCAGATTCCGGAATGGAAATGGGATTCCGTCAGAATGGACTTTATCACCGGATTGCCTACTTCTAGTAGGGGAAATGACTCAATCTGGGTCATTGTTGATAGACTGTCCAAGGTAGCTCACTTTATACCAGTTAAGACAACCTACCAAAGTTCGAAGCTAGCAGAGCTATATATTGCTAGGATTGTTAGTCTGCATGGAACCCCCAAGACCATAGTATCGGATCGAGGAACCCAGTTTACCTTGAGATTTTGGCAGAAAGTCCAGAAAGGATTAGGAACCAAGTTGAATTTCAGCACCGCTTATCACCCGCAAACTAATGGACAGACTGAAAGAGTTAACCAGATCCTAGAGGATATGTTGAGAGCTTGTGTGTTAGAGTATCGATCAAAATGGGAAGACTGCCTGCCTTTCGTAGAGTTCTCATATAACAATAGTTATCAAGCTAGTTTGCAAATGACACCATTTGAATTCCTATACGGAAGAAAGTGCCGTACCCCTTTGAATTGGTCTCAAGTAGGAGAAAGTCAGATCTTTGGACCTGAAATTCTCCGAGAAGCCGAAGAAAAGGTGCACAAAGTCCGTGAGCACCTCAAGACCGCCCAGTCCAGACAGAAGAGTTATGCTGATAAGAGAAGGAGAGACCTGACTTTCAATGTCGGAGATTTTGTATATCTCAAGGTTTCTCCATTAAAAGAAACCGAACGCTTTAGTCTAAAAGGAAAGTTAGCCCCCAGATATATCAGGCCCTTCAAGATTCTGAATTGTCGAGGAGAAGTATCGTATCAACTGGAACTGCCCGAGGAGATGTCAACCATCCACAATGTGTTCCATATCTCGTTACTTCGCAAATGCTTGGAAGTGCCGAGGAAGACTGAAGTTTTCAAGAACATCGATCACAGAGTTGTGGATATCAACAAAGACCTGGCATATCGTGAAGTGCCCATCCGTATCTTAGAGGAAGCTTACAGAACCACCAGAACCAAGAGTATCAAGTTTCTCAAGATTCAATGGAGCAACCGTACCGAAGAGGAAGCCACATGGGAGCGAGAAGATTACATTAGGACAGAGTTCCCAGATCTCTTTAGTTCCTAGTTTTCTTTCGTAAATCTCGGGACGAGATTTTGTTTAAGGGGGGAAGGTTTGTAACATCCCAAAACTCTAATCCAAGTGATCAAGATCCAAATCATCAAATTTAGAGTTAACAAAACTTTTCCATTTAAAAATATTAAAGCATTCATATGTATGTGCATATAATTTAGGAGTTAATTTGATTTTCCATGATTAAGTGATCCATTGATTATAAAATGATTCTCAGGTGAAATAAACATCATCTAGATCATTCTCAAACAAATCCCAAAGAAAAACAAATAAAAATGAATAAAAGAAGCAAATGGTCAATTGTGCCATTTTAATCAACATGCCTACTTTGGCTATTCCTAGAACTCAAAACCTAATAGAAGCAAATCTAGATCTTTGCACCCTTTCTAGTATAAGTAATGATGTACCAAGGCCCACTTTGTGATCTACCAAAAACTTTCAAACACTAATTTTAAATGGAATTTGAAAATTGAATCTAGTGTAGGTATCAAGATCACCGTATTTAAAAAACCACTCAGATTACTTCCATTTTCAAAACCCAAGCACACCTAGAAGCCCAAGCATGTGATCAACCACTCCACAAAAATTCAGCCCAAAATTCACATAAAACTTTCATGCGCCATTGTGTCGAACACCTTGCAGACAGAATCAAACTTAGCCTAACTTATACTGTTTTGATCAAATCTTGTCGAAGAATTAGAGCTGCATTGATCGCCCTTGTTCCCCCTGATCCCAACCAGACCCTCATCGACCTACCCCTAAGCCGCAGCAGTAGTGGAGCGCCGCCACTTTGTGGTCTCCGCTGGCCAGAAGAGGGCAGAGCGCCAGGGACAGCACCGCGCCATTCTAGCAAGTCCCCTAGCTCCGCCCAACCGTACCGCACCTCCTTGTCCACCCCTCTATCACCCACAGGCCCTGGACCACTCCCCAGCACCGCCGCCCATTCTCTCTGCAAGCTCGCAAGAGCACGCCAGAGCGCGTTAGCCGCCAGCATGCCACAGACCGTCCCTCGACCCAATACCGTACACGCTGCTCTGCCTCGACCCCAGCACCCCACCATACACGGCCGTGCGCCGCCGCACGACCGATCGTCGCCGTGCGCAGCATCGAGCACCGCCTCTGTCTCCCAGAGCGCGGGACGCTCCCGACTAAACGCCACCACCCCTAGCCGTGCATTTAAGCCGTAGATGAGCGCCAGGAGGCAGGCCACCTTCCGCCTATGCCGCCCATGCCTCTCGCCGCCTATATCAACGTCACCGACGAGCTCACCGTCGTGTCATTCGGTCCCCTTGTCGCCCTATAAAAGGAGCCTTCTCCAGCACAAACTACTCACACTACTCCACTCCCCTCTCATCACTCATCCTTCCCCACCTCTCGCTAGAGCTTCTCGAGCCATAGTTCGCCGGAATTGCGCCGGAGGAGCCCGCTGCAGAGGAAGAGAAGCTGCCATTGATTCCGTCCACCGCAGCCCCTACCGTGACCTTGCCTGAGCTCGCCGTCGTCCACCAGTCCATTTGCCCGCCTCGCCGCAGTAGCTGAGCCCTGGTATGTCCCAGGTAGACCCCCGTTGACCGTTTAGGGTTCGGTCTCGCCGACGACAAGTCTGTCGTTGACGATGACTATGAGCCGTCGATCTCTGTTCTAATCATGTGGCTCAGATTGATAGATACCGTTTCGGGTTTTAAGTCTCGCTGACAAGCGGGACCAACCTGTCAGCTGCCCTCTGCGCCACTGAGCGCCACTGGGCCAGCCCATTTCCTTTCCCGTGCTAGCCCGTGAATTCAAATTTAGGTTTTTCTATTTTAGTTTTAATTCAGTTATGTCCCTTAGTTTAAAAATCATTTCCAGAAGATCTACTGAACCAAATTGAGTGATTCAAATTTTGATAGAAAGCTACTGAAAAGATCTATCCAAGCCCGTTTGATTTAATTCATTTAGAGTTAGAGATCTCTCCTAGTAAAAATAACAAGAAAGAAGGTTTTGCACCTTCAAACATTTTTATAAAATAAACCATAATAGCTTTTGAGTTGATTCCAACTCTCAAAAATCACTTTTAACCATAATATTAAGGTTTACATGCAGTGATTTTGGACTACTACCAAAATAATGCTATATAGGCATTTCTAGTCACTTTAAATCATTAAATAATAAACTTAAACTTAATTATATATGACCCAACCCTTAAACTACATTCCCATATGTTAGAATATGTGGTGATGACATGTGTCCATATGATCCCATATTTTAATTAGAGAATATTAAATCTTGGTTATTTTCAATGAGTAGAAATTACTCTTCTCAAATAAAAAGAATAAAACTAGTTAATTAAACCTTGTGATGCTTGTGATGATATTATATCATCAAATGTGTTCCTTAGAGTGCTAAGTAGACTAGTTAAGTATTGTTTGGTGATTGTGTACTCCGTATGTATCTATAGACGATAGTACCAACCAAGATTTCGAGGAGGAGGAGGAGTGCTATCATGAGGAGGAAGAAAACTTTAACCACTGCACCAACCAAGGCAAGCTAACCCTTGCAAGTATTACACTAGCAAGCCATCATTAGCAATGCAAGCTATTGTTAGCAAGCTAGAATATTTAGATAACCTAACCAAAATGCACTAGGCATTGTTTACTTATACCACTTCTACTAGTACCTACTCCAAGTTTACTTTCAAGCTTTTACTTTCTTTACTTTACCAAAGTCTATTACTTGTTTTGAATGTAGCATAAAAGTATAAAACATGACCTACCTAGATAACCTTAGATGTCATTCTGTGGCATGAGATTGATCATATCATCCCACCTTAGTGAACACTATTAACTTAGTAGATTAGAACTAGTGCAAAACTTGAGTCACTTTTAGATGGGAATACTTGGTGAAAATGAATTGTGAAAACCTTGGAATGATGAGTCATTCTATTGAGATGTTTTGACATGTGTTGAGAAACACAAATGGTTCATGAGGATGAAAATGTTGAGGCATAAGCCTTAAACCTTTTACAAAACTGATGGTTGGATTCGGATGCGATACCATTCCAATTTTACCGTACAACCACAATACTTGAATTGGGTAAGGCTTAGCCAAGTTTATATGCATTAGTATTAGTTCCCTCGCGGGAGAGGTTTGAACTGAGGCTACCTCTCAATGTTGTCCACCAATGCAGTGCCTGAGATGATAGATGGTCATGGTTGGGAGGCCATGCTCATAGGAGAGGTGCTTATACTAGGTTGTGTAAAGGAAGGTTTTGTTTGATTATCTGCGTACTAAGTATGATGATTCAGGGTTATCCCTGACAGATGTATCGAATCTTATGGTGAAAGTGTACCGCCTCTGCAGAGTGTCAAACTATTCGAATAGCCGTGTCCGTGGTGATGGACAGTTGGAGTGGCCATACTATTTCATTGTCAGATGTTTTCAAAATGACTTATGAAATGAATGATGAATCTTGACTTGACCACAATAGGGTTGCGGCTATGACACTAGCTTCCCAACTTAAGTGATTCTAGAACTTTATTTTATCTTTCTTTGTTTCTGAACTCAGCTTAGGTTTCAAACTAAACTTTGCAAATAAACTTAGAGTTAGCATTTCCCCTTAGCACTATCTTACTTGTTAGTGGTAGCTAGTTTGCGAGTACTTAAAAAGTGCTCATGGCTTTTGTCCCTGGCTATTCCTATGGCCAGACTATGAAGGAGACTACCAAGATGACGGACAGCAGGACGGCTATGATAACTAGGACTATCTTCCTTCGTCAGCATTGCCTATGCCCCTGAAGATGGACCCCACCGCTACGCTTATTACTTATTCCGCTGCTTGTTGTATTAAGACTGGATCATGAGATCCTTATTTGTGTAAGACCTTATTTATGGTTTGTAATGGATGATGTACTGTGATATCCAATCTGTTATGTCTCGCCAAAATGGTAATCCTGGGATTGTGATGTATGACATAACAGGCATCTGGGATTAAAAATCCGGGTGTTGACAATTACTAATAGATAGGTCCTAGCAACTAGGGTTTTGGGCGTAGGGATTTTTTTTTGTTTTCATGCTTGAACCCCAACAGTGGTATCAGAGCTAGATCTATGTGTATTATTGCTAGTACGGGTAGAACACACAAATTATAGCATGTGGACATTGATCTTTTAGTTGTTACCCTCCGACATGTACTTGTGTATACCGCAGTAATGCTTGATGAAGCGGTTCCCAACCGAATTTATGCGTTCATTCGCGACACCGGTCCACGCTTGACATACGGCTTGTACCATATAAAGTGGTTTTGGGGGTGTCTGACTCTCTCATATTATTTGGTATGCCATTTGCAACGGAGGGCCCTGAAAGGGTTGTAGTATAGATAACTACTTGATCAACGTTGTGGTGGAAGTTCATAGGTAAGAATGGTTCTTGTACAGAAGCCCTATCATCCACGTAAAACATGCAAAGATAAAGTAGAGGCTTCTAACTTTGTTTTGCAGGGGGCGTTGTGATGTGATATGGTTGTGGCAAAGGTAAAGTAGTTTACTTATGTTGCTAAGTAGTAGTAGATTGTCATGGAGATGATGGACTACCACACCGGAAGGCCCTGGTGCCTATGGCGCCATAACCTAGAGGCACGGGATGGAGATCATAGCATGAAGGACCATATCATATCGCACTTACATTAAATGTTTATTGTTTGTGCATCTTATTGTGTGATAGTATTAGATACTTGACGGTAGCCTAATAAGATGATCCCTAATCAAAATACCAATAAAAGTTTTCTCCCTTAGTGTGCACCACCAATAAAGTTCTCTGATATGAGGCAGGCCGTGACGATCGGGTGTCAGAATATCTGCGTTCGCATATAGTGGGTGTAAGCCATGTTGCACAACAAATACACTAATGTTGAGTTGGCGAGCCTAGCATGTGTAGACATGGCCTTAGACACGGATGGTCGAAAGATCGAGCATGAGTCGCATGAATGATGTGATCGATGTTTTGACATCCACCTTTGCAACTATATTGCCAGCCGTGACGATCAGGGTGGTGTAGTGAATAGGGATCGTGTAATCGCTAAAACACTTCTGGGGATAGGAGTTTTTAGTGGACTTATTATTTTAACTCATATAATTATAAATTTAGTCTAAATTCCTTTTGCAATTATAAATGTAGAAAATGGTTCTCCCTGATGCTACCTCCCCTGTTGATGATTGGTTAGAAGGAGAGAAGCTCAAACTAGACGGATCAAACTTTTCTATGTGGGTTACACGTCTCCATGTTCTCCTTAGCGAGAATGATGTGGTCGACTATATACTCTACGAGATGGATTTGGAGCAGCCCAGTTTCTAAGAGACCCTAGGACAGCGGGAAGACCGCTATTACCATCATGAGATGTCCTCCTTCATATCAGTGACAATGCGTTTCAGAATGATGGATGAGCTATGGCCAGTCATGGGTAACCTTGACCCTCATTTGGTGAAGGTACATCTTAGGTCATATTTTGTGGAACAAGTGCGCATATGGGAGCATGAGCTGATGGGAGATTTCCTCTCCATAAATATGGAGGAGAACTTTTCGCTTGATGACCACTTGGAGTGCATGCATGATGCATACATGAGGCTTGCATACCCCCTGGATAACTGGTTGACGAGCTCTTTTGCAAATGGCGTTGTGCTTCGGTCACTGCCTCTCAGCTATGAAGCACATGCCAGGACTTGCATCATGAGAGGTGATGGGGAAACAGAGGATTTCCACGAGTTCATATCACATTTTAGGAATGTGAAGGGTGAACCCATTACTCGAGAGGTCATCGATGACAAAGGTATTATTTGATTTACGGATTTTATAAATGTTATAATCTTACAAACACATATTGCAGTGTTAAAGTATTTGATACTTGTTCTGTTTTGGTGAAAACAGGTCCTTCTTGATGAGAGTTGTTTTCTGGAGAGGAGGTGGCGTTGCGTGTTGATGAGAAGCATGATGATGATGGCCAATGACACTCTCCCTCGACATTTATCACTTAGTTTTGGAGAAAAACCCTTTTTAAACCTCTTTGACCTCCGCTGGTCAGAACAAAAACTTAAACTCAGGTTCCCTCAAAACCTCCATACTTTCATCCATTTTTCCAAACACCACCATTTTGGTACTCCTAGCCATCACCTTTTACAACCGTCCATAACCGTGGACGCGGGTATTCGAATAGACTATACTCTGTAGAGTTTGCGACTTTCCCCCAAGAATTAATACATCCGTCGGGATACAAGCACGGCCCGCTACACACGGTAGACGGGGGTTCGGATAATCAAACCTAACATTTCGCTTCTCGACCCTGGCAAAGGCTGCTTTTCCTTTTGGGTTTGTTCTCCCCGGCAACGAGTATGTGGCTCCCAGCCATAGTCCTGCCTTCCGTACACGCGTATACCCAAACATCTTGGCGTATACCTTAACTTGGTGACTCCACTTCATTCCATACCACCTAAGTCATACCGTCCACGGGAGACCCAATTGTTGCACCGGCACTCCTGCCAAGACAGGCTCACTCTTGCCGAAGCAAGCTATAGGCTCCAGATCCGTAGATCTATTAGCGCCTGCCCGGAATTCAAGGGATTTCTCGCCATAAGCATTGTACAAGCTGCCTCGGCTAAAGAAGACAAACTACGAGCTAAGCCCCAGCACCTGGGGTAATGTGGTTTCACGGATAAAAATTGTTCTGTAAAGGCATAAAACATCCCTTCTTTTTCTCTTGTCCATTTTCTCATTTCTCACCATCACCATGTCTTTAGTTAAAACATCCATTTGGAGCGACGCCTCTTCCCAAGGGTTTTACAAAGCATTTTTTAAACAACTTTAGTAGGGTAACTCCCAAAACAATTTATTCAACAAAAATCTATGGTTTCCAACGAGGTAGGATGCTAATCAAAATAACCTCGATTTAAAGGGGAGGAAATGGTAGGTTTACATCATGGTGGGTGCCATGAGGGACACGAAGTCATCACTTGGAGGAGCCAAGTCATTAGCGCAGTATTTATAAAACAAGACATGCAGATAAATAATGCAATTTATAAAGGAGGTACAAAACATGTAATAAAAAGAGTAGGACCAGTATCGGAATTCGGGAATGGTGGATTGCCTGAGATCAGCAATATGGCATAATTTTCCCTGGACTTCTTCTTAGAATATCCAATAATACACAATAATAACCATCTTCTCCTGATCTCCGAGATAATCGCAACTATCGTCGTCAGGGAGCACACATGCAAACAAGCAAGAGCACAATCAACACAAGGCATACAAGCAAAAATACATACATCAAGCAATGGACAATACAAGTTTACAATTCAGTAGGTTTTGAGAGGATTGGATTTAGGAGTAGAAGATGGCCTTGGAGAGAAGGCTGAACATCCCTTAGGGTTTATAATCTAGAAACTACCTAAGAGATGGGTTTTGGAGCAAGAACATATTCTGTATGATACCATTGTGTAAAAATGATACCAACAGATAGGAATTGATAAGATGAAACCAACAAAAATGGTTTCACTATTTTATCACTTTTCTTTAATTTCTTATGAATATTCCAGTGATAAAAGCTCTAGTTTTAGGAAATAAGTCACCAGAAAAGTTTTGAAGCTCCAAAAGTTATTTCCTCGTATGGGTAGGTAGGGTTTGAGGTACTGATTCACAGAGAGTTGGAATCAGGTCAAGGTAATTACCAAAATGCCCTCAAGAAATTCCCAAAGGATGTTTTGTAGACAAATTGTCTTTTTCACCAGATTAAATATACAGGGACTTTTGATATGAGGCAAAGGGCAAAGGATAGGTATTGAAAATACCTTCCAGTACCAATTGAAAATACTAATTTTGGAGTTGCAGAGCTACTGTAGTGATTTATCTAGTGATAAAGTCACATGCAGAAGTGTTTAATTTACTACAAATCTACATAAGCTCAAAATTTAGTGATGTCTTAGGGTTGGGTAGATATGGATGTAGCTCTTCTAGGAGAGTTGGAACTGGGTCAATTGAACCCATGGTTTGGTCAAGGGAATTTTCTAAAGTCAGAGAGGAGCTGATTTTGTTATTTATGCTACAGTAACTCCAAGGTTCCACTAGGTATGGGGTCAGGGTCACTTGATAGGTACATGAAATACCTACTAGAGTAAACTTGGTTTAATACATTTGGGTGTACTAAACTCCCAAAAATAATCTGGGAGTGTTTTTGATACTTCTTGGTATCTTAAATACCAGGAAATAATGAAAAAATAATTTGAGTAGGTGCTTTATTCTGAATGGTTAGGAAATCCTAAGGAACATTTATAAATTTATAGTTGGCCACTTTTTGTTATTCTACAAACTTATTTTGAATTAAACCAAACAGGTCAATTAACAAGTTTTTATTTGATTTAATTAAAGAAAAGGGCATAGGGGGCACTGGGCTGAAATCGGCGGGTTGGGGCCACACCGCTATGGGCCGGCCCATGTGCGTGCAGAGGAGCGCGTGGGAGAGGGGTTCGAAATACTGACGGGCGTGGTCCACCCGTCAGTGAGGGGCGACCAGCGAAGGGGTATGGGGCGTTTTCGGCCGCCGGATCCTGGGGAGATTGATGGTTGCCAGTTGTCTTCCACCTGTCGAGGCAGAAAAGGGAGGGGAAACCCTAGGGGTGGCACTGACGGTGCAGTATATCACCTGGGGGCTCGGAGGGGAGCTGAGGAGGGCCCAGGGCAATGCGGTAGTCGGTGACGACTTCGGGGATGGCTGGCAAGGGTAGGTGGGGCCTTGGCAGGAGCCTCGCGCGAAGACGGCGGAGGGACTCATTCAGTAGCTCGTCGGAGCTGCCTCTAGGGGGCCTGCATGTAGTATAGGAGGGTCGGGTTTGTTAGGGATGGCTTCGGGGATGCTAAAAAAATGCCAATACAAATAGTAAAAGAGAAGGAGGGAGACCACCGAGTCGAGCTCTTGGAGAAGACCGAGGGGAGGAGCCTCCTCGCTCCAGGGCGAAGCAAGGCCTAGGAGGACCTCTATAACTCGGAGAAGGTAGATCCATAGCAGTGCTACTGAGCTAGGCCAAATGCAAGTGGAGAAGAGCTCAGGATAGGGCACCTCGAGCTCGATCTCATCAATGGCCGAGAGGAGTTTTCTCTCTTCCCCTAGCCGGTACAGAGCGAGGGAGGGGAAGTGGAGCTATGGGTGGTGAGTGGGGAGCAGTGGGGGCGAATGAGGGCGAAGGGAGGCACTGGGGTGGCCTCAGGATATTTATTTGAGGGGAGATGGGTTCATGGTGGATTTGGTCCAAGGAGAGGATGGGGAGGGAGTTGGTCACTGGTTGGTTGAGCTAGCTAGTGATGGGAGGCAGTGTGGGCCTAGTGCTCGACCATAGAGAGAGGGGAGTGGAGGTGGCTACTGCTGCTTTGAATATTTGCAAGATATGACCTTGATTTGATCTCTCTCTCTCTCTCTCTCACTTGCTCCAATAGCTAATGGACAAAAAGGGTTACAATTCTATAGTATCCTCGACCAGGGAGGGGTGCTGGTTGCTGTGGAGAAGGGGAGAGCAAGTTTCCATGGGATTGGGGTCGTTTTGGATCAATGCTTGATTGATTTGTCAAACTTGGTCAAATGGAGGCTTGTGAAGGAAGTTCAAAAATTTATGTTGAACATGGTGGGGAGATGGTATTGGTAGGTAGATGGTGTCAAGGCATCTCTCTAGGATTTGTTTTAGATTTCTCTAAGGATTTAAAGTCCACTTAAAACTATTTATTCAACAAGTGCGGAAGTAGTTTCTAGGATCTGATTTGATATTTTTACATTGGAAAAGGTTGGTTTTTGGTGTGATGTGGTCCCAAATATGAATATACACTTAGGGGAATTTTCCCAAGATTTATTGGAAGATAAAAGTATTTAAAACATTTATTATTCCAATTCAGCCATTTAAGAAAATGGGCAAAAAGAAATAATAAAGCTCTTCAAAAATACTTATTTTTGAAGTGGGAAGATGGGGTACGATATGTGGACCTCAATTGAGCCAAAATTTGGGGAAGTGTTTTGGCAAAAACCAAACTTTCCTTTATGGAAGAAGTTTTGGAGATTTTGTCTATTAAAGGGATTAAATAGATTTGGGGCCATAATAATTATGTATAATATTATATAAATATTTATTATCAAGGTAGATGATGTAGACAAGGTGTAACAAGTATTTTCAACCTTGGTATTGGAGAATCCAACTTGATTTTGGTGAAAACTAGAGATTTAAGGATCTTGGGTAAGATTGTTTTCATGCCACCAAAACCTTGTTGGATCTTGGAGCTCATATCTCCCCTCGGGGCATGGGATAAATGGATGGATAGAACAAGTGATGTACATCCACATGGTATAGATTTTTGAGCTTGATCTTGTTTGAGTTCACCAAGAATTGTTTCAAACTTTGAATAAAATAAGCCTGCCAAAGCAGATTATCGACTAGCCTTCAAAACCTTGTAGGTTTAAGAAGCACAAAGATCCAATTGGAACAAGTGAAGTAGATGTTGATAGACCTATAGGAGTAGCACACAAAAATGAAAAGAGTTGGTCCATAGAAGGTTGGATGATGGTGTGAGCTTCTGTCAAAGCAGGTATGTTGACTAGATTTGCAGGAATAGTTAATTTCTTGCCTGCAAAACCATCAAGAACAAGTGGGTTGGAGGATGATCTAACCAAGAGAAAGAGTGGGCCTTGTTAGTCCTTAGGATGTTTAACAAGATGGCTCAAATGTATTTTCAGGAATGCACAAGGGTTGAGAAAAGGAGGCATTCAAAAAGGTGATGTTGGAACAGATTCCAGACTTAGCCAAATTTGGCAGATTTAGGGTTCTTGACTAGAATGTGGGTGGTGATGATTTTGATGGGTCGCAACGTACCAAAGCATCATCAAGTGGATGATGTTTAAGAGTAGATTGAGTAGAAATGATCCTTTCTTGATACTGGTCTTCATTGACTTGGAAGCTTCTAGAATTAGATCACTTCAGAGGTGATCTAGTTAAGGGTTTTAGATGATCACCTAGTATCTAGAGATTAGATCTAAATTGTATTATTACTTAGGGTTTGGTGATTTTAAATTATCTTGATCCTAGTGTATGAGATCCTAGAGTAGCTCATACTACTTCTAAGGAATCAAGTCAAACAGCAGATCAAGGCAACTCATCTTATAAACTAAGCAAACCTACTACTGGGTTACCATCAAGCCTAGCTTGAGGTGAGTATGGGTATTTTGAAGTGTTGGATTTGAATAAGGTGAGAGTCCTTGGTATTTCTACCCATACTAGAATTCAAAATCTTAACAAAGGTGTTTTGGGAAACCTAGAGAGGAGAGTAGTTGGAGGTTCTATCTTGAAAACATAAGGAGATAGTATTCTATAGCTCTCCATAGTTTGATCATAGGGGATACTAAAATAGTTGGTTTGCAAAGGCTTCTTGGCTCAGGTTTTGAAATGCCAGAACATTTGAGAATATGGAAATTAAGCCAAGACAGTTTTGGGAAGTAGCTTTTATCAACTGGTGTTGAGGTAAGGAGTATATCTTCTAATACACCATCATAATCATAAACATAGTCAAACAACAGGCAAACACTTCATCACTAAACAAGAAAAAGTTTTTGTTCCCCCTGATTTTTGCATTCTGGACAACTAATCAGGGTTGCTGAACTTGGGATGTTACACTAATTACTATGATTTGATAAATAGTAATGAAATTCAACGTTATAAGATTGGCATAAGGAATTGTGAAATGCAAAGCGTTTGAAACGTCAAAATGTAAAGCATCAAAATATGATATTATTTATCAAGTGGGTGAATAGATGGCGCTGAATAGATCATTGGAAGTGTAAGCGTAAAGACCATTAGTTTGAAATAGTAAACACTCAATTAGTATATAGGGATTTCCATTTTCATGCCCTTGGTTCGTTAATTGTACTCAGTTTTCCCCATCCGCTTAAATTTTCCTCACTATTGCCCCTCTCCTTCTCAGAAACTCATCAGCGAGCTCGAACGGCAGCTGTCGTCAGGTTGGCCATTAGCTGACATATGGGGCTACACGGCGTGGGACCACATGGGTTGTTTGGTCAGGAACGCGTTATGCTGACGAGTGGGGCCTTGCCATGTGGGACTGCGTGGGGTCGGTTTGTTGGCAACACGTTATGGGGGATGTGGTGTGGGACCATGTGCGGCGCGTTTGGTGGTTACGTGCGCTCTATCAACCAAATTGGAATTTTTATTTTTCTTATTTTTATGATTGGCCTTTTTAATAGTGCCATTTCCCCTCTCTCGCTAATAGTTGTGTTTTTTTGGCCCAAAAAGGTAGCAAATCTAGAGAAGCTTCTCTCTTCATACATTGTTCCTTTTGGCCCTCATTTTTTCCCAATCTGGTAGCAAATCTAGAGCAGCAAATCTAACTAGCACAATAAATACGTTCCGTAAACATAGCAGATGTAGATAAAGCAGTTAATATAGGATATATAGTAGATGTAGATAAAACAGCTAATATAGCATGTATATAGTATGGTACTTAATGAGGTTCGACAATTAGGCTGCTCAGTAGCAACAGTGGACAAGTTTAACACAGACAATACAAAAGAAGATGCTTTACAACAGCAGTAACAACACAAGATCAGTGGCCCTCATGGCCTTCACCAGGAGAGCCTCCGCCTCCTCCCTCTGGTGCCTCCTTGACTTCTTGCTGCCCAGTCCCTTGAACTCGGGGTCCTTGGGCTTGATCGGGGGCATGCGACCCTCCTTGATGGCCACCTTCTAGAGGTTGCGCAGGTGAAAACCGAGCGCCTAGTGCTTGGCTCTAAAGCCATGGACGTTCGAGGACTCGTTGTAGGTCCTCACATCCTCGGCATGCTTCACGAGGGAGTTGAAGTCGGTGGCGTGGAGCCTTATTGTGGTGTAGAAGGGGCACCTATAGACGTGGCCGACGAATAAGTTGTCGTACTGGCCAGACGTCACCCTTTTTAGCACCTGACAAGTCTTGGTATCCTTGGACTCGTCGTCACTGCAAACGTCGCTATTATCCTCCTGTTTAAAAAAATAGTAGAGTGCACTAAGGACATGATTGAGATACCTTGATTATCGAGATTGATTATTTGCATAAATTAACCGATTGAGATCCCATAATTATTCACCAAATCGAATACTTATCCCAACTACGAATAGGGGGATTCAAATATGAATAGGGGGATTCATCGAAATACGAACATAGGGATTCATCGAAATATGAGATATAACACAAGAGGATAAGCTACTGTGAAAATACGGACAGCCCAACCCTAATAACTTATGATCTAGCATCCAATGATAGGAATGGGGGAAGAACAAGGGAAGGGGAGAAAACTCTAGTTACCTTCCACCATGGGTCGGTGATGCTGGTGTCGTAGTGGTTCTCTGGCCTGATGTAATCATCCTCCTCGTAGGGGTCCTAGCCGAGCGGGATCTGCCCAAGACCGGCGAGGGCCTCCTCGCCGGCGGCTATGGCGGAAGCGGGGACGGGGGTCTAGACAGGGATGGCGGCTACCTTCGATGTCTCAACGGGGGCCTGTACAGGGATAGGGGCCTCCTCGCTGGCGGCCTTGGAGGCGACGATGGCCACCTCGCAATTCTTCTTCATCATCGGCGTGGTTGGGGTTTTCTTGGGGGTTTGTAGAAGGTGACGGGACAATGGAGATAGTTGAGTGAGCGAGTGAGTGATGAGTGAGATTTAGGAGGCCTCTATAAAGGAGAAGGGAAGGGACGTTTTGTTGCACCACCGTGCACCGTGTAACCGTGTATGCTACTGCACAGTGCACAACCACACGTGTCCGCTACCGCCCAGTGCACCGCAACATGCGTACCGTGAGTCACTTTTTTTCCCTCGTGTCTAACCCTGGCGACTTAGTTGTGCTCAGTTATACCCTCGAGTGTAACACTGGCAGTTTGGTTGTACTCAGTTTTGCCATCCAGTACTAACACTGTTGTGTGCAATATACTAAGTTTTACCCTCCGGTGGCTGGTCAACAGAGAGTCAACGAATGGGTTTTAGCTAGCTAATTGAGTCATTTTATGCACAAAAAATTCAAAAAGATCAAAACATAGTGGCATCTACCTAGGGAGTCTTATTATGTGACATGCCACCATAAGAAATGTATATAAATCAATTTTTAACCTAAATCACCACTTCTCAAATCACCTACTATCTATGAAGGTTCATGGCTTTCTACTCAAGCCTCTTCCCAAAACATCCCTCCCCAAAACATAGTTTGTCTGAATGAGGCAATAATTGTAAAACTGGTGTATATTTGAATTACAAATATATAGTTCGATGTATGCCAAGATGTTCTTTATTATATAAAAAAGCATTTTCCATTTTTAAATATCTTTCTATTTTCTATTTAAATCCCTTTGCCAGTCATGCCCTTGTTTGTTTTTAAGTTTTACTCAGTTTTGCCCTTGGTTCTTAAGTTCTACTCAGTTTTTCCCTCTCTCTTGGTCACAACATCTCACACCTATTCTCATCTTGGCTGCTACACTCTGATTGGTTGAGACAGTTGTCATGCGGATCGTGCCCACCAACCGTTGATCCTCTGTGATCTAGCAGACACGATAACCCCTATATCTGTCGGGGGCACCCCTCTATCCATGAAAAATAATGAGCTTGCCACATGTACTTTAACTCCATAAACAAATGATTTTGAATATAATTTGAAGGGAAATTGTTTAAATGTGTATAATTTTCGTATATGCAAGTTTGTGCATTACATTCCACTCTATGAAAATAGGGGAGGAAAGGATAATCTCTCAAAATTTTGTTAGCACATCATTATGACGTATTAAGTACAATTTTGTAGTGTTCAAAGGTTTATAATTTTCTCATATGCAATTGTGTGCATTACATTCCACTCTCTAAAAATGATAATCTGTAAAGATTTTCTTAGCACAACATTATCACGTATTAAGTGCGATTTCAAAGAGTTCAAATGTGTATAATTTTGATGTATGCAAGTTTATGCATTACATTCCACTCTATGAAAATGGGGTAGAAAATGTTAATCTCTCAAAATTTTGATAGCACATCATTATCACGTATTAAGTGCGATTTCATAGTATTCAAAGGTTTATAATTTTCGTATACGCAAATTTATGCATTATATTTGACTCCATGGAAATGATAAATGATCAGGGTTTTATTAGCACAACATTCTCATGTCCTAAGTGCGATTTAGAAGCTTTCAAAGGTGTATAATTTTCATATATGAAAGTTTATGCATTACATTTCACTATAAGAAAATGAAGCTAGACAAAGTGTCGCCGTCACCGGAGAAGAAGAAGAAGAGGAAGAAAGGGGAGGCAATGGCACAGGCGCGGGGCTGGCTCAGGGTCCCTTCTTCCAACGCCAACCTGGGTAGGCTGTGGACCAGCGCTCACGTGGATAAGATGTGTGTCTGATGCTGATCTAGATAAGTAGAGAGAGGTGTCCACTACAGGAACCGACTGAACGCGGCCCCACTTGTGAGCATGTAACGACAAGTGTCCACTATGGGATCAGATAGAACACGGCCCAACTTGTGAGCACATAACGGCGAGGGTCCACTACAGGACCCGACTGAACACGACCCTACTTGTCAGCACGTAACGGCAAGACTGATGGACAACGAGTTTTCAGACCGTGTGAGAGTTTCTTATAAGAAGATGGGAAAAAGGGAGGAAAAGTTAAGAGACTGGGGAAAACTGAGTACAACTAATGAACCGAGGGCACAAAAATATAAATCCCTAATATAAATAGTGAATCATCTGAATTCATGAAAGTTTTGGAGTTAGTCGATATCACCAAAATAATATCGAATAAGTCCTTGTAGAGTATTCATTGGAAACTTTGAATACAAAAACCATGGCTAGAACCAAAATAAAGGCAAAAACTATTGTTGCTTGAATTTTGGTGCATTCTCGAGAAATTTTATGTTCTCGACTGTGAAGCTTATGGAAGATAGTGAAAAGCACAATGGGGATTCAAAACCCTACATCAGAGTGTTGAGAAGCGCAAAGGAAAGAAAATCGGTGATAGTGATCATTGTGTTTCCCCACCAGTGTTTTCACTACAAAGAAGTAGGATTCAAAATGCACCCCATATCTTGTATTGAAACATTTGTGAATCATTTGTCATATCACCAGAATATGACATACCTATGAACTATGAAGGAAATAATGGTAAACTAAAATTATGAGAAATCCTAGAGGCAAAATTCACTTAAGATGACAAAGCAATTCATTGCTGAATCTTACCATGTAATGGGTTACTTGAATTTTCCGAAATACTTCAAGGTCAAGAAGGAAAAGGTGAATGGCAAAGGCACAATTTTTCATGAATAATGTATTGGAGAAATTAAAAAGAATTTGAATCAAAAGTGCTGAAAGTCTCGTGAATTTAGTACTAGTAAGTTATTAGTGTCTCGTAATATAAATATCTCTCTTAGTTTGATAATTGATCAAGGGATTTTGAAGTAGTTACAAATAGTGAGAGGATATGCAATTTGCATGAAATTGAGTGGGAGCTGTGAAAGTCTTCCTAAAACAATGTGAATCACATATTTTTGAGTGGGATCTTAAATATTAAGTCTTGAGTGTGTACAACACATTAAGAATTAACCAAGGACTAGTCCTTGATCACTCAAATTAGGCATAACATTAAGTTAAACATCAATGGTTGAAAGAAAGAAAAAGGATGATCGTTATCCACTATGTTGAGACATAGGTTCTATCTTTAAAAATTATGATGACAACTTAAACATAATATATGATACGAGAACGAACGTAGTCATTAAGTATGAATCACGGAACAATGAGCTAAGTTTGTCCACGGTGTCTAATTGAGAACTGTAGACATGTTTCCAAATCTATGAAGGATGACATATCTTAAAGGATAAAGGCTTATGTTATAAGGGAATGTGTTAACCTTAGAAGATTGGAAATTCCTGCATCGGTAATACCAACTGAAGTCAAGTAGGAAACGAGGTGATAAAACATCAAAAGTTGCACATGATGCACTAGCATTTCGATGATTACATTTATCATAATAGATAAGGGTATCGTCTAAAGTGATGCATATTGTTATGGCTAGACTAGTTCGTCTTTACGGAGAAGGTGTGTCCTAGGGCACAATGCCCATGAGAATGCTCGATGTGGCTCATCTAAAGTTAGCGTTGGCTCCTGGAAACTGACATCATTCTGCTGCCAGGACTATGATGCATACATGAAGATGTTATCATGTGATGATAAAGTATTAATGTCAATCAAGTTGACATTAGTAAGTTGCAAAGGATTTGGGACTATAAAGTACAGACCCAAGACTCAACCTCTTCCATGAGCAAGAATCATCAAAGGTGCCCGATTATATGGTGCCAATGATTAGGAACAAATGCAGTTACCTTATTTGTACTCTAGTGCAAGTGGGAGGTTGTTGGAAATATGCCCTAGAGACAAATAATAATATGGATTATTATCATATTTCATAAAGTGGGAATCCACCCCCGACTCCGCCCTCGAAACACCGTCACCGGCAACACCCCCGAGTGGGAATCCACCCCCGACTCCGCCCTCTCTGAGCCCCCTCCGCACCACCAAGGGATCCTTCGTGGCTTCAGGACCCCTCCTGGTCCTCTTCTGTGCAACTCCAGCGACATGCATGGCCTCCCAAGCCTCCTCCGGCGAGCTCCTGAGCAGATCTGCAGACTCCGCCGTGCCAGTTTTCCTCCGGCGTAGAACCTCGCCTTCCCACCCACCATCAGGATCCTCGTCAACCGCCGTGTCGACCTGGCTCATCACCGTCGCCCCTACACCCTCAGGTAAGCCCATCTCAAAGCACCCCGAGCCGCCTCTAGGGATCCATCGAGCTGGCGTAGGCGGAGGAGGACGACAAACCCCGTCCGTCGATCATCACTTGATCTAACGAATGGTAGCCCCGCATACCATTTCGATCCGCTCTTGGCTGACAGCCAGGCCCCACTTAGGCGTTTCAAACGCCATGAATCCCACCCGTGGTGCGTGTTAATGGGCTGGCCCTGGTCCTGTACTGCCCCGGTTGGTTGTTTCCGGCCCATTCCACCCCTAGATCCGGCCCGACTTGCCCTTTTCCTATACTAATTCTTTCAGAACTGATAAAATTGGTGCTAGGTTTAAATCAAAATGAAAATGCAAAATAACCAAAACCTGCTAGATCTGAATTTTATCATGAACGTAAGTGTTTTTTCCAATATACAGTACCACCCTTGGTCAAAACCTTATGAGCAAATTACTGAGAAATTATCTACTAAAAGGTAAACCCCTCAGTGGTTTGTATAGATCCAAATTGAATGAAATAAGTATAATTTGGTAGATATTCACTATATCTATACATACACCTTGGTCACAGGCCAATAATCTTTGTATATCTACTGTAGCAAAAATGACAAAAACACTACATTTTTCACTTTGAGAAATTCCGTAGGTACATCTATAGAACCTTTTGAGTTGATTCCAACTCTAATAGACGTATTGCAGCAAGGTATACCAATATCTAGTAGATCATAATTTTGTGAGCTATTAATGTTTATAGGGAATTAAACACTTCTGCTTAGTGTAGTTTCACTAAATAAATCCTATCAGAAGCTTAGCAACTCCAAAAATAGTGTTTCCAATTCCTACGAGATGGTATTTGTAACGCTTCTCTAATGTTCTTGACCTCATGCAGTTTGGAGCTATAAAATAAATCTGGTCAAAAAGACAAATTGACTACATAAAAAACTTTGAGAATTTCCCAAGGGCATTCTATTAATTATTTTAAGATGATTCCAACTCTCAAAAATCAAAAAATCAATTATACATAACAAACTCTAAGAACAAATTTATTTGGGTTACGGATCATTTATGGTGAAATTTTCACCTAAACTAGAGCTTATTTCACTAGAAAAATCATAACAAAATATAGCAAATTGACAAAATCATGAAACCACTTTTGTTGGCCTTGTTATTTAAATTCATATCTATATCATTTTTGTACATTAATATCATACAGACCCATGGCTTAATCAAAACCCCCACTTTAAGTGGTATTTGACACTTAAATCATAAAAGAGGATCCACACATGCCTTTCCATTACTTCCAACTACAACAAACTCAATCTATCAAGACCTACTTAATTTAATAATGTGTTGAATATTTTTTTGTTGTATTGTAATGATGCTTGTATGCCTTGTGTTGATGGTGGATTTGTTTGCTTGCATGTGCTATCCTTGAGGACTATAGTTACAATTATACCGGAGACTAATAGAAGACGATGGTTATTATATTATTGGATTATTATGGTACTCTAAGAACAAGGTAAGGGACATATACTGCCAGTTTGCTGATCTCGTGCAATCCACCTTCTTGCTCATAAGCCTTGTCCTACTGTTTTACTTATGCATGATTTATCTTCTGTTTTATGAAAACTACATTGTTTTACTATATGATTTTGTATATCTGGTAGTGGCTTGGCTCCTCCAATACCATTACACATTTGTACTGCTAAGTACAACCCCCTTGACGACACCTACTTGTTCCTAGTATGGTAGTTGGTGTGTAATACCATACCCCTTTTGAGACACTGTTTTAGCCGAAGCAAAACTAGAGGATGAGAAGACCCACAAAGAAGTTTTACAAATCTTTATGGAAAATCCTTGGTTAGCTTTCACTTACCAAGAGAAATTTGAGAAAGTAAAAAGGTTTCTGTTTTACAAAATGCTGAAAGAAAGATGGAGGAAAAATGTTTACAAAAACACACCTGGTTCTTTGCAGATTTAGCTATAACAACTTAACTCGTGCAACCACATTACTCTGGAATGGGACAGGGCTGGACTTTAAGTTTGCTACTCTGGTATGGGATTTCTCATAACTACTTATAAGGGATCATCTCCTTGTAATGCCGGGGTTCCTTTACAAAAATGGTCAACTGTTAGACAGTCACCTAGAGGAATTGTGAACTGCCCTCGGGAGCAGCCAGGCGATACTATGAGCCTCTAAATGAAAGTGCCCACTCTAGAGGAGTCGGAATGCGCTCCGGTTGGTCCTTGGTCTGGATGTCTTGGTGTTTTGGGGAACAACTCATAGGGTAGGGCCTATATTAGAGTGGCATCTGGAGACTCTTGATCGGTTACTTCACCGACGATCCGTAGGTGATCAGGGCAGGGTAACCGGATGATGTGGGTAAAGTGTACAACCTCTATAGAGTGTAAATCTATTCGAATAGCTGTGTCCACGGTTAAGGATGGGTTGGACAAACTACTATAGAGCGGTTATGGTTTTAATTTTATAAAGGACTTTGGAAAAGCAAAGGCTTTGGAAATGATTTGACCATGGGATGGTCAAAAAGGAAGGAAAGGAGTTTGGTCATGAGATGACCGGAAGGAAGAAACAAATGGCTGACCCAGTCCTAGTGTTTTTCCAAAACTCTTCAAAATGTTTTCAAATGGTTTTACAAAAATTCAACAAAGATATGTGGATGCTATATCTACAAGAGAAACTATTTTAGAAAATAACCTCTTATGGAGCCCTCCTAGTACCACAGCCATATTGCATATCCTATTGTTATTATTATTCTCTTAAGGTGGTTTGCGAGTACATTCAAAGTACTCACTGGCATTGTCCCTGGCTATTAACCTGGTCATATATCAAGAAGAAGGTGATGTTGACAACTATGTGAGTTAGGACGTTCTCCTAGTCAGTTGCCTGTAGGTTAAGGCATGGCTCGGGCTCCACACTTTATGAAGTTCCACTGATGATGATCAATGTAGCCATAATGGAAAATAAGGTATGGCATGTATCCGCTTAAGTAATGGATGTTTACTTTGATACTTGTCGGTTATGTGCCACGCCTAACTGATCATGGGATCGTGGTGTATGCATAACAGGGATTCTTGGGGATTACATCTGGGGGCCCCACACGAACCGATTAGGCTGGCGGCGGTAATGAAATCGCATCGGGTTATGAGTTCTTCAAAGGGGCCTTCAGTAAACACATCGTGAAAAAGCTCAAAGTCATGCTCACTGTTCTTGCTTGCCGACGCCATCGCAAGGCAGTGTCTGTATTTCATTGATTGGAGTTTCGCATGAGAGGGGAATCAATGGTGGAAACTGCCTGAGCGAGACGAGGAAGAGAATCTGAAAGCGGCATATGGTGGCAGCGGCAACGCGTGGTGCGGAAGGGGAAGACGTCGGGAAGAGAAGGGGAAGACGCCCTGGAGGGGGCGGGGGAATAGGCAAGGGGGAAAGCTGGATTAATCAACACGAGCATGCGCTCGTCAGCTACATTTAAAGGAGATGGTGACCCACCGACTCCCTACTCCCTAGTACTAGTAGACGTCTAGACGGTCGGAGTAGTTAATTTGGAGGAGATAGTGACCGTCCTGACTCCATAGTACTAGACGCCTAGGGTACTGGTTGTACTGTAATTTGGAAATCCGAGCTCTGTATTTTTATTTTACTTGCATGGATGAGCTCTATATTTTTATATATCTGTATTAGAGAATCACCTATGTATGTCGAAAACTTATCGATAAGATGGGTCACACATACTACACCATAAGCTAATTTATTGCACCACAATGTGTGTAGACAAACTTGACTATAAGTTAGGACCCACATTTAATATCTAACGACACACATCCTTTTGACTAAAATTAGTTTTATATTGCTATGTGTACTACTCCCTCCTTCTAGAAATATAAGATGTTTTAGCTTTGTGAGTCGAATGTATCTAGATATCTTTTAATGTATAGGTATATAGAGGTTCGGAGTGAACCTATACATAAAAAAGCATCTAGATACATTCATTTCACAAAGCTAAAATATCTTATATTTCCGAATGGAGGGAGTAGATATTATTATTTAGTGCTTGTGGACTACCCAAGGGCATCCACTATGTGCAAAAAACCACACCTTAAGTCATACAGTATGTGACAATGCTTGTAGTCTACCTTATGTATGAGGTGAAATAAGAGTTGTCCAGGGAATCACCTATGTATGAGGTGAACTTTAGCCATAAGGCGGCACCCACCTCTCTTGTAAAATCTTCCACTATGTATGTGAACTTTAGCCATAAGCTGGGACCCACATGTCTCATGCTACATACTCATGCATGAGAGGGAAGAGAGAGTAAATTATTTTCTATTGCTTGTGGACAAGCCATAAGCTTAAGGTCACCTACAAGCTTATGGATAACTCTTATTTCTTCCACTATGTATAAGGTAGACTACAAGCACTGCCACATACTGTTGGACTTAAGGTGTGGTTTTTTGCACATAGTGGATGCCATAAGCTTATGGGTTGTCCATAAGAAATAGAAAATAATTTACTCTCTCTTCCCTCTCATGCATGAGTATGTCGGATGAGACATGTGGGTCCCAGCTTATGGCTAGAGTTCACCTTATACATAGTGGAAGATTTTACAAGAGAGGTGGGTCTCGTATTATGGCTAAAGTTCACATCATACATAGGTGATGCCCTAAGCTTATGGGTCACCCTTGAGTTTTTTGGCTTGTGGACAAGCTCCACTATGCACATGGATAGCTCTTAAGGTGTACTTTTTGGCTTACGGTGTGGTTTATTCACACATAGTGGTAATGAAGTTGTAGGTCATTTTACAGAAAGGACCAGAAGAAAACAAGAAGACACAACCAGGTCCCACAAAATTACAATAAGCACCTTGCAAGGATTCGTCAGAACGCGGTCGAGTCGCTGTAAGAACGAGCTATGTATTTTCTTTGTCAATTCTATGCCCATGGAAATCTAGTTTGGCAAGCAGCTACACTTTTAGTCCCGCTTCTTACATCCAGGGTCCAAAATAGTCTCACATCTTGTAAATGGGGCAAAACTAGTGTCATGAGAATGACCACGGCAGTCACTACCAGGGGTAGCGATTGATAGGATTGAGGGCAAGAGCGGGCGTCCATCTGTGGAGCGAGATGAGGGTTGAGACACGTGAGTTTACCCAGGTTTGGCCCCCCGCAGTGTAAATACCTACTCCTGCTAGATTGTATTGCCGGCGAGTGAGTTACAGGGGTGGCGAGCTTGACGGCTAGGCAGGAAGTCGCTCGGATGGGGTGTATGATGGAACGTAAGTACAGAGAGTACCCTAGGGAGGTTTATGTAGGAGGGTACATTGTTAGGGTTTAAAGATATCTAGCCGAGTTAGTTAAGGACTCAGAGGGTTTGAACTAATCTGACTGGGCTTCTGCTATGCTTCTGGGCCTCCAGCTTCTAGTCACCAGGCTCCTTCTCAGTCACATTCCAGTCGTCGTCCTGCAGGCCCACTCAAAACATCTTGTTGGGTATACCCCATTCAGCATATCCGCATTAGTAGTCCCTGATGCCAACGTTGGTTCTGCACAGGTGTTTTTTTGGCAGTCGGAGTAAGCGAGTCCAATTTGGACGCCCAATCGAATCGACGATCGAATCGCTTGATGAAGGAGGAAATATCTCCGTCAGGTCTTCAGTCACAGCATTATCGAGTAGAGTTATGTTTGAGCCGCCCCACATTATCGAATGGACAAGGAACACTGACCGCAAGTCGAGGTAATGAAATTGGACCGTCAAGTAGGTCGAACTAGCCGTTGGGTAATCCAACGGTAACTTCAGCGTAATTATCGTGAGGTAACGGCTAACCTGATATTAGCGGGTAGCGATCCCCTTATAAGAAGAATGGCAAAGGGAGAAACGAATCTTTGCATTTCTCCATTCCTACACACTCCCAGTCTCCAGACCCGCTCCGATCCAAAATCTCCGCTCACAATGACTTCCTTCCCACATCCATGGCGCCTCCCAAAGATCTCTGGGGCAAATCCAATTGCACCGTAGTCGCCTTGAAGTCCTTTCAGGACATGGGCATCCTCTGCAAGGAGAATTGGCGGATCCCCGCGCCGGGCAAGACGGAGACGAAGCCTCGCCATGGTGAATTCATCTACTTCTAGAGCCAATAATAAAGAAGGCTAGGTTTCCCGATGTCGCTCTTCTTCCGGCAATCTTCGTTGCCTTCTACGAAAGTTACCTCGGGTGCCATCCTTACTTCCCCTTGTGGCTGGAGTTATTCCATGGCCGCTTGGGATGCATGGGGACTGGCGGCCCCATTCTGGCGGCAGGTGGAGTTCCATTCTAGCTGAAGCCCAAGGCCACCTTCATGAAGCTTCTGCTACCGAAGAAGGCCGCGAGCGTATGGAAGAAGAGGTGGTTTTATGTGAAGGAGTCTACGCCTGACGGTGAGGTGGCACTCCCAATGTACACCACCGAGAGGATAGAGCCGCGCCGGTTGTCGGCAACCGTGCTTCCCGAAGACCAGAGGATGGTTGTCGAAGAAATGTTGACGCGAATCAAGGAGCCGAAGAAGGTGGGCCTAGAATCCATCAATTTGTACAACTACTGGCTTGGGCGGCGGTTGGTCCCTCTGGCAACCCGAGCCCAATGGATGTACTAGTACACCGGCAAGGATGATGCCACGAAGTTGTGTAAGGAGGTCTAGGATGCTGACGATTTACATTGCCACGTTGAAGAAGATTACGGACGCGGAGAATACCGACCCGAAGGCCGGGCTCGCTCCATATACCGCGACCGGGAAGCGTCAGGCTCCCACAGTAAGGTTTCTTTCTTATTTCTGCTAGTCACAATTTTCGTAGTCATAGTCCTTGCAGTCGTGGTTTTTACTTGTTCTGATCACCTCTCTGCCTCTTTTCTGTAGTTTCAGGTGCTAGAAAATTGGCTTCCTCCTCTAGACGAGGAGGTCCCTTCTGGCCTTGAAGAAGGGGTGGTGGAGTCCTCCGACAGTGAAGACGAGGTGGCGAAGGTCGCCGCGCCTGTGCCCGTGGCTCACAAAATCCACGGGCAGAAGCAGCGCGTGATCGAGGTGAGTCACAGCCTCAAAGAGCGCGACAGTGACGAAGGCATTGTGTAGGAGAACAACTCTCACCGCGTGGCAACACCAGTGAGGCTCACGCCGAAGGTGAAGTCGCTCGTGAAGAGGGCAATGACAAAGCAGAGGTCACCGACTCGGTCAGTGGTGGCATTCGAGTCGTCGGACGAGGAGCCTGGCAACGAGGAGGGTGAGGTTACGACCAAGATTCCATGGGACATTGCTCCGATGAAGGAATAAAGGGCAGAAGATGTGGTGGTGGAATAGGCGTTCCCGCTCACCATGATCGAGCCGACTGCATCAGCGATCTCGGAACCAGGGGATGCTGAACATATGGGGTCGAAGTCCCCACTGCCAGAGGAGGCGCCCGTGTCGCTCGGGCCCGAGGTTCCTGCAACCATGAGCTCGACATCGAAGAAGCCCATGGTCTCGTGGGCCGCAAGTGTTTTTGAAAAGGGGCTCTCATGCAAGTTGGGCCCGTAGCTGGAGAAGACTGCCCACATTAGCAGGGCACTACGCTCTCTCCCCATCGCTAAGTAAGTATGATTTTCTCTTTTTCGTGCTTCGATGCTTTCTTGTGTAATTGGCTCACTGATTGTGGTGATTTCGTAGGTCCAGTGCCAAGAAGATTGGTCGCCCCTCGGTGGCCAAGATTCTGCCAGTTGACACCGAGGCGAGGGTTGACCCTTCCAAGAAGAGGAAGGTCGACCCGCTGGAGGCGGATGGGGCCTTCTTGAACGGGCCGACCATGTCGATGCCCCATACGGTGAATGGCCAGGTGATGGGGATGGTCTTGAGTGCCAAACCAGTGATGTGCGTCTGGTAGGCGTACTTCTGGCACCCAACACAACATTGGACAATGTCGACAGCGTCGACGTGCGTGGTGAGTTAGTAGAAGTTGTGTTGCATGGCCTTGGCGACTAGCGACCTAGCGCCGGCGTGGTGGCCTCAATCTCCGGCGTGGATGTCTTGGAGGATCTTGCGTCCTTCTTTTGGTTGTACACAGCGCTGGAATACGCTAGTCATGTTGCGTTTGTGGAGCTCGCCGTTGATGATGACGAAGGATTTGCAGCGGCACACGATCATTTGCGCCTCCGTCTCATCGGTAGGGAGGACCTTGTGCTCGAGGAAGGTAGTGTATGGTGCGGTCTAGTCACTGGGCTCCATGATCATTGCGACCAGAGCGAGCTCGGCCTGCAGGGGTATCCCGGTGTCAATTTCCTTGGGCGGGGAGACCGAAGGCTTGTTGATGATGTCGAGGAAGACACCCGGAGGTGGCGTTTGGCAGGCCGATCCGATGCGGAAGAGAGTGTCCTTCTCCTCATTCTTGCGCCTATCGATCCAGTCGACAGAGTAGCTGGTGAAGTGACCCCCCAACTAGTCCACTGCTTGGCGGTATGCTATCATGGTGGGGAGACGGCGTCGTAGGTCCTGGTGACTTCTGCAGCGACTAGGTCAGAGTTGTTGTAGCACCATAGGCGATTGATGTTCATCTCCTTGGCAGCCCGCATGCCATGGAGGAGGGCCTTGTACTCAGCCATGTTGTTGGTGCAGGCGTGAAGTCGAGGTGTAGCATGTATTGGAACTTGTTGCATTTGGTGGAGGTGAGTATGATCCCGGCCCCCGCACCGTCCGCATTCTTGGACCCGTCGAAGTGGAGCGACCAGTAGTGGAGATAGGGCAACTTCTACAGCTGATGTGCTTCTTCCAAGTCGACGAGGAAATCAGCCAAGGTTTGCGACTTGATCGCCTTGCGTGGCTCATACTTGATGTTGTGGACGCTGATTTCGACAGCCCACATAGCGACTAGCCTAGTCGCCTCGCGATTGCGGATGATGTCCTGCAGTGGCGCGGAGGAGACGACCGTGATGGGGTGCTCCCCGAAGTAGTACGGGAGTCATTGTTGAGCTCTGAAGACCGCATACACCACTTTCTGGTACTGCGGGTAGCGCTGCCTTGAGTCTGTTAGGACCTCGCTGATGTAGTAGAGTGGGTGTTGTATAGGGCGTTCCTTGCCCTCTTTTGGTCGGTCGACGACCATCATAGCACTGACGACTCGAGCGGAGGTTGCGACGTAGACGAGCATTGGCTCTTTGTCGACTGGGGCGGCGAGTAGTGGTGCCATGAGCAGCAGTTCCTTGAGCGCCTTGAGCGCGTTGTCCGCTTCTTCGTCCCATTGGAACATGGGGTTCTTGCGCATGAGGCGGTAGAGGGGCATCACCTTCTCGCCAAGGCGAGAGATGAAGCTCCTGAGAGCCGTGACTCGCTCGGCCAACTTCTGGATGTCGCGCAGGCACTCAGGTTTCCTGAGCCGCGTGATGGTGTCGATCTTGGTGGGGTTCTCCTCAATGCCTCGCTTGGAGACCACGTACCCTAGGAGCTATCCGGTGGGCACTCCGAAGGTGCACTTCCCTGGGTTGAGCTTGATCTTGTACCTCCGTAGATTCACGAAGGTCTCGGCCGGGTAGGCGAGCAGTTCCCTCTGGCGAGTGGATTTTACCACCATGTTGTCGATGTAGACGTGGATGTTGCGGCCAATTTGACTCGCAAGGCACTCATGCGTGCACTGTTGATAGGTTGCGCTGGTGTTCTTGAGGCATAACGTCATGGCAGTGTAGAAGAAGGCGCTGAATGGCGTGATAAAAGGAGTCTTCTCCTCCTTCTTGACCGCCATTTTGATCTGGTTGTAACCAGAGTATGCATCAAGGAAGCACAGCGACTCCGATCCCGCGGTCGAGTTGATGATCTGATCGATGCATGGTAGGATGAACTCCTCCTTTGGGCAGGCGTTGTTGAGGTTGGTGTAGTCAATACACATTCTCCAGGTGTTGTTTTTCTTCAGAACCAGGACTGGGTTTGCCAGCCACTTGGAGTACTTGATTGGCCGAATGAAGCCTGCAGCGAGTAGACGCTGTACTTCTTCGGTGATTACTCGGCGGTGCTCTTCACTGAAGGGCCGTAGCGACTTCTTTACTGGTCGCACTTTTGGGTCGGATTTGGGTTTGTGCTCAGCGAGTTCCCTCGGGACAACAAGCATGTCTGATGGTTTCCATCCAAAGATGTCACGGTTCTCACGCATGAACCTGATCAATGTGCTTTCCTATGCGGGAGTCATGTTTGTCCCGATGGTCACCGTCTGGCTAGAGTCGCCCGGGACAAGCTCGATAACGCGAGTGTGCGTGGCCGCCTAGAAAGATGTTCCCCCCAGAGGTGGGTTTCTTCAGAATGGTGGGGTCGTCCTTGTCGTTGTTGCTCGCATATTTTGCAAGCACATCCACGTGGTTGGTTTCTGCGGTGATGACAGTGTCGGCGAGCTTGGTGCCTTTGTCCTCGCACTCCACAGCCATGTCGAGGTCATCGTGGACAATGATGATGCCGCTTGGCCCAGGGAGCTTCATCATGTTGTAGGCGTAGTGTGGGGTCGCCATGAATTTGGAAAACGCCTGGTGCCCTAGGACGCAGTGGTAGGGACTGTGGAAGTTCATCAGCTCAAAGACGATCCGCTCGGTGCAGAAGTTCGCTGGTGTGCCGAAGGTGACTAGTAGCGTCACTTTTCCGATTGGGTACGCCTTCCAACTAGGGACGATGTCGTGGAAGATGGTGAGGATCGACTCGATCATCGACTCTAGGAGGTGTAGCCTCTTGAACGTGTCCAAGTACATTATGTTGATGGAGCTTCCACCCTCCATGAGCGTCTTGGGTAGCCAGTAGTCGGCCACTTTGGGCCTGACCACCAGGGCGACTCGCCCCAGATATTCGATCCTGGGCGCATGGTCTTGGCGACTCCAGGTGATGCTTTGCTCGGACCAGTTGAGGAAGCGGGGAATGTCCACCTGGGTCACCGTATTGACGGCGACTGCACGGGCAAGCACCTTCTTCTCGCGTTTGGTGACGAGCCTAGTGAAGGTGTGCAAAGTGCTGACGGCGTTGCCGAATCCGTCGGTGTTGCCATTGTCCCTTGGCGGGTTGTTGTTGGGGTCCTCTCTTGCTAGCCTCACCTTCTCAATCTCCTTCAGAGAATGGCAGTTTGCGGAGGCGTGAGTGGCAGGCTTCCCCTCCCTACTTTGGTAGACACAGGGCTGGTTGAGGAGGGCGGCGGGGTCCAATTTCACCCTTGCCGTGTTGTTGGCGCGGTAATTTCTGTTGTCGCGGCGGAAGTTTTTCAGGTGTCGTTGCCTGTAGGTGGCGTTGGCGACAAAGTTGACTCGCCCATCATCGTGGGGCTTGGTGGTGAGGCGAGTGTTGCTATACGCATGTCGCGCTATCGCCTGGTGTCGTTGCCACTAGCGCGGTGTCTTCCCCCAACTCATCATCGGAGTCTTCGTTGGGGTCCTCCTCCGTGTAGCATTTGGCAATCTCGAGGAGGTCGGGGATATTATCGGGCGTCTAGTAGACCCTCTTGATCTTCGCGACCAGGGACTTGTACCGGCACGCGTTCTTGAAGTAGTGGATCGCCGTGTCCGGGTGAATGCCGAAAGCGTTGATCCATAGCTCCTGCCACCTCTGAATCCAGTGGCGGGTTGACTCGCGCTATCCCTGGATGTAGCGCTCTAGGTCCTCAATGGTGGTGGCATGGGTGTAGGAGCCCTCTAAGTGCCTGACGAATGCGTCGCGCATCTCCTCCCACAAGTCGATGCTATCTACGGGGAGGATGTTGATCCATTTCCTAGTCGCTCCCTCCATCATCAGGGGAAAATAGCGAGCGGCGAGTAGGTCGGTGTGGCCAACGATTCCCATCGCCATCAGGTATGTGTCCTTCCCTACCGTTGGATTGTACGTTGGATCATACTTCTCGATCTCCTTGGGCGCTTTAAATTTTGTGGGGTACTTCTCGCCTCGGATCATTGGTCCAAAGCATTGAGGGTCGACTCGGCTGAGCGAGCCCCTTGGCTCGTGGTGGCCGCGGTTGGTGAGGGTGTGCCTCGGTTCATTGCGTTGGCACGCCCGCCAGGCCTAGTTATTGACGATATGCATTCGTACGTCGATGGTTTGGCCGTTGGCGGAGACCGTGTTGTTCGAAGGTCACGACTCGTTGGTGGAGAGTGCAGGGTTGGCGGCCCCATGGTTGGAGCTGCAGGGGATCGGGCGGTGGGCAGTTGAGGGTGTTGGCGACAGTTGGATGACCTCTTGAGGCCACCCTGCTTCCCGATGAGAGGGAGTACATCCGGCCCCGCGACTTGCTGCTCAACGACCCTGGCGAGTAGGGCCTTGGCATACTGGACCTGCAGCGTGCCCTCTCCTTAGATGTCGAGGTTGGCGACTGCAGCTAACGTGTCCCACGATGACGTTGTCCATCGGGGTGGAGTACAGCGGGAGCCCGTTGGTGTCGTGGGCTTGCGGCAAGATGATGATCCACAGCTGGTCTGGCAGAGGCATGCGACCTATGGGTGGCGGTGGGGCTCCAGTCGTAGGCTCCCCAGGTGGTGGGCGGTTGGTACCATCGGACGACGCATTTTCGCAGAGCTCACGCTCGGCCACGCATGCGGGGTCACGCTCATTGTTGAAGTTCAGGACGCAGCCCTGGACATTGGAGTGCAGGAGAGTCCTGATGCGGCGTTTATGGTAGAGCGACAGCTCCTGTGCTGTTTCTTGCTCGAGGTGGAATTTCTCACGCTCGGCCTGCTCCCTACGTGATGCCTCCTCTAGTCGTAGGCGGGCTTGTTCGACCTACGTTGCCATCCTGGTCGGTGGGATCGGCATGGAGAAGGTATGTGACAGGGCGCGCATTGAAGCGATTGGATCTGGCACGAAAGTCCTCAGGGGACTCTGATTCGGAGTCGAAGTAGAAGATCTCGAGGATGGAGGGGTCCTCGAAATCCTCAGGGTTGGAGACTCGCGTGATGGAGTCCTCGTGCAAAGTGGCGGTGATGGATCGGCCGACCAAGGCAGGGGTCGCCAAATATGCGTCGTCATGGAGAGCCACGTCGTCTGCGGCAGCGTAGGTCCCAGCCGTGTTGCGGGTGGCCGAGTCGTACTCGGTACTAGGCGGTAGATGGAGCGGATTTGTCCCTTTGAGAGCACGTCGCGGTGCGGTGGCGATCCGCCGATGATCATCATTCCCTCCAGGTCGATGGCATCTGTGAAGCCAACAAACAGGTTGATGGTGCCCACCGGCATCACCGCGATGTCCGTGATCGGGCGCGACACTGGGATGTAGGTGTTGGGCAGGATCTGGAGGATCCCGCCGCTGGCGATCATACGGCTAGTGGCGATCAGCCGATCGATTTCCGAATAGGGTCTCGCCGCAGAACTCAGGCCAAACCGGCCATGCCCCACGGTGGGCACCACTACCGTGGGAATGACCACGACAGTCGCTACTAGGTGTAGCAATTGATAGGATTGAGGACAAGAGCAGGCGGCCATCTGCGGAACGAGATGAGCGCTGAGACACATGAGTTTACCCAGTTTCGGCCCCTGTAGGGCAAAGACCTACTCCATCTAGATTGTATTGTTGGCGAGTGAGTTATAGGGGTGGCGAGCTTGGCGGCTAGGCAACGAGTTGCTCTGATCGGGTGTATGATGGGACATAAGTACAAAGAGTACACTAGGGAGGTTTGTATAGGGGGTACCTCGCTAGGGTTTACAGATATCCAGCCGAGTCAGTTAAGGACTCAGAGGGTTTGACCTAATCCGACTAGGCTTCTGCTACGCTTCTGGGCCTCCAGCTTCTAGTAGCCAAGCTCCTTCTGAGTCGCATTCCAGTTGTCGTCCTATAGGCCCACTCGCAGAGGCCTTGGCCCACTCGAAACGTTCTTCTTGGTATACCCCATTCGGCATATCCCCATCAACTATCCCCACACATTGCACCCCGGGTGCAGTTTAGTATATTTCAAACGAATTGGATGAAATTTGAATGAACTGAGCGAATTTGACCGTGTTGAGTGGTCCTTACCGTGCAATTTTGTGGGTTAGTCCATACTAGTAAGTTGCACCTACCTTGCACGTAGGACTCAGATAATAGAAGTATGACATATCATCACTATAAAATTGTAATAGATAAAGCTCGAAAAAATAATTATACTTCTGAGCCAGATCCATAAAGTATTGGGTGTAATCTGGTTCTTGTGCTTTATATAATGTAGATTTCAACCTTTATTAGCTACTTTGGTAACATGTGTTTGAGGTTTGTGCATAAATTTCATTGTGCTAAATATTATCAATAGAATCTTCTAGATCCCATAATGAAAAAGAACATACAACTGCTAGCAATGTTGGAATTTGACAATCTTTATTCAATGACCAGTGTTCAAAGTTCTTTGTACACTATATAGTTGTAAGATGTAAGATAAGATAAAAAAAGCGAGGCGAGGTAATTTATGGGCCACGCAACGCATCGTTGTTTATAGAAAAGCCCATGTGCTGAAGCTAAAATCTTAGAATTTGACATGATATGTGAACATCATGTGTCCATGTGCTCATCGAACGTACTTCGCAATGCTCAAGTTATATGGTCACGTATAAAACAATTGATGCATATGGATTATGAAGTGTATAAGAAAAGAATCAAATTTGTTAAGATTTTAGCTAACATGAAACTAACATGAAATATTGAGTGAAATGCACACATGTGCAGTTTTAGTTAACTTGAGCATTGCAAAGGATAGTGTTCAGCCAAGATAAAACGACATTAATCTATGCAAAAGTTCTACATGAACTTTCAAAAGCAATAGAAGTCGTGGAAGGACACCACTTATAGGTCGATACTATTTTACTATCTCAATGACAAAAAGGTGTGTTCAGGACAGTAAACGTGTACGAATTTGGTCAAATACGCTAAAATTTGTTTGAAATATATTGATTTTCACCAGGAATGCATGTTTTGGGATTGATTTTGTCCACTTTGCAATATATGGGACTAATTTGTACCCCGGGTGCGACAAGTGGAACTAAAACTATATTTACCATGATCTTTGGCAACAAACAAGTTATACAAATCCTCTAACTTATACTGTAGAAGAAAAGTTAGAGAAGTCGTAGGATCCTAACTTTCCTTCTCCCAAACAATACAATTAAGGCCTAAATGTCGTAAACTTAATTTGTACTACCTCCATCCTAGAGCTTAAGGCTTATAATTTTTTCAAAAGTCAAACTATGTGAAGTTTGACCAAGTTTTTATAAAAATATATTAATATTTATAATACAAAATTCATATTGTTTGATACATCATGAAACATATTTTCACATGGTATCTATATAATATCATACGTAGCAGTTCTTAAGATTTTTTTCTAAAAGTTTGGTCAAAATTTTCGTAGCTTAACTTTTAAAAAAATTATAAACCCTAAGCTCTGATACGGAGGGAGTATAATGCAAATCTATGTTACTTCCTCCATACTAGTTTATTGGGCTAACACATACTTTTTTCTAAAAGTTTGATCAAACTTTCCATAGCTTGAGTTTTTCAAAAAAACTCAAGCTTTGGGATGGATGTAGTATGTAGGTACGTAGTCCATTAAACCGGTATATAAGTAGTAGTATGTAGTATTGAGTTACTATTACGTACAAGCCAAATTATGATGTAATAAAATTTAGTCTCGCCTTTTTATATTACATATAATAATTAATTGTAGATTATAATGAGGTAATTAAGCTACAGCACACTGCCTTTCCTTTTTTCTTTTTCCTAACGTTAGAGGAGCCGGTTGCACAATGTATACTACTCTGTACTATAGAAGTATCACATGTTCAAACTTAGAAAGTTTCAGTTTGACAAAATGTTGGATGCATTGAGCTTTACAAAGGCCAGGTGACTAACAATAGCAAAAGGAGCGAGAGGAGGAAAACAAATTGTATCATCCCAACTATATAAGTTATGAGTACCCAGAACCAATGCCTCACATTATCTCTTCTTGAGCAACAAGAGCCATCGTCAGGGCTATCTGAAGCCAATAAGATGAGGCACGAACCACATGGACGCATGTGTGCTAAACTTGTCGGCTCCTACTATCGCAGGTTCTGATACTGACCAGTTAGAAATGGGTAGACAAATTCAATGCACCGGCATATAGCTAGTCTCCGAAACTTAGGTGATTAGAACCAATGTACACATGAAGCCTAACCTCCAGAACAGTATGTGCTTTGTATGAGGGTCATGTATCACACCATTATTCACAAGCGCAATAAGGCGATGATTCAGACCCAAGAAGAGAGAAACATGTCGACGATGGCTTTGAAGCCACTCCAGCTCGGGAAGGTCGCGGTGGTAACTGCTTCATTCTATGTTGGGCTACCACCCTCTAGAAGATATGGCACCAAAGTAATGGATACACTTTGAATGTCCTACCTTGGTGACTAATCTTCTCCTTGGAAGTGGTCCGCTTGCCCCAGACGTGTATCCACATTAGTGCTGGCCTAAAATAAGCTAGGAACCAGCGCGGGTGAGACTCTACGCAGTCACAATCTAAGCCGTCGACATTGTCGTTTGGCACAATGTGCTCATCCTCGTATATTATTGGGACCTGCACACCTTCATAGGATCTGCATCAATAGTGTCCAGTCCATACAAGAGACAATAAATGTAACATCCCAAACCTTCAATCCAAGCTTATCAAGATCAAATCAATCAAATTTGGGGTTAACAAAAACTTTTTCAAAGTTAAAATGAAAGCATTTATATATGTGTGCATTTAAAATAGGAGTTATTTTAAATTGCCATAATTGAGTGATCCAATGCTTGTAAAATGTTTCTTAGGTGATTTAAACATCATCTGCATCATTCCCAAGCTTTTCCTTAAAAAATCAAATCAAAAAGAATTAAAAAGGAGGAATGGTCATGTTGGCAAATTTAACTCTCATGCCTACTTTGGCTTGTCCTAGTACTCAAAACTTAACAAAAACAATTCTTGATATTTCTAACCCTTGCTAGTACACGTAATGAGGTACCAAGGCCCACCTTTTGATCCGCTAAAAACATTCTATTAACTATTTTAAATGACTGTTTAAAATTGAATCTAATGCATATGCATAGATCACCCCTATTTCAAAACCCATCTTTTTGAGATCCACTTTCAAAACCCTTGCAACCAGAGACTACCTATCACTAGTGGAGATCACTCAAAAAATTTAAAACCAAAATTCAAAACTTTCTTTCATGCGACCATTTAATCAAACACTTGGCATGCATAATCTCTCCTCTAATCCTAGCTCACTTTTTACTATAGGGTTTTGCCCCCAATTGATCCCCATTTAATCCCCTTGTCCCCTCTTAATCTAACCAGAGCCTAACCAGCATCTCCCCTACCCCCTAGCTGCACTGCCATGCTATGTCGAGCACCACCTCGCCGGCCGACAGTGCAATCGTAGCAGCAGCCCTCTCCAGCCTCTCTCCTCATGTCTAGCAACTTGCTTGTGGTCCACCTCCACCGCCCAACCAGCCCCAGGACAGAGACAGAGGGCAGAGCGGCCAGGAACCGCCGCGCCCGGAGCTGGTCGAGCATGCCGACGCTGCCCCCAGAGCACGCCCTGTCCCAGCTCGCACAGACCGCCCCTTGGCACCAGCCCGCGCCCACCGCTCCGCCTCGACCTGGAGAACACCCTAGACATGTACCCGTTCGCCGCCCAAAGCCTCACAGCCACCTTTCGCCATGGACACTGCCGCTTCTGCGCGCAGAGCGCCACCTCGCCCCGAACGCGTGCCACCGCCCCTACGGCCGCATTTAAGTTCTAGAGCACCGCCAGGGAACCGCCCATCGATCGCCACCCCCAACCATGCCTCTACCTCAGCGTATCCATGTCGCCACCGTCGACCGCCCATCCCGCTCGGTCTCACCGTCGGGCCTATAAAAGGAGCCCTCCCCAGCCTCTCCACTCCACACCATTCCACTCCCCTCACCTCTCTGAACCTTCCCCACCTCTAGCTGGAGCAAGGCGAGCTCTGCCTTGCCGGAATTGGAGCCGGAGCAGCCGCGGCAGGAGGATAAGGGCACCGTGGATTTCGACCACCCCAAGCTCCGCCGCGACCACGCCTCGCCTCGCCGTCATCTTCCACGTCGTTTGCCTGCCTCGCCGACCCCGCCGGAGCCCTGGTACGCCCCCAGTAGACCCCCACCGAGCCGCTAGAGTTTGAGCTCGTCGGCGACTTGTTCGTCGTCGACGACCACCCTCAGCCGTAGATCTAGCTTCTAATCCTACGGCCCACAGCGTGCGTACCATTTCGCGTGTTAAGTGCCGCTGACAAGCGGGACCCCCTGTCAGCTGAGTCCCGCGCCGCGGAGCGCCACTGGGCCGGCCTATTTTCTTTTCCCGCGCTAGCCCACACATTCAAATCTGGATTTTTCTTTTTAGTTAAATCTAGTTTCTGTCCACTATTTCAAAATTTAATTCTGTGAGTTTGACAAATCCAAATTGCATGAAACTAATTTTTCCTGAAAGGTATGGAAGTAATCTATTCAGGCCTGTTGGATTTAATTCAATTAGAGTTATAGATCTCTCCTAATAAAAATAAGAAGACAGGAGCATTTGCAACTTGCAACATTTTTATAAAATCAACCAAGTTAGCTTTTGAGTTGATTCAGACTCTCAAAAATCACATTTCACCATATCTATCCAAATATGTAATAATATTAAGGTTTACATGCAGTGACTATGTACTAGTACCAAAACAATGCTATATAGGCATTTCTATTCACTTTAAATCATTTACTAATGGACTTGAACCAAAGTAATGTTGATCCAACCTTTAAATTTCATTCCCACATGTTAGAATATGTGGTGAGGACATGTGTCCACATGATCCCATATTTTGGTGGTTAATATTAAATATTAGTTAATTTTTCAATGAGCAGAAATTACTTTTCTAAAATAAAAAGGATGAAACTATTGAATTAAACTTGTGATGGTTGTGATGATAATATATCATCAAAGGTGTGATTTAGAATGCCACTTAGCCTATTTAAGTATTGTTTGGCAATTGTGCAATCCCTATGTATTTATAGATCATAGTACCAACCAAGCTCTCGAGGAGGAGGAGTTCTACCAAGAAGAAGAAGAAGAAGAAGAAAACTTCAACCACTGCAGCAACCAAGGCAAGCTACTATTAGCAAGCTAGCACTATCCAAGATTAACCCTTGCAAATTAGTACTGGCAATTGTAGTACTTAACAAACTAGAATCAAACTAGATGGTTTAGCAAAGATGCCCTAAGCATGCTTTCATCACACTCCCTTTTGACTATTAATACCCCAAGTCTTAGTTACAAGTTTACCCTTCTTAGGTTATACAAAGTCCTTTACTTGATTTGAAGGTAGCATAAAAAGTATAAAACTTGACCTACTTAGAACCCTTTAGATGTCATTCTATGGCATGAGATTGAACCCATCTTTACCACCTTAGTGAACACTCTTAACTTAGTAGTTTAGAGTAGATCACAAACTTGAGTCACTTTAGATGGGAACACTTGGTGAAAATGAATTATGAAAACCTTAGAATGATGAGTCATTCTATTGAGATGTTTTGACATGTGTTGAGAAACACAATTGGTTGAGGATGATGAAAATGTTGAGGCATGAGCCTTAACCCTTTTATAAAACTGATGGTTGGATTCGGATGCGATACCATTCCAAATTTACCATACAACCACACTACCTGAATTGGGTAAGGCTTAGCTGGAAATTTATATGCATTAGTATTAGTTCCCTCACGGGAGAGGTCTGAGCTGAGGCTACCTCTCAATGTTGTCCACCTATGCAGTGCCCAAGATGACTGATGGTCATGGTTGGGAGGCCATGCTCATAGGAGAGGTGCTTATAATAGGGTGTGTAAAGGGAAGGTTATGTTTGATTTATCTGCATACTAAGTATGATGATTTAGGGTTATCCCTGACAGATGTATCGAATCTTGTGGTGAAAGTGTACCACCTCTGCAGAGTGTCAAACTATTCGAATAGCCGTGTCCGCGGTTATGGACAGTTGGAATGGCCATACTATTTCTTTGTGAGATGTTTTCTAAATACTTTGGAAAGAATGATGAATCTTGATTTGACCACAACAGGGTTGTGTTTATGACAATAGTTTCCCCAACTTAAGTGATTTGAGAACTTTAATTTATCTTTCTTTGCTTCAGAACTTAGCTTAGGTTTCAAACTTATCTTTATAGTTTAACTTAGATTTAGCACTTTAACTTAGAAGTTTATACTTGTTAGTGGTAGTTTGCGAGTACTTAAATAGTACTCATGGCTTTTGTCCCTAGCTATTATCATGGCCAGACTATGAAGGAGACTATCAAGATGATGGCCAACAGGACATCTATGATAACTAGGACCATCTGCCTTCGTCAGCATTGCCTGTGCCCCTGAAGATGGACCCCACCACTACGCTCATCTTTTATTTCCGTTGATTGTTGTATTAAGACTGGATCATGAGATCCTTATTTTGTAAGACCTTATGTATGGTTTGTAATGGATGATGTAATGTGATATCCAATCCGTTATGTCTCGTGAAAATGGTAATCCTGGGATTGCGAGGTATGGCATAAAGGGCATCTGGGATTAAAAATGCGGGTGTTGACAAGTTGGTATCAGAGCCATCCTGACCATAGGAGACCCTAGTTAGAATGGACGTAAAACAAAAACTTAGTTTCAAAACCAAAGTGAGTATTTATGAAAAGCAATCTCCTCTCTTACCCTTGGGAGTTCTTCCTTCTCAAAAATTCATGTTCCTCAAAACTCTTATACTAGTACTAGAAATTTGACACACTTGATCACTTCTCTAACTTCCTCATCCTTAATTCTTGTAGATGGAGACTCAGTTCCGCAAGTTTTACCAGTTGGGAAACGGAGGTCAGCTGATCTTCGACAGGGATCTGGATTCACTGTTGGAGTTACTGGGACGCCCGCACCCGGAGTTTCTTGGAGCTCAACTTCCAGTACCCCCAGGAGGAGACCTAAAGTGGCTAGTCACCACAGATCTTAGAGGAAGCATTGAAGCACCAACTTCTGGAAGAATTCAGTTCTCCGTGAGAGAGAACAACTTGCTAGATGGATTAGCCAGGGCAATGCATGAAGCTCTCGCACGTCTATGTGCCTCAGCGTCAACAAGACCCAAGGAACCCGTTTTTCTCACTATGCAAGACGTGACTTCATGGGAGTGCTAATGGAAATGCCGGGCCACCCCGAGTTGAGGCGTCAAGTGGAGAACCTTGACTTCTTGCTTCACGACAGACAGCAGGAACTGGACAATGCCAGAGAGTTAGCTAACCAGAACCGTGCCATTGCCGACCAGAAGGCCCAGACATTCGCACTGCTTGTCCAAGACCGTCAGTCTCTTCGCCGCCAGCGTGCCAAGAAGGATCGCACCATTGCCCGTCTTTGCAAGAAGGTGGCCGAACTTGAGAAGACCGTGAAGGAGCAGGAAGCTCAGCTTGCAGCAAAAGAAGAAGAAGATGAGGGTGAAGACATCCAGGGAGACAAGGATTCTTACCTCAGCAACGATGATGAATTTCTGGAGGAGGATGCCGTGGACTTCTACACTGATGATGAGGACTCCGACTTCATCGACGATGAGTAGATGCACTAGAGCACTATCGTAGCCTGAGATGTATGATCTAGTTGTATCGTAGCTTGCAGAATGGTTCTTCAAACCATCTGTTTTCCGTTTGATTGGTGTGGTGTGTGTTGTATCGTGTGCTTGCTTGCATGAATGAAAATGAAGTTAGTTGAAAAACCTGAGTTTAACTCAAAGTTTTAGCTTTGAAAACCCCAAACCCATGAACCTTAGAGTTTCCCTCTTACCTCTATATCTATCTCAATCCTCGGATGACTCGTGGAAACCAAGGAGGGAGCAGCTCATCGCAGGACCCAATGCTGCAGATCTTGCAGAATCTCATCACAGACCGTGAAGCAAGCAGGGCAGAACGCCAAGCCAACTTAGCAACACTTCAACAGATCGCCCAGATGGCTCTCAACAACCAAGGACATGGAAATCGGGACCAGCATGGATCCAAACTCAAAAAAATTCAGAACATTAATCCCCCAATCGTCAACCAATCTGAGAACCCACTAGATGCTGATGACTGGTTGCAGACCATGGAAAACAACCTTGAAGTTGCAGGAGTTGAGAAGAATGAGAAAGTTCTCTTCATCGCCCACTATCTGGCGGGAGATGCCAGAGCTTGGTGGAATAGCATCCACAATATGAACCATGGTCAAGTGATGACATGGGAAGCATTCAAAGTCAAGTTCAGCCGCACCCACGTGCCGCAGGGTCTAGTCAACCGGATGAGAGATGAGTTCCGCGAATTGAAGCAAGGAAGAATGACTGTGGTGGAGTATAGTGACAAATTCCGGTCACTTGCCCGATATGCACCTGATGAGATCAACACGGAGGCCAAGAAGAAGGAGAGATTCGTGAACGGACTACATGATGAGATGCAGACTGTCCTCGTTAATATCCGTTTCTAGGATCTCGAAGAGGTAGTCGACTCTGCCATCCAGATGGAAGGGAAGATTAACTAGGCAAACGACAATCGCCAGCGCGTATGATGCAGCAGTCTGGATCCAATAGTCACCAGAAGTACTGTCCCAACCCTTCACCAGGATATGCACCAAGGAACAACCGACCCTCAAATTCTCGCCCAAGCTACCCCAACTATAGCGGAAGCAATGTGAAGTCCGTAGGAAACAATCACAACTCCGGTAATGCCAACAATTTGAACCGTGCACCTCCCAAGAACCACAACAACAACAACAACAACAACAACAACAACAAAAACACTGCACCCAGAACTGGCAGCAATGATGTGCCTATCGCATTCATGGACAAGTCCCAGATCACTTGTTTTGAGTGTGGAGTGAAGGGTCACTACTCCAATGAGTGTGCCAAGAAGACTGCAGCCAATGCGAATGTGAATGCCCCAGCTCAGCAGCAGCGCCATGTTTAGCCAGGAAGGAGATTTGCCCCAGGGAACCCTCACAACCGCAACGGCCGTCTCTTCCACATGAATGCAGAAGAAGCCCAGGAAGCGCCAGACGTAGTGCTGGATATGTTTTCTGTCAACTTGGTTTTAGCAAGAGTATTGTTTTATTCGGGAGCATCGCATTCATTTGTCACTAAAGAATTTGCAGGCACTAGTAAGATTCGTCCAACCAACCTAAAGCATGTCATGATAGTTCAAATCCCCGGTTCAACAACCAAAGCTAGAAAAATTTGCAAAGTTGTACCTATCAGAATACATGGGATAGATTTTTATGCCAACCTAATTGTACTTAGAACCAAAGGATTGGAAGTAGTATTAGGTATGGACTGGATGTCAAGGCATAAAGGATTGATAGACTATGCTAAGAAAGCCATCACCATGACCAGTATTTCTGGAGTCACAATAGAGCATATCTTTGAAACCTTACCCCGTCAATTCAAGAGCAACGAGAGTGTAGCCTGGCCCACCATAGACCAAGTCAGAGTAGTCTGTGAATACCCCGACGTATTCCTAGATGAATTTCCAGGTAGGCCCCCGGATAGGGATATTGAGTTCATTATCGAACTAATCCCCGGAACCGGACCTATAGCCCAGAGACCCTATAGCATGAACCCATCAGAGTTGGTGGAACTGAAGAAGCAGTTGGATGCTATGCTAGCCAAAGGTTTAATTCAACCAAGTGCATCGCCATGGAGATCACCAGTGTTATTTGTCGACAAGAAGGATGGAGGCAACCGTCTGTGCACAGATTACCGAATGTTGAATGATGTTACCATCAAGAACAAGTACCCTTTGCCAAAGATAGAGGATTTATTTGATCAGTTGACTGGAGCCCAGGTATTCTCAAAGATTGATCTTAGGACTGGTTATCAGCAACTTAAGATTCGTGCAACGGATATTCCGAAGACCGCCTTTACTACTCGCTATGGTTTATACGAGTATACGGTTATGTCTTTTGGATTAACCAATGCCCCTGCTTATTTCATGAATCTCATGAATAAGGTCTTTATGAATTTCCTAGATAAGTTTGTAGTTTTGTTTATCGACGACATCCTTATCTACTCCAAGTCAGACGATGAGCATGAGCAACATCTGAGAGTTATCCTAGAAACCCTGAGAGAGCACAGCTATATGCCAAGTTCAGCAAGTGTGAGTTTTGGCTGAAGGAAGTAGGATTCCTAGGACATATTGTGTCTGCCGAAGGAGTCTCTGTTGATCCCACCAAGATCAAAGATGTCGAGGAATGGAAAGCCCCAACCACTCAAACCCAAGTCCATTCTTTTCTCGGATTAGCGGGATATTACCGCAAGTTCGTAGAAGGATTCTCTAGCATAGCCCGACGAATGACCCAATTGTTGAAGAAGGACAAGAAGTTTGAATGGACAGACAAATGTGAAGCCAGTTTCCAGGAGCTGAAGAAGAGATTGATATCAGCCCCAATTTTAGTCATGCCAGACATCAAGAAGCCCTTTGATGTGTATTGTGACGCATCCAAGATTGGTCTAGGATGTGTATTGATGCAAGAAGGCAACGCCATCGTGTATCTGTCTCGACAACTAAAGCAACATGAGCAGAACTATCCGACCCATGATCTTGAGCTAGCAGCTGTAGTTCTAGCACTGAAGACCTGGCGTCATTATTTGATGGGTAATCGCTGTGATATTTACTCAGATCATAAGAGCTCGAAGTATATCTTCACTTAGAAGGAGCTGAATATGAGGCAAAGAAGATGGATAGAGTTAATCAAGGATTATGACCTTGACATTCACTATCACCCCGGCAAGGCCAATGTGGTAGCGGATGCTCTTAGCAGGTTGCCGTGTAAGCTTAACACCATGATCAAGGAGAAGCAACCCAGATTGTATGGGGAGTTGGAGCAGTTCAAGACTGAATTAGTTAGCCAAGGATTCTTAGCTAGCATTGAACTTCAACCCACTTTGATTAGCCAAATCAAGGAAGCCCAGAAGGGGAATGAAAGTATCGACGGAATCAAATGTCGTATTGGTACAGGAAAGGTACATGGATTCACCAAAGACGAAGAAGGATTACTGTGGTACAAAGGACGTATCTGTGTGCTAGCAGATTCGGAGCTGAAGGAAGTTATCATGAAGGAATCCCTTGATACTCTTTATTCTATCCACCCCGGAGGAACAAAGATGTATCAGGATTTGAAGGAGCAATTTTGGTGGCACAAGATGAAGAGAGAGATCGGAAGCTACATCGCCAAATGTGACATCTGTCAAAAAGTCAAGGCAGAACACTAGAGACCTGCAGGACTGTTGCAGCCATTACAGATTCCGGAATGGAAATGGGATTCCGTCGGAATGGACTTTATCACCGGTTTACCTACTTCTAGTAGGGGAAATGACTCAATCTGGGTCATAGTTGATAGACTCTCCAAGGTAGCCCATTTTATACCTGTCAAGACCACTTACCAGAGTGCAAAGTTAGCAGAGCTATACATTGCTAGGATTGTTACTCTACATGGAACCCCCAAGACCATCGTATCAGATCGAGGAACCCAGTTTACCTCTGGATTTTGGCAGAAAGGGCAGGAAGGTTTAGGAACCAAGTTGAACTTCAGTACCGCGTATCACCCGCAAACAGATGGACAGACTGAGAGAGTCAACCAAATCCTAGAAGATATGTTTAGAGGTTGTGTGTTGGAATATGGATCAAAATGGGAAGACTGCCTGCCTGCGCAGAATTCTCATATAACAAAAGTTATCAAGCTAGTTTGCAGATGGCACCATTTGAATTCCTATACGGAAGAAAGTGGCGTACCCCTTTGAATTGAACACAAGTAGGAGAGAGTCAGATCTTCGGACCCGACATTCTTCGAGAAGCAGAAGAGAAAGTTCACAAAGTCCGTGAGCACCTCAAGACCGTCCAATCTAGACAGAAGAGCTATGCTGACAAAAGAAGGAGAGACCTGACTTTCAATGTTGGAGATTTTGTATATCTCAAGGTTTCACCCTTAAAAGAACCTCAACGCTTTAGTCTGAAGGGAAAGTTAGCCCCCAGATATATCGGACCTTTCAAGATTCTGAACCGTCGAGGATAAGTATCATATTAGTTGGAACTGCCTGAAGAGATGTCAGCCATCCAGAATGTGTTCCATATCTCGTTACTTCCCAAATGTCTGGAAGTGCCCGAGAAGACAGATGTTTTCAAGAACATCGATCATAGAGCTGTGGAAATCAACAAGGACCTGACCTATCGAGAAGTACCCATACGTATCTTAGAAGAAGCCTACGGAACCACCAAGACCATGAGTATCAAGTTTCTCAAGATTCAGTGGAGCAACCATACCGAGGAGGAAGCTACTTAGGAGCGAGAAGATTACATTAGGACAGAGTTCCCAGATCTCTTTAGTTCCTAGTTTTCTTTGTAAATCTCGGGACGAGATTTTGTTTAAGGGGGGAAGGTTTGTAACATCCCAAAACTTCAATCCAAGCCTATCAAGATCAAATCAATCAAATTTGGGGTTAACAAAAACTTTTTCAAAGTTAAAATGAAAGCATTCATATATGTGTGCATTTAAAATAGGAGTTGTTTTGAATAGCCATGATTGAGTGATCCAATGCTTGTAAAATGTTTCTTAGCTGATTTAAACATCATCTACATCATTCCCAAGCTTTTCCTAAAGAAAATAAAATCAAAAAGAATTAAAAAGGAGGAATGGTCATGTTGGAAAATTTAACTCTCATGCCTACTTTGGCTAGTCCTAGTACTCAAAACTTAACAGAAACAATTATTGCTCTTTGTACCCCTCGCTAGTACACATAATGAGGTACCAAGGTGCACCTTTTGATCTGCTAAAAACACTCTGTTAACTATTTTAAATGACAGTTTAAAATTGAATCTAATGCATATGCATAGATCACCCCTATTTCAAAACCCATCTTTTTGAGCTCCACTTTCAAAACCCTTGCAACCAGAGACTACCTATCACTAGTTGAGATCACTCAAAAATTTTGAAACCAAAATTCAAAACTTTCTTTCATGCGGCCATTTAATCAAACACTTGGCATGCATAATCTCTCCTCTAATCCTAGCTCACTGTTTACTACAGGGTTTTGCCCCGAATTGATCCCCATTTAATCCCCTTGTCCCCTCTTGATCTAACCAGAGCCTAACTAGTATCTCCCCTACCCCCTAGCTGCACTGCCATGCCATGCCGAGCACCACCTCGCCGGCCGACAATGCACTCGCAGCAGAAGCCCTCTCCAGCTTCTCTTCTCATGTCTAGCAACTTGCTTGTGGTCCACCTCCACCGCCCAACCATCCCCAGGACAGAGACAGAGGGCAGAGCGGCCAGGAACCACTGCGCCCGGAGCTGGTCGACCATGCCGACGCCGCCCCCAGAGCACGCCCTGTCCCCGCTCGCATAGACCGCCCCTTGGCACCAGCGCATGCCCACCGCTCCGCCTCGACCTGGAGAACACCCCAGACATCCCCGTTCCCCGCCCAAAGCCTCACAGCCACCGCTCGCCGTGGACACCGCTGCTTCTGCCGCGCAGAGCGCCACCTCGCCCCGACCGCGTGCCACCGCCCCTACGGCCGCATTTAAGTTCTAGAGCACCGCAAGGGAACCGCCCATCGATCGCCACCCCCAGCCATGCCTCTACCTCGCCGTAGCCATGTCGCCGTCGTCGACCGCCCATCCCGCTCGGTCTCACCGTCGGGCCTATAAAAGGAGCCCTCCCCAGCCTCTCCACTCTACACCATTCCACTCCCCTCACCTCTCTGAACCTTCCCCACCTCTAGCCGGAGCAAGGCGAGCTCTGCCTCGCCGGCATTGGAGCCGGAGCAGCCGTAGTAGGAGGAGAAGGGCGTCGTTGATTTCGACCACCCCAAGCTCCGCCGCGACCACGCCTCGCCTCGCCGACCCTGCTGGAGCCCTGGTACACCCCCAGTAGACCCCCGCCGAGCTGCTAGGGTCCGAGCTCGCCGGCGACCTGTTCGTCGTCGACGACGACCCTCAACCGTAGATCTAGCTTCTAATCTTACGGCCCACAGCGCGCATACCGTTTTGCGTGTTAAGTGTCGCTGACAAGCGGGACCCCCCTGTCAGCTGAGCCCCGCGCCGCGGAGTGCCACTGGGCCGGCCCATTTCTTTTCCCGAGCTAGCCCACACATTCAAATATGGATTTTTCTTTTTAGTTAAATCTAGTTTCTGTCCACTATTTCAAAATTTAATTCTGTGAGATTGACAAATCCAAATTGCATGAAAATAATTTTTCCATAAAGGTATGGAAGTAATCTATCCAAGCCCGTTGGATTTAATTCGATTAGAGTTATAGATCTCTCCTAATAAAAATAAGAAGACAGAAGCATTTGCAACTTGCAATATTTTTATAAAATCAACCAAGTTAGCTTTTGAGTTGATTCCAACTCTCAAAAATCACATTTCACCATATCTATCCAAATATGTAGTAATATTAAGGTTTACATGCAGTGACTATGGACTAGTATCAAAACAATGCTATATAGGCATTTCTAGTCACTTTAAATCATTTACTAATGAACTTGAACCAAAGTAATGTTCATCCAACCTTTAAATTTCATTACCACGTGTTAGAATATGTGGTGAGGACATGTCTCCACATGATCCCATATTTTGGTGGTGAATATTAAATATTAGTTAATTTTCCAATGAGTAGAAATTAGTTTTCTAAAATAAAAAGGATGAAACTATTGAATTAAACCTGTGATGGTTGTGATGATAATAGATCATCAAAGGTGTCTTTTAGAATGCCACTTAGCCTAGTTAAGTATTGTTTGGTGATTTTGCACTCCCTATGTATTTATAGACGATAGTACCGACCAACCTCTCGAGAAGGAGGAGTTCTACCAAGAAGAAGAGGAAGAAGAAGAAGAAAACTTCTACCACTACACCAACCAAGGCAAGCTAGTATTAGCAAGCTAGCACTATCTACGTGCAAGCCACCTTTAACAATGCAAGCTAGCACTTGCAAGTTTAGTGTTTAACAAGCTAGGATCAAACTAGATGGTTTAGCAAAGATGCCCTAAGTATGCCTTGATCACACCCCTTTGACTATTGGTACTCCAAGTCTTAGTTACAAGTTTTACCCTTCTTAGGTTATACAAAGTCCTTTACTTGATTTGAAGGTAGCATAAAAAGTATAAAACTTGACCTATTTAAAACCCTTTAGATGTCATGCTATGGCATGAGATTGAACCCATTTGTTCCACCTTAGTGAACACTCTTAACTTAGTAGTTTAGAGTAGATCAAAAACATGAGTCACTTTAGATAGGAATACTTGGTGAAAATGAATTATGAAAACCTTAGAATGATGAGTCATTCTATTGAGATGTTTTGACATGTGTTGAGAATCACAAATGGGTGATGGTGAGGAAAATGTTGAGGCACGAGCCTTAAACCTTTTATAAAACTGGATTCGGGATGCGATACCATTCCAAATTTACCGTACAACCACATTACCTGAATTGGGTAAGGCTTAGCTGGAAATTTATATGCATTAGTGTTAGTTCCCTCACGAGAGAGGTTTGAGCTGAGGCTACCTCTCAGTGTGGTCCACCTATGCAGTGCCGAAGATGACTGATGGTCATGGTTGGGAGGCCATGCTCATAGGAGAGGTGCTTATACTAGGGTGTGTAAAGGGAAGGTTATGTTTGATTATCTGCATACTAAGTATGATGATTCAGGGTTATCCCTGACAAATGTATCGAATCTTGTGGTGAAAGTGTACCACCTCTACAGAGTGTCAAACTATTCGAATAGCCGCGTCCGCGGTTATGGACAGTTGGAATGGCTATACTGTTTCGTTGTCAGATGTTTTCTAATTACTTTGAAAAGAATGATGAATCTTGATTTGACCACAACAAGGTTGTGTTTATGACAAAAGTTTCCCCAACTTAATTGATTCGAGAACTTTACTTTATCTTTCTTTGCTTAAGAACTCAGCTTAGGTTTCAAACTTATCTTTATAGTTTAACTTAGATTTAGCACTTTAACTTAGAAGTTTATACTTGTTAGTGGTAGTTTGCGAGTACTTAAAGAGTACTCATGGCTTTTGTCCCTGGCTATTATCATGGCCAGACTATGAAGGAGACTATCAAGATGATGGCCAACAGGACAGCTATGATAACTAGGACCATCTGCCTTCGTCAGCATTGCCTGTGCCCCTGAAGATGGACCCCACCACTACGCTCATCTTTTATTTCCGTTGATTGTTGTATTAAGACTAGATCATGAGATCCTTATTTGTGTAAGACCTTATGTATGGTTTGTAATGGATGATGTACTGTGATATCCAATCCGTTTTGTCTCGCGAAAATGGTAATCCTGGGATTGCGAGGTATGGCATAACGGGCATCTGGGATTAAAAATCCGGCTGTTGACAAGTTGGTATCAGAGCCATCCTGACCATAGGAGACCCTAGTTAGAATGGACATCAAACAAAAACTTAGTTTCAAAACCAAAGTGAGTATTTATGAAAAACTATCTCCTCTCTTACCCTTGGGAGTTCTTCCTTCTCAAAAATTCATGTTCCTCAAAACTCTTATACTACTACTAAAAATTTGACACACTTGATCACTTCTCTAACTTCCTCATCCTTAATTCTTGTAGATGGAGACTCAGTTCAGCAAGTTTTACCAGTTGGGAAACGGAGGTCAGCTGATCTTCGAGAGGGATCTGGATTCACTGTCGGAGTTACTGGGACGCCCGCACCTGGAGTTTCTTGGAGCTCAACTTCCAGGACCCCTAGGAGGAGACCTACAGTGGCTAGTCACCACAGATCTTAGAGGAAGCATTGAAGCACCAACTTCTGGAAGAATTCAGTTCTCGGTGAGAGAGAACAACTTGCTAGATGGATTAGCCAGGGCAATGCATGAAGCTCTCGCACGTCTATGTGCCCTCAGCGTCTCCGGGCATCTGGGATTAAAAATCCGGGTGTTGACAATAAACATGTATTGTAACCATTAGCTCATGTTGCGCTAAACACAGTAACAGAAGCAAGTCAAAAAAAAGAGAGCAGTAACTACAGTTTGTTACTGAACTCACAGTATTCAAAGGTATTTCCACCATGTAAAAACAGAACCATTATTCGATACAGCAAAGATAATAGCATCTGCACACACAACATCCACATAGCTTCTCGAGGCAAAATTATTGTGCTTAGTACACTACATGTATCATCCCTTCAAAACTGCTCCATGCCTAGGATGGCAATAAACTTATCGAATACCGCGATGAGAGCTTGTACAACTACTTGTTGCAGTGGGTGGACATCTGAGGTTCACTACCAATTAATATGTATCATAACCAATGGCCTTTCGATATGCAAAGAAACCTACATGTGTACCCTGAAACCCTATAGTTTCGAGTGATGGGGCCTAAATGATGGTCCTAGTATACAAATTTACCGAACGCGTACTAATGATTTTATGGGACTAGCATGACTAGCGAGATCAATCATGGCTACCAAGTTGCGGCTAAAACCAGCCAAATAATCGCAGCTAGATTTTGGGATGATGATCGGGCTGACATAGAATGGCAGACTAGCACTATCATATTGGCATCAATCACTCCCTTCTCAATAATAGTGGGAGCTAGAAAAGAAGATGGACAGTAGTTCATAAGGGAAGTATAATTATAGGGGAAGTAGAGAGGCTTTTGGAGCACAACACGTTTGAGGGAAAGATATAGACCTGGGATGGCCTCGGAAAAATAGGTGCTAAGAGGACCGTATCGACTAGCGATTACACGGAGAGCATCATCATCTAACTTCGACCAGTTGTGGACAGGGTTCCCTGGACCGGCTGCTGCCATGGTGGATTCACCGTCGCGCTGGTGATGGGTTTTGGAAGGAGGGACTTTGAGGGCACGGCGAGGCTAAACCTAGTCGCCGGTGAGGGTTGTGAGCGGGGACTCGAGGCTTTGAGTTTGTTTGGAAAGGGTGGCCCTATGCATGATGGGGGTAGAGTAGTCCGAGTGGGCGGGCGGGCGGTATCGCGTTATGCAAGGAAGGGGGTCGGTGTAACCCACACTGACAGGACGACCTACCGTACACTGGACCTTATGCGTCAGTACATCTAGATCGATGAATATTGTATATGTACTGGAGTACTCCATACTACTCCACCATTGGGAACCTAAACCAGTGGTGGGAAGTCGAAGAATATCTAGAACCCTGTTCATATTATCCTCTAGGAGCAATAACTGACACAGGTCCGGCAGCATGCATTGAGTACGAGTGCATTGTAACACGATGAGTCTAGTCTCTGATCAGAATTCACTCCACTTGATATGTGTTTTGTCGAATCTTTGCATGCAGTATCTTGCATGTATCTTTTCGTTATACCTATGCAAATGGTCAAACACCACACCCACGTACGCACAAGAATATTACACATAGTACTACTATATATAAAGGCGTGTGTGATTCACGAGTTGTGAGAGCTCTAGCCCACATCACTGTAGATGTCGTGTTCTAGCCAATTAGCAGATAACGCGTCGGCATGTCTTCTTTATATTTCTTCATATTTCTGGACGGTAAACTTTGGCGGCGCCTTCTGGCCATAATTTTCCAACAATAGTTAGCCTAGTCCCTCCGATCCATAATAAGTGTCGGTTTCTGTTCATATTTTTCCAACAATAGTTAGCCTACGTGTATGCAAATATTTTTAGCTACTTCCTTCAATCCATAATAAGTGTCGGTGATTTAGTAGTATTTTAGTACAAAGTTTGTACTATATCTCCGATACTTATTTTGGATTGGAAGGAGTACTTTTTTATTACTCGATAGTAATTTTCCAACATAGCTTTTCGTCCATAATTTTCCGCCGGTAGTTACTCTTCTTTTATAATTTTCAATAGTAATTTCTTCGCGCATCCTCAGTCTTAACATTCCAGATTGTAGTTCCAAAATTTTGGCTGTAATTTCTTAGCGATGGTTACTCTATCTGCACGGTAATATTTTTATGTTATTTTTAGTTCCGACGCTTTTTGGTAGTAATTTTTGGGAAGGAATTACCCTGTGTGTATGTCAGTATTTTTTATTTTATTTTTCATCTACTCGACAGTAAAAAATTGACTCAACTTTTTGACCGAGTTTTCCTAGACAGTAACTTTCTTGACATAACTTTTCCGCCATAATTTCCACCAGTAAATACTCTTCAATAACGATGGTTTTTTCCTTTCATTATTTTTTAGCGCTCGACGGTAATTTCTGTCGGCGGCTTCTCGGCCGTCTTTTCCCAACGGTAGTTGGCCATCGTTTCTCGACAATAGTCGGTCTACTTGTATGATCTACTACTCGACGGTAATTTTCCAACTAGCTTTTTGGCCGTAATTTCCCGTCGGAGATTACACCTCGACTGTGAATGTGAATAATACTCTGCACATATTTTTCAATGGTCTTTTTAGGTTCCTTTCCTTTTATTTGGGAGCAATTTTTCGCCACACTTTTTCACTGTCCTTCGGTAATTTTTATTCTTTGACAGTAATTCCACCGGCCGCAACCTCTTTTATTCGAGAAAATATATAGTTGCCATCTTCTGCGGTAACATCGAATGGCAATACTATGGTAAATATGGTTTAATCTTCAGCAATACTTTTATCTAATTATTCGACAACGTTTTCCCATCACGGGAGCAGCGTGTCACCGTGACACATTTCCTAGTGTTTCATTATGCAGCGTTGCTTTAAAGCTATAGCCAAGAGAATATTTTTCCAGTTAGACATGAGTCTTAACGCTGCTTAACATGAGAGTCTATCAAAAAGATTCTCGAAGCATCTTCAAGAGTCTTCCTATATTTGACCACAATTTCTATTTTAGCAATTTGGCTGAAAAATACTGCTCCGACAACATTGCTAAAAGTGGTCCCCTACCAAAAAAATACCAATCCAACATACCACTTCCTCCTATCCTAGTAGACTATAGCAATCCGGGTCCCCTTCTTCCCCTTTGTCCCATTGACAAGTGGGACCAATCTTGTAGACCATTCGTAATATACGAGTGTGTGTTGCATAGTGTATGTGTTTGCTAGTGTCCGTGTACACGTTCTAGTGTGTGCTGCATAAGCTACGTTTGTGTGATCATGTGTATATGTATTTGTACGCGTCTATATACGCGTGTGTGGTGTGCGGCCATGTACATGTATACGCGTGCGTGTGATATATGAGTGGACAAATATATGCAGGCGCGTACATATTCATTGACATATACATGACATGTTTTAGTATGAGTATATGTATAAGAGCGAGCTGAGCGAGCTGTGCTACAAACATATAATCCCTCTGACCCATATTTATTGGTTTAGATTCTTCTAGATATGGATGTATCTAGTCAAGTATTAGTGCTAGATACACATGTATCTAGACCAGGAGCGTATCCAGTGGGGGTGTCATGGGTGCCATGGCACCCCCTAACAAATGTATATTCTTTGATCTTGTAACAATTAGTCTAATTCTGTGTGTTAAAAAAATACTTATACGTGATATTAAATCTTTGAGAAATGAGCCTGGCACCCCTCAGATATAATCCTACATCCGCCATTGTTCTAGACAAACGTGAGTCAACTAAAATGGATCGGAGCGAGTAAATATATATGTGCTATTGTGTTGCATGTATGACATACTCGCCCCACCCGTTAGCACACACACAAAAACACATTATGATTGCTATATCTTATCTTATCTTACCATTTTATCTTATCTTAGCACTATATAGTGTACGTATAACTTTGAATATTGACCATTGGATCAAGACTTGCGAATCCCAACATTTTCAGCCGTTAGATCTTATTTTCCATTCTAGCATCTAGAAGATTCTATTTTTTTAACTGTCCAGAAGATTCTATTGATGGTATTTATCACAATGAATGCTATGCACAAGTTCAAAACTCACTTCTCCATCATTCTAGAATCTTCTCCCTCGTTTCTCTAGACCATGTTACCAAAAATTTCATGTTTTAGATAGCTAACAATCGTTGACTTCTACATGATCTTATCTTACCACTATACAATACTAGTAAGTTGCACATGCCTTGCACATGAGACTGAGATAATAGACGTCTGACATATCATAACTATATAAAACTATAATAGGTAAAGAAGAAAACATATAATTTTGATCAATATCTATAAAGTATAGGTGTATATTTCATTCTTATACTTTGCATATCATGTAGAAGTCAACGATTATTAGCTATCTAAAACTTTAAAATTTTGGTAACATGGTCTAGAGAAACGAGGGAGAAGATTCTAGAATGATGGAGAAGTGTGTTTTGCGTTTTGTGCATAGCATTTATTGTGATGAAGACTATAAATAGAATCTTCTAGATGCTAGAATAGAAAAGAAGATCCTTCCACGCCCTAGCTCCATCAGTTCACAATACCGACCTCTAGATGCCTATTTAAAGAGGGAAAAACCCTAGAATAAGGGGGACAATCCATCCACGCACTTGGGGCGGAGCCCTGCTGCTCCTCCCTCTCCATAGCTGCCACACACCTCCAAGATCAAGATCTAAGCAAGGGAAGGAGAAGGAGACATCCCCATCTTCACCGCGCACACCGTTCATCGTCATCATCTCCAACGGCGTCTCCACCTCACTCCCCCATGTATTAGATCTTGTATTTGTGAGATTAAACATGGCTATGAATTCATTAATATATTCATCTATACTTTGTTGTTCATCCATGTGTGAGTGATTGATTAGATTCTAGGTTGAGGTTTGATCTAGTGCACCAAGTTAGAATGTGTTTGTGATCCAAGTATTTAATTACATGAGTCGAAGATGAGTTCATGGGATCCCTTGGTCCGGAAGTGTATGTTTTCCTCGCGAGTGACACGCGAATTATGCATAGTACACACAGTTTACAGCCCGATAACCAAGTGGGGAACGTTTATTTGCCCAAGGAATCTCTTGTATATAATGGATCTCACATATATTTGCCCATTTAGTACTAGTGAGACCAAAGCCTAGAAACCTCTCTCATTCCATTCAATCCTACAAGTACAACCCCTCTCATTTACTTTCAGTTTTAGTTTACTTTGTTCTTATTTATATCCTTGTTACTAGTTACTTTAAATCTCTCTTGTTTACTATTACTCTAGCAACTTATAGTGTAAACTATTTCCAAACACCATTTTGGGTGTGAACGTAGCTGCATTGACAACACAGTTGCAGGGTTGTGTGGTTTCCATCTTGCAAAGCTCCTTTGAGATCGATCTTTATAATAAATAGTTGTCGCTACGAGTACTGCAATAACCCTGTTATTGGACGTAGGAACCCGACTATCAAGATGTCTTCTTGAAAGTTGCTTGTGTTGACCAGGAGCATGCGTTGACACCTGGTACCGGCACGTAGTACAATATGTTCCAACCCATACCAATGCTCGTTAAACCTCCTAGATCTTCTCTTCGTGGCCTCTTTGACTTTGGATTGTTGGCAACTCATGTTTCTTCATTAGTTGCTCCTAATTTTGCCATAGAAGTACCCAATTATGAAAATAGAAAGATTAGAGAAACTGTCGTGGTATTGACAACGAGTACACCATGCAGGGGTCCTCACAGTGCCTGCTTAGAGACGTGGGGTAAGGCGGAGAGTTGGCGGGTACGAGGTAACACAGCTTACCCAGGTTCAAGTCCCACAAATGGTGGCGGAACTCTACTCCTGCTATAAATCACTATAATGGCAATATGCTAAGTTACAGAGATAGGTTCGTTGTGCGAGGTGTTGGACGTTGTACGTAGCAATCTAAAAGGTTGTGCCCTAAAGGCTCCCACGGTTCCGGTTTATAAAGGCACCAGAACCCAGGGTTACAGGAAAAGGACCTTGCTAGATAAGGTAAAGTGTCCTATACTAATACGAACTAGTATTTCATGTCTTGCACTCCAAGGCTCCAACTACGTCGGTGACTCCTGCATAGACTTCCTTTATCCGGCATGGGCCTCCCTTTTGCATTCGTCTAACTGGGCCGCCTAGCAGGCCATAGGCCTTGCCACCAACTGTGGGCCACCCGGGTTAGCCGGATTAACGACGTGCTATGGTGATACCCATTTGGCATATCCCCAACAGTAGCCCCCGGAGAACTTCAAGATCTTGCACCGTATTTCTTATATTCTTGAATGTTCCGTCTATATGATACTGGCAATCCGTCAAGAAATATCTCAAAGGTCTCCCAAAGAACCCTGCAATCCTCTTTGTCTTCAAAATGTAGCCAGAGATTCTCTCAGTCTTTGTTTCTAGAGCTGGACAATCTCCGCCTTCGATGGAATCTTCAAATGTGACTCTCCACTGCAACTGTCAGGAGGATGACATAGGGTACAGCCTACACTACCTCGAAACTCACAAAAGGTAGAGAATTAATCATTAGCTGTTTTTACGCGCGCAAAATCCAAAGCAGTAAAGAGGCAAAGATGGAGGATGTGGCGAAATTACCGTGCATGTTCATCTCCACATCGGCAATGCTCCATCCAATGGATCCCTTTGCACAAATCTTGACACTAGGTCTATATATTTTGACTGCGGCTAGGTTATTTTCTTTTACCCGCATTCGCTGCTCCATCTTCGCCTTCCTCCAGCCGCACGCTTGTTCGAGCTCCTCCTCGGAAAACCCTAGCTAGAGCTTCCCCTTCCTCCACTCACTTCCTAGCAGGGCAATGGCCTCCAGCAGCTCTACCCCTTTGATGACGGTGACTCCCGAGGCTACAACAGAGCCATCTCAGGGAGTGACGGTCCCACCGGAGGGGGTCGTCGTTCCTATCACCGCCATGGTGGAAACCACCGGCGATGACCAAGAACGGGCGGCGCCAGAAGCCGCTGAAGAGGACATTGACTCCCACAAGGGAGTGTGGAGGGGCTCCGACCTCTCCGCTGAAGATTTGCAAGAACTCGTCACCGAGGGGTATCTCCCCACGGCGGAGGTTTTCTTCTGGCGGCTCGTGCCGGCCGGCGATGTGACTGCTTCTTCCCAAGCCAGAGAGAAGGTGTACCTCAAAGCCCAGCTGGTACGAGTCGTAAGCATGCGAGTTTCTGACTTCTTCCTGGACGTCCTCCGGCACTTCCGGGTACTTCCCCACAACCTCTCCCCTAACAACATCCTCGTCCTTAGCAACTTTGTAGCTTTATGCGAAGGATATCTAGGAACCAAACCTAGATTATATCTGTTTGTATACTTCTTCACTTTCAAGAGAGAGTCTGTAGAGTCAAAGGACGAATTGCGGACTTGTAGAACCATTAGCTTTAGATTTAGCCTAGCTGGCGCTTCCCCGACATCGTAGGGAATGAATCATGCAAGAACTGGCAGTGCACCTATTTCTACGGCCCAGATATTCCCCTGCCAGAACGTCTTGAGACGTATCCCAACTTTGTCAATGGAGCCGCCGCCGAAGTGCCTGCCTGGAGGACCCCAGCATCCCTTCCATCCGACGATGAGGCCAACCGTGCCGTAAGGCGGATTGAATGGCTCGTGGACAGAGGTCTGACGGGCTTGGACCTAGCCATGTGTTGGTTTGTTAGGCGGATCCAGCCTCTGCAGCATCGTGCTGAGTTGATGTGCAAGTACTCCTAGGATAGAAGGGATCCCACGCGAATTTCGCGGGATAACCTCTCCATGGACTCTGTTGAACTCCGACTTAAGGACATCATCAAGGTGAAGGACAGGAAGCATGGCTTCAAGATCACCTTTGACATGTTCGACTGCGACAAATGCCTAGAGGTAGCTTTTGTTTCCTTTATTGCTCGTTATATACTCTAAGGTTTTTCCGACTTGAAGTTGTCAATCTAACACTCCTTTTACCCTACAGCTGGCGACCTTGGCATCGGATCAGATGGCCTCCCAGGTCTATGATCCTAAGCTGAAGGATATCTAGGTGGTGTTCGACGATGACACCCTCAAGGATCAGCCAGCTCGGGCAACACGAAAGCGGAAGAGCTCCACCTCTGACGCTACTGCCGAGGACAAGAAGAAGATGAAATTGGCGAGTGGAGTCTCCAGACGATCCACCACAGCCTTAGAGGCGGAGAAGAAGAGATCCACTAGCATTCCCCTAACCAAGGCTCCTGCCGTGGAGTAAGTGTATTCATTCTCCGGCTTGTATTTTTAGCTCGCACCTTAGTCAACTCATGTACTTATACTTTGTATGTTTCAGGAGGAAAGCCGGTGTTAGGTTGAAGAGATGCTCCAGGGATGTTGGAGGGTCAAAAAACATTCGTGATATGTTGACTAGGGATGTGGCCGCCAAGCCTTCCCCTGCTACTGCTCCCCCCACCCCTACAGCCAAGCCCTCTGCTGGCCCTGCTGGGCCTTCGTCCCCCGTCATCCCTGAGATCTCTGCCATGGAGATAGATGTTAGTCCAATCTTTGATATCTTAGGCGCTATCGATGGGGACGTCGCTCCTAGCGGTCAGGCGATGCAGGAGAGTACGTCTTCCAAAGTGGCTAAAGCTCCGGCTAAGGATGCCACCGAGAAAGGGAAACAAGCAATGGAAGGAGAGGAGGTGGAGGAAGCTATTGCAACAGACAAGGAAAGAGCCTCTAATCCATCAACTTCTATGATAACACAGCAAGAGGCTAGGGCATCATCTATGCCTCCGGCTTCAACAACTCCTTTGGCCACGACTCCTCCGACCTTGTGCCTAGATGACCATATTGCACAGGCAGATGCCGTGTATAACAATGCCAGCGTCTTCCATACTGCGTATGCCAATCGGGCCAACAATCTCAAAGTTATTACCATTGTAAGTCTTTGAACTTCACTTCTTTTTACTTTATATTGTATTCCACTGTAGCCCTCGAGATCTTAGGGAAAAGCTTCATAAGTTTGGCATGAGTGCTCCAAAAGAACTAAGTGTAGAACTTGTCCGTGTAGCCCCCGAATTTCTAGTTTAGAATGATAATTCCGACTAGGCACTCTAAGGGAGAACACTAGTTGATTAGAATCTTATATTATAGCCCCCGAGCATGTAGTTGAAACTAAAAAGTTCTGACTATATGCTCTAGAGAAACTAAGCATGTTTACTTTTTGCAGAATGAGCATAGACAGAGCATAACTGCCAATGAGAGGTTTGCTGCCTTGGGGGAAGGAACTGGACCTTGATCAGGGTAAAACAACCTTCCTGAAGCAACAGATCAAAAATAGCCAGAGTCTGTTTATTTTAACAGCTCCTTACTTTTTGTCATGGATTCATTTCTGCCAACTTCTCATAGTGCCTCCCATTTTCCGTCTTATAGAGGCCATTGCTAAATCCAAGAGAAGCGTCGAGCAATCCAAGTATATTCAAGAGCTTGACAATAAGAATAAAATCTTGAAGAAAGACCTGGTTGATGCTATCAAGGGCCATGAGGAGGCGATGAAAGTGCTGCAAGAGTCTACTAACACTGAGATGCAGCGCCTGAAGAACGAAGTTGCACAACTCAAGGAACAGAACCAAGATGCCAAAGAGCAGAATGAGAGGAACCTTGAGATGTACAAGATAGTTCAGAAGGAGCGGGTCAACTTGGCGGAGACTTGCAAGCAAGCTGAGACAAGCATCTTTGGTAACTTTCCTCTGACTTTGTCAATTCTATAATTTGGACAAATGTTTTATGTGATTTACACTCATAATCATTGTATCTTATGCAAACCACAGCTCCCATTGGCTTGGACAACTTGGGTGAGGGTGCCCCAGATCCCAAAGAGTGCATGATTCTTGCCGACAACTTCGTCAGCACCGCCATTGCCCAGGCCAAGGAGATAGCCTAGCCTCTAGGAATAAACATCAAGGCAGCAGACTCAGCGGCAAAGTACTCACAAATCCTGCGCCAAGCCCCCGAGAAAGTTGAGGACTGGAAAACCTCTTGCATCTGGGCTAGTGCAAGGATGACCCTGTCCTTGGTCAAGGCACATTATGACAAAGCCGACATCGATCTGGTGACCTCTGGCATGCCCAAGCTGGATGAGGAAGGGAAAGAAATTGATAGCGATGCTATTTGGAATTCCGTCGCCAGCTTCGACACCAGAATTGCCAAGATGGTGAAGGCGGATGTCTTTGTGCCTGCCGAGATTCTTGATGAAGACATAGCTTCTTATGAGTCTAGCCAATCTCCTTCTCAGTTTGATGAGCTATCCTAGCCTGGCTCTCCTGTTGCTGATGATGACACCAAGGGTGTCACCTACAGCAGAGCCATAAAAACAATATTTGTATTAAATGTATCTCTGCGATGTGTATGCTGAAAAATTTATGTGTTTTGTAAGGCAGAAAAACTTGTACTCAAGTTTCCTGCTACTCATCTGTTTCTAGCATTTATATATTTTTTAAGCAAGTGCTGGCTTATCCATTATTATGGTTCGTATGCTTGACCGTTCGTGAGATGGAAGACGCACATCACATAACAATACTCTCGGGCGATGATGCTTAATAGCACCATCAAGAACCTAAGAGCAAAATCGCTGGCTTTGAGTGCCGGGAAGTCACTACTCAGGAATCCACATAAAAAATTTAGAAAACATGTAGACCAGAAACTTAAGCTAATGCCCGTAGGCGGAATTTTTACAAGTGCAAATGCAAACTTGCGCATAAAGGGTTTATATGATCCAAAAATGAACAACTAAAGGAGGTAAAAGACTCAGAGAATACGAGTGAACCAAATGCTTTATTTCATTGATCATATAAAAACTTATTACATAATATAAATGTTCTAAGTGTAAAAGGGACGTAGTTGTGCTATGTTCCATGGCCGATCTGTCTCCGGGTAATCATCATCGGAGTCACGTTTCTTGTGCTTGTGTTTTTTGGCCTATCTTTCAATTCACGAATATCGACAAGGTAATAGGAACCATTTAGCAATGCTTTGCTTATGACGAATGGTCCTTCCCAAGGCAGGGATAGTTTGTGTGATTCTCCTGCTTGAGTCTAAGCACTGGATCCCCCTCTTGAAACCAGCAATGCTTTACATGGCGACTATGGTAGCCACGTAGATTTTACTGGTAGACGGCGGATCTCTAGCATGCCAGCACGTGCTCTTCCTTGAGTAGGTCCACAGATAGGAGTCTGGATTCTTTAGCATCATCCTCTTTGTAGGTGGTGACTCTTGGTGCATCGTGGAGGATGTCGGATGGTAGGATAGCTTCTGCTCCATAAACCATGAAGAAAGGAGACAAGCTGGTGGACCTGTTGGGTGTTGTTCATAAACTCCACAAGACAGATGGTAATTCTAAGCGTGGCTTGATTCCGTGCAGAATTAGTCCATTGGCCCTTTCAACTTGCCCATTTGACTGTGGGTGTCTCATAGATGCTAGGTCAAGGCGGATGCCTTTTTCATGACATTACTCCTCAACTTCTCCAAGAGACAAATTTCTGCCATTGTTGATGATGATGCTGTGTGGAGACGAAATCTCACCACTAGATCCTAGACAAATTTCAGGGTTGTTGTCACATCAAGCTTTCTAATGGGTTTAGCTTTAATCTATTTTGTGAACTTATCCACTGCTACTAGCAAGTGTTTCAATCCACAGGGTGCTGTCTGCAAAGGTCCCACCATGTCCAGCCCCCATACTGCAAACGACCAAGTTATTGGCATCGTTCGCAGTTCTTCAGCTGGAACAATTGGTTGTCTTGCATAGAACTGACACCCAAGGCATGTTTGTACCAACTTGTCGGCGTCCGCCTAGGCAGTTAACCAGTAGAATCCTTGTTGGAAATCCTTAGCTACCAACAAGGGGAGCGGCGTGATGCCCTCAATGTCTGAGATGTATCTCTCTAAGGATTTCAATACATTGCTGCTGGGAGATGCATCGAAGGCAAAACTCCTGTGGTACTTCTTCTGTATAACTGGGCATCAATGATGACGTAGCCTTTTTCTCTGTGTACTATTTGACGGCTTTCGACTTCGTCGACGGGCAAAGTTCCATTTGTAGATAGTCCATGAATGGTTTCGTCCAAGCCAGAGAAGTTACTGTTACTATGTTAATGAATGAATCCACTCTATCTGTGTTTTCAGGGTCCGCTCCCTTCACGAATGGAAAACGCCTAGCAAAAATGGTCGGCGGGCTGACCCAAGCTTTGACAGCAGATCTACCGCCTCATTTTCCTAGTCATCATGCTGATGAACCGGCTTACTGCTGCTACGCAGCCTGTGTGCCTTTGTATGTCCTTCGGGCATGTTGGATGCTTGATGTCAAGGATGGCCTTGATTTTCTCCGGGTTCACCTCGATTCCGCGGTGCAAAACGATGCAGCCCAACAGCTTGCTGGATGGCATCCCGAAGACGCAATTCTTGGGGTTCAACATCATGTTGTATTTCTAGAGATCAAAGGTTTCCTGCAAGTCGGCTATAAGATCGTTTGATTTCTTTGACATTACCATGATATCGTCCACGTAAGCATGTACGTTGCGACCTATTTAGTTGTGTAGGCATCATTGCATTGTTCACTGCTAAGTGGCCCCTATGTTTTCAGCCCAAAGGGCATCGTGATATAGCAATATGTGTCGTACGGTGTGGCCAACAAAGTGGCCAATTGGTCCGACTTTCGCATCTAGAGTTGGTGGTAACCTGAGAAGGCATCGAGAAAACACAGAAGTTCCGAGCCAGCCGTCGAGTCAATGACTTAGTCAATGCAAGGCAAAGCAAACGGATCTTTCAGACACACTTTGTTCAAGCCGGTGTAATCAACGCACATTCTCAATTCATTGGTTCCCTTTTTGGGGACAAGTACAGGATTTGACACCCATCGGGTGTGAATAACTTTTCAGATAAAGCCAGCCTTAAGTAACCTAGCTATTTCTTTGCCTATGGCCCTTCATCTTTCATCACCAAAGCATCGTAGAGGTTGTTTCACCAGTTTAGCATTAGGATCAATATTCAAGATGTGCTTGGCAAGTTCCCTATGTACACCTTTCGTGTCAGCGGGTTGCCAGGCAAAGATGTCCTTATTCTCACGGAGGAACTTGATGAGCGCGCTTTCCTATTTGGGATCCAGGTCCATGCCAATGGCGGCGGTCTTGGAGGAATCTCCTTCAACAAGCTCCACCTGCTTGGTTTTGATGGTGGCCTTGAATGCGGGTTCGGAAGAAATGATCTTCTTCTTCGAAGCCGGAATCTCCAAGGCATCGACTTGGTTCTAGATTTCCTTGAACTCCTCACCATAGAGAACTGCTTCGGAGAAGGCGGCTTCACTGAGCTCGCACTCCTATGCCTTGGTGAAGCTTCCGTCAACGGTGATGATGTCGTTTTGTCCGGGTATCTTGAGCTTGTGGTAGACAAAGCATGGCCTTGCGAGGAAGGAGTATAAGATGTCGTAGCCAAAGATGGCGTGGTACACGCTCTTGAAAGGCACCACTTCAAAGGTCATGCATTCTTAACTGATATGTCCATTTTGCATCACTATTCTATATCATAATTTATTGTTATTCATTGATATATTTCATATTAAGAGATGATACTTATGTTATTTCATCTATTTTTGCATGGTTGATAATTTTGAAGGATGAACCACTGAAGTCAGGATTCTGATGGAAAAGGCACTGCCCAGGTGCAAAATTGGCGAAGATCAGAATATCCCAGAAGATATACGAAAATTCCTATTTTTCTAGAAGACGAAGGAGGCCAGAAGGGGAAGTGGAGATGGGCCACAAGGGGCCCACACCACGCCCTGGCACGGGTCACCCCTGGCCGTGCCACTAGGTGGTGTGGCCACCCTAGCCCACCTCTAGCATCACCCTTTGGTGTATATAATCCAATCAAAACCCTAAGACTCGAGGAGCGACCATAAAAAAGTTTCGCCGCCTCTGCGGGGCAGAAACTACAAAGAGAGAAAGAGCTCTCCGGCAGGCAGAATTCTGCCAGGGAAATTCCTCCCCAGAGAGGGGAGATCGTCACCATCAACACCGTCATCAAGCTAGACTTCATTGGGATCATCATCATCATCTCCACCATCATCATCACTAGCACCATCATCACCACTCCGTACCGATGTAACAATTGGGTTGAATCTTGCATAGTTCTTACGGGAAACTTTCCCAGTGTTGATTACTTGTTGTAGTTGATGCAATTAAGTGGAACCATTAAATTATTGTTTATGTTCAGATTGTTACTTATCATTATTTCATCTCTGATCTTGATCCATATGATGTCTCATGAGTAGTTCGTTTAGTTCTTGAGGACATGGGAGAAGTCATGTTGTTATTAGTGGAATTGTGTTGAGAAAGATTCAATGGTTTGATAATTAAGTTGTGGTGTTATTCTTCTAGTGGTGTCATGTGAACGTCGACTACATGATATTTCACCTTTATGGGCCTAGGGGAATGCATTGTATATTTGGCTACTAATCGTGGGGTTACCAGAGTGACAAAAACCTGAACCCCGTTAGGAAACCTTTGCATAAGGGAGTGTAGGATCTCAAAGTTTAAGGCTATGGTTAGGTTTTTATCTTAATTACTTTCTTGTAGTTGCGGATGCTTGCAAGGGGTATAATCACAAGTATGTATTAGTCCTCGGAAGGTCAGTACATTAGCATAAGTTCACCCACACAACACTTATCCAACCAAAGAAGATTAATCAACTATATGAAGCAAAAGCACTTGACGATATTCCCATGTGTCCTTGAGAATGTTTCGTCATCTTGAGTAATACAATCGGCTTGTCCTTTTCTAAAGAAAGGATTGGGCCACTTGCTGCAATTATTATTACTGTATTTTATTTACTCGTACTCTATTTATCTGCATTATCAAAAACCCCTAAAATCCATTTGCTAAGTATTTACAGAGAATTCCTAATCCAAGCCACTTGTCAACACCTTCTGCTCCTCGTTGGGTTTAATACTCTTACTTATCGAAAATACTGCGATATACCCCCTATTCTTGTGGGTCATCAAGACTATTTTCTAGCGCCATTGCCGGGGAGTGAAGTGCTATTGAGGAGTGGAACTGGTAAAGGAAACTTCTACTGTGAGTATCGTTTATTTCTGTTTGTTACTTTATTTTCAATATGGATAGTTCACTTAGTTTCTTATTTCATAATTCTACTACCACTGCTAAGGTAGTAGATGAATCACCACTTGCTATAATTGATCCTTTTAAAATACCTAAAAAAATTGTTGATTGTGTTATGGATAACTACTATTTTGGAGATGGAACTGTCCATCACGGTGATCATTTGCTATTTATACATGAATTATGCGGATTGTTCAAGTGTGCAGGTATTACAACATATCAAGTTAAGAATAATTTATTCTCGTTATCATTGAAAGGAAGATCCGAGGAATGGTATAAGCTGCTAAAGAATGGCCAATCTCTTGAATGGGAGGAAATGGTACCTCTCTTCTATTCCAAATTTTATCCTCCTAGTGAGATTCATAAAGATTGGAATCAAATATATAACTTTTTGCCTCGTTATTGAGAGAGTACCACCTAAGCTTGGGGGAGATTCAAGTTACTAATGCTCAAATGTCGTATTCATGAGCTCCCTAATAATATTATTATCAATAACTTTTATGCAAGGCTTTCTGTTCATGATAAGGATCTATTGGATACTTCTTGTGCTGGATCATTTACACATATGGAAGAAGAAGCTAAATGGGATCTTCTAGACTGTATTCAAGACAATGCTGAAGCATGGGAGAATGATAAAGCAAGAAAGTCAGGTATAAATTATGATTATGATGCATTAAATAATTTATGGGAACTGATGACTTTCGTAATATTAGTAATGCTTATGGTCTTGATTCTCAAAGTATTGCAAATTGTTTTAAGGCCTTTGCCTCTTATATTGAAATTCCTAAAAAGAAATGGAACAAGTATCATGATCCATATAAAGATATTGTTAATTGTGTTCCTGCTAGAGATACCAAAGTTTATATTGTTGATCATATTTTACCGGAACCTTACATCGAGAAAATACCTTTCCCTGTTAAGGTAAAGGAGCATTCTATGATAGCTAGTATGATTAACAAAAGTACAAAGAAATCTGTAGAACCTAATGAACAAACAGATGGTGAACCTGCAGTAGCAATTGAGAAAGACTTTGTCTCTAAAGATGTAGAGGATGGGCACATTATCCTTTGTAAGGATACTTTTAATATTGTTTCACATCCTAGTATAACTAGGAAAGCTAGTGTCCCTATGTTTTCTATCAGAATAAGTGATCATTGCCACAATGGTTCATGTGATAATTATATCGTTAAATTTATCCATGACACTGAAAGTTATTATGAGAGAGGGAAAATTGTCTCTATGCATCTCAATAATATAAAGTTTCCTCGCTTTATGCTGAAAGTCTTTATGTTGCACTTGTTTTGCCTTCCTATGCTAGTAGCCTCTAGTTTCAATAATTTATTTTCTTACAAAATTCCATTGCATAGGAAGTGGGTTAGACTTAAATATGTGTATATTTTCTCCTTGATGCTCTCTTTTACTTCAATTTACATTCTTATATGATCATCATTGAAATTTATCATGCCTATCTTAATGGCTATAAAGAAAGAGGTTCTTGGGAGACAACCCATTATATTTTTTCTTTCAGTTACTTTTTGTTTATTTGAGTCTTGGAAGTTATTGCTTCTGTAATAACCTCTCCTTATCCTTTTTTTGGCTTTTGTGTCAAGGTCAACCTCTAATGAGAGAGAAGTAAGATTTGGGGAAGTTGCTGTCCCGAAACAAATTTTTGTGCTTCACTATAAAAAATCGTGAAAAATCCCAGAACATCGTAAAGATCTATAATTTTGTGTGTGCATGCCCCAGGTTATTATTTAACTTTCGTTAGTTTTGCACTTTTGATTTGAGCAACAGAAGAGTTACGAAAAAATTGATCTTTACCTGCTGGTCTGTTTTGATAGATTTCTGCCATTTCTGGATTTTCCTCTTAAATCGATTTCCTTTTTGAATTCTTTTTGGGCTTTAAAAAGGAGTTGATTCAGTAGCTTATGTTTTGATGCATTTCAGTTGAATTGGACCTAAAGGTTTATTATCTTGCATTCACTAATGTTGCTAATGAAGATTGTGTGAAGTTTTGTATGAAAGAAATTTTCAAGTGTTAATAGAGAATGGTGTAATGAGATGGTGAATGGTCAAAAGATTTAAGCATTATGTTTTTAAGATTATTAAAATGAAGATATTGATGTGAGTCAAGTGGTGACTCCGGAAAAATTTATTAAAGACCAAATTTAGAAACCCGCAGAGTCTGTTTTCGAATAGGTAACCGTTCTGGTAAGAAAAGATCCGTGAAAAAACCTTTAAATTTATATTTTTGTAGTTTTTATCTAACGTGGAAGATATTGAGTCGAAAAAGAGACGGAAACGGAGCCCGGGGGGCTCACACCACCCCATGGTGCAGGCCCACCTGGCCACGCCACCAGGGGGTGTGGCCACCCTGGAGCCCGTCTTCGACCTGTTTTCTTCCAGTACCTTCTTTTTGTTGTTAAACTTTGTAATATATAATCCCCCGGATCACCCGAGGTTTGTATATCATGGTCTCATCGTGTTTTTGTTTTGATCTATTTCTGACAGGCAGATTCTCAATTTTGGAGCCGCAGTGTCTTCCTCTAGATCAGCCAAGGAGGATTCCTCCGCGGACATCATCAACCCGTACATGTATGAGTTGAAGACTCACCTCAAGGAGTTGTTGCTCGAAGATGGGAAGATACAGATAAAAGAGGTTCAGGGCCCTAAAGGAGAAGGTAGACTGGAGGACAGGATGGAAGCACTGTTTCAGGATGTTGGAAACTAAGATGTGCTTTGTTGATGCGGAGCCCTTACCTTGGAAGTCGGATGATGACGAGAGAACACCACCACCACCGAAGGAGTAATTCATCATCCGGTTTTGGCATCTCTTGGTTTGTTCCAAGCTTGGGGGAGTGTCGCGGTATCATCATTATCTTTTATCTTTTTACCCTTTTAGTAGAGTCATATCATGAATAGAGAATTTATCATATAGGATGGTTGGCATTGTGGAAGTATCTCCCCTCTAGCTAGTTATCTATGTATCCCTTGGTGTGATTTGCCGTTATGGAATATTAATGAGAAGTTCTATCATTTACTTTTTGCACATCTTATTTTAGTTTGCAAATTTCTGTTATATGATTGATGGTGTTGTTAGTATTGTTATCACTTTGGGATCATTAAGTAAATTTAGTTGGTTTTGGCAAACCTGGCTCTAGTCAGTAGCAACACTATTTGAGAATTGAATGGAAAATAGAAAAGTACTTTTAGATATATAATTTCATCATCTTTCTTTCTTGTTTGGCCCATAAGTTTAGTATTCTCTAGTTAAGATCTTTTGTGCTTCCAAGGAAAATTGCATGTTTGTTTCTATCACGTGTATGTTTGTTTGCTTCCTACAACTCTTATGCTTGCTACCCAGCCTTCCTAGCCAAAAACCTATGCTGAGAGGGAATGCTTCTCGTGCATCCAATCCTTAAACAAAAACCTACGCCATTTGTGTCTACCATACCTACCTATTAGCATTATTGCTATTCTAAGTATATTCATGTTTTTATCTATCTTCCCAATTAAACTTGTTATGTGAAAATGATACATTGCAAATGTATCTATAATTTTTGATGTTCCATGCTTGGTTTTGTCCACACTTTGGAAGACTTTTCATATGATTTCTTGGACTAACCTATTAACAAGAGCCACAGTGCCAGCTACCTGTTTTCTGCTGTTTTTGGTTCTAGGAAAGTCAAAAAATCAATATTCTCGGAATTGGACCGGACAAAAGCCAAAGTCGATATTTTACCGGAAGACTCATAGAGCCAGAAGACGAGACGGAGAGTTGCCAGGGGCTGGCCACACCACCTAGTGGCGCGGGCTAGGCCAGGCCGCGCCAGGGGGTGGTGTGGGCCCCTCCGGCACCCCCTCAGTCTCCCCTCTCGCCTATAAGAGCCTGCTGATGCATAAACCCTAAATAGTCAAGCCTCTAGCCACGAAAAGTTCTGCAGCGGCGCCGCCACCGAAGGGGAGATTCGGGGGACAGAAAGTCTCTGTTCCGGCACATTGTCGGGACGGGGAAATGCCCCCCGAGCCATCTCCATCGATCTCCAACAACATCTCCATCGTTGTTGCTGATTCCCATGATGAGGAGGGAGTAGTTCTTCCTCGAGGCTAAGGGTTCTACCGATAGCTATGTGTTCATCTCTCTCTCTATGCATGATCATATTGTGATCATTGATACATTGCAAACGTATCTATAATTTTTGATGTTCCATGCTTGGTTTTATCCACTTTCTTGTGTTTTGTCCACACTTTGGAGTACTTTTCATATGATTTCTTGGACTAACCTATTAACAAGAGCCACCGTGCCACCTTCCTGTTTTCTGCTGTTTTTTGTTCCAGGAAAGTCAGAAAATGAATATTCTCGGAATTGGATGGGACAAAAGCCAAAGTGCCTATTTTTTCGGAAGTCATCAGATGCCAGAATACGAGACAGAGAAGGGCTGGGGGCCAGCCACACTACCTGGCAGCGCAGCAGGCCTGGCCCGCGCCAGGGGGTGGTCTGGCCGACCCCAGCACCCCCTCGGCCTCTCCTTCCGCCTATAAGATTCCCTCGGGAGGAAAACCCTATGTACCCAATCAAAAAACCACGAAAGAGTCTGTAGCCGCCGTCATCTCCATCCCTAGATCGGGAGGGATCTGAAGCTCTTCCCGACACCCTACCGGAGAGCTGAATTCACCCTGGAGGCCTTCTTCATCACCATGCAAGCCTCCGGTGTGATGCGTGAGTAGTTCATCCTTGGACTACGGATCCATGTAGTAGCTAGATGGCTGGTTCTCCTCCTTTGTGCTGTCATGTCTAGATCTTCTGAGTTTCGTTCATGATCAAGATCATCTATTTGTAATTCTGCATGTTGTGTTTACGGGGATCCGATGGATATTGAGATGCTATTTCAGATTGATTATTGATTCTATCATGTCTTTGTTATTTGTGATCTTGCATGCTTTCTGTTGTTAGTAGATATCTTGGCCAAATAGATGCTAGAAACTTCAAGAGTTAGTATTTATGCTCGATAGTGGGTTCATGGCTCTAGTAATCTGGGGAAGTGACAGAAATCTCTAAGGTACTAGATGTGTTGTTGCTACTAGGGAAAAAACAACAATCCTTTGTTCATAGAACAATCGTATTGTTTACATTACACGCAATTCGTAAAGCAATACTCTGTTGCTTGCAACTTAGTACTGGCGGGGGTTCGGATGATAACCTGAAGGTGGATTATTTGTCATAGATGCAGTTGGATGGTGGTCTATGTATAATGTTGTAATTCCCAATCAAGTTCCAAAGGTGTCAACACCCGGATTTTTTATCCCAGATGCCCGTTATGCCATACCTCGCAATCCCAGGATTACCATTTTTGCGAGACATAAGGGATTGAATATCACAGTACATCATCCATTACAAACCATACATAAGGTCTTACACAAATAAGGATCTCATGATCCAGTCTTAATATAACAAGCAGCGGAAATAAAAGATAAGCGTAGCGATGGGGTCCATCTTTAGGGGCACAGGCAATGCTGACGAAGGCAGATAGTCCTAGTTATCATAGCCATCCTGCTGGCCATCATCTTGATAGTCTCCTTCATAGTCTGGCCATGATAATAGCCAGGGACAAAAGCCATGAGTACTCTTTAAGTACTCGCATACCACTAACAAGTATTATAATTCTAAGTTAAAGTGCTAAATCTAAGTTTAACTATACAGTTAAGTTTGAAACCTAAGCCGAGTTCTGAAGAAAAGAAAGATAAACTAAAATTCTATAATCACTTAAGTTGGGAAGCTATTGTCATAAACACAACCCTGTTGTGGTCAAGTCAAGATTCATCATTCATTTCAAGTTATTCAGAAAACATCTGACAACGAAACAGTATGGCCATTCCAACTGTCCATAACCGTGGACGCGGCTATTCGAATAGTTTGACACTCTACAAAGGTGGTACACTTTCACCACAAGATTCTATGCATCTGTCAGGGATAGCCCTGACTCATCATACTTGGTATGCAGATAATCAAACATAACCTTCCCTTTATACACTCTAGTATAAGCACCTCTCCTATGAGCATGGCCTCCCAACCATGACCATTTGTCATCTTGGGCACTGCATAGGTGGACATCATGAGAGGTAGCCTCAGCTCAAACCTCTTCCGCGAGGGAACTAATACTAATGCATATAAATTTCCAGCTAAGCCTTACCCAATTCAGGTAGTGTGGTTCTACGGTAAATTTGGAATGGTATCGCATCCGAATCCAACCATCAGTTTTATAAAAGGGTTAAGGCTCATGCCTCAACATTTTCATCATCATCAACCATTTGTGTTTCTCAACACATGTCAAAACATCTCAATAGAATGACTCATCATTCCAAGGTTTTCATAATTCATTTTCACCAAGTGTTCCCATCTAAAGTGACTCAAGTTTTGATCTACTCTAAACTACTAAGTTAAGAGTGTTCACTAAGGTAGAAAAGATGGGTTCAATCTCATGCCATAGAATGACATCTAAAACTTATCTAAATAGGTCAAGTTTTATACTTTTTATGCTACCTTGAAAAACAAGTAAAGAACTTTGTGTAAACTAAGGGAGGTAAAACATGTAAATAAGACTTGGGGTACTAATAGTCAAAGGGGTGTGATCAAAGCATGCCTAAGGCATCTTTGCTAAACCATCTAGTTTGATCCTAGCTTGCTAAGCACTAAACTTGCAAGTGTTAGCTTGCATTGTTAATGTTGGCTTGCAACTTGGATAGTTCTAGCTTGCCTGGGGTAGTGCAGTGGTTGAAGTTTTCTTCTTCTTCTTCTTCTTCTTCTTCTTCTTGGTAGAACTCCTCCTCCTCGAAATCTTGGTCGGTACTATCGTCTATAAAGACATACGGAACACACAATCACCAAACAATACTTAACTAGTCTAAGTAGCATTCTAGGACACACATTTGATGATCTATTATCATCACAAGCATCACAAGTTTAAATCACTAGTTTCATCTTTTTAATTTAGAAATGTAATTTCTACTCATTGAAAAATTAACTAAGATTTAATATTCACCACTTAAATATGGGATAATGTTGACACATGTCATCACCACATATTCTAACATGTGGGAATGAGATTTAAAGGTTGGATCAATATTACTTTGGTTTAATTTTATTATTTAATGATTTAAAGTGACTAGAAATGCCTATATAGCATTATTTTGGTACTAGTCCGAAGTCACTGCATGTAAACCTTAATATTATTACCTATTCAGATAGGTATGATGAAATGTGATTTTTGAGAGTTGGATTCAACTCCAAACCTATCTTAGTTGATTTTATAAAAATGTTGCAAGTTGCAAAAGCTTCTGTTTTCTTATTTTTACTAGGAGAGATCTATAACTATAATTGGATTAAACCCAACGGGCTTGGATAGATCATTTAAATACCTTTCAGGCAAAATTGGTTTCATGCAATTTGGATATGTAAAACTCTCATAATTGAATTTTTAAACTAGTGGACAGAAACTAGATTCAACTTAAAAAGAAAAAAATCAAATTTTGAATGGCTGGGCTAGTGCGGGAAAGAACATGGGCTGGCCCAGTGGGGCTCTGCGGCATGGGGCACTTAACACGCGAAACGGTACGCACGCTGTGGGCCGTACGATTAGAAGGGGGATCTACGGCTGAGGTGCGTCGTCGACGACGAACGGGTAGCCGGCGAGAGTTTGCCTTAGCGGCTCGGTGGGGGTCTACCGGCGACGTACCAGGGCTCCAGCGACGAAGGCGAGGCGTGCAAACAAACTGGAAGACGACGGCGAGGCGAGGCACGGTTGCGGTGGAGCTTGGGGTGCCCTAAATCGCAGGCGCCCTTCTCCTCCTGCTGCGGCGGCTCCGGCTCCAATTCTGGCGAGGCAGAGCTCGATTTGCTCCGGTGAGAGAGGTGAAAGGATCAGTGAGAGGTGGGGAGTGTGGGAGTGTGGAGAAAAGAGGCTGGGGAGGCCGGTTTATATAGGCCCGATGGTGAGACCGAGCGGTGTGGGCAGGCGACTCCGGCGAGGGCGGCACAGGGGGCTAGCGGCGTGGCTCAAGGTAGGGGTGGTGGCCTGTCTCCTGGCGGTGCGCTGAGGCTTAAATGCACGGCAGGGCGAGCTCTGTGCTGATCGGGTGCGTCACGCGCTCTAGGCGGCAGAGGCAGCGGGTCCGACGGCGAGCGGTGGCTGGGGTGCATTGGGCGGCCAGCGGGGGTGTCTAGGGTGTTCCCTAGCTCATGGCGGAGCTATAGGCACGGGCTGCGGCCGAGGGGTGGTTTGTGCATGCTGGGACAGAGCATGCTCTGCGGGCGGCGTCGACATGGTCGACCAGCTCCGGGCGCGGCGGGTCCTGGCCATTCTGCTCTCTGTCTCTGGGATGGGGCTGGTTGGACGGTGGCGGTGGACCACATGCTAGCTTGTAGACATGGCAAGAGAGGGGGAAGCGGTCTGCTGCTGCATGTGCATGGTTGGCCGGCGAGGAGTGGCTCAACATGGTATAGCAGTGCAGCTAGGAGGTAGGGGATGTGCTGGTGTTGGTTTGGTTAGGCTTGAGGGAGTCAAGAGTGATCAAAGCACTCCAATTTGCTAGACAAGATCAAGCCCAAAACAGTGATAGCTAGGCCACTTTGATCTTGCCCACAAAGTGTTTGATGAAATGGCCGAAAGAGAAACACTTTGGAATTTTGAGTTCAAATTTTTTGGGTGTTCTCCACTAGTGCTAGGTAGTCTCTGGGTGCAAGGGTTTTGAAAGTGGAGCTCAAATAGATGGTTTTTCAAATAGGGGTGATCTATGCATATGCATTGGATTCAATTTTCACATGCCAATTAAAATATGTAGAAGAATGTTTTTAGCTGATCAAAAGGTGGGCCTTGGTACCTCATAATGTGTAATAGCAAGGGGTGCTAAGATCATGAATTGTTTCTATTAATAAATAAGTGCTAGGAACACTCAAAGTAGTGTAGAGGATTAAAATGGCCAAAATGACCATTCCTCCTCTTTAATTGTTTTTGACTTGATTTTCTTTAGGAAAAGTTTAGGAATGATGTAGATGATGTTTAAATCACCTAAGAATCATTTTACAACCAAAGAATCACAGAACCATGGCAATTCAAATCAATTCCTATTTTAAATGCACAAACACATGAATGCTTTCATTTTTAATTTGGAAAAGTTTTTGTTAACCCCAAATTTTATGATTTAGATCTTGATAAGTTTGGATTGAAGTTTTGGGAGGTTACAAACCTTCCCCCCTTAAACAAAATCTCGTCCCGAGATTTACAAAGAAAAACTAGGAACTAAAGAGACCTGGGAACTCTGTCCTGATGTAATCTTCTCGCTCCCAAGTGGCTTCCTCCTCGGTATGGTTGCTCCACTGAATTTTGAGAAACTTGATACTCCTGGTCCTGGTGGTTCTGTAGGCTTCTTCTAAGATACGGATGGGTACTTCTCTATAGGTCAAGTCATTGTTGATTTCCACCGCTCTGTGATCGATGTTCTTGAAAACTTCGGTCTTCTCGGGCACTTCCAAACATTTGCGAAGTAACGAGATATGGAAAAACATTGTGGATGGCTGACATCTCTTCCGGCAATTCCAGTTGATATGATACTTCACCTCGACGGTTCAGAATCTTGAAGGGCCCGATATGTCTGGGGGCTAACTTTCCTTTCAGACTAAAGCGTTGAGTCCCCTTTAATGGTGAAACCTTGAGATACACAAAATCTCCGACTTTGAAAGTCAGTTCTCTCCTTCTTTTGTCCGCATAACTCTTCTGTCTGGATTGGGCGGTCTTGAGGTGCCCACGGACTTTGTGAAATTTCTCTTCTACTTCTCGGAGAATGTCGGGTCCAAAGATCTGACTCTCTCCTACTTGCGACCAATTCAAAGGGGTACGACACTTTCTTCCGTATAGGAATTCAAATGGTGCCATCTGCAAACTAGCTTGATAACTGTTGTTATATGAGAATTTTGTGAAAGGCAGGCAGTCTTACCATTTTGATCCGTATTCCAACACACAAGCTCTAAGCATATCCTCTAGGATCTGGTTGACTCTCTCAGTCTGTCCATCAGTTTGCGGATGATACGCTGTGCTAAAGTTCAACTTGGTTCCTAATCCTTCCTGAACTTTCTGCCGAAATCTTGAGGTAAACTGGGTTCCTCGATCTGATACTATGGTCTTGGGGGTTCCATGCAGACTAACAATTCTAGCGATATATAGCTTTGCTAACTTTGCCCTCTGGTAAGTTGTCTTGACAGGTATAAAGTGGGCTACCTTGGACAGTCTATCAACTATGACACAAATTGAGTCATTTTCCCTACTAGAAGTAGACAAACTGGTGATAAAGTCCATTCCGACGGAATCCCATTTCCATTCCGGAATCTGCAGTGGTTGTAACAATCCTGCAGGTCATTGATGCTCTGCTTTGACTCTTTGACAGATGTCACATTTGGCGATGTAGCTTCCGATTTCTCTCTTCATCTTGTGCCACCAAAATTGCTCTTTCAAATCCTGATACATCTTTGTTCCTCCGGGGTGGATAGAATAAAGAGTATCATGACCTTCCTTCATGATAACTTCCTTCAGCTCCGAATCTGCTGGCACACAGATACGTCCTTTGTACCACAGTACACCTTCTTCGTCTTCAGTGAATCCAGGTACTTTTCCTGTACCAATACAATGTTTGATTCCGTCGATACCATCATTCCCTTTCTGGGCTTCCTTGATTTGGCTAATCAAAGTGGGTTGAAGTTCAATGCTAGCTAAGAATCCTTTGCTAAATAATTCCGTCATGAACTGCTCCAACTCTTCATACAAACTTGGCTGCTTCTCCTTGATCATGGTGTTTAGCCTACACGGCAATCTGCTAAGAGCATACGCTACCACATTGGCTTTGCCGGGGTGATAGTGAATGTCAAGGTCATAGTCCTTGATTAACTCTATCCATCTCCTTTGCCTCATATTCAGCTCTTTCTGAGTGAAGATATATTTTAAGCTCTGGTGATCTGAGTAAATATCACAGCGATTACCCATCAGATAATGATGCCATGTCTTCAATTCTAGAACCATGGCTGCTAGCTCAAGATCATTGGTCGGATAGTTCTGCTCATGCTGCTTCAGTTGTCGAGATAGATACACGATAACTTTGCCCTCTTGCATCAACACACATCCGAGACCAATCTTGGATGCGTCACAATACACGTCAAACGGCTTCTTGATGTCTGGCATGACCAATATTGGGACTGATATCAATCTCTTCTTCAGCTCCTGGAACTGGCTTCACATTTGTCTGTCCATTCAAACTTCTTGTCCTTCTTCAAAAATTGGGTCATGGGTCGGGAGATGCTTGAGAATCCTTCTACGAACTTGCGGTAATATCCCGCTAATCCAAGAAATGCACGGACTTGGGTTTGAGTGGTTGGGGCTTCCCATTCTTTGACATCTTTGATCTTGCAAGGATCAAGAGAAACTCCTCCGGCAGACACAATATGTCCAAGGAATCCTACTTCTTTCATCAAAAACTCACACTTGCTGAACTTGGCATATAACTGATGCTCTCTCAGGGTTTCTAGGATAACTCTCAGATGTTGCTCATGCTCTTGTTCTGACTTGGAGTAGATAAGAATGTCGTCGATGAACACAACTACAAACTTATCTAGGAAATTCATAAAGATCTTATTCATGAGATTCATGAAATAAGCAGGGGCATTGGTTAATCCAAAAGACATAACCGTATACTCGTATAAACCATAGCGAGTAGTAAAGGCGGTCTTCGGAATATCCTTTGCACGAATCTTAAGTTGGTGATAACCAGTCCTAAGATCAATCATTGAGAATACCTGGGCTCCAGTCAACTGATCAAATAGATCCTCTATCTTTGGCAAGGGGTACTTGTTTTTGATGGTGACGTCATTCAATTTTCTGTAATCTATGCACAGACGGTTGCCTCCATCTTTCTTGTCGACGAATAACACTAGTGATCTCCATGGCGATGCGCTTGGTTGAATCAAGCCTTTCTCTAACATGGCATCCAACTGCTTCTTCAGTTCCACTAACTCTAAGGGGTTCATGCTATAGGGTCTCTGTGCTATGGGTCCGATTCCGGGGATTAGTTCGATAATGAACTCAATATCCCTATCCGGGGGCATACCTGGAAATTCATCTGGGAATACGTCAGGGTATTCACTGACTACTCTGACTTGGTCAATGGTGGGTAGGGCTACACTCTTGTTGCACTTTAATTGATGGGGTAAGGTTTCAGAGATATGTTCTACTGTTACTCCAGAACTACTGGTCATGGTGATGGCTTTCTTAGCACAGTCTATCAGTCCTTTATGCCTTGACATCCAGTCCATACCTAGTACTACTTCCAATCCTTTGGTTCCAAGTACAATTAGGTTGGCATAAAAATCTATCCCATGTATTCTGATAGGTACAACTTTGCAAATTTTTCTAGCTTTGGTTGTTGAACCGGGGATTTGAACTATCATGACATGCTTCAGGTTGGTTGGACGAATCTTACTAGTGCATGCAAATTCTTCGGTGACAAATGAATGCGATACTCTAGAATCAAACAATACTCTTGCTAAAACTGAGTTGACAGAAAACATACCCAGCACTACATCTGGCGCTTCCTAGGCTTCTTAAGCGTTCATGTGCAAGAGACGGCCATTGCGGTTGTGAGGGTTTCCTGGGGCAAATCTCCTTCCTGGTTGAACACGACGCTGCTGCTGAGCTGGGGCATTCACATTGGCACTGGCTGCAGTCTTCTTGGGACACTCATTGGAGTAGTGACCCTTCACTCCACACTCGAAACAAGTGATCTGGGACTTGTCCTTGACTGCGATAGGCACAATATTGCTGCCAGTTCTGGGTGTAGTATTGTTGTTGTTGTTGCTCTTGGGAGGTGCACGGTTGAAATTGTTGGCATTACCGGGGTTGTGATTGCTTCCTCCGGACTTCACATTTCCTCCGCTATGGTTGGGGTAGCTTGGGCGAGACATTGGGGGTCGGTTTTTCCTGGGTGCATATCTTGGTGACAGGTTGGGACGGTACTTCTGGTGACTACTGGATCCAGACTGCTGCATCATACGACGCTTGCGGTTGTCGTTTGCCTGATTAATCTTCTCTTCCATCTGAATGGCAGAGTCAACTAGCTCTTCGAGATCCTGGAAACGGATGTAGACGAGGACAGTCTGCATTTCATCATGCAGTCTGTTCAAGAATCTCTCCTTCTTCTTGGCCTCCGTGTTGATCTCATCAGGTGCATATCTGGCAAGTGACAGGAATCTATCACAGTACTCAACCACAGTCATTCTTCCTTGCTTCAATTCGCAGAACTCATCTCTCATTCTGTTGACTAGTCCCTGCGGCACGTGGGTGCGGCTGAACATGACATTGAATGCTTCCCATGTCGTAACTTGACCATGGTTCATATTGCGGATGCTATTCCAACAAGCTCTTGCATCTCCTGCCAGATAGTGGGTGGCAAAGAGAACTTTCTCATTTTCATCAACTCCTGCAACTTCGAGGTTGTTTTCCATGGTCTGTAACCAGTCATCAGCATCTAATGGGTTTTCAGAAGTGCTAAAGACTGGGGGGATTGGTATTTTGGAAGTTCTTCAGCTTGGATCCTTGATGATCCAGATTTCCATGCCCTTGGTTGTTGAGAGCCATCTGGGCGATCTGTTGAAGTGTTGTTAAGTTGGCTTGGCGTTCTTCCCTGCTTGCTTCACGGTCGGCGATGAGATTCTGCAAGATCTGCAGCATTGGGTCTTGTGACGAGCTGCTCCCTCCTTGGTTTCCACGAGTCATCTGAAGATTGAGATGGATATAGAGGTAAGAGGGAAATTCTAAGGTTCATGGTTTTGGGTTTTCAGAGCTAAAACTTTGAGTTAGACTCAGGTTTTTCAACTAATTCCATTTTCATTCATGCAAGCAAGCACACGATACAACACACACCACAACAATCAAAGGGAAAACAGATGGTTTGAAGAACCATTCTGCAAGCTACGATACAATGAGACCGATACATCTCATGCTACGACAGTGCCCTAGTGCTTCTACTCATCGTCGATGAAGTCGGAGTCATCATCATCAGTGTAGAAGTCCATGGCATCCTCCGCCAGAAAATCATCATCATTGTTGATGTAAGAATCCATGTCTCCTTGGATGTCTTCATCCTCATCTTCTTCTTCCTTGGCGGCAAGCTGAGCTTCCTGCTCCTTGACGGTCTTCTCGAGGTCGGCCACCTTCTTGCGAAGACGGGCGATGGTGCGATCCTTCTTGGCATGCTGGCGAGGAAGAGATTGGCGGTCCTGGGTGAGCAGTGCGAAAGTCTGGGCCTTCTGGTCGGCAATGGCACGGTTCTGGTTGGCTAACTCTCTGGCATTGTCCAGTTCCTACTGTCTGTCATGAAGCAGGAAGTCAAGATTCTCCACTTGACGCCTCAACTCTGGGTGACTCGGCATCTCCATCGGCATTCCCATGAAGTCACGTCTTGCATAGTGGGCAAAATGAGTTCCTTGGATCTTGTTGACGCTGAGGGCACACAGACGTGCGAGAGCTTCATGCATTGCCCTGGCTAATCCATCTAGCCAGTTGTTCTCTCTCACGGAGAACTGAATTCTCCCAGAAGTTGGTGCTTCAATGCTTCCTCTAAGATCTGCGGTGACTAGCCACTGTAGGTCTCCTCCTAGGGGTCCTGGAAGTTGAGCTCCAAGAAACTCCGGGTGCGGGCGTCCCAGTAACTCTGACAGTGGATCCAGATCCCTCTCGAAGATCAGCTGACCTCCGTTTCCTGACTGGTAAAACTTGCTCAACTGAGTCTCCATCTACAAGAATTAAGGATGAGGAAGTTACTGAAGTGATCATTTGTGTCAATTTTTAAGTAGTAGTGTAAGAATTTCGAGGAACATGAATTTTTGAGAAAGAAAGAATTAATAAGGGTAAGAGAGGAGATAGTTTTTCATAAATACTCACTTTGGTTTCGAAACTAAGTTTTTGTTTGAACGTCCATTCTAACTAGGGTCTCCTATGGTCAGGATGGCTCTGATACCAACTTGTCAACACCCGTATTTTTAATCCCAGATGCCCGTTATGCCATACCTTGCAATCCCAGGATTACCACTTTTGCGAGACATAACGGATTGGATATCACAGTACATCATCCATTACAAACCATACATAAGGTCTTCAACAAATAAGGATCTCATGATCATGTCTTAATACAACAAGCAGCGGAAATAAAATATAAGCATAGCGGTGGGGTCCATCTTCAGGGGCACATGCAATGCTGACGAAGGCAGATAGTCCTAGTTACCATAGCCGTCCTGCTGACCATCATCTTGATAGTCTCCTTCATAGTCTGGCCATGATAATAGTCAGGGAGAAAATCCATGAGTACTCTTTAAGTACTCGCAAACTACCACTAACAAGTAATATAATTCTAAGTTAAAGTGCTAAATCTAAGTTTAACTATACAGTTAAGTTTGAAACCTAAGCTGAGTTCTGAAGCATAGAAAGATAAAGTAAAATTCTATAATCACTTAAGTTGGGAAGCTATTGTCATAAACACAACCCTGTTGTGGTCAAGTCAAGATTCATCATTCATTTCAAGTTATTTGGAAAACATCTGACAACGAAACAGTATGACCATTCCAACTGTCCATAACCATGGACGCGGCTATTCGAATAGTTTGACACTCTACAGAGGTGGTACACTTTCACCACAAGATTCGATACATCTGTCAGGGATAGCCCTGAGTCATCATACTTGGTATGCAGATAATCAAACATAACCTTCCCTTTACACACTCTAGTATAGGCACCTCTCCTATGAGCATGGCCTCCCAACCATGACCATTTGTCATCTTGGGCACTGCATAGGTGGACATCATGAGAGGTAGCCTCAGCTCAAACCCCTTCCGCGAGGGAACTAATAATAATGCATATAAATTTCCAACTAAGCCTTACCCAATTCAGGTAGTGTGGTTCTACGGTAAATTTGGAATGGTATCGCATCCGAATCCAACCATCAGTTTTATAAAAGGGTTAAGGCTCATGCCTCAAGATTTTCATCATCATCAACCATTTGTGTTTCTCAACACATGTCAAAACATCTCAATAGAATGACTCATCATTCCAAGGTTTTCATAATTCATTTTCACCAAGTGTTCCCATCTAAAGTGACTCAAGTTTTGATCTACTCTAAACTACTAAGTTAAGAGTGTTCACTAAGGTAGAAAAGATGGGTTCAATCTCATGCCATAGAATGACATCTAAAGCTTAGCTAAATAGGTCATGTTTTATACTTGTTATGCTACCTTCAAAAACAAGTAAAGAACTTTGTGTAAACTAAGGGAGGTAAAACATGTAAATAAGACTTGGGGTACTAATAGTCAAAGGGGTGTGATCAAAGCATTCCTAAGGCATCTTGGCTAAACCATCTAGTTTGATCCTAGCTTGCTAAGCACTGAACTTGCAAGTGTTAGCTTGCATTGTTAATGGTGGCTTGCAACTTGGATAGTGCTAGCTTGCTAATAGTAGATTGCCTTGGGTAGTGAAGTGGTTGAAGTTTTCTTCTTCTTCTTCTTCTTGGTAAAACTCCTCCTCCTCGAAAGCTTGGTCGGTACTATCATCTATAAAGACATACCGAACACAAAATCACCAAACAATACTTAACTAGGCTAAGTACCATTCTAGGACACACATTTGATGATCTATTATCATCAAAAGCATGACAAGTTTAAATCACTAGTTTCATCTTTTAAATTTAGAAAAGTAATTTCTACTCATTGAAAAATTAACTAAGATTTAATATTCACCACTTAAATATGGGATCATGTTGACACATGTCATAACCACATATTCTAACATGTGGGAATGAGATTTAAAGGTTGGATCAATATTACTTTGGTTTAAGTTTATTATTTAATGATTTAAAGTGACTAGAAATTCCTATATAGCATTATTTTGGTACTAGTCCAGAGTCACTGCATGTAAACCTTAATATTATTACCTATTCAGATAGGTATGATGAAATTTGATTTTTGAGAGTTGGAATCAAAAATGTTGCAAATTGCAAAAGCTTCTGTTTTGTTATTTTTACTAGGAGAGATCTATAACTCTAATTGGATAAACCCAACGTGCTTGGATAGATCATTTCAATTCCTTTCAGGCAAAATTGGTTTCATGCAATTTGGATTTGTAAAACTCTCAGAATTGAATTTTTAAACTAGTGGACAGAAACTAGATTCAACTTAAAAAGAAAAAATCAAATTTTGAATGGCTGGGCTAGCGCGGGAAAGAACATGGGCCACCCCAGTGGCGCTCCGCAGCGTGGGGCTTAGCTGACAGGGGGTCCCGCTTGTCAGTGGCGCTTAACACGCGAAACGGTAAACGCGCTGTGGGCCGTAGGATTAGAAGGGGGGTCTACAGCTGAGGTGCGTCGTCGACGACGAACGGGTCGCCAACGAGAGTTTGACCTAGCGGCTCGGTGTTGGTCTACCGGCGACGTACCAGGGCTCTAGCGAAGACGGCGAGGCGAGCAAACGAACTGGAAGACGATGAAGAGGCGAGGCGCGGTTGCGGTGGAGCTTGGGGTGCCCTAAATCGCAGGCGCCCTTCTCCTCCTGCTGCAGCGGCGCCCACTCCAATTCAAGCGAGGCAGATCTCGATTGGCTCCGGCGAGAGAGGTGAAAGGATCAGTGAGAGGTGGGGAGTGTTGGAGTGTGGAGAAAAGAGGCTGGGGAGGCCGGTTTATATAGGCCCGACGGTGAGACCGAGCGGTGTGGGCAGGCGACTCCCGCGAGGGCGGCACAGGGGGCTAGCAGCGTGGCTCAAGGTAGGGGGCGGTGGCATGTCTCCTGGCGGTGCGCTGAGGCTTAAATGCGCAGCAGGGCGAGCTCTATGCTGGTCGGGCGCGTCACGCGCTCTGGGCGGCAGAGGCGGCGGGTCCGATGGCGAGCGGTGGTTGGGGTGCACTGGGCGGCCAGCGGGGGTGTCTGGGGTGTTCCCTAGGTCATGGCAGAGCGATAGGCGCGGGCTGCGGCCGAGGGGTGGTCTGTGCACGCGGGGACAGAGCGTGCTCTGTGGGCGGCGTCGGCATGGTCGACCAGCTCCGGGCGCGGCGGTTCCTGGCCGTTCTGCGGTTCCTGGCCGTTCTGCGGGATTCGATTTTCCCATGCTAATTAAAATAAGTAGAAGAATGTTTTTAGCAGATCAAAAGGTGCTCCTTGGTACCTCATAATGTGTACTAGCAAGGGGTGTAAAGATCATGAATTGTTTCTGTTAAGAAATGAGTGCTAGGAACACTCAAAGTAGTGTAGTGGATTAAAATGGCCAAAATGACCATTCCTCCTCTTTAATTGTTTTTGACTTGATTTTCTTTAGGAAAAGTTTAGGAATGATGTAGATGATGTTTAAATCACCTAAGAATCATTTTACAACCAAAGAATCACAGAACCATGGCAATTCAAATCAATTCCTATTTTAAGTGCACAAACACATGAATGCTTTCATTTTTAATTTGGAAAAGTTTTTGTTAACCCCAAATTTGATGATTTAGATCTTGATAAGCTTGGATTGAAGTTTTGGGATGATACAAAAGGAGTCAAGATGATTAGTATATGCATGTATTGCTTTCTCGATGTTTCTCAATTGCCCCGCTGTAATTTGTTCACCCAGCTTGTTATCTATCTTAAGGAGATCCACCTCTAGTGAACTATGGATCCCGGTCCTTTTCTTTACATACAAACTACAAATTGTTTACTATTTTGTGTTTACTTTCTGCAAACTTTTACTTCTTTCCATTCGATACGTTTAATCCTTTGTTTTCAGCAAAACACGGTTAGATTGACAACGTCATCGCAAGTTGGGGAAGAGTTCTGTGGTTGTGTTGTGCAGGTCTCCACGTTGCTACTAGCAACACATTTGGGGTGTTTCCTTGCTCCTACTGGTTTGGTTAAACCTTGGTTTCATAACTGAGGGAAACTTGCTGATGTGCTCATCATACCTTCCTCTTGGGATTCCCAATGAGCTCTACATCAACTCTGAGCCGTCAAGCATTTTTCTGGCGCCGTTGCCGGGGAGTCAAGGACATCTTCACAAGGGGAGTCCCTCATAACCAATCTCTTACTTTGTTATTTTTTGTTTTGCTTAGTTCCTTTTTTCTTTGTTTGCTTGTTTTGTGATCAAAAACACAAAGAAATTAGTTTTTCTAGTTTGCTTTCTTTATCAAAAACACAAAAAAATGACTACTCTTGAAAACACTAAGTTGTGTGACTTCACTAGCACCAACAACAATGATTTTATGAGCACACCTATTGCTCCACCTATGCCTGAATATACTTTCTTTGAGATAAAACCTGCTTTACTCAATCTTGTTATGATAGAACAATTTTATGGTATTGGTAATGAAGATGCCGCTGCCCATCTAAATATCTTTGTTGAACTTTGTGAGATGCAAAAGCATAGGGATGTAGATGGTGATATTATTAAGCTGAAATTGTTTCCTTTATCTTTGAGAGGAAAAGCTAAAGAATGGTTGAATTCCTTAACTAAGAATAGTATTGATTCTTGGAATAAGTGCAAAGATGCTTTCATTGGAAAATACTATCCTCCTGCTAAGATTATATCTGTGAGAAGTGAAATAATGAAGTTTAAACAATCTGATAATGAGCATGTTCCTCAATCTTGGGAAAGAATGAAATCTTTGGTAAAGAATTGTCCCACTCATGGACTGACTTCTTAGATGATCATCCAAACTTTTTATACAGGATTGAACTATTCTTCAAGGAACCTATTGGATTCTGCTACTGGAGGTACCTTTATGACCATCACTTTGGGTGCTGCAACAAAACTTCTAGACAATATGATGGTTAATTATTCTGAATGGCATAATGAGAGAGCTCCACAATGTAGGAAGGTAAATTCTGTTGAGGAAACCTCCTCCTTGAGTGATAAGATTGATATTATTATGTCTATGCTTGTTAATGGGAAAGCCCAAATTGATCCAGATAATGTTCCTTTAGCCTCTTTGGTTGCTTAAGAAGAGCAAGTTGATGTGAACTTCATAAGAAATAATAATTTTGGCAATAAATCTTATAGGAGTAATTTTGGTAACAACAATTATAAGCCATATCCTCCTAACAATGGTAATTCTTATGGAAATTCTCACAACAATAATAGGAGTGCGCTCTCTGAACTTGAAGTTATGCTCAAAGACTTTATTAGTAAACAAACTGCTTTCAATAAAACTATTGAGGAAAAACTCTCTAATGCTGAAAGAAATATAGCATATTTGGTTGAAGCTCAATCTTCTTTGAATAAAATGGCTACTAAAACTGAAACAAATGATAATCCCTTTGTAGCTACTAATGCCATACAAGTAAGAATAGATGAAAATGTTAGACTATTAGCTGAATTACATGCTAAGTGGAAAAGAGAAGATGAAATTGCTAGAAACATTAGTGTTTGTACTATCACCGCCACTAGTGTTGAGGCTAGTAATAGTTCTACTACTTTAGATGATAATTTTGATATTGATATTGATGGTTGTAATATCTCTGAAGTTATTAAGTTCCTACAAAAGCTTGCTAAAAGTCCTAATGGTAGTTCTATGAACATGGCTTTTACAAAACACATTACTGATGCTCTCATAAAAATTAAAGAAGAAAAGATGAAACATAAAGCTTCTATTCCTATAAAACAAGAAGATGGTTGGGAACCCATCATTAATATGAAAGTGAATGACTTTGATTTCAAAGCTTTATGTGATCTTGATAGTAGTGTTTCTATTATGCCTATAAGGATTTATGATATGCTTGATTTGCCTCCACTTGAAGATTGTTATTTGAATGTCCCACTTGATGATAATTCTAAAAAGAAACTCATGGGGAGTCTTAATGACGTTCTTATTATGGTTAACAATGCCTATGTCCCCGTTGATTTCTATGTTTTGGATGTTGAATGCAATGCTTCTTGTCCTATTACTTTGGGAAGACATTTTCTTAGAACTATTGGTGCCATCATTGATATGAAAGAAGGCACCATTAAATATCAACTCCCACTCATGAAAGGTATAGAACACTTCCCTAAGAAGAGAGGGAGGATTTCTGTTGCTTCTCCTATGAAAACAAAATTTGGTCTTAATGCTTCTTCATTTGAGAACAATTGATTCTTTCTTGCTTCTTGTGCCTAACTTAAAGGCGTTAAAGAAAAGTACTTATTGGGAGATAACCTAAAAGTTTTAGATGAGTCTTGGAAGTTATTACTTCAGTAATAACCGGTCCTTATCCTTTTTATTTGCTTTTTGTGCCAAGAGTAACCTCTAATGAGAGAGAAGTAATGATTGGAAAAGTTGCTGTCCCGAAACAGATTTCTGTGCTTCACCATAAAAATTCGTGTAAAATCTCTGAATGTCTTTTTGAGGCGTGAATTTTTTTGCTTCTGCCCCAGGTTGTTATCTAACTTTAGTTAGTTCAGCACTTTTTTATTTGAGCAATAGAAGGTCTTCGAAAAAATTCGTACCTGTTGGTCTGTTTTGACAAATTTTTGCCATTTTCTGCATTTGCTTCTTGTTGGTTCCTTTTTGAGTTCTTTTGGGAATTGAGATTTTTGAGGGAAGGTACACAGTAGCTAGTGTTCTAATGGAAGTTTATTTGGTGTTAGAACTGAACCTTAAGACTTATTTATCTTGAGTGCACTAATGTTGGTAATAAAGATTGTGTGAAGTTTTGTATGAAGGAAAAATTTCAGGTGTATAGAAGGAATGAGTAATGAGATGAAGGATGGACTAAAGCTCAAGCTTGGGGATCCCACGCGTGTCATCCCAAGAAATATCCAAGAAGTACAAGCATCAAAGCTTGGGGATGCCCAAGGCATTCCCTTCTTCATCAATAAAAATCCCAGGTTCCTTCTAAACGCTTCATTTTTATTGTTTCATGCACAATTGTGTTGTTCTTGGAGCGTCTTCTTTTTCGTTTTCGTTTTGGTTTTTTGTTTGCTTTGGTTTTCTTAGTTTTCTGAATAAATTGGCTGGACCCCCTCTTTCATACATTGGTTTGCAAATAGTTTGGTTTGGTTTGGAAAAGAGTAAGAAAGTTCATGCTTATGTGGTAAAATGAGCTCGTTTTTGACTGTGGCCTGTGCTTTGTCATGCCATGCTTGATATTTTTTTGGCTTTATGCTTAGTATTCTTTGCTGTAGCATGACTTGTTGTAAACAATTGAGATTGCTTAATGTGCCTTGGATGAATCATGCGTTGTTTTAGCATAGTAAAGAATAGTATAGTGGTATTCTCCTTTGATGCTTTATTTGGGTTGACTTGGCGCATGCTCACACCATGTTATGACTATCTCAAGTCACTATAGCCTTTATGATCCTTTAGTTTTCAACTTTTAGTATCACTTTATGCTTTGATCAATGATGTTTTGTCTCTCTGCATGATTATGGCCATTATTGCTCTTTAAATTTGCCGCTCCAATCTTTTGCTAGCCTCCACAACCAAGTATGAGTTCCACTCATGCATCCAACTCCTTAAACCAAGTTATTCCAAAGATTCCATCATACCTACCTACTATCTTATGCTATTCCAAGTATATTCATTCTTTTGTTTACCTTCCAAATTAAACTTGTTATGAGAAAACTAGTGATTAAAGCTCTCATGAACTTGATGGCACACTTTACTTTTCTTGCCCTTAATAAACTTGAACCATTGTGTCGTCTATATTGTATATGCTTGCACTTATTTGTTGGGAATTAGCAGAACCATGCTTTCATGGGGAACGCTTTCAACATTGCACTTGGTACTTGTACCTAGTTGATATCATGCTCTTTTGTATATGGATGTCGTCGATGTGAAATGAAAGGGGAGCTTGTAAGTCCATGGAGTTATGTATATGTGTTAGAGAAACGCCTGGGCCGCTGGTCTAATCCATGCTGACATGGTGGAAACCTGCAGCGTAACCATAATGAGCTGTCTATGAAGCATTCTTCTTATAAAAAAAGAGTCCTATATTGAGAAAAAAAGAGAAAGAGAAAAAAAGAGATTAGGAAAAGAAGAAAGAGAGAAAAAACACCATATTCCCATGGTAATAAGAAGATTACTGAGATGCTGATTGTCTGCTTGCCTTGTCATTTTGATATGGGGATTCTTCCGTATCATCGGGCAAGGGGTACCCCGTTGGCGGTTCTCTATGATACACATATACTTACAATGACAAGAACTTACCGGGGACTAAACTTGAGTAGCATGAGGAGCGGCCCTCGTATACAAGGGACATGATATTTCTAACTTATACTTCGTCAAGCATGTACACCATAGTTTGTTCACTTTAACCTTAATCACTTCAAGATGCTTATGATAGGGGCAATGAGAGCTGAAAGCTGTAAGTACCATAATTATTGGAAGCTCTTTATGAGACTTGAATCCCTACTTCCTTCTATGAAGGACTTTCTTCCACTATATATATTGAGTCTCCACCTTCTATCTTTATGCACCTACTTTGAGAGCATAGTGGCCATTCTTAGTTCTATGTGCATTGTCCTAAGACTAGTTGATTGATGCATAACTTGATATTGCTTGTTTTAAACTATTTGTATCTAGTCACTCTTATGAACTTTGAAGGTGTCCTATGCATTTATATTTGCTACTCTATGAGGGACAAGCTGAATACTATTATGCTATGTTTTCTTTATGTGAAACAAACAAACGTCTTGCAAAGCATTGTTATTCATGAATCTTTTGTTTGTGCCTTTTCATGTTGCATCATAGTTTCTTTGGCCTATTGCTAGAACTTTGTCTTTCATGTTATGATTGAAGTACTATGATCCCAGATTTGAATGATTTACACATACTTTGATCAAGTCTTTGATGGTGCATGTCACCTCAAAAATTATTCTTTATTTTTATCACTTACCTACTCGAGGACGAGCAGGAGTTAAGTTTGGGGATGTTGATACATTGCAAATGTATGTATAATTTTTGATGTTCCATGCTTGGTTTTATCCAGTTTCTTGTGTTTTGTCTACACTTTGGATTACTTTTCATATGATTTCTTGGACTAACCTATTAACAAGAGCCACAGTGCCAGCTGCCTGTTTTCTGTTGTTTTTGGTTCCAGGAAAGTCAAAAAATGAATATTCTCGGAATTGGACGGGACAAAAGCCAAAGTGCCTATTTTTCCGGAAGTCATCAGATGCCAGAATACGGGACAGAGAAGGGCTGGGGGCCAGCCACACCACATGGCCGCGCGGCCAGGCCTGGCCCGTGCCAGGGGGTGGTCTGGCCGACCCCAGCACCCCCTCGGCCTCTCCTTCCACCTATAAGATGCCCTCGGGACGAAAACCCTAAGTACCCGATCAAAAATCCACGAAAGAGTCTATAGCCACCGTCATCTCCATCCCTAGATCGGGAGGGATCTGAATCTCTTCCCGGCACCCTGCCAGAGAGAGGAATTCACCCTAGAGGCCTTCTTCATCACCATGCAAGCCTCCGGTGTGATGCGTGAGTAGTTCATCCTTGGACTACGGATCCATGTAGTAGCTAGATGGCTGGTTCTCCTCCTTTGTGCTTTCATGTCTAGATCTTGTGAGTTCTGTTCATGATCAAGATCATCTATATGTAATTCTGCATGTTGTGTTTGCGGGGATCCGATGGATATTGAGATGCTATTTCAGATTGATTATTGATTCTATCATGTCTTTGTTATTTGTGATCTTGCATGCTTTCCGTTGTTAGTAGCTATCTTGGCCAAATAGATGCTAGCAACTCCAAGAGTTAGTATTTATGCTCGATAGTGGGTTATGCATCTAGTAATCTAGGGAAGTGACAGAAATCTCTAAGGTACTAGATGTGTTGTTGCTACTAGGGAGAAAACAACAATCCTTTGTTCATAGAACAATCGTATTGTTTACATTACATGCAATTCGTAAAGCAATAATATGTTGCTTGCAACTTAATACTGGAGGGGGTTCGGATCATAACCTGAAGGTGGATTATTAGTCATAGATGCAGTTGGATGGCGGTCTATGTATAATGTTGTAATGCCCAATCAAGTTCCAAAGGAGTCAAGATGATTAGTATATGCATGTATTGCTTTCTCGATGTTTGTCAATTGCCCCGCTGTAATTTGTTCACCCAGCATGTTATCTATCTTGAGAGCCATGTCTAGTGAACTATGGATCTCGGTCCTTTTATTTACATACAAACTACAAACTGTTTACTGTTTTGTGTTCACTTTCTGCAAACTTTTACTTCTTTCCAATCGATACGTTTAATCCTTTGTTTTCAGCAAAACACGGTGAGATTGACCACCTCATCGCAAGTTGGGGACAGAGTTCTGTGGTTGTGTTGTGCAGGTCTCCATGTTGCTACTAGCACCGGTAGTGCGCCCTGCCAAGGCTCATCTAGCAACACCTTTGGGGTGTTTTCTTTCTCCTACTGGTTCGATTAAACCTTGGTTTCATAACTAAGGGAAACTTGCTGCTGTTCTCATCATACCTTCCTCTTGGGGTTCCCAACGAGCTCTACATCAACACTGAGCCAACAATCATGAGCTTTGTAATCAAGTAGATCTACTTTGCTACTCAAGTGCTTTAATAGATCTCTGCTCTCCCCATGTGTGTGAAAGTGACAGCGTGCACACCATGGTGGCACTTAGGCTAGAGATTACAAATACTTGTTATGAGTTATATTTGGAGTTGGATGTCTTTATGAAATTGTGGTGTTTGTTTGAACCATCTAGTGCTCAAGGTGACAGTGTGGAGTTATCTAGATGGGTAAAGCGGACTTTGAGGTGTGTTGTTATAGCCCTACCATTGATTAGAGTGTCCAACCGGAGAGTAGTTAACAGTAGTATCATAAAGATAAGATATTTATATGAGAGTGTTCACTAGTGAAAGTATGATCCCTAGGCCTTGTTTCTTAGCATTGAGACTCCATTTGCAATTAGATCTGTTACATGTTTGCTTGCTTCCATCTTTATTTCAGTTTGCCTTTAGTCTTTTCCCACGTCAACCACACGCCAGCAAGCTATTTTCTATCACCGTTACCACTTATAATTATCCATCCCACTTGTATTTCACTATCTCTTCGCCGAACTAGTGCACCTGTACACCTGACAAGTGTATTGGGTGTGTTGGGGATGCAAGAGACTTCTTGTATCTTGATTGCAGGGTTGCTTGAGAGGGGATAACTTTGACCACTTCCTCCCTGAGTTCGTTAAACCTTGGGTGATCCACTTAAGGGAAAACTTGCTGCTGTTCTACAAACCTCTGCACTTGGAGGACCAACAATTGTCTACAAGAATAGAAGTGCGTAGACATCAAAAAACTAGTGATTAAAGCTCTCACAAACTTGATGGCACACTTTATTTTTTTCCACTTAATAAACTTGAACCATTGTGTCCATCTATGTTGCGTATATGCTTGCGCTTTATAAGTTGTGATTTAGCAGAACCATGTTACCATGGGGAACGCTTTCAACATTGCACTTATTATTTACTTGATATCATGTTCTTTTGTGTATGGATCGCGACGATGTGAAATAAAAGGGGAGCTTGTAAGCTCATGGAGTATGTATATGTGTTAGAGAAACGCCTGGGCGGCTAGCTTAATACATGCTTAATCATGGTGGAAACTTGCACCATAACCATAGTGAGTATTCCGTGAAGCATCCTCAATAAAAACCTATGCAAATAGCAAATAAAAAGATCATTGAGATGCTGATTGTCTGTTGCCTTGTAATTTTGATATGGGATAGCTCCTGTGTCATGGGGCAAGGGGTACCCCATTGGCGGTTCTCCACGATACACATGTATTTACAATGACAAGAACTTACTTGTGACTAAAGTTGAGTAGCATGAGGTTCGGTACTCGTAAGCAAGGGGCATGAGATTTTCAACTTATAACTTGTCAAGCATATCCTCAAATTTGTGTCACTTTAAGCTTAATCACCTCAAGATGCTTATGATAGGGGCAATGAGAGTTGAAAGCTAGTAATTACCATAATTTTTGGAAGCTCTTTATGAAACATGAAATCCCTGCTTCCCTTTGCGAAGGGCCTATCTTTTACTTTTTAGTTCAGTCCGTGAACCTATTCCATTTTATCTTAAGAAAGTATTAGAGTTGTTGTGATTCAATCATCCATATGATGATTTATTCAATCATGTTTCTTATGTTCCTTGGTTTGCACACTGCTCTTATCTTAGTGAATATTACTTTGAAAGCTATCATTGAAAACCCCATTATGTTTGACTCCTGCAATTTGTTAACCGTTTTCTTACTAAGAACAAAGTTTGCGATTACCAATTATGATTTACTTTGTGTATATTTATTGTGTTTCTTTTACTTATTGCAAGTTAAGTTATATAATAGTGATTTGTTTTCTATTATGATTTGTGTATTCATAAATGTGATGCTTCTTGTCCGTATTCTCTTTATCAACACTTCACTCCATAAACCTGTGGTCATGTTTATTGAGCTCAGTTTTTGCTTGGGGACAAGCGAGGTCTAAGATTGGGGGAGTTGATACATCCATTTTGCATCACTATTCTATATCATAATTTACTGTTATTCATTGATATATTTCATATTAAGAGATGATACTTATGTTATTTCATCTATTTTTGCATGGTTGATGACTTTTGGAGGATGAACCACTGAAGTCAGGATTCTGATGGAAAAGGCACTGCCCAGGTGCAAAATTGGCGAAGATCAGAAAATCCCAGAAGATATACGGAAATTCCAATTTTTCTAGAAGATGAAGGAGGCCAGAAGGAGAAGTGGAGATGGGCCACATGGGGCCCACGCAACCCCCTGGCGAGGGCCACCCCTAGCCGCGCTACCAGGTGGTGTGGCCACCCTGGCCCACCTCTGGCATCGCCCTTTGGCGTATATAATCCCCTTAAAACCCTAAGACTTGAGGAGCGACCACAAAAAGGTTTCGCCGCCTCTGCGGGGCGGAACTACAGAGAGAGAAAGAGCTCTCCGGCAGGCAAAATTCTGCTGGGGAAATTCCTCCCCTGAGAGGGGAGATCGTCGCCATCAACACCGTCATCAAGCTAGACTTCATCAGGATCATCATCATCATCTCCACAATCATCATCACCAGCATTATCATCACCACTTCGTACCACTGTAACAATTGGGTTGAATCTTGCATACTTCTTAGGGGAAACTTTCCCGGTGTTGATCACCTGTTGTAGTTGATGCTATTGAGTGGAAACATTGAATTATTGTTTATGTTTAGATTGTTACTTATCATTATTTCATCTCTGATCTTGATCCATATGATGTCTCGTGAGTAGTTCGCTTAGTTGTTGAGGACATGGGAGAATTCATGTTGTTTGTAGTGGAATTGTGTTGAGAAAGATTCAATGGTTTGATAATTGAGTTCTGGTGTTATTCTTCTAGTGGTGGCATGTGAATGTCGACTACATGATACTTCACCTTTATGGGCCTAGGGGAATGCATTGTGTATTTGGATACTAATCTTGGGTTGCTAGAGTGACAGAAACCTGAACCCCCATTAGGAAACCTTTGCATAAGGGAGTGTAGGATCTCAAAGTTTAAGGTTGTGGTTAGGTTTTTATCTTAATTACTTTCTTGTAGATGCGGATGCTTGCAAGGGGTATAATCACAAGTATGTATTAGTCCTAGGAAGGTCAGTACATTAGCATAGGTTCACCAACACAACACTTATCCAACCAAAGCAGATTAGTCAACTATATGAAGCAAAAGCACTTGGCGATATTCCCATGTGTCCTTGAGAACGTTTGGTCATCTTAAGTAATACAACCGGCTTGTTCTTTGCTAAAGAAAGGATTGGGACACTTGCTACAATTATTATTACTGTCTTTTATTTACTCGTGCTCTATTTATCTACATATCAAAAACCCCTAAAAATCTGTTTGCTATGTATTTACAGAGAATTCCCGATCCAAGCCACTTGTCAACACCTTCTGCTCCTCGTTGGGTTCGACACTCTTACTTATCGAAAATACTGTGATACACCCCCTATACTTGTGGGTCATCATTGCCGGTAATTGTTGACATTGCCAAAAGCGACCAAAAGGGTGATGCGGCCCAGGGAATTTGCTTTTCGGCCAGGGACAACCCCATGGAATAAGTAGACATTAGTGGCAGTGCTAGAGAGATATTTTATCAATTTCTTGACAAATATGAGGTTTAAACGTTGAGATATATGGATGTATTTTCTCTGCCATTGATAAGTGCTTTTTTGAAGCATATTTACCTTGTGTTTTTTCATGAGTAGCAATAGGATTTTAGTATTTTATGGCGCTCACTTGCACCTTTTTATGCATGTTTTCACAGGACCTAAAATTATGAAGGTATTGATGAACATATCATTTAGAGTTGTCATATTATACATTAATATGATATTTCCAAGTGATAAAGTCATCTAGATGATTTTCCATGCACCTAGGTAAAGACGGGATATGAAGGGAGACTCCAGGAGAGTTAATGACCATCCATACAGAGTGAGCCCGCTCGTATCGTCCAACCTTACCACCTATTAGCCACCTCACCGCGTAAAATATTTTCACCTCGCAAAGACGGATCTGAGGTCCGACATTGAGAGACACCAGAAACCATAGAAACCTCACCTCCAGAATTTATATGGAGGGGGAACTCGTAGAAGGGCATCATCCTCGCCGCTATACAGATCATTGGAGGCCAAGGCATCATTCCCCATCATCAACTATTGGATCTTCATTACCATCACCATCCTCGTATCATTCATCGCCATCTTGTTGTAAGTCCAATTACTATTGTAGATTTGCACTTGAATTCATTCGTATATTCGTACTTAGTTTACATTATCATGATGATGTTGTTGATTGCCTCCATGTAAGAGTAGTTTACTTTATCCTTGGGGATAGATGGATAAACCATAAAAATATTATGATATGAAATAAATATGAACTACAACTTTGGTGTATGACTATGTGTTAGTTTTGTCTCTAGATATTATGTGAAGTCGACCATGTAATATTTGTCTTTAGGACTAGAGAGGGAACTACCATTGGACATATGGTAGTATGTATGGTGTTAAGTGACACAATGTGTTTGTATGCTATTTCTATGGTCAAGGGGGATAAGGAGAGATTCAATAAGCTCATATCAATATCCATGGGAAAACCCTTATTTGTAAGGGATCAGAGTGGATTTCTCACGATCATTGCGTGGTTATTAGGGATGTCATATCAGATGGCTTGTCTATGAACATCTTATTATGGATCTATCCCCACACATGTCATAACGAAAGACATAGATTCATCCTAATTATAATTAGTACCAATGCTTGAGGTGTATCCTAAATTCTCCAAGAACAATTTGCCTTGTTGAAGGTTCATTACTATTTACATCGTGTTTGTCACTCTCTGTTTACTTTACTTTCAGTTATTATTTTGCACCCAAAACAACCTTCTCGAAATTATCTTACTTCAAATCAAGGACATCTTACAAGTTTCTCTGGATAGATAGTGACATGGGGCATAACGACCTTAACCAAATAGCTCCCCGTGTTTCGATACTCTTACTTTTGAAACTAGTAACAATATACTTGTGCACTTGCAGTCATCAAGGTATTTTCTAGCACTATTGTCGGGGAGTTAAGCGTGGTTGGTATTTGTTCTTAGTTGCTAATTTATTAATTGTTAAACTAAAGTTGTTTACTAGTTTTGGGTAAACACCATGACTACGCTTGGTCTTATGAACAAGCTCGACACAACTAAATACCCCAGGATATTTAATAGGGACATGTGAAAGAATTCTCAATGGAAAAAATGCAGAATATGAGGTTAACACTAGTTTCATTTCTATTTTGCATAAAAAGGTTTTGCAGGATATGATCTTTACGAAGATCCTTATGATCATTTAAGTAACTTTACTGATTTATGTTAGACAATTAAACTAAGATGTTATTTTCATGATGAATGAAAACTAAAATTGTTTAGCCAATCTCTAACCAAAACTACTCTGGCTTGGTATAGAACTTTTCATGCAAGAAAATTGATACTTGGGATAAACTAAAAGGTGAGTTTATATTTTTCTTGTATCCCAAAGTAATATCAGCTGGAGCAAGAAGAGCAATTATAAATTTCAAGGACAGCCGAGGTGAAGGTTGTTAAGATCCTACAAAAGGTATAAAGCTATGGTTAATAAATATCCCCATCATGATTTACCACCATGTTATGCTTTACATATTTTATATCGAGGACTTAACCAAGACATTAAAAATGAAATCGATTTAGCATCCGGTGGGTCTTTTATGGAACTCACCATAACACAAGTGATACGTCCATTTTGCATCACTATTCTATATCATAATTCACTGTTATTCATTGATATATTTCAAATTAAGAGATGATACTTATGTTATTTCATCTGTTTTTTGCATGGTTGATGACTTTTGGAGTATGGACCGCTGCAGTCAGGATTCTGATGGAAAAGGTGCTCTTTGGAGGCAAAATTCGCGAAGATTAGAAAATCCGGGAAAATATACGAAAATCCTATTTTTCCAGAAGATGAAGGAAGCTAGAAGGAGGAGTAGAGATGGGCCATGATACGTCCAAAACGTATCTACTTTCTCGAACACTTTTGCTATTGTTTCTCCTCTATACTTGTGTGATTTGGATGCAACTAATGCGAACTGACGCTGTTTTCAGCAGAATAGCCTTGGTGTCTACTTTTTGTGCAGAAAATGAACTATCCGGAAAAATCCCGGAAAATATGCCAACAATCCTATTTCACCCGAAGACTCCAGGAGCTAGAATACGAGACGGAGAAGAGCCCTGGGGTGGCCACACCACCTGGTGGCGCGGGCCAGGCCAGGCCGCGCCAGGGGGTGGTGTGGGCCCCCAGGCACCCCCTCGGCCTCTCTCTTCGCCTATAAGGAGCCTTCTGACCTAAAAACTTTGAGGGGGTCGACGTTTTTCCAGAAGGAGTTTCGCTCTGCCGCCACCACCTGATTCCACGAAACAGCACCAGAAACTCCGTTCAGGCACCCTGCCGGGACGGGGAAGTACCCCTGGAGCCATCTCCATCGATCCCCACCATCATCTTCGTCGACCATCCATGTTTCTTCCATCTATGAGTGAGCAACCCTCCGTTGTAGGCTATGGGGATGGTAGGGATTGGATGAGATCGTTCATGTAATGGCATCAGATTGTTAGGGCATAGTGCCTAGTATCTCTATTAGTGCTTATGACTTTGTTGCGACTTGTTGTGCTTAATGCTTGTCACTAGGGCCCGAGTGCCATGATTTCAGATCTGAACTTATTATTGATTCATTATGATAGTATTGTTTATGGTCTTATCTACAAGTTGTATACACATGTCATTGTCTGGAACCTATGGTCCCGAAGTGATAGAAATCGGGGTAGCCGGAAGGGAAAGGCTTTGATGTGAGGATCACATGTGTTCACGGAGTGTTAATGCTTTGCTCCGGTGCTCTATTAAAAGGAGGACCTTAATTGCCAGTAGTTCCCTAGAGGCCCCGCTGCAAACGGGCTGGCAGGACAAAAGATGTTGTGCAAGTTCTCATTGCGAGCATGTATGACTATATATGGAACACATGCCTAGGATTGTCTAGTACTTGGGTGCTTTATCCTATTTATCTGCAATTCCCCTATGTTCTGATTGCTATGTGAATTGTCTTGTCCATGCAACGCCCGTCCATCCATCCCTATGCCTACCGCACTCGAATCCCATTGTTTACTGCTTTTGTTACTACTGTCTTTGCTTTGCTACTGTTGTTACTTTACTATTCCTACTACAAAACGGTTGCTACTGATAAACTGTTGTGAGCAAGATTGTTTCCAGGTGCAGCTGAATTGACAACTCAGTTGTTAAGGCTTATAAATATTCTTTGGCGCCCCTTGTGTCGAATCAATAAATTGGGTTTCACTTCCCTTGAAAATACTGTGATACACCCCCTATACTTGTGGGTCATCAGGCCACAGGGGGCCCACACCACCCCCTGGCGTGGGCCACCCTAGGGCACGCCACCAGGTGATGTGGCCGCCCTGGCCCACCTCTGGCTGTCCCCTCTGGCGTATATATTCCTCCCGAAACCCTAAGACTTGGGGAGCGACCACAAAAAGACTCCGCCGCCTGTGCGGGACGGAAGACACCGAGAGAGAAAGATCTCTCCGGCAGACAGATTTATGTTGGGGGAATTCCTTCCCGTAGAGGGGAGATTGTTGCCATCAACACCACCATCAAGCTGGACTTTGTCGGGATCATCGTCATCATCATCACCACCATAATCACCATAAGCACCCTCATCACCATCTCCATATTGCTATAACAATTGGTTGAATCTTGCATAGTTCTTAGGGGAAACTTTCCTAGTGTTGATTACTCTTAGTTCTATTGAGTGAACCATTGAATTATTGTTTATGTTCAGATTTTTATACATCATTATTCCATATCTGATCATGATCCATATGATGTCTTGTGAGTAGTTCGTTTTGTTCTTGAGGACATGGGAGAAGTCATGTTGTTAGTAGTGGAGTTGTGTTGAGAAAGATTCAATAGTTTGATATTTAAGTTGTGGTGTACTTCTTCTAGTGGTGTCATGTGAACGTCGACTACATGACACTTCACCTATATGGGCCTAGGGGAATGCATTGTGTATTTGGCTACTAATCGTAGGGGTTGCCGGAGTGACAGAAACCTGAACCCCCGTTAGGAAACCATTGCACAAGGGACGTAAGGGTCTTAGAGTTTAAATATGTGGTTAGGTTTCTACCTTAATTACTTTCTTGTACTTACGGATGTTTGCAAGGGGTATAATCAAAAGTATGTATTAGTCCTAGGAAGGTCGGTACATTAGCACAGGTTCACCCACACAACAGTTAGCAAGCTAAATAATATTAATCAACTATATGAAGCGAAAGCACATGACAATCTTCCCATGTGTCCTCGAGAACGTTTGGTCATCTTAAGTAATACAACCAGCTTGTCCTTTGCTGCATAAAGGATTGGGCCACTTGTTGCAATTATTATTATTGTCTTTTATTTACTCGTACTTCGTTTACTTGCTTTATCAAAAAGCCCTAAAAATCCATTTGCTAAGTATTTGCAGAGAATTCCCGATCCATACCACTAGCCAGCACCTTCTGCTCCTCGTTGGGTTCAACACTCTTAATTATTGAAAATACTGTGATACACCCCCTATACTTGTGGGTCATCAAGACTACTTTCTGGCACCGTTGCCGGGGAGTGAAGCGCTATTGGAAAGTGGAACTGGTAAAGGAAACTTGTACTGCGAGTATTGTTTATTTCTGTTAGTTGCTTTATTTTTGTTATGGATAATTCACTGAATTTCTTATTTGGTAATGCTACTACCACTGCTAAGGTAGTAGAGGAGCCACCACCTGCCGAGAATGATGCTTTATAAATACCTACAAGATTATTGATCGTGTTATGGATAACTACTATGTTGGGGATGGAACTGTCCATCCCTGTGATCATTTGCTCTTTATACACGAATTATGCGGGTTGTTTAAGTGTGCAGGTATTACTACAGATCAAGTTAAGAAGAAGTTGTTTTCATTATCACTGAAAGGAAGAGCTGAGGAATGGTATAAGTTGCTGAAGAATGGTCAAGCTCTGGAATGGGAGGAAATAATACCTCTCTTTTATTCAAAGTTTTATCCTCCTAGTGAGATTCCTAAAGATTGGAATCAAATATACAACTTTTGGCCTCTTGATGGAGAGAGTACAGCTCAATCTTGGGGGAGATTGAAGTTACTAATGCTCCAATGTCCCATTCATGGGCTCCCCAACAATACTATTATCAATAACTTTTATGCAAGGCTTTCTCTTCATGGTAAGGATTTATTGGATGCTTCTTGTGCTGGATCATTCACTCGCATGGAAGAAGAAGCTAAATGGGATCTTCTGGACCGTATTCAAGATAATGCTGAAGTTTCGAAGAATGACAAAGGAAGAAAGTCAGGTATAAATTATGATTATGAATGCATTGAATCTTTTATGGGAACTGATGACTTTGAAAATATTAAAAATGTTTATAGTCTAGACTCTCAAGCTATTGCAACTTACTTTAAGGCTTTTGCTTCCTATATTGAGGTGCCTAAAAAGAAGTGTAATAAGTATCATGAACCATATAAAGCTGTTGCTAAGTGTGTTCCTGTAAGAAATACTGAAGTTTATATTGCTAATCATGTTTTACCTAAACCTTACATTGAGAAAATGCCTTTCCCAGTTAAGATAAAGGAACATTCTATGGTAGCTAGTATGGTTAATGAAAGTAGAAATAAAGCTGTTGAACCTAATAAACAAATGGATGAAGAACTTATGATAGCAAATGTGAAAGACTTTGTCACTAAATATGTACAAGAGGGACACACTATCCTTTGTAAGGATACCTCTAATATTGTTTCACAAAGTAGTGTTATGAGAGCTAGTATTCATGTGTTTTCTGTTAGAATAAGTGATCATTGTTAAGATGGTTCTTGTGATAGCTATATCGTTAAGTTTATGCATGATACTGAAAGTTACTATGAGAGGGAAAAGTGTTCTTATGCATCTTAGTAATATCAAGTTTCCTCGTTTTATGCTGAAAGTTTTTATGTTGCACTTCTTTTGCCTTCCTATGCTTGTTTCCTCTGGTTTCAACAGCTTATTTGTTTACAAAATTCCCTTGCATAGGAAGTGGGTTAGACTTAAATGTGTGTATTTTTACTTCTTGATGCTCTTGTTCACGTCAATTCATATTCATATGTGAGCATCTTCAAAATTATCATGCCCATCTTAATGGCTATAAAGAAAGAGCTTTTTGGGAGACAACAAAATTTATTTTTGCTTTCATTTCATTTTTGTTTCTGTCTTGGAAGTTATTAATTCGGTAATAACATCTCCTTATCCTTTTTTGTTTGGTCTTTGAGCCAAGATCAACCTCTAATGAGAGAGAAGTAAGATTTGGCGAAGTTGTTGTCCCGAAACAGATTTTTGTGCTTCACCGTAAAAATTCGTGAGAGATCTCTGTCTGTCGGATTGAGCTGTAATGTTTTGTGCTTTTGCCCTAGGTTGTTATTTAACTTTCGTTAGTTTTGCACTTTTTGATTTGAGCAATAGAAGATTTTCGAAAAAATTGATATTTACCTGCTGGTCTGTTTTGACAGATTTTGCCACTCTTGCATTTGCTTCTTTATTCGATTTCCTTTTTGAATTCTTTTTGGGTTTTCAGAAGGAGTTGCTACAGTAGCTTATGTTTTGATGGTTTTCAGTTGAAGTTGAAGTTGAACTCAAAAGGTTTTATCATTTCACTTATACTAACGTTGCTAATGAGAACTGTGTGAAGTTTTGTGTGAAAGAAATTTCCAGGTAGTAGAGATAATGGTGTAATGAGAAAGTGAAAGGTTTCATGACTCAAGTAATAAGTGTATGAAGATGAAGATATTGATGTTATTCAAGTGGTGACTCTAGAAGAATCTACTAGATACCAAATTCAGAGACATGCAGAGTCTGTTTTCAAATAGGTAATAGTTCTGGTAAGAAAAGTTCCGCGAAAATACTATCCAATTATATTTTTACAGTTTTTATCCAATACAGGAAGCTACAAAGCGGAAGAGGGATGAAAATGGAGCCAGGGTGGCTCATACCACCCTGTGGCGTGGGCCCACCCCAGGCCGCGCCACCAGGTGGTGTGTCCACTCCGGACTCCGTCTCCGTCTCGTTTTCTCCCACTACCTTCCTTTTGTTATGAAACTTCGTAATATATAACCCCCCGGATCTCCCAAGGTTCGTATATCGTGTTTTCTCATAGTGGTGGCACGGCAGATGCCATGGATAGGCTAAAGATGGGGCCAATGAGTGCTAGGAGAATCCAGGGAGGGAGAGCGTGGTGATTCCACGCACGGAAGTTCTTGTATATTCTCTATCAATGGTGTTTAAAAGTGCTCCTAAGGCTCTCAACAAGAAGGAGACGATGTCTCTTACTCCCTGCTCACTAGCCCTAGAGATCTACTTTAGAAAGAGAATGATTCATCTATTGTTCGTCCCTCTCTATGGAGGCCCCGGTGCTCCTCATATAGGGGATCCCAGGTTACAATTCTAGGGCACAGGTGGTAGCATATTCTACGAATATGCTCCTTTCCTAAAGCATATGCTTCTTTATTCCTCTATAATGGCTCGTCCGAGCTTTGGACGTAACCCGCACCGTCATCCTTGCCTTTTGGCGTCACCAAACACGGGCTACGGCATCCGGCTTCGCCCGCGTCACCTTGGTCGCCCCTGACCCACTGGTCCTCTTTTTACTTTACTCTACACATGCTTCAACTAATAAAGCCACCTTTCGACCAGTGGGGGATTCCTTCTCTTGGAAGCTAAGCTAATCCGGCTAGCATATAGCTAATCTGGCTTACCCATTTACCTGCAAAACAGATAGGCATGGCCGGCATAAATCTTATGTCGGCCGGACCAATGTCAAGGAAATGCCCCATGGGCTGGGTCACACCATGATTCGGCCAGCCTTGAGGTGATCCGGTCAGCACTTTGCTTTGATCGCGCCGTACCCCGGCTAACTCGGCCCTTATACCCCGGTGTTACCCTACCTAGGGGTATCCCCCCAACATTAGTCCCCGAAGCTGGTGCGATCTTGGCAACATTTAGTTGTTAAGGCCACACCAGGTTCCCATGTCAGGATCTTTTGCTCCTTAGGCCATGTTATCTCGTAGCCTGGAGTTTCTCTTCTTGCAACCCTTTTGCTCTTTCCGAGTCATTCCTTGTCAGGTAGGTCTTTCGCCTGCTTATCCGAGTTATCTTTCCTTCTCTCATACGTTTCTCCACATCCTACGTGGAGGGTAATCATCATTTGCCTCATTTTAAGGGCCATGCACTTTACCGCACCGGTTACTGTCGTTGTGTCAGGCATAACTGTTGTAAACATCCCATCACTGTAGCGCCTCGTTATCTGTAACACCATGTCACGTCATGGGATCGCTTGCTCCCGTGGCCCCTCCTATGGCCTTGTTCAGATTGGTTGTTCGGGTCGCATACAGGCTCGTTGCGTGCGGCACGTCACCCACAAAGGATCCCACGACGCGCGTGCGACACGGTTAAGTAGGGGGTGCGGGGCACTCCCAGGGGAAGTTCTTCCATTTACGCCGCGCTCCATTGCTCTCTCTCTCTCTTTCGCAGCGACTCCGCCGCCGCTAGTTTTCTGCTTCACGAGCGCCACCGTGCCCGCAACCACTCACATCCGTGCCGCCGTCCCCATTCACAGTTTCCATCACGGGGACTTGCGCTTCCCGCTTTCCTTCCTCCGGCTATTTCTATTCTGATTACCCCGTCAAAAGCTTCGAATCCACCATGTCTGAGGCGGAGGCAGGGGTGGCGCAACAGGAAGAAGGAGTGGAGGGCCGCGAGCGCGGTTGCTGGGACGGCTCCATCGTCCGCGAGGAGGACTTGTCTTGGCTTCATGCCTCCCATCGCATTTCCACCAGCGTCGGCTGCCGTCTCGCTACCAGTGAAATTTCTCCTTCCCCCAGGGAGGGGGAATACGTTGTGTTCCTTTCCCATTTCTAGCGCGGCTTCGGCCTCCCCACTTCTAATTTTTTCTTCCATTTCATTTCCACCTACAAGCTGCAACCGCATCACATCCCCGCAAACGCTATCACCTCTCTGTCCTCCTTTGCCTCCGGCATTGTGGGATACATTGGCCTCTGGCCAACCAAAGAACTTTGGATTAAGTTCTTTGGTCTACGGAGCAACGTGGTTCCGGATCAGGAGCTTGCCCCGGAGGACAAGCACCTGACCCAATGCGGCGCCGCCTCCATCTCTTCGCGCAAGGAATCCGTGTTTCCCCGGGTCACCGGGCTCGAATCCTGCAAGTGCTAGGCCCGGACCATCTTCTACATCCGGAACACCTCCAAGGAGGACCAGATCCGGCTGCTCCCTTTCAAGCTTGGCCCTCCAGATGCTTCGCTTTGGGAGAGCATTCCCAAGCGCGCCACGACCCTAGCGAATCAAGTGGCACGCCGGATCATGGAGCTGCTCAAGGAGCTTCTCCGGGGGGAGGATATTATGATTACTTTCATCCACGGCCGGGTCTCCCCCTCCAGAAGCGAGCCCACGAGATCTGCTACCTTAGCGGCCCTCTCGATCCTCACCGGACTTCTTCCTTTGAGTTGGATAACTCGGCGGTCTATCGCCGGGTTAAGTCCATATTCAACGTGGAGAAGGAGTTCTCCGAGGACTGGGAGTGGGGACTTTAACCCTTCACCCGCGTCAACCCCCCTCCAAAGGTAAGTCACCCTTTGTTATTTTCCAAATCTTCCTTGTATGTTATTTTCTTTTTGTAACTCGGCAATTATTGTCTCAGAAATTTCTTCAGCAACCATTGGAGGACGGTGAGGTGCTGGAGAGCAAATGGCTGGAGGACCGCACCGAGTAGGACGAGGTTGAGCCTGATTCAGAGGCATTCCTTCCTATCCCGGACGTCGTCAGGCGCCATGCTGGTAAGGCCTCTTCTTTAAGGCATTGGCCAGACGATGATGATTCTGACATTGAAGTCCTTGAGGAACTTGATCTGTTTCTCATCTCTTACTTGCACCTGGCTCATGTTCGAATGTTCAGCTAACCCGGACGATCAGGTCCATGAGGTTCCTCCCCTTTCCCCCGGTGGCCTGGCCCCGACCCCTTCCCAGAAGAGCGCAGCTACCTCGGTCGCAGCTTCAGAGGCGCCGCCGCCCAAGAAGAGGCAAAAGAAGTCCAGGGTTAAACCCTCGACCAAGCCTACCACCAAGAGCACAGTTCGGAGGGCACCCAAACCTCGGGCTCCTCCTACCAAAGATGAGTAAGTCCTTTTAGCATTGCTACTTCGGATTTTTTCCTTTGCTTGCCTTTCTGGTTGGTTCTCTATTTTTGACTAGATGTCCTTCCTTTTTTCTAGACCTCCTGTGGATATTTCTTAGAGCGGTTTCGGCATAGACTTCCCACGCCGGAGCAGTCCCTCCCCCCCCCCCCCCCCCCCGCAACGATGATTATCGCCTGCTCAACCCTATTCAAGAGGGTTCTGCGGTTGCACCTGACCAGAGCCTACCTCACCAAGAGGAGGGCAACATCGGCACGGGAGGTAGTGGGGTATCTCGGGACAGGGTGATGCCGGATCTCCCCAGCTCCTCGGCCTCTGTGCCCAATGTTGAGGTGCCAGTTTCATCGGCGCCGGCCCCAGCACCTCCAGTACCAGTACCAGCACCAGCAGCGATAGCACCAGCACCAGCAGTACCAACAACAACATCACTAGCAGCAAGAGCCTCCAAGCCTCCCAAGGGCAAAGCTCCTTCGGCTCCCACTGGGTCTACTCCTTCCATCTTTCAACAAGGTCCTCAACCCTCATCTAGCAAAGCCAAGAAGACCTCCGGGTCAGCCAAAGATGCTTCTTCTGGGTCTACTGCGTCCGGATCAGAGGGCAGCCAACAACTGGTTTTGCATCCTAGCCCCGCTGCAGCTTAATCCACCAGACGGGAGGTCCACGTGAAGGGCCTTGTGGTGAGCTATACTCGGAGCGGCAAAAGTTCCAGTCCACAACTCCTTGAGTATGTGAAGAACTAGAACGATGCCGAATTCATCGATCCTCAAGACGATTTGCTGGAGAAGTTCGGCCCCGCGGAGTTCGGCGCCTAGATGAACTCTGCTACTAAGGCTATCTCCTTGGCTGGCCGGATGATGGAGGTAATTCTTTTTCTCTGATGTTGATGTTTTATGCAATTGAACATTTGTAGATATAGCCCCTAGTCCCCTATCCTCCGAGGGAATAACTCGTTATTCCGTCGGATGCTTCTCGTAGAGCTTAGTTTTTGTTCATAATGACATTAATTTGCAATAAATTTTAGGTCGGGTCTAGTTCCCTTGGCCCGTGTCTTATGTACTTCGAATATCCACACACCTAGAGGTGGGTTAAGTTCCACTTGGCCCGGATCTTGTACACTTCGAATATCCACACACCTAGAGCCGGGTTAAGTTCCACTTGGCCCGGATCTTGTATACTTCGAATATCCACACACCTAGAGCCGGGTTAAGTTCCACTTGGCCCGGATCTTGTAGACTTCAAATTATTTCTACTTTGCCTCTAAACTTTTGTCTCTTCCTTGCTTATTTCAGATTACCACTAATCGCTGAACCTCTAAGTTCCAGCACCTGCTGGACTCCTACAAATACATTCGCGGGCATTATGGTAAACTCCCGGTGGAGTACCCGAAGAGGGGTTAGTTCCTGTTCCTTTTCTTCCTTGTTCATTCAAACTTCTTAGGACTTATATCAATTTCTTGTCCAAATCATACAGTCGAGGTTGAAGCTGAGAATAAAATTATGAGGAAGAATCTTGCGGAGATCAAAGGTAAACTCATCCCTTTCATATGATCATTGTACTTTCCATGCCTCATTCGGTGGACACTCATACTTTGGGTCCTCTGGATCATGTTGCAGTTGCTCTCGAAGACAGTGTCACCATGCCTGAACTAATGACCCACTGCCTCGAACAAGCAGGTAACTATGAAGCTGAACAGAAAAAGAAAGATCAGGAAATATCTCGGCTCAGGCAGCAGGACTCGGAAATTACTCGGCTAAACGCCGAAATTCAAAACCTTAAGAGCTCCCATCAGTTCGCGCTAGAAAAGGCCGACCAGGAGTTTTCCAAGGAGAAAGAGTGTTTAACCACGCAAATCTCCAAGGACAAGAGCCTACTGGAGGAAGCCGACGTCAGGCTTACGTCGGTGACCACTGAATACGAAAAACTCCGGGTCCACAATGCCAATGTTGATTTTGAGATACAACGACTTCTCTCCCAGATTGGGCGTAAGTCTTCTGCGCTTGCCTGATCTTCTATCATTTGGATTCGGTCCTTTTGCTCACTGTTTTTCTTCTCATCCTCAGGCAAATTTCCAGAGAGCAATATGCTCGCCGCCTCTCCCGTACGCCAATCCCGTGAGCAACATGGAAGTCCTGCTGCCCCTGATGGCAAGCCAATCCCCTATACCACAGAAGATATCCTAGCGAGTCTCCCCGCTCGCCTTGAGGTAGTAAAGAACCATGGCACGGACATCATCCCGGCGGCAACATGGATGTTCAGTTGCCTCTGGCCCAGTGAAACCATTCCTAAAAAAGGCTCAGCTTTTATAGCCAAACTCATGGATGTGATACGCAGCTGCATATGTGGCGCGAGTCTGCTGCCCGGGCTGGGGCCGATATTGCTCTGAAATTTGCGCTCTCATGGTATGAAGGAATTGACTTGGCATTGCTCAACCACATGTGCACCAGGTCAAAGTGGTGCGAGGATCCGAAGTGGATTGCGCGCCGCTGATACATTGCAAATGTATCTATAATTTTTGATGCTCCATGCTTGTTTTTATCCACTTTCTTGTGTTTTGTCCACACTTTGGAGTACTTTTCATATGATTTCTTGGACTAACCTATTAACAAGAGCCATAGTGCCAGCTGCTTGTTTTCTACTGTTTATGGTTCTAGGAAAGTCAGAAAATGAATATTCTCGGAATTGGACGGGACAAAAGCCAAAGTGCCTATTTTTCCAGAAGACTCATGGAGCTAGAAAACGAGACAGAGGAGGGCCAGGGGCTGGCCACACCCCCCCTAGGCACGGGTTAGGCCTGGCCGCGCCAGGGCCTGGTGTGGTGGCCCCAGGCACCCCCTCGACCTCTCTCTTCGCCTATAAGAAGCCTTCTGACCTAAAAACTTCGGGAGGGGGGGTTGATGTTTTTCCACGAAAATTTCCGCTGCGCCGCCGCCACCGAAGGGGAGATTCAGGGGATAGAAAGTCTCTGTTCTGGCACCCTGCCGGGACGGGGTAGTGCCCCCAGAGCCATCTCCATCGATCCCCGCCATCATCTTCATCGACCATCCATGTTTCTTCCATCTATGAGTGAGTAATCCCCTGCTATAGGCTATGGGGATGGTAGGGATTGGATGAGATCGTTCATGTAATGGCATCAGATTGTTAGGGCATAGTGCCTAGTATCTCTATTAGTGCTTATGACTTTGTTGCGACTTGTTGTGCTTAATGCTTGTCACTAGGGCCCGAGTGCCATGATTTCAGATCTGAACTTATTATTGATTCATTATGATAGTATTGTTTCTGGTCTTATCTACAAGTTGTATACACACGTCGTTGTCCGGAACCTATGGTCCCGAAGTGATAGAAATCGGGGTAGCCGGAAGGGAAAGGCTTTGATGTGAGGATCACATGTGTTCACGGAGTGTTAATGCTTTGCTTCGGTGCTCTATTAAAAGGAGCACCTTAATTGCTAGTAGTTCCCTAGAGGCCCCGCTGCAAACGGGCTGGCAGGACAAAAGATGTTGTGCAAGTTCTCATTGCGAGCACGTATGACTATATATGGAACACATGCCTAGGATTGTCTAGTACTTGAGTGCTTTATCTTATTTATCTGCAATTGCCCTATGTTCTGATTGCTATTTAAATTGTCTTGTCCATGCAACTCTCGTCCATCCATCCCTATGCCTACCGCACTCGAATCCCACTGTTTATTGCTTTTGTTACTACTGTCTTTGCTTTGCTACTATTGTTAGTTTACTATTCCTACTACAAAACTGTTGCTACTGATAAACTGCTGTGAGCAAGATTGTTTCTAGGTGCAGCTGAATTGACAACTCAGTTGTTAAGACTGGTAAGTATTCTTTGGATCCCCTTGTGTCGAAACAATAAATTGGGTTTCACTTCCCTCGAAAACACTGCGATACACCCCCTATACTTGTGGGTCATCAGCCGCCGAGCCTGTGCGAACAATCTCATCTAGTACTCCTTCTGCCATGCCTGGAATGAGGCGCCGAGTTATCTTGATGTTGTTGATGACGAGATTGTCTCTACAGCCGAAGATGAAGGAAGTGAGAACGAGGGCTCCGAACTAGGCGACGAGGCTGAGGATCCAGAGGAAGGTGAGGTTAACCCGGAAGATGAAGCTGAAGCTAGCGCTCCTCCCCCGCACTCCGGAGTACCTCCCTCCTCGACAGATAATTCGCCTGCTGCTCCTGCCCCTTGAAAAACACTTGTCACATTTATTAGATCCCCGGAATGCCGGGCACAGATGTATTTAAATACTTTGGTTCATTTGTGCTACAATTTCAGGTTCCGAACTAAGTTTTATTGTTGAATTATCGTGGGCGAAGTCCCCGAGTTTCATTTTCTTGTTCCCCCAATTTTTGATTCGGCTCGCGTCTACCTTGATTCGGTTTTTCGACTTAAGAGTCCGAGGTTCAAAAAATTTGACTTAACAATAATTGAAACCTTGAGATTAGCTCAAAATGATTTGGCACTTTAGTGAATACAACAAAGATAAGGGTTAGTCAAAAAACCAATGTCGGCCCACTTAAGCTCTTTTCCTTAGTCGTTTTTCATGTGCTTTGCCATTCCAAACTTGTTCTCTTGCTTGCCATGAACCTAATTCTTGTTGGACAGCAGCAAAGTCGAAGAGTTAGGTATTTGGTGCTAACACATTACTAATCACACTAACGTATAAGTGACTTAACCCAGCCGACCCAAAAATACGAAAAAGAAAGATAACTAAAATTACAGTCCCCGAGTCTCTGCCCGGGCTGACGAAATTTTTATTGATAAGTTGATTGCCGACATACATACCGACATACGAGTAGTTCGGATACAATCACCTCTTAGGTGTAGAAAGGACGAAGCAGTGCTACGTTCCATGGTCTTTTGGATTCTTCTCCGGACCTGTCCGCCTTGTTCTTTTGCTGGGGCTGTGCATCAATAAGATAGTAGGAATCATGAAGCAAAGCTTTGCTCACAATGAAAGGTTCCATGGAGGGGATAACTTATGCATGCCAGCAGTGCGCTATATTAGCCTCAGCACCAAATCACCTTCCCAGAAAACTCGGGGGTTTACTTTCCGGCTATGGTAGCGTCAGAGATTTTGCTGATATATGGCGGATCTGGACAAGGCCAGTTCTCTCGCTTCTTCCAGCAGATCAACATCATTTTGCTGGCCTTCAGACACTTCGACTTCTGTGTATTGGGTGACCCTTGGTGAATCATGCTCTATGTCGGCTAGTAATACAGCTGCTGCCCCATATACCAGAAAGAATGGCGTATATCCTGTTGATCGATTTGGAGTGGTTCTTAGACTCCACAGTACCGCTTGTAGTTCATCTATCCAGCACCGCCCTGATCTTTGCAGCGGATCTATGAGCCGGGTTTTTATCTCGGACAGTACCAGTCCGTTGGATCTTTCCACTTGCCCGTTCGATGCGGGGTGGGCGACTAAAGCGACATCTAACCGGATCTTCTTTTCTTGGCAGAATCTCGCAAACGCTCCTTCAGCGAAATTCGTCCCATTATCAGTTATGATGCTATGGGGGTAGCCGTACCTTATGATTATATCATTGAGGAACCTAACTGCTGTTGCCCCATCACATTTCCGAATCGGTTTCACTTCAATCCATTTCATGAATTTGTCAACCATGACCAGAGTATGGGTCATCCCTCCTTTGGCCGACTTAAATGGTCCTACCATGTCTAGGCACCATACAGCAAATGGCCATGTAATGGGGATAGTTTTTAGCTCCGACATTGCTAGGTGAGTTTTTGTGGCGTATCTTTGACAACCATTGCATTTTCTCACCAAGTCCTCTGCTTGCTCCAAAGCACTGGGCCAATAAAACCCATGCCGGAAAGCTTTTGCTAATAAGGACCTTGAGGAGGCATGGTGGCCACATTTCCCTTAGTGAATATCCCGGAGTATGTCAAGTCCTTCCTCTGGATCAACGCACCTCTGTAGTACCGCAGTCACACTTCTTTTGTATAATTCGGCGTTGATAATGGTATAGGCCTTTGCCCTTCTCTAAATTTTCCTTGAACTTATTTCATCATCTGGCAAGATTCCCTCTTACAGGAAATCAAAAATTGGAATTGCCCAAGTTGGTATAGACCGGACGGGGAATGGTTCCTCATCAACCTCCATTGCATCCACCGACATAACTCCTGCTAGATCAAGCCGAACAGTCCCCGAGTTTGCTGCGGCAGTCCCCGGATTTGCGGAGGTGCTTCCCCATTCTATCTCCATAGGTACAGGGGAGTGTCGGGATGTAAATGTAATATGATTCGGGTGATGGTGTGATTGATGGTTTTCTTAGGTGCTCCAAGGCAACATTTGGTGGGATTGGCTGCCGGGATGAGCCCAATTTGGACAGCATATATGCTACCTCGTTTTTGATTCGAGGTACGTGATGGAACTCACAACCTTCGAAAAGCCCTCTTATTTTCTGAACATGGAACCTATACAAGGCCATGTTAGCATCTAGAGCATCCCAATTTCCGGACACCTGCTGCACCACCAAATCTGAATCACCAAAGCATTGTATCCGACGTATCCCCACTTCCTTTGCCACTTTGAGACCATGTACCAATGCTTCGTACTCCGCCACATTATTCGGGGCACTGAAGTGGATTTGAAGGACATACTTCAGTTGATCCTTCTTGGGCGAGGTAAGCACTACTCCAGCGCCTAACCTGTCTTTCAGTTTCGATCTGTCGAAGTGCATTTACCAATAATTGGAGTCCGGTAGGGGTGGCTCGTATTGCATTTCAGCCCAGTCCACAAAGAAATCCTCCATAGCTTGTGACTTGATCGCATCCCTTCTGTCGAACTGTGGTGCGTATGGGGCTAACTCGATTGCCCACTTTGCTATCCGGCCACTTGCGTCTTTATTACTCATGATCTCTGAAATGGGTGCCTCACATATCACCTTGATGGGGTGTTCCTCAAAATAGTGTTTGAGTTTCTTGGCCGACATATATATGCCATATGCCATCTTCTGATAATGAGGATAATTCTGTTTTGAGGCTGATAATACTTCGCTCATATAATACACCGGCCTTTGCACTGACTTTCCTTCCTCCTCGCGCTCCACTACGATCACTGCACTTACGACTCGGTTGGTCGCGGCTACGTAGAGCAACATTGGCTCCTTAGGTAGTGGTGCAGCTAGGATTGGTGCGGTAGATAACATCTTTTTCAATTCTCGAAATGCAAGATCCGCCTTTGGTGTCCATGTGAACTTATCTGCCTTTTTCATCAGCTGATAGAGGGGCAAGGCCTTCTCTCCCAACCGACATACGAACTGACTTAACGATGCCAGGCAACCAGTGGACTTCTGGACATCGTTAAGAGACTTTGGCAATTCCATTCTTTCTATGGCCCGGATTTTCGTTGGGTTAGCTTCAATACCACGGTTAGATACCAAAAAACCGAGTAACTTTCCGGCGGGTACGCCAAAAGTGCACTTCTCTGGGTTCAGCTTCATTCTTAAGTTCGCGAATGTCTGCCGGATATCCTCAAGGACCGTATTGCTTTCCTTGGTCTTTATTACCACATCATCTACATAGACCTGCACATTCCGACCTATTTGTTCATGCAAGCATTTTTGCATGCATCGCTGGTACGTTGCTCATGCATTACGTAATCCAAACGGCATAGTGCGATAGCAATAATCCCCGTACGGGGTAATAAATGATGTCTTTATTTGATCATCTGGATTTAGGGGTATCTGATGCAAACCAGAATAAGCATCAATGAATGACAGTAGCTCATATCCGGCTGTTGAGTCTATGACCTGATCTATTCTAGGGAGTAGGAATGGATCTTTTGGACACGCCTTATTCAGGTTCATGTAGTCGATACACATGCGCCATACCACAACCACGTTCGGATCATCTTTCTTTTTCTCCACCAGCACCGGATTAGAGAGCCAATCCAGATAGAGTACCTTCATGATAAACCCGGCCGCTAGTAATCTTGCTATCTCATCTCCAATAACTTTCCTTCTGTCTTCTGCGAAACGCCTGAGAGGCTTCTTTACCGGCTTAGCCCCAGGTCTTACATTCAATGAGTGCTCAGCCAACTCCCTCGGTACACCTTGCAGATCTTGCGTAGACCAAGAAAAGATATCCTGACTCTCACGGAGGAAGTTGACGAGCTCGCTTTCCTATTTGCTGCTTAACCCGGTACCAATGGTGACGGTGCACTATGGGAACTGATCATCGATTAGCACTTTCTTCGTGTCCTTAGTTGTTTGGAATGATACACTCATGTGCGGGTTGGTCAGGGCCGGCATATGTTCTTGCGCGGATTGAGCCAATGCCGACACTTCTAGTATCTTCCTTTTTTCTTGAGCTATCACGAGTGACTCGGCTAAATTGGATCCGGCTGAGGCGCACTCGATCGAACGCCGGAAGTCCCCTGATATAGTTTTCACGCCCCTTGGTCCGGGCAACTTCAGCTTAAGGTAACTGACGTGGGTAGTTGCCATGAGTTTGCTCAGCGCTGGCCTGCCGAGTAACGCGTGATAAGCGCTCTCCAGATTCACCACCTCGAATTCCAAGTTTTCAGTATGGCAGTTGTCTCTTGTGCCGAATAACACGTCAACTCGAACCTTACCAATTGGTTCACAAGAAATACCTGGCACAATGCCATGAAAGGTGGTCCTTGTTGCTTGCAACATGTTCTCTGTTATCCTCAACTTGTGCATGGTATCCTTGTACATAATATTCATACTGCTGCCATTGTCAATCAGCACCTTGGAAAATCTCACGTTGAGATTTGGCCCGATGAATGTCGGATCCAGGACCAGAGCGTAGGTTCCTGGGCTTGGCATGATATTTTGGTGATCCTTGACACTCCATGTAATCTCCTGATCCGCCCAAGGCATATACCTCACGAACACTGGCATTACTGCGTTTACCTCCATATGCCAGCGCCGCAAGCTTTTCCGGTCATTCTCTTCCGTAGTGAACACACAGTAGCTTTGATGATGTTCCATGTACTCATTTCGTCCCTCATTCCTATTGTAACCTTGGCCTTGTTGTTGGTTATTTCCCACCTAATTTACTGCATCCCTTCTTTCCGGATTCTCGTACCTCGGTGGAGGTGGTGGCAGCATCAGTTGTTGTCCATTTCTCCCTGTTAGTAATGGTGGCCGGTGTGTTTCATTTCTAGGTGCTTCGTTCTGAGGTGCTTGAGCATTCCCCGAACTTCCCTGTTCCAATTTCCTCATCCATCCACACTACCGGGTCGTATGATTCGCTGGACTGTTCGGACTTGGCGTATGAAATTTGCAAGGTTATCTAGCATAGACTCGAATGTATACCTTGGCCTATCCTTTCGTTCTTGCCATTGCTTTTTCTGCTCCAGGGTCCAAGGCTTTCTCCCTTCGTTTTTCTGTTGCCAGCTCTGCCCTCCAGTTTTTTGGCGTTGACTGGCTCCGGCATTAGGTTGATCCTGGTCCACTGCTGCTACTTGCTGCGAGTTATACCAATAATCCGGGCGCTCCCTTCTTTTTCCTCGGAAATCATTCCTCCTTGATGATCCGGGGCCATCCCGGTCGTAATACTCTTCGTTTTCTTCGCTAGACATTTATCGGGGTTGCGTTGGATCTCCCAAGGCATATGAATCTGCGATCCGGATCGTCTCAGCAAGGGTAGTTGGCATATCTCGCTGTAACCTTTGCCACAACATACTTCCATATTTGCACCCCCTAAGTGAACCACGCAATAGCTTGTGATTCAATCACTCCTTCACACGAGTTTCTCACATTGCACCACCGAGTCAAGAAATCTCTATCTGGCTCATTCGGTCTCTGTCGGCACGACACAAGGGTTTGCGGTCTGTTGGGTCTCTTGTAAGTGCTTGAGAAATTGCTAACGAACAGCTCCTGGAAATCCAACCAGTAGTTAACACTTCGTGGTGGCAAATTGTTCAACCAAACTCGCGCTGGTCCTTCTAGCATCTGTGGTGCATATCTCACCGCCCATCTCAAATTTCCTTTTGCGATCTTGACTGCTATGGCATAGTCAATTAGTCAATCCTTTGGCCTAGTACTACCATCTAGCCAGCTGAAAGTTTGGCACTGGTGGCTCATTCATGATCCGGGCCCGAAGCATGCTAGACCAGGTGGACCTTGTAACTCGATTTGCTCCGGGCTATAAATCCTATCCAACTTCAACCTCGCATCATCTGGCTGCAAGTTCCTGCTTCCCAACCGTGATCCAATTACGTGGTGATCCGGTCTGGGGTATCCATCATTGACCATAGCCGAATAACCATCATTGTATCTTTCCTGATCCGGATGTGTACGAGGCGGATGTGCTGCTTGTCCCGCACTTCCTTCTTACCGAGGCATGCGCTGTTGCTGTGTCTGAGGTACATTTTGCCCCGCTCCCACGGAATCGCGCTATCCAGCATTACCGTTGGCAGCATTTCTTTGACCGGCATTGCCTTGGTCACGGTTACCTCGGGCAGCCACACCTCGGCTGGTACTATGCCGATCCTCATCAACTTGCACTGCTTTGCCTTTTCCAGCCCTTACCGGGTCATAAGGGACCATTTGCTTGTCTCTTCTCCTGGAGTCCACTACCTCTTCTCTCCTGGGGTTGTGACCCGGAGATGACGCGGCTCCTCTAGATCTTGCCGGGTTATTTCTGCCCAATGTACCACCTGTGAGGCCCCTAGTGGAGCCGGGTTAGCCTTCTTTATTTCTTCATTTTGTTGGCATGCAACTCTCAACAGGTGATTTACCCTCTCTTGCTGCCTTTGTCGGGCCTCTCCGGTTAAACCTTCTAACTCGTACGCGGCCGCATTTGCTGCCCTGAGGTTCTTTGCCGGGGTATTATACCGATCCAACCCTCCTGTTACTATCGTAGTTGTCTCACCCGGCCTAGGCTCGTACTCCTTGTCAATCTCAGTGATCAGGTTCCTGTCCCGGATTTTCACTCCATCGATACGGTTTGCCTTTGCATACTCTCTCAAGGTGATGTTCAGCGACTGATGCAGCTCTGCTACTTTCTTTGCTCCAGCTAACATTTTCCGCCTAGTTTTCTCTAACTCAACTTGCGCCTGAGATGGATCTACCACAGGTGCTATTGGCGTTGCTAAGCTATCTATCGCTTGCTGGAGCACATTCTCTGGCTTCTCTAGCAGGGGAAATCTTGACCTGGTCTGTTTCGGTGTTACCTTTGGCTCTGGCGCCGGATCTTTGCTTGGTCCCGCATCTGGCGCGGTCATCAGGACTTCAACGCTACTAGTGGGGCGAGCGATACGCACTCCACGAGCGACGCTGAGAGGTGGTTCGCCTCCCTCGACGATGTGCCGTGGGTGAGCGCAGGACTCATCTACCCCGACGTAAAGACGTCGTTGCGCGGTGGAGGGTGCCTGCGGAAGCTTCCCGCGTTGTCGTTGACGTAGTTTGGTTTCTCCAAATAGGTACGTGTGTTTCGGAAATTTATCCTAGAAAAACTTAATGTCAATTTACATCGATTTGTGAACTATACACCGAGTAGTTTTTTGAAGTTTAATAAAAATGATCGTACTATTATCTAGAAATAATCATAATGGGATACATTGTTTTACCTCGAAATTCTTATATGAGGTTATGTACTAACTGACGAAGATTGGCTTGCGTTATGCAGTTTCTCAAGAAAATAAACACCACCAGGAAAAGAAAACAAAAAGCAGTCAGCTTGGTGGCCTCACCATTTGGTTCATCTGCTGCAGAGTGTCAATGATGGCAGGAACTTGCTCCCTGCCGAACAACACCAACTTGCCTTTGTTGAAGTCAGCATCATCTTGCAGGGGCTTGAACATGTAGTTCAAGGAAAGATCATTACGTACCGCATGATATCATTTCACCCACCAAGGAAGAAAAAGTTGTCGCGTTGGTCGAGGGCCAAGCCACCAGGTGCTATTCTCACGTCGAATAACCGAGGCAGACTTACGGCACTGCCTGCTAGCTAACTCACGCACGTTTGATGTACCTCTTCTAGTTCCGTGACCTGTGCATGTAGGTTGCCAAGAATGCCGTGCGCCAGTGTCCTTGGTCTGTGTGTCAGCCGTCATATACTCATATGTGTCCATGAGTCGGTGTCTCGTTTTGCCATTGTAGTGGTAGCGCCAAGTAGTGTACCGGTCCTGACTGCGCTGGACGGATTGATTTCAGGGTCAAGTGCATCAACGATGACTTTGCATTAACCATCACAAATCTTAGCATGTGATTGAGTTAAAAATCAACTTGAGAATAAAATCGATCTGTTGTTGATCTATCTCACCTGAGTCCAATGCAGCATGTGGAGATGCAAATCTGCAGATCCTGCATGCTTGCATGCATCTTATGTACACCAAGCAAACCGCTGACGCTAATTGATCTACTCATAACTACATCAAGCAAACCATTAAATAAACAGTGTTTGTCTCTCAATTGAAAGGCTACAAGGTAACCTTGGAGAGGAAAGCATCCGACCGATCTTGTAGAGCCTCACGTGCACTGGTAGTCTGGTGCATGCATCAAAAATATATGTAGATTGGAACTTTAGCGACTAATCGATGATCCATATGCGTGCACCTTGAGGAAGTTGGCCGGCCGGCCGAAGGCAAAAAGAAAAATACGGCGGCGGCGCGGGAGGGGAGCGCTTGGAGAGGCTGTAGCATTGATGGAGGAGTACGTACATAATAACCTATCTAATGAGAAAAAAATACTTGGGACATTGGTGGGTAATTTTGTGTTGCTTTTTTTTCAAAGATCTAATGGCTAGAATAGACTATTTAGCTAAATTGACGCTCCGATGTTTCTTATTTTTGTGGATTTTCTTGACTATTTCTCTTTTTTCTGGTGGTCCCATAATATACTTTTAGTATATAATAGATATGAATGATTTCAATTGTGGTCACATTTTTTTTATAAATGTGTTGTTCTTATTGTGATCTTGATAATAATCGTGTATGCATTTATATTACAATAAAATCTAAAAGGATATCCAACTTAATAATAATGCATTATTGTATATGACACTAGTGGTTTTAGTCATAAATACATCGGATGAATGCAATCTACTCATATTGATGAATAATTGAAAATCATTAAGTAATTGATCTATTGACACATGCTATATCGTGCCTCGTTTGGCAAATATGACTAACACAGAATACATTCTGGGAAAACAGAATGTATATACTACATTGTTGAAAACTATACATGCAAATTCCACCATTTCTCCAGCTTGAATCTCATTCAATCCATAAACACATGCAATCCCATTTCCAACTGAGATCACTCGACCGATCTCATCCACTAGAAAATTCGTAAATGTATTACGGTTCAGCAATATAGTAGATATCATTATTATATAAGCATAATTATGGATTTAAGTAAATACGAGTATTTACTCAAAGACACATGATTCTATGACAATTCGAAATGTTCAAAAGACCGTTAGAATAAAGTGGATATAGAATTATCAAAAGTTACAAGTCTTTATGATTAGATCAATGCCACTTGTAACTAAGTTAATAATTTAGTACTTACAAAAGAAAGGTTATCGAAAAGGGAAAACATTATAAGTTTATAGTAGCAAACACTTATGAAATAGGAAATCATCAGATTCGTGGAAACAACACCATAAGAGTTATGGCACATTCGATTTTCTAGCGACTTTGATAAAGTCGTTACGAATACAAGTCTTTGTAGAATATTCATGAGCAACTATGAATATGCTCTTTCATAACCAAAGGACCAACTAGTTGTTGTAAGGGACATTGTTGTTAAGAAAAGTTTCTTGATAAAATGTTGATTAAAGAAAGTGAAAGTTTGAAATCAAGATATTCGATCTTACCCCGAATGTTGAGTAGTTCAACATAATATGTTATGTGAAAGAAAACTCTACAAAAGGAGTGAACTAATGATCGTGATCATAACATTTGATTAAGCACTTAACTTGAGGAAGTAGGATTCAATAGTGCATTTCCTGCATGGTGGAAATACATTATCGATTTACTTGTTATGTTGAATGAACATGATATACCTACGAACTACGAAGAAGTGACGATGTACCTAAATACAAGAAATGACTAAGAGTCATGAAATCAATGAAAGTTACATTTAAGATTGCAAAAGTAATGTGTTACTTGATCTTATCAAAGTAAGTAGTAACTTGATCATTCCTAAATAACCGAGGAGTTATATGGAAAGAATGCAACTCTTGAAGACATACAGCTTGATTTGGCGTGAAGATTGTCTTGAAAAATTCAATGGTTGACTACAACAATGTAGTAATTCTTAAAGTCTGGTGGATTTACGTTTATCAACTGGATGGTAATGTCTCATAGTGGGAAAACTCTCGATTTGATAAATGATCAAAAGATTTTGGAATTGCCAAAATATCGTGAAGACTTACACTTACAAAGTATTTAAGTGGGAGTTAAATGGTTTTCTTTATCAAAAATCTGGATGTTACAAAAGTATCATATGTGGATGACATATTTGAGAGGGAGCATGACAACATTCACGTATATGTGTTTGACATATAATTAATGAAATAGTTGATAATAGTAATATTATGAAATATTGTTTAAATGAAGTTAATCAAAGTATTGGACTTTTAAATATATGGTGATAGATTGGTATGATTTAATATTAAAGTCAATATGTTTCTGTTCAAATTCTGAATGTAAAAGTTTAGATTGTACTAGTTTGGATTCTGAAAGAGTTCGGAATGGAACAAGAAAGATATGGTCTTACTTGTAAAACTAGATGAAATATTGGGTATAAACAATGATAGTTGAGAAGAAGAATTGAGAGTGTCCTCATTTTTGATGTCTCAAACATAGGTTCTTCCCCATCAGTATGTTGTATACTTTACAAAAATGCGACCCATTTTCTTAGATAGAAGAAAAGGTTCTAAAGTGATTCAAATCACTGAACTAGGAATAAGTGTATTATTAGAAGGAAAGTAAGATGTAATGATGCACCTTGATATTTTCATAGGAAACTACTCCACTAATAGAAAAGTATGGCAAGTTTGGTTAATGAAGTTCGACTTCAACTAAGTGTGTTTTTATTATATATGACAAAAATGAAAGTTCTCGTGACTGATCGACCATCCTTGTAATATTGAGAAACAAAGTCTCAATTTGTCACAAAACAAAATACTTTGGCACATTATGTGATAATGGTGCAAGTGTAAAAAATAGGAGACACTAACGATTTGCAAAAGACATACGAATATGGTAAAATGGATCAAAACACATGACGTTTTTGTTGGAAATATGCCCTAGAGACAAATAGTAGTAAGGACAATTATCATATTTCATATAGTTTATGATTAAGTTTTATATCATGCTATAACTGTGTTGAGTGGAAACATCAATACACGTGTGATATACAAACAACCAGGGGTTCCAAGTGAAACTCTAGTCACTGGTTCATTGGTCAATAGATGATCATGTTTTCTGATCATGTGGCATTTATGCCAATTATAAATGAGGTCATCACATTCGGAGAATGAGATGATGAACCAATACCCAACCTAAACATCGTGACCCAATCATGTCACGAAGTTCAAATTACGATGATCAGAAATGGATCCTCGTAGACTATTCCTTAGACCGTGAGGCTATATCAATCACTCTCTCTCGAGAATGCTTAGATAGCATCAAACGCCATCTGGTAAAACGGTGGTTATAAAGGTGTGTTCAGGTATTCGGAGGAAACCATAGAGGCAATATATGTCAAGAGCGGGATTTGTCCATCCATGTGACGGGAGAAACTCAAGGGCCCACTCGGAGAAGTTATATCCAATAGCTGCGCATCGTGTGATTTGATCACAGGGATATCACTTGTCAAAACGAGTCAAGTAGCATTGTTCAGTAACGATATTGAACACGACATGGTGATGTCATTGATCAGATCTCGGGCAATTCAAGTATCAAGAAACAAAGGGAATAAGACATGACTGTCCCGGTTCAAACGATGAAAGATCTTCGTGGAACGCACATGGGTCACATGGCCATCCAGGTCCCTCTATCGATCATTGGTGCGAGAGTGTCCCGACTATGTCTGGAGTGTTCCCAAACCGTGGGGTATGACGCTTAAGGGCTTGATGATGCTTAGAGAGCATTTATAGGATCGGTAGAATCGCCGAAGAAAAGTAGGGAGAAAACCGGAAGGGTTTCGGTAAGTCCGGAAGATGTCCGGAGTGGAGGTGGAAGGTGTTCCATGGCCACGGAGATTGAATAATATGTGGATGAATGTTAAATATTGATTTAATCATTTATTCATAATTATTTAATAAAAAGAACATCAATTAAGGGTCAAAAAGGCTTAATGGGCCAATTCCGGAGGGAGAGGGCCCATTAGGGGAAAGGAGAGAGAGAGAAGGGGCAAGGGGGAGGCCGACTGGACCTAGCCTCCCCGTGGGGCCCACTAGGTGGCCGGCGGCCACCTCCTCCCCCTCCTCTCCTTTAGTCCCACCCTGGGACTTTGAGGGAGGTAGTACCTCCCCTCCCCCTATATAAAGTGGGGTATTTAGCCTAGAAAAATACAACCAATAATCAATAAAGGTCTCCCCACTTTTGGGAGGACCTCCAATTGATATTTTCTCTCTCCCTCCTCTCTCTCTCTCGTGATTGTGGTCCCAAGTCTGGACTGCGTGAGCGAGAGACATCTTCACCGTGGAGCACCGTCGCGCTGCGGGATTCAGATCCGGGAGCTCTAGTTCCGCAACTGCTGCTGGATCGGGGAAGCGGGAGTCATCGTCAGGCACCAGACGTATGTAACTCCCCGCGAGGTGTCGCACTTCAGGCACTCAAGTCGTTGGAGCCAGAAGGATCGCAAGGACTTCATCACGACCTTGAGGTCGGCTTCGGCTCGTCTACATCAACCATGCTCTTCTGAGTGTTGACAACGCTTTTCGATCTTCAAGGGTAAGTTTGTGAAAAGCCCCTCCCGTTACTATATTACTAATAGATAGGTCTTGGCAGCTTTAGGGGTTCAGGGGCGTAGAGTAAAATTTATTGTTTTTATGCGCGGAACCCCTACAGTGGTATCAGAGCTAGATCTATGCGTAGTAATGCTAGTACGGGTAGAACACATGAGATGTAGCGTGTGGGCATTGATCATTTAATTGTTACCCTCCCACGCGTACTTGTGTATACCGCAGTAATGCTTGATGAAGCGGCCCCCAACCGACTTTACGGGTTCATTCGCGAGACTGGTCCACGCTTGACATACGGCTTATACCGTATAAAGTGGCTTAAGGGGGTGTCTGTCTCTCTCGCATTAGTTGGTATAGCATTTGCAACGGAGGGCCCCGAGAGGGGTGTAGTATAGACAACTACTTGATCAATGTTGTGCTGAAAGTTTGTTGGTAAGAATAGTCCTTGTGTGAAAGCCCATTCAGCCACGTAAAACATGCAAAGATAAACTAGAGGCGTCTAACTTTGTTTTTTAGGGGGGCATTGCTTTGTGATATGGTTGTGGCAAAGGTAAAGTGATTACCTGTTGTTACGTAGTAGTAGATAGTGACGGAGGTGACGAACTACCACGCCGGAATGACAACGGTACCCTGGTGTCTACGACGCCGGAACCCTGGCGCCGGAACCCGGCGACGACGGATGGATATCACGACGTGAAGGACCATATCACATAGCATTTTACATTCAATGTTATTGTTGTATGTCTTATTGTGTGCTAGTATTAGATACTCGACGGTAGCCTAATAAGATGATCCCTGTTAAAATTACCAACGATTGTGTTCCCCCTTAGTGTGCACCACCAAGAAAGTTCTTCGGTATGAGGCGATCCAGGGTTACAGGCCTGGGTGTCATACATATCTACGTTCACATACAGTGGGTGTAAGCCATGTTGCATAGAGAAAACACTAAGGTTGAGTTGGCGAGCCTAGCATGTACATACATGGCCCCGGAACGCGGATGGTCGAAAGATCGAGCATGAGTCGCATGAATGATGTGACCGACGTTTAGCGTCCACCCTTGAACCCACATTGATGGCCGTGATGATCGGGGGAGATGTGGCTGATAGGGGTCGTGTTATCACTAGGAACCCTTTTGGGGATAGGTGTTTCTGAGTGGAGTTATTATTAACTCATTTAGTTATAAACTTAGTCTAAATTCCTTTTGCAATTATAAATGTAGATGGCTCACCGTGAAGCTTACTTTTCCATTGAGGATTTGGTAAAGGGTGAGAAACTTAGACTCGATGGATCCAACTTCCCTAGTTGGGTTGTGCGCCTAGATGATCTCCGTACTAGGAATCATGTGGTAGACTACATACGCCGCACGATGGATTTGACTGAGCCAGACTACTATGAGACTCCACAAGAGCTGGCAGACCGCTACTATCACCAAGAGATGTCCACTTAACTTCAGATAATAATAAATTATGGGATGGTGGATGAACTAAATCCTCTCATGGGTGATCTTGACCCATATTCGATGGTGGATCAGGTGAGAGCAGAGTTCATAGGCCATGTACGCATGTGGAAGCATGAGTTGCTTGGAGAGTTCCTTTCCATACAGATGGAGGAGCATACATGTCTGAAGATTCACTTGGAGCGCATGCTTGATGCACACACGAGACTGGTTCACTTCGTGGATTACTGGATGACTGATCCATTTGCGATAGATGTACTGCTTCGGTCATTGCCTCCCAACTACAAAGGACATGTCCGGAGTAGCATCATGAGTGGTGATATGGAAGCATTGGATTTCCATGAGTTCATATTACATTTCCGGAACGTAAAAGTTGAACCAATTTCCGGTGAGGTCATCGATGACCAAGGTATATATTTGATATAAAATTTTATAAATGTTATAATCTTGCAAACACATTTGCAGTGTTAAGTATATCTGATACTTGTTCTATTGTACTGAAAACAGGTCCTTCTGCATGAGAGGTGCTTGCTGGAGAGGAGGTGACGTTGCGTGTTTATGGCGAGCATGATGATGATGGCCGACGACACTCTCCCTCGACATTTATCACTTAGTTTGTGTTTTAGGATGATTTTTGTAATCAAGAGATTGTGAACTTCTTTAGTGTGTCTCACACTTTGTGAGACAGTTATTCATATAAGTTTCTAACAAAAAGTTGTTCTACTTTTATGAATCATTTCTATTCATGTTCATATCTTGTTTTATTATGTGTGAATTATCCTTGTTGTTTGAAACTAATCGATAATGCATGAACAGTTGTAAAACATTAAAAATGCCTTGTTCATAATACCCAACTTAATGATATTTCATTTATGAATGAAACCATTGTTTAAATTCAAAGTTATGTGATAATATGTGAAAGTCATTTGATTTCTTGTCACATATAAATCATGCCTAAGTTCGGCAAAATAACTTAAACACCGTGTATTACTTGAATACAAAGTGTTTAAAGAATTGTTAAAGTTAATACATATTCGATGTATTGTGTTTTAACGAAAAAGGTAATTATCATTAATTGATTGTTTAAATGTGTAAAGTAGTTTACCAAAGGAAACATGAATATGAAACTATTTGATTTGATCAAAGTGTTTCATCAACAAAGGATATAAATATAAAAGGGAATCTAATTACTATGATTTGATTGATAGCAATGAAATTCAACTTTATAAGAATTTCATGAAAGAAATTGTGAAATGCAAAGTGTTTTGAAACGTCAGAATACAAAGCATCACAATGTGATATTAGATATCAAAGGGGTTGAATAGAAGGCACCAAATAAATCGTTGTAGTGTAGATGTAGAGAACATTAGTTAAGAATTAGTTAGCACTCAATTAGAATTTGTAAAACATTTGAATTCGTGAAAGTTTTGGGGGTTATTCGATATAACCAAAACAATAGCGAATAAGTCCATGTAGAGTATTCATTGGAAACTTTGAATACGAAACCCATAGCTCAAACCAAAAGGAAAGCAAGATTTGTATTGCTTGGAGTTTGGTGCATTCTTGAGAAAGCTCACTTTTAGTGATGTTTCTCAATTATGGAGCAACTGGGAAATAGTGTAAAACACGATGAGGATTCAAAACCCTGTATTAGAGTGCCGAGAAGCGCAACGGACAATGTTCCTGAACGATTCTCCTCACAGAAGGAAAGAATCAATGATTTTGATCATTGTGTTTTTACCTCCACTGTTGTTTTTCACTATATGAAGTAGGATTCAAAATGTAAATCCATATCTTGTATGGAGACATTTGTGAATCACTTGTCATGATTTTTGTAATATGACATACCTACGAACTACAAAGGAAATAATGGTAAACTAAATTATGAGAAATCCTAGAAGCAAACTTCCCTTGAGATTAGAAAGCAATTAATTGCTGAATCTCACAGGTAAAAGGGGTTACTCGAATTTTCCCAAATGACTGCAAAGCCATAGTAGGAAAAAGGGGGTGAATGACAAAAGCACAATTTGTCAAGTATTGGACAAGTTCAACTGAATTTGATTCAAGTGTGCTGAATGTCTAGTGGATTTAAAACTAGTAAAGTACTAGTATCTCATAGTAAATCTCCAAGTTTGATATTTAATCAAAAGGATTTTGAAGTTATTCAAAATAGTCAGTGGATATGCAATTTGCATAAAATTGAGTGGGAGCTATGAAAGTCTTCCTGAAACAATATGTGATTGACATATTTTAAATGGGAGCAATATAAGACTCGAATTCAAATATGTAGGAACATATTTTGAGTGGGACCTTATAGGAGTAATTCTTAAGTATGTTAAGAATGAAAGCGCAAATACTTATAAATAATGATTTATAAGATGTAGAAGTTAATAATAGGTGTATTATAATATTATCTAGTATTCCTTAAGGGATTCTGAAAAGGGTTTCGGAATAGAAGTTAATTAAGGAACTGGTCCTTAATAATTCAAATTAGGAATAGTATTAAGGTAAACATCAATGGTTGAAAGAAAGAATAGGATGATCATCATCCACTATGTTAAGACATAGGTTCTGTCTTAGTAAACCATGATGACAACTTAGCATAATATATGATCCAATTAAGGAACGTTTCAAAGTGATTAAGTTCGAATCACAGAACGTTGAGCTAAGTTTGTCCGTAGTATCTAGTTGTAACATCCCAATTTCGGCAACCCTGATTAGTTGTCCAGAATGCAAAAATCAAGGGGAACAAAGACTTTTTCTTGTTTAATGCTGAAGTGTTTGCTTGTTGTTTGGATATGCTTATGCATATGAATGTGTATTAGATGATATCCCCCCTTACCTTAACCCTAGTTGACAAAAGCTATTTAACAAAACTATCTTGGCTTATTCTCCATATTCCCAAATGTTCTGGCATTTCAAAACCTAAGCCAAGATGCGTATGTAACCAAAACTATTTTAGTATCATCTATTGATAAAACTAAGGAGAGTTATATAATATAATCTACTTATGTTTTCAAGATAGAACCTTCAACTACTCTTACCTCTAGGATCTCCGAAACCTTTTTGTAAGCTTTTGAAATTGCACTCCTGGTAGAGATACCATGGATCTTACCTTATTCAAACTCCAACCTATTTAAAAATACCCATCCTTAACTCAAGCTAAGCTTGGTGGTAACCCCAGTAGTAGTTGATTTGTTCGTAAGATGAGTTGCCTTGATCTTCTGCCTGAGGAATAGCCTTGATCTGCTGTTTGACTGGATTGCTTAGAATTAGTATGAGCCACTCTAGGAGCTCATCGAATAGGATCAAGATGTTTCCAAATCATAAACCCCTAAGCCAGAAGGCAAATATGGATCTGATCTCTAGCTACTCAGTAGTCATCTAAAAACCTTACCCAGATCATCTCTGAAGTGATCTTCTTCTAGAAGCTTCCAAGTCAATGAAGACCAATGTCAAGCATGGATCCCTTCTATTCAATCTAATCTTCAACCATATTTACTTGATGATGCTTTGGGTACTTTGCAACCCATGAAAATCATCTCCACCAACATTCTAGTAAAAAACCCTAAATCTGCCAAACTTGGCTAAGTCTGGAAACTTGTTTCCAACATCACCTTTTTGGATGTCTCCCTTTCTCAACCCTTATGTATTTGTGGTAATTCACTTGGACCATCTTGTTAACCATCCTAAGGACTACCAAGGCCCACTCTTGCCCTTGGTTAGATTCCCCTTCAACCCACTAGTTCTTGATGGTTTTGCAGGCAAGAAATAACTTTTCCCGCAAATCTAGTCAACATGCCTACTTTGGTATAAGCTCACACCACCATCCAACCTTCTATGGACCAACTCTTTGCATGGGTGTGTTCTAATCATATGGGTATATCATTACCTACTTCACGTGATCCAATTCTCCTAAGTGTGTATTTACCTTTGGGATCATCGCACATCAAATTTTCCACTTGTCCAATGAAAAAATATCAAATAATCCTCTAGATACTACTTCTGCAGTTTTTGAATAAATGAATTTAAGTGGATTTTAAATCTTTAGAAAAATCCCAAATAATTCCTAGGGTTATGCCTTGACCTCACCTACCCATCAGTGCACTTTCCCCATCTTGCCCAATGCAAATTTTAGGACTTTCTTCATAGTCATCTATTTGATCAAAATCGCCAAGGAGACAAATCCTCAAATCAAAAACCCATCAAACCTATATCCTTTGGTCAATCAAGCTTGCACAACACACCTCTTCACCCTTTGGTCGAAATGCACTGTAGCACCACTGTAGCAAACCTATTCCCCTTGTCCTTAGTGCTTGGACACTAGTACTCAACCCCATGTGGGTGTCTTGGCTTACAAAACTCTTACTCCTCTTGCAGCAGCCCCAGGTGGCCCTCTTTGTCCCCTGCACGACCCAGTGCTCCTCTCCACCTCCCTTGATGTCCAATAGCTGATCACCACCCCTCCCTCTTGCTTGGTTGATAAGCCAGCAGGCCACCCCAGCACCACCCACTGGCTCATTTGCTTCCGCTCCCTCCCACTCGACCTCCCCAGAACCTCCCCATCCTCTCCCTCCGCCCTCCCTCACCATGGAAAGAGAGGAGGCCTTCCTCTCGGTTTTTGCTCAAGCAAGGCAAGTTGGCTCTCGGCCTAGACATTCCTGGCTCCCTCTCGTCGCTCTGGTATTTCTTCCTCCGTATAACATGCATCTCGGTGCCGCCCCTTTTGGTCGCAGGCTCACCGGAGGCCGCCGCGCAAGCTCCTGTCCGAGCAAGACCTCCTCCTGCGAACCAGAAGCTCTCGAGCTCTAGATCTAGCGCCTACACACCTCACGCCCCCAGGAATCGCCACATATAAACACACCTCTCCCCGGTGGCATGCATGCACCTCTGGACCACTCTGACGAGCTCTCGCGGCGTCCGCCGTAGACGGTCTCGCGCGAACCGTCTCTAGACGCCGAACCCCAGCTCACCGCCCCTCTCCTGGACTGCCACATCACGCCGCTCCTCCTCCACCACTCCTTCGATGCCGGTGCCGCCCAGGTGAGCCGCCCCACCCCTCTCCCGATCACCCCTAGGGTTTCCGCCGTCGTGCTGCATTCAGAGAAGGACGACGACGCCCCCGCATCGATCCTTTCTTAAGCGGACGGTGGGGATCTCCCCATACCGCTTCGGCTGTCGGCGCCTGCTGACAGGCCGTTTAAATCATGCCTGTGCGCAGCGCAACCTGGGTGGGCCGAATTCCCCCGCTACGGCCCAGTTCTCCTTCGGATCTGGCCCGCCAACCCCCTACCCTTTTAATCTTTTCTCAGAACCAGAAATTGGGGATTTTGGTTTAAATATTTTCAAAAATACAAATCAACCTCAAATTACAAGATCTAAATTTTTACATGTTCTATGGAGTATTCCCTACCACGAAGAGCTAGTCTCGTACCAATATCTATCTTAGTGTTTTGTTGGTTTTAAGCTTACTAAAATGTGTCAATTCCACTAAATAATTTCCTCACTAAGCTACCCAACTCTAATTGGAGTGAAACCAAGTTCCCGGGTAAGTATTACCTATACCTATTTCATGGACTTGGTCCCAGGCCAAGATGATCAGTAGTTTGTCCTTAGTAAAAATAACAAAATCAGAGACTTTCTGACTCTAGAAAGTTCCCTAGACCAAATAAAGAGTCCATTTGACCCAAATCCAATTATCCTGGATGAGGTACACTAAGGTCTATCCAAATCCAGGAGCTCATGATTTATTGAGCCTTGGATATTTATTTGTGAATTAAACTATTATGTGCATGGTTTAATCACCTCTAAATTCACTACAGTAGTTCTGATAATCCAAAAATATTGATTCCAATTCCTACAGAAAGGCATCCTCGATACCTACCATGTATCCTTGGAATCAACACAAAATCTGCTGTAGATTAAATCTTATGAAAAACACAAATTGTCTACAGATCTGCCTTTGGGAATTTCCTGAGGGCATTCTGGTAATTACTTTGGAGTGATTCCAACTCTGAGTGAACAAGTATATCAAACCCTACTGAACTATCCAAGAGAATAATTTTTTACGATCCAGAACTCTTCTGGTGAATTATTCCCTAAAACTAGAAGTTATTTCACTAGAAAAATCATAACTAAATAAAGAAAAGTGATAAAATAGTGAAACCACTTTTGTTGGTTTCGTTTTATCAAATCCTATATGTTGATATCATGTTTTTACAATGGTATCATACAGAATATGTCTTGTACCAAAATCCATCTTTTAAGTAATTTCTGGACTATAAATCCTAAGGGGTTTTCTTCCACTTTACAAGACAAGGCCAATCTTATCAAATCCCATCCTCCTAAGACCTAATGATTTGTAAACTTGTATTGTTCAATTTTTTTGCTGTATGTTTTGGTGCTTGTTTGCCCGGTGTTGATTGTGGCTTGGTTTGTTTGCATGTGCTGTCGGGACGACGATAGTTGCGATGAACTCGGAGAGCCGAAGAACTGGTAATTATTATTGGTACTGGTATGCGGGGTTATCTAAAGAAGAATTCCAGGGAAAATTATGCCATATTGCTGATCTCAAGTAAGCCACCTTCTTGCTCATAAGCCTTGTCCTATTGTTTTACTTATGCATGTTTTCCCTACCGTTTATTAAAAACTGTATTGTTTTACTATATGTTGATTGAACACATGGTAGTTGTTTGGCTCCTCCAAACTATTACATTCTTGTACTACTATGTACAACCCCCTTTGTGACACCTACTTGTCCCTAGTATAATATATGGTGCATACCCACCATGCCCCTTTGGAGACCCCGATTTAGCCGAAGCAAAAGCTAGAGGATGGGAAGACCTCGGAAAAAGTTTTACCATATGTTTTATGATAAAACCTTGGTGAGGTGGGACCTCCCAAGAGTTGTTGAGAAAGAAAAAGGTTTTGTTTTATGAAATGCTGGGGGAAACCAGAGGAAAAAGGTTTACGAAAACGCACCTGGTTCTTTGCAGTTTAGCTATAACAACTTAACCCTGTGCCACCACATTACTCTGGAATGGGACAGGGCTAGATAAGCTGCCTCGCAACAACTACAGGGGATCGGGGATCCTTGGAGGGTGGGCCTTCTCCGATAAAGGTGGGACCTGGAGAAGGAACGAAGGGTCGGCAGGCCTCCACGCCTTACTATGAGCCCCTCATTCAAAGCGCACCCTCGAGAAGTGGAAAAAGCGCTTCGGTTGGTCCTCGCCCGACGTCCCTGTTTTGAGGGGATTAACACTCATAGGGTAGGCACTTATATTGGAGTGGGCATCCGGAGAGTCTTGATCGGTTACTCGAACCACGATCGGTGAAGATCAGGGTAGTGTACCCGGATGATGTGGGTAAAGTGTACAACCTCTGTAGAGTGTAAATCTATTCGAATAGCCGTGTCCGCGGTTAAGGACGGGTTGGACAAACTTCTATAGAGCGGTGCTGGTTTTTTTTTAAAAGGATTTGGGAAAAGAAACGTTTTGACCATGGGATGGTCGGGAAGGATACCTTCTTTGACCATGGGATGGTCAGAGAGGTATGGAAGGAGTTTGGTCGTGGGACGACCTGAAAACGGAAACAAATGGGTGACCTAGTCCTAACGTTTTCCAAAACTTTTCAAAAAGGTTTTCCACAATGTTTACAAAAGTTTTCAACAAAGATATGTAGATGTTGTATCTACAAGAGAAATTATTTAAGAAAAGAACCTCCCTTGAGCCCACCTACTACCACAACCATACTGCATATCCTGTTATTATTATTCTCTTAAGGTGGTTTACAAGTACATTAAATGTACTCACTAGCATTGTCCCTGGCTATTAACATGGTCAGACATCAAGACGAAGGGGAAGGGGACGACTATGCGAGCTAGGACGTTCTCCCAGTCAGATGCATGTAGGTTAAGTCATGGCTCGAACTCTACGCTTGAAGAAGTTCCGCTGATGATTATTGATGTAGCCATACAAGCATTTCTATAAGTCTTATAATTCGGTATATTCTCGGATGATGTAATGATACTTGTCGGTTATCTGCCACGACTAACTGATGACGGGATCGTGGTTGTATGCATAACCGGGATTCTTGGAGGATCAATCCGGGGGTCCCACAGACTTGGTATCAGAGCCATCCTGATTGTAGGAGAACTTTAGTTAGCATGGTCGGTAGACAGGAACCTTATTTTGAAAACCCCGGCTTTCAAAAACTACTTTCTCAAGGAGTTTCTAAAAGTTCTACTTCTTCTCTTACTCTAAGTAAATGCTTTCGAAAATGGTTTCCTCTAACTCTCGTGCAAACTTCAAACCTACGGATTTTAAATAACTAGGATCTCGCACCCGGTGGAGACCATGAGAGCAAGATGAAGACAAGCAACTACCAGCAAATACAAGGAGACTACGATATCGCTCTACCAGCGGATGTTTCCCAATCAGAAGAAATCGGGTGTTGCACTATCAGGAAACGTCCAAGATACGACGAAGTCATCTGCAAGATAGTAACTCCGACCTGAAGAAAGACGATATCTAAGGTCGATAGTCCTAAGAATAATATTCCCCTACATCGTGAGTAGTTAACTCCTTGGTCCCTAGAGTTGACCGTGTTTTCTTGCCTAAGTGCATCCTGTGTTGCTTTATGCGTGTTGTTTGCCGAGGACATTGCGAACCCCTCGGTCTGTTCGCCTTGTTTGTATGCTCTGGTTTGCCTTGACCCCCTTAAAAATGTGACTCGAGGAGCGATAACGCCCCCTAGTAACTCCGGAAAACCCTGTGTTAGGTGTCGGTAATGGGAACCAGACTAACCTCGAGAGCATATGAGAGGAAAAGCCTCGTAAGAACCACGAGTTCGACGTCGTCAAGCCAGAATCAACTCGTAGATTTCACCTCAGCAGGATGGCATACCCCGTCAAACTCACCGGCAAGACTCGTCGATAGCACCACACTCCCTTCTTCCTTAGTCTATTATAGAAAGACTTCAGTTGCAGCTGTGTAACATCCCAAAACTTCAATCCAAGCTTATTAAGATCAAATCAATCAAATTTGGGGTTAACAAAAACTTTTTCAAAGTTAAAATGAAAGCATTCATATATGTGTGCATTTAAAATAGGTGTTGTTTTGAATTGCCATGGTTGTGTGATCCAATGCTTGTAAAATATTTCTTAGGTGATTTAAACATCATCTACATCATTCCCAAGCTTTTCCTAAAGAAAATCAAATAAAAAAGAATTAAAAAGGAGGAATGGTCATGTTGGCAAATTTAACTCTCATGCCTACTTTGGCTAGTCCTAGTACTCAAAACTTAACACAAACAATTCTTGATCTTTGTACCCCTTGCTAGTACACATAATGAGGTACCAAGGCCCACCTTTTGATCTGCTAAAAACATTCTGTTAACTATTTCAAATGACAGTTTAAAATTGAATCTAATGCATATGCATAGATCACCCCTATTTCAAAACCCATCTCTTTGAGCTCCACTTTCAAAACCCTTGCAACTAGAGACTACCTATCACTAGTGGAGATCACTCAAAAAATTTGAAACCAAAATTCAAAACTTTCTTTCATGCGGCCATTTAATTAAACACTTGGCATGCATAATCTCTCCTCTAATCCTAGCTCACTGTTTATTACAGGGTTTTTCCCCCAATTGATCCCCATTTAATCCTCTGGTCCCCTCTTGATCTAACTAGAGCCTAACCAGCATCTCCCCTACCCCCTAGCTGCACTGCCATTCCATGCCGAGCACCACCTCGCCGGCCGATAGTGCACTCGCAGAAGCAGCCCTCTCCAGCCTCTCTCCTCATGTCTAGCAACTTGCTTGTGGTCAACCTCCACCGCCCAACCAGCCCCAGGATAGAGACAGAGGGTAGAGCGGCCAGGAACCGTCGCGCCCGGAGCTGGTCGAGCATGCCGACGCCGCCCCCAGAGCACGCCGTGTCCCCGCTCGCACGGACCGCCCCTTGGCACCACCCCGCGCCCACCGCTCCGCCTCAACCCGGAGAACACCCCAGACACCCCCGCTGGCCGCCCAACGCCTCAGAGCCACCGCTCTCCGTGGCCACCGCCGCCTCTACCGCGCAGAGCGCCACCTCACCCAGACCGCGTGCCACCGCCCCTACGGCTGCATTCAATGCCTAGAGCACCGCAAGGGGACAGCACGTCGATTGCCACCCTCAGCCATGCCTCTACCTCGCCGTAGCCATGTCGCCACCGTCGACCGCCCATCCTGCTCGGTCTCACCGTCGGGCCTATAAAAGGAGCCCTCCACAGCCTCTCCTATCCACACCATTCCACTCCCCTCACCTCTCTGATCCTTCCCCACCTCTAGCCGAAGCAAGGCGAGCTCTGCCTCGCCTGAATTGGAGCCGGAGCAGCCCCAGCAGGAGGAGAAGGGCGCCGTTGATTGCGACCACCCCAAGCTCCGCCACGACCACGCCTCGCCTCGCCGTCGTCTTCCATGTCGTTTGCCCGCCTCGCCGACCCCGCTGGAGCCCTGGTACGCCCCCAGTAGACCCCCACCGAGCCGCTAGGGTTCGAGCTCACCGGCGACCTATTCGTCGTCGACGACGACCCTCAGCCATAGATCTAGCTTCTAATCCTACGGCCCACAGCGCGCGTACCGTTTCGCGTATTAAGTGCCGCTGACAAGAGGGACCCCCCCTGTCAGCTGAGCCCCGCGCCGTGGAGCGCCACTATGCCGGCCCATTTCTTTTCCAGCGCTAGCCCACCCATTCAAATCTGGATTTTTCTTTTTAGTTAAATCTAGTTTCTATCCACTATTTCAAAATTTAATTCTGTGAGTTTTACAAATCCAAATTGCATGAAACAAATTTTGCCTGAAAGGTATTAAGATGATCTATCTAAGCCCGTTGGGTTTAATTCATTTAGAGTTATAGATCTCTCCTAATAAAAATAAGAAGACATAAGCTTTTGCAACTTGCAACATTTTGATAAAATCAACCAAGTTAGCTTTAGAGTTGATTCCAACTCTTAAAAATCACATTTCACCATATCTATCCAAATATGTAATAATATTAAGGTTTACATACAGTGACTATGGACTAGTACCAAAACAATGTTATATAGGCATTTCTAGTCACTTTAAAATCAGTTACTAATGAACTTGAACCAAAGTAATGTTGATCCAACCTTTAAATTTCATTACCACATGTTAGAATATGTGGTGAGGACATGTGTCCACATGATCCCATATTTTGGTGGTGAATATTAAATTGTAGTTAATATTTCAATGAGTAGAAATTACTTTTCTAAAATAAAAAGGATGAAGCTATTGAAATTTAAACTTGTGATGTTGTGATGATAATAGATCATCAAATGTGTGTATTAGAATACTATTTAGCCTAGTTAAGTATTGTTTGGTGATTGTGCACTCCCTATGTATTTATAGACGATAGTACCGACCAAGCTCTCGAGGAGGAGGAGTTCTACCAAGAAGAAGAAGAAAACTTCAACCACTTCACCAACCAAGGCAAGCTACTATTAGCAAGCTAGCACTATCTAAGTGCAAGACACCTTTAACAATGCAAGCTAGCACTTGCAAGTTTAGTGTTTAACAAGCTAGGATCAAACTAGATGGTTTAGCAAAGATGCCCTAAGTATGCCTTGATCACACCCCTTTGACTACTGGTACTCCAAGTCATAGTTACAAGTTTACCCTCTTAGTTATACAAAGTCCTTTACTGGTTTTGAAGGTAGCATGAAAAGTATAAAACTTGACTTATTTGGAACCCTTTAGATGTCATTCCATGGCATGAGATTGAATCCATCTTTACCACCTTAGTGAACACTCTTAACTTAGTAGTTTAGAGTAGATCCAAAAACTTGAGTCACTTTAGATGGGAATTCTATTGAGATGTTTTGACATGTGTTGTGAAACACATATGGGTGATGATGATGAAAATGTTGAGGCATGAGCCTTAACCCTTTTATAAAACTGATGGTTGGATTCGGATGCGATACCATTCCAAATTTACCGTACAACCACATTACCTGAATTGGGTAAGGCTTAGCTGGAAATTTATATGCATTAGTATTAGTTCCCTCATGGGAGAGGTCTGAGCTGAGGCTACCTCTCAATGTTGTCCACCTATGCAGTGCCCAAAATGACTGATGGTCATGGTTGGGAGGCCATGATCATAGGAGAGGTGCTTATACTAGGGTGTGTAAAGGGAAGGTTATGTTTGATTATCTGCATACTAAGTATGATGATTCAGGGTTATCCCTGACAGATGTATCGAATCTTGTGGTGAAAGTGTACCACCTCTGCAGAGTGTCAAACTATTTGAATAGCCGCGTCCGCGGTTATGGACAGTTGGAATGGCCATACTGTTTCGTTGTTAGATGTTTTCTAAATACTTGATTTCAGCACAACAGGGTTGTGTTTATGACAATAGTTTCCCCAACTTAAGTGATTCTAGAGTATTATCTTATCTTTCTTTGCTTCTGGGCTCAGCTTAGGTTTCAAACTTAACTTTATAGTTAAGCATAGAGTTAGCACTTTAACTTAGAATTATAATACTTGTTTGTGGTAGTTTGCGAGTACTTAAAGAGTACTCATGGCTTTTGTCCCTGGCTATTATCATGGCTAGACTATGAAGGAGACTATCAAGATGATGGCCAACAGGACGGCTATGATAACTAGGACCATCTGCCTTCGTCAGCATTGCCTGTGCCCCTGAAGATGGACCCCACCGATACGCTCATCTTTTATTTCCGCTGACTGTTGTATTAAGACTGGATCATGAGATCCTTATTTGTGTAAGACCTTATGTATGGTTTGTAATGGATGATGTACTGTGATATCCAATCTGTTATGTCTCACAAAAATGGTAATCCTGGGATTGCGAGGTATGGCATAACGGGCATCTGGGATTAAAAATCCGGGTGTTGACAAGTTGGTATCAGAGCCATCCTGACCATAGGAGACCCTAGTTAGAATGGACGTCAAACAAAAACTTAGTTTCAAAACAAAAGTGAGTATTTATGAAAAACTATCTCCCCTCTTACCCTTGGGAATTCTTCCTTCTTAAAAAAATCATTGAAGCACCAACTTCTAGAAGAATTCAGTTCTCCGTGAGAGAGAACAACTGGCTAGATGGATTAGCCAGGGCAATGCATGAAGCTCTTGCACGTCTATGTGCCCTCAGCGTCAACAAGACCCAAGGAACCCGTTTTTCTCACTATGCAAGACGTGACTTCATGGGACTGCCAATGGAAATGCCAGGCCACCCCGAGTTGAGGCTTCAAGTGGAGAACCTTGACTTCTTGCTTCACGACAGACAGCAGGAACTGGACAATGCCAGAGAGTTAGCCAACCAGAACCGTGCCCTTGTCGACCAGAAGGCCCAGACTTTCGCACTGCTTGTCCAAGACCGTCAGTCTCTTCACCGCCAACATGCCAAGAAGGATCGCACCATCGCCCGTCTTCGCAAGAAGGTGGCCGACCTCGAGAAGACCGTCAAGGAGCAGGAAGCTCAGCTTGCAGCAAAAGAAGAAGAAGATGAGGGTGAAGACATCCAGGGAGACATGGATTCTTACCTCAGCAATGATGATGACTTTCTGGAGGAGGATGCCGTGGACTTCTACACTGATGATGAGGACTCTGACTTCATCGACGATGAGTAGATGCACTAGAGCACTATCGTAGCCTGAGATGTATCATCTCGTTGTATCGTAGCTTGCAGAATGGTTCTTCAAACCATCTGTTTTCCCTTTGATTGTTGTGGTGTGTGTTGTATCATGTGCTTGCTTGCATGAATGAAAATGAAGTTAGTTGAAAAACCTAAGTTTAACTAAAAGTTTTATCTTTGAAAACCCCAAACCCATGAACCTTAGAATTTCCCTCTTACCCCTATATCTATCTCAATCCTCAGATGACTCGTGGAAACCAAGGAGGGAGCAGCTCATCGCAGGACCCAATGCTGCAGATCTTGCAGAATCTCATCGCAGACCGTGAAGCAAGTAGGGCAGAGCGCCAAGCCAACTTAGCAACACTTCAACAGATCGCCCAGATGGCTCTCAACAACCAAGGACATGGAAATCAGGACCACCATGGATCCAAACTCAAAAGTATTCACAACACTAATCCCCCAATCTTCAACCAATCTGAGAACCCACTAGATGCTGATGAGTGGTTGCACACCATGGAAAACAACCTCGAAGTTGCATGAGTTGAGGACAATGAGAAAGTTCTCTTCGCCACCCACTATTTGGCGGGAGATGCCAGAGCTTGGTGTAATAGCATCCGCAATATGAACCATGGTCAAATGATGACATGGGAAGCATTCAAAGTAAAGTTCATCCGCACCGACATGCCGCAAGGTCTAGTCAATCGGATGAGAAATGAGTTCCGCGAATTGAAGCAAGGAAGAATCACTGTGCTGGAGTACCGTGACAAATTCTTGTCACTTGCCAGATATGCACCTGATGAGATCAACACGGAGGCCAAGAAGAAGGAGAGATTCTTGAACGGACTGCATGATGAGATGCAGACTGTCCTCGTCAACATCCGTTTCCAGGATCTCGAAGAGCTAGTTGACTCTGCCATCCAGATGGAAGGGAAGATTAACCAGGCAACGACAACCGCAAGCGTCGTATGATGCAGCAGTCTGGATCCAACATTCACCAGAAGTACCGTCCCAACCCTTCACCAGGATATGCACCAAGGAACAACCGACCCCCCAATTCTCGCCCAGGCTACCCCAACAGTAGCGGAAGCAATGTGAAGTCCGGAGGAAACAATCACAACTCCGTTAATGCCAACAATTTCAACTGTGCACCTCGCAAATACCACAACAACAACAACAGCAACAGTGCACCCAGAACTGGCAGCAATGTTGTGCCTGTCGCAGTCAAGGACAAGTCCCAGATCACTTGTTTTGAGTGTGGAGTGAAGGGTCACTACTCCAATGAGTGTCCCAAGAAGACTGCAGCCAATGCCAATGTGAATGCCCCAGCTCAGCAGCACCGCCGTGTTCAGCTAGGAAGGAGATTTGCCCCAGGGAACCCTCACAACCGCAACGGTCGTCTCTTCCACAGGAATGCAGATGAAGCCCAGGAAGCGCCAGACGTAGTGCTGGGTATGTTTTCTGTCAACTCAGTTTTAGCAAGAGTATTGTTTGATTCGGGAGCATCGCATTCATTTGTCACCGAAGAATTTGCATGCACTAGTAAGATTCGTCCAACCAACCTGAAGCATGTCATGATAGTTCAAATCCCCGATTCAACAACCAAAGCTAGAAAAATTTGCAAAGCTGTACCTATCAGAATACATTGGATAGATTTTTATGCCAACCTAATTGTACTTGGAACCAAAGGATTGGAAGTAGTACTAGGTATGGACTGGATGTCAAGGCATAAAGGATTGATAGACTGTGCTAAGAAAGCCATCACCATGACCAGTAGTTCTGGAGTCACAGTAGAGCATATCTCTGAAACCTTACCCCGTCAATTCAAGTGCAACCAAAGTGTAGCCTTGCCCACCATAGACCAAGTCAGAGTAGTCTGTGAATACCCCGATGTATTCCCAGATGAATTGCTAGGTATGCCCCAGATAGGGATATTGAGTTCATTATCGAACTAATCCTCGGAACCGGACCTATAGCCCAGAGACCCTATAGCATCAACCCATCAGAGTTGGTGGAACTGAAGAAGCAGTTGGATGCCATGTTAGAGAAAGGCTTGATTCAACCAAGTGTATCGCCATGGAGATCACCCGTGTTATTTGTCGACAAGAAGGATGGAGGCAACCTTCTGTGCACAGATTACCGAAAGTTGAATCATGTTACCATTAAGAACAAGTACCCTTTGCCAAAGATAGAGGATCTATTTGATCAGTTGACTGGAGCTCGGGTATTCTCAAAGATTGATCTTAGGACTGGTTATCACCAACTTAAGATTTGTGCAACGGATATTCTAAAGACCGCCTTTACTACTCGTTATGGTCTATACGAGTATAGGTTATGTCTTTTGGATTAACCAATGCCCCTGCTTATTTCATGAATCTAATGAATAAGATCTTTATGAATTTCCTAGATATGTTTGTAGTTGTGTTTATCGACGACATCCTTATCTACTCCAAGTCAGAAGAAGAGCAGGAGCAACATCTGAGAGTTATCCTAGAAACCCTGAGAGAGCATCAGTTATATACCAAGTTCAGCAAATGTGAGTTTTGGCTGAAGGAAGTAGGATTCCTAGGACATATTGTGTCTGTCGGAGGAGTCTCTGTTGACACCGCCAAGATCAAAGATGTCGAAGAATGGGAAGCCCCAACCACTCAAACCCAAGTCCGTGCATTTCTCGGATTAGCGGGATATTACCGCAAGTTCGTAGAAGGATTCTCGAGCATAGCCCGACCAATGACCAAATTGTTGAAGAAGGACAAGAAGTTTGAATGGATAGACAAATGTGAAGCCAGTTTCCAGGATTGATAGCAACCCCAATTTTAGTCATGCCGGATATCAAGAAGCCCTTTGATGTGTATTGTGACGCATCCAAGATTGGTCTAGGATGCGTATTGATGCAAGAAGGCAAAGTCATCGCGTATCTGTCTCGACAACTAAAGCAGCATGAGCAGAACTATCCGACCCATGATCTTGAGCTAGCAGCTGTAGTTCTAGCACTGAAGACCTGGCGTCATTATTTGATGGGTAATCACTGTGAGATTTACTCAGATCATAAGAGCTTGAAGTATATCTTCACTCAAAAGCAGTTGAATATGAAGCAGAGAAGATGGATAGAGTTAATCAAGGATTATGACCTTGCCATTCACTATCACCCCGGCAAACCCAATGTTGTAGTGGATGCTCTTAGCAAATTGCCATGTAAGCTTAACACCATGATCAAGGAGAAGCAACCTAGTTTGTATCAGGAGTTGGAGCAGTTCAAGACTGAATTAGTTAGCCAAGGATTCTTAGCTAGGATTGAACTTCAACCCACTTTGATTAGCCAAATCAAGGAAGCCTAGAAGGGGAATGAAAGTATCGACGGAATCAAACGTCGTATTGGTACAAGAAAGGTACCTGGATTCACCGAAGACGAAGAAGGAGTACTGTGGTACAAAGGACGTATCTGTGTGCCAGCAGATTTGGAGCTGAAGGAAGTTATCATGAAGGAAGCCCATGATACTCTTTATTCTATCCACCCCGGAGGAACAAAGATGTATCAGGATTTGAAGGAGCAATTTTCGTGGCACAAGATGAAGAGAGAGATCGGAAGCTACATCGCCAAATGTGACATCTGTCAAAGAGTCAAGGCAGAACACCAGAGACCTGCAGGACTGTTGGAACCATTGCAGATTCCGAAATGGAAATGGGATTCCGTCGGAATAAACTTTATCACCGGTTTACCTACTTCTAGTAAGGGAAATGACTTAATCTGGGTCATAGTTGATAGACTGTCCAAGGTAGCCCATTTTATACCTATCAAGACCACTTACCAGAGTGCAAAGTTGGCAGAACTATACATTGCTAGGATTGTTAGTCTGCATGGAACCGCCAAGACCATCGTATCAGATCGAGGAACCCAGTTTACCTCAAGATTTTGGCAGAAAGTGCAGGAAGGTTTAGGAACCAAGTTGAACTTCAGTACCGCATATCACCCACAAACAGATGGACAGACTGAGAGAGTCAACCAAATCCTAGAAGATATGCTTAGAGCTTGTGTGTTGGAATATGGATCAAAATGGGAAGACTGCATGCCTTTCGCAGAATTCTCATATAACAACAGTTATCAAGCTAGTTTGCAGATGACACCATTTGAATTCCTATACGGAAGAAAGTGTCGTACCCCTTTGAATTGGTCACAAGTAGGAGAGAGTCAGATCTTCGGACCCGACATTCTTCGAGAAGCAGAAGAGAAAGTTCACAAAGTCTGTGAGCACCTCAAGACCGCCCAATCTATATAGAAGAGCTACGATGACAAAAGAAGGAGAGACCTGACTTTCAATGTCGGAGATTTTGTATATCTCAAGGTTTCACCCTTGAAAGGAACTCAACGCTTTAGTCTGAAGGGAATGTTAGCCCCCAGATATATCAGACCTTTCAAGATTCTGAACCATCAAGGAGAAGTATCGTATTAGTTGGAACTGCCTGAAGAGATGTCAGCCATCCACAATGTGTTCCATATCTCGTTACTTCGCAAATGTCTGGAAGTGCCCGAGAAGACAGAAGTTTTCAAGAACATCGATCACAGAGCTGTGGAAATCAACAAGGACCTGACCTATCGAGAAGTACCCATCCGTATCTTAGAAAAAGCCTACAGAACCACCAAGGACCTGACCTATCTTAGAAGTACCCATCCCTATCGAGAAGTACCCATCCGTATCTTAGAAGAATCCTACAGAAGCCCCTAGTAACTCCGGAAAACCCTATTTTAGGTGTCGGTAATGGGAACCAGACTAACCTCGAGAGCATATGAGAGGAAAAGCCTTGCAAGAATCAGGAGTTCGACGTCGTTAAGCCAGAATCAACTCGCAGATTTCACCTCAGGAGGATGGCATACCTCGTCAAACTCACCATGCAAGACTCATCGATAGCACCACACTCCCTTGTTCCTTAGTCTATTACAGCGAGACTTCAATTGGAGCTGTGTAACATCCCAAAACTTCAATCCAAGCTTATCAAGATCAAATCAATCAAATTTGGGGTTAACAAAAACCTTTTCGAAGTTAAAATGAAAGCATTCATATATGTGTGCATTTAAAATAGGTGTTGTTTTGAATTTCCATGGTTGTGTGATCCAATGCTTGTAAAATGTTTCTTAGGTGATTTAAACATCATCTACATCATTCCCAAGATTTTCCTAAAGAAAATCAAATCAAAAAGAATTAAAAAGGAGGAATGGTCATGTTGGAAAATTTAACTCTCATGCCTACTTTGGCTAGTCCTAGTACTCAAAACATAACAGAAACAATTCTTGATCTTTGTACCCTTTGCTAGTACACATAATGAGGTACCAACGCCCACCTTTTTATCTGCTAAAAACATTTTGTTAACTATTTTAAATGACAGTTTAAAATTGAATCTAATGCATATGCATAGATCACCCCTATTTCAAAACCCATCTTTTTGAGCTCCACTTTCAAAACCCTTGCAACCAGAGACTATCTATCACTAGTGGAGATCACTCAAAAAATTTGAAACCAAAATTCAAAACTTTCTTTCATGCGGCCATTTAATCAAACACTTGGCATGCATAATCTCTCCTCTATTCCTAGCTCACTGTTTACTACAGGGTTTTGCCCCCAATTGATCCCCATTTAATCCCCTTGTCCCCTCTTGATCTAACTAGAGCCTAACCAGCATCTCCCCTACCCCCTAGCTGCACTGCCATGCCATGCCGAGCACCACCTCGCCGGCCGATAGTGCACTCGCAGCAGCAGTTCTCCAGCCTCTCTCCTCATGTCTAGCAACTTGCTTGTGGTCCACCTCCACCGCCCAACCAGCCCCAGGACAGAGACAGAGGGAAGAGCGGCCAGGAACCGTCGCGCCCGGAGCTGGTCGAGCATGCCTACGCCGCCCCCAGAGCACGCCCTGTCCCCGCTCGCACATACTGCCCCTTGGCACCAGCCCGCGCCCACCGCTCTGCCTCGACCTGGAGAACACCCCAGACACCCCCGCTGGCCGCCCAACGCCTCACAGCCACTGCTCACCGTGGCCACCGCCGCCTCTGCTGCGCAGAGCGCCACCTCGCCCAGACCGCGTGCCACCGCCCCTACGGCTGCATTCGATGCCTAGAGCACTGCCATGGGACAACACGTCGATCGCCACCCTCAACCATGCGTCTACCTCGCCAGAATTGGAGCCAGAGCAGCCGCGGCAGGAGGAGAAGGGCGCCGTTGATTGCGACCACCCCAAGCTCCGCTGCGACCACGCCTCGCCTCGCCGTCGTCTTCCACATCGTTTGCCCGCCTTGCTGACCCCGCTGGAGCCCTGGTACGCCCCCAGTAGACCCCCACTGAGCCGCTAGGGTTCGAACTCACTGGCGACCTGTTTGTCGTCGACGACGACCGTCAGCCATAGATCTAGCTTCTAATCCTACGGCCCACAGCGCGCGTACCGTTTCGCGTGTTAAGAGCCGCTGACAAGCGGGACCCCCTGTCAGTGAGCCCCGCGCCGCGGAGCGCCACTAGGCCGGCCCATTTCTTTTCCCGCGCTAGCCCACCCATTCAAATCTGGATTTTTCTTTTTAGTTAAATCTAGTTTCTGTCCACTATTTCAAAATTTAATTCTGTGAATTTTACAAATCCAAATTGCATGAAATAAATTTTTCCTGAAAGGTATTAAGATGATCTATCTAATCCCGTTGGGTTCAATTCATTTAGAGTTATAGATCCCTCCTAATAAAAATAAGAAGACATAAGCTTTTGCAACTTGCAACATTTTGATAAAATCAACCAAGTTTGGTTTAGAGTTGATTCCAACTGTCAAAAATCACATTTCACCATATCTATCCAAATATGTAATAATATTAAGGTTTACATACAGCCACTATGGACTAGTACCAAAACAATGCTATATATGCATTTCTAGTCACTTTAAATCATTTACTAATGAACTTGAACCAAAGTAATGTTGATCCAACCTTTAAATTTCATTCCAACATGTTAGAATATGTGGTGAGGACATGTGTCCACATGATCCCATATTTTGGTGGTGAATATTAAATTGTAGTTAATATTTCAATGAGTTGAAATTACTTTTCTAAAATAAAAAGGATGAAGCTATTGAAATTTAAACTTGTGATGTTGTGATGATAATAGATCATCAAATATGTGTCTTAGAATACTATTTAGCCTAGCTAAGTATTGTTTGGTGATTATGCACTCCCTATGTATTTATAGACGATAGTACCGACCAAGCTCTCGAGGTGGAGGAGTTCTACCAAGAAGAAGAAGAAGAAAACTTCAACCACTGCACCAACCAAGGCAAGCTAGTATTAGCAAGCTAGCACTATCTAAGTGTAAGCCACCTTTAACAATGCAAGCTAGCACTTGCAAGTTTAGTGTTTAATAAGCTAGCATGAAACTAGATGGTTTAGCAAAGATGCCCTAAGTATGCCTTGATCACACCCCTTTGACTATTGGTACTCCAAGTCTTAGTTACAAGCTTTACCCTCTTAGTTATACAAAGTCCTTTACTGGTTTTGAAGGTAGCATGAAAAGTATAAAACTTGACTTATTTAGAACCCTTTATATGTCATTCCATGGCATGAGATTGAACCCATGTTTACCACCTTAGTGAACACTCTTACCTTAGTAGTTTAGAGTAGATCCAAAAACTTGAGTCACTTTAGATGGGAATTCTATTGAGATGTTTTGACATGTGTTGAGAAACACAAATGGGTGATGATGATGAAAATGGTAAGGCATGAGCCTTAACCCTTTTATAAAGCTGATGGTTGGATTCGGTTGCGATACCATTCCAAATTTACCGTACAACCACATTACCTGAATTGGGTAAGGCTTAGCTAGAAATTTATATGCATTAGTTTTAGTTCGCTCTCAATGTTGTCCACCTATGCAGTGCCCAAGATGACTGATGGTCATGGTTGGGAGGCCATGCTCATAGGAGAGGTGCTTATACTAGGGTGTGTAAAGGGAAGGTTATGTTTGATTATCTGCATACTAAGTATGATGATTTAAGGTTATCCCTGACAGATGTATCGAATCTTGTGGTGAAAGTGTACCACCTCTGCAGAATGTCAAACTATTCGAATAGCCACGTCCGCGGTTATGGACAGTTGGAATGGCCATACTATTTCGTTGTCAGATGTTTTCTAAATACTTTGGAAAGAATGATGGATCTTGATTTGACCACAACAGGGTTGTGTTTATGACAATAGTTTCCCCAACTTAAGTGATTCTAGAGTTTTATCTTATCTTTCTTTGCTTCTGGACTCAGCTTAGGTTTAAAACTTAACTTTATAGTTAAGCATAGAGTTAGCACTTTAACTTAGAATTATAATACTTGTTAGTGGTAGTTTGCGAGTACTTAAAGAGTACTCATGGCTTTTGTCCCTGGCTATTATCATGGCCAGACTATGAAGGAGACTATCAAGATGATGGCCAACAGGATGGCTATGATAACTAGGACCATCTGCCTTCGTCAGCATTGCCTGTGCCCCTGAAGATGGACCCCACTGCTACGCTCATCTTTTATTTCCACTGATTGTTGTATTAAGACTGGATCATGAGATCCTTATTTGTGTAAGACCTTATGTATGGTTTGTAATGGATGATGTACTGTGATATCCAATCCGTTATGTCTCGCAAAAATGGTAATCCTGGGATTGCGAGGTATGGCATAACGGGCATCTGGGATTAAAAATCCGGGTGTTGACAAGCTGGAAGTCGATCACCGAAGGATCCTCGATATCCCCAAGAAACCACCGGATAAGTTAACCAAGACAAGAAGTGAAGACCTAACTACGCTGACCTTCGAAGGTCAGAACCACCCTAGAAGCCAGATGACTGGGAAGCGTGAAGACAATTTCCCCGAAGCTGGATGCCTCTACTCTGACTGGAGAGCTATCAAGAAGTCTTCTTAAACTCTAACCCTCCTAGAGCTAACAAAGGGCTGCATTAGGAAACCACCCGCCAAGGTTCTTAGAGTAGGTCGTCGCCCGAAGACCTCAGCTCAAGATTCAGGAAAGCTATATCCTTCCGCTAACAGCAATTCAGCCTTCCAAGACTAAAGATCCGCACCCCTCCCGAAGCACCTTAGTGAAGCTCTAAGGTGGAAACACTACGTCTTTCCTCTCAATCTCCAGTAGCTTGACTACCAGAAGATACTTCAGAAGATATCCCCGGATCTGAAGTCTTCCCGCCAAGCACCAACTCGTGAGTTTTCCGATGAGAAACAAACTGAAGATGCTACAAAGTCCCTCCGCTACTTCAGCTGAAGACCCACCCGAAGGACCGCCGAACCACTAACCCCTAGGTCCTTAATGCTTAGAGGACGTGAGACTCCAATGACTCCACCAGGATCAGTATGAATAATAGCAGTATATAAGCCCCATTGCCCATAGCTTCACGGCGCCTTCTGAAGATTTCGACTCCAGGAGAAGGATGGAAGACAATCTTCAAAACCACCACCAATGAGGTCAAGAAGGAAGGAATGCGTACCCGCCCCCCCAAGCTAACCTAGTCAAAGTCTAAGGAGGAAAGACTGCGTCTTTGCCACAAAAATAGAATAGCCCTCTATCAGGAGTAACCTCAGAAGTCCCGACCCGAAAATAGTTAAATAGTATACACTACGACCTCAAGGAAGAGCTGTGAGTCTTTAGACAGAACTACCCCCCCCCCCCAAACCGTAGACTTTACCCTCCGACGAGTACTCCATGAAGTTCAGCATTGAGGTAGTCTGCCAGTCTGAGCCCTCGATGATATAGAGTCCGGAAGGAAGAGAAGGTCATCTATCAAAAATCAAGATTGGACTCTGCTCAACTCTCGGTGCATCCCCAAAGATTGAAGCTCAACTTCATCGATAGGGTAACCACTTTCAAAGACGGAGTCCCTAAGATAGCACGCTTGAAACCAGTAGCGCTAACCTTGACTCAAAATCCCCTTAACCCTACTCTCCCGAATCTCGGGACGAGATTCTTTTAAGGGGGAAAGATCTGTAACATCCCAATTTCGGCAACCCTGATTAGTTGTCCAGAATGCAAAACTCAGGGGGAACAAAAACTTTTTCTTGTTTAATGCTGAAGTGTTTGCTTGTTGTTTGGATATGCTTATGCATATGAATTTGTATTAGATGATATCTCGCCTTACCTTAACCCTAGTTGACAAAAGCTATTTAACAAAACTATCTTGGCTTATTCTCCATATTCCCAAATGTTCTGGCATTTCAAAACCTGAGCCAAGATGCTTATGTGAGCAAAATTTTAGTATCTTCTATTGATAAAACCATGGAGAGTTATATAATAAAATCTCCTTATGTTTTCAAGACAGAACCTTCAACTACTCTTACCACGAGGATCTCCGAAACCTTTTTGTAAGCTTTTGAAATTCCACTCCTAGTAGAGATACCAAGGATCTTACCTTATTCAAATCCAACCTATTTCAAAATACCAATCCTTACCTCAAGCGAAGTTTGGTGGTAACCCCAGTAGTAGTTGATTTGTTTGTAAGATGAGTTGCCTTGATCTGTTGCCTGAGGAATAGCCTTGATCTGTTGTTTGACTGGATTGCTTAGAATTAGTATGAGATAATCTAGGAGCTCATCCAATAGGATAAAGATGTTTCCAAATCATCAAACCCTAAGCCAGAATGCAAATCTGGAGCTGATCTCTAGCTACTCAATAGTCATCTAAAAACCTTACCCAGATCATCTCTGAAGTGATCTTCTTCTAGAAGCTGCCAAGTCAATGAAGACCAATGTCAAGCATGGATCCCTTCTATTCAATCTACTCTTCAACCATATTCATTTGATGATGCTTTGGGTACTTTGCAACCCATCAAAATCATCTCCACCAGCATTCTAGTCAAAAAACCCTAAATCTGCCAAACTTGGCTAAGTTTGGAAACTTGTTTCCAACATCACCTTTTTGGATGTCTCCCTTTCTCAACCCTTGTGTATTTGTGGTAATGCACTTGGACCATATTGTTAACCATCCTAAGTACTACCAAGGACCACTCTAGCCCTTGGTTATATTCCCCGTCAACCCACTAGTTCTTGATGGTTTTGCAGGCAAGAAATATCTTTTCCTGCAAATCTAGTCAACATGCCTACTTTGGTATAAGCTCACACCACCATACAACCTTCTATGGACCAACTATTTTCATGGGTGTGTTCTACTCATATAGGTCTATCATTACCTACTTCACTTGATCCAATTGGATCCTTGAGTTCTTTACACCCACAAGGTTTTGAAGGCTAGTTGATAATCTGCTTTGGCAGACTTATTTTATTCAAAGTTTGAAAGCTTGTCTTGGTGAGATCAAGTAGGATCAAGCTCAAACCTCTGTACCATGTTGATTTACATCACTTGGTCTATCCATCCATCTACCCATGCCCCAAGGAGAGCTCTGAGCTCCAAGATCTAACAGGGTTTTGATGGTATGAAGTTAACCTCACCCTAGATCCTTAATCTAGGGTATTCCACCAAAATAAACTTGGATTCTCCAATCCCAAGGTTGAAAATGCTTGATACACCTTGTCTACATCATCTACCTTGACCATCAAGATTTATAAAATATTACCCATAATTATTTTGGCTCCAAATCTATTTAATCTCTTTAATAGTCAAAATCTCCAAAACTCCTCTCACAAAGGAAAGTTTGGTTTTGGCCAAAACACTTCCCCAACTTTTTCTCAATTGAGATCCATATATCACACCCTACCCTCCCACTTCAAAAATAAATATTTTTGAAGAGTTTTATTATTTCTTTTTGCCTATTTTCTTAAATGGTAGAAATGGAATAATAATTGTTTTAAATACTTTTAATGCCCAATAAATCTTGGGAAAATTCTCCTAAGTGTGTATTTTCATTTGGGATCATCTCACATCAAAAGATCCACATGTCCAATGTAAAAATAGCAAATAATCTTCTAGATACTACTTCTGCAGTTTTTGAATAAATGAATTTAAGTGGATTTTAAATCTTTAGAAAAATCCCAAATAATTCCTAGGGTTATGCCTTGACCTCACCTACCAACCAGTGCACTTTCCCCATCTTGCCCAATGCAAATTTTGGGACTTTCTGCGTAGTCACCTATTTGATCAAAATCGCCAAGGAGACAAATCCTCAAATCAAAAACCCATCAAACCTATATCCTTTGGTCAATTAAGCTTGCACAGAACACCTCTTCACCCTCTGGTCGAAATGCATTGTAGCACCACTGTAGCAAACCTCTTCCCCTTGTCCTTAGTGCTTGGACACTAGTACTCAACCCCATGTGGGTGTCTTGGCTTACAAAACTCTTACTCCTCTTGCAGCAGCCCCAGCTGGCCCTCTCTGTCCGCTGCATGACCCAGTGCTCCTCTCCACCTCCCTTGATGTCCAATACCTGATCACCACCTCTTCCCTCTTGCTCTCATGGACCTAGTCCACTCTACACCCTCTCCCTTGGTTGATAAGCCAGCAGGCCACCCCAGCAGCACACACTGGCTCATTTGCTTCCCCTCCCACCCACTCGTCCTCCCGAGAACCTCCCCATCCTCTCCCTCTGCCCTCCCTCACCATGGAAAGAGAGGAGGCCTTCCTCTCGTTTTTTGCTCGAGCAAGGCAAGTTGGCTCTCGGCCTACACATTCCTGGCTCCCTCTCGTCGCTCTGGTATTTCTTCCCCGGTATAACATGCATCTCGGTGCCGTCCCTTTTGGTCGCATGCTCACTGGAGGCCGCCGCGCAAGCTCCTGTTCGAGCAAGAGCTCCTCCCGTGAACCAGAAGCTCTCGATCTCCAGATCCAGCGCCTACACACCTCACGCCCCCCACGAATGCCCACGTATGAACGCACCTCTCCCCGGTGGCATGCATGCACCTCTGGACCACTCCGACGAGCTCTCGCGGCATCCGACGCAGACGGTCTTGCGCGAGCCGTCTCCAGACGCCGAACCCTACCTCGCCGCCCCTCTCCTGGACCGCCACATCACGCCGCTCGTCCTCCACCACTCCTCTGACGCCGGCGCCGCCCAGGTGAGCCGCCCCACCCCTCTCCTGATCACCCCTAGGGTTTCCTCCATCGTGCTGCATTCAGAGAAGGACGACGACGCCCCCGCGTCGATCCTTTCTTAAGCGGACGGTGGGGATCTCCCCATACCGCTTCGGACACCGGTGCCCGCTGACGGGCGGGCCCCACCTGCCAGGAAGTTTAAATCCTGCCCGCGCGCAGCGCAGCCCGGGTGGGCCGAATTCCCCCGCTGCGGCCCAGTTCTCCTTCGGATCTAGCCCGCCAACCGCTTGCCCTTTTAATCTTTTCTCAGAACCAGAAATTGGGGCTTTTGGTTTAAATATTTTCAAAAATACAAATCAACCTCAAATTACAAGATCTAAATTTTTACATGTTCTATGGAGTATTCCCTACCACCCAGAGCTAGTCTCATACCAATATCTACCTTAGTGTTTTGTTAGTTTTAAGTTTATTAAAATGTGTCAATTACACTAAATAATTTCCTCACTAAGCTACCCAACTCCAATTGCAGTGAAACCAACTTCCCTGGTAGATATTACATATACCTATTTCATGGACTTGGTCCCAGGCCAAGATCAATAGTTGGTTGTCCTTAGTAAAAATAACAAACTCTAGAAAATTCCCTAGACCAAATCAAGAGTCCATTTGAACCAAATCCAATTATCCTGAATGAGGTACACAAATTCTATCCAAATCCAGGAGCTCATGATTTATTGAGCTTTGGATATTTCTTTGTGAATTAAACTATTATGTGCATGGTTTAATCACCTCTAAATTCACTACAGTAGTTCTGCTAATCCAAAAATATTGATTCCAATTCCTACAGAAAGGTATCCTCAATACCTACCATGTATCCTTGGAATCAACACAAAATATGCTGTAGATTAAATCTGATGAAAACGACAAATTGTCTACAGATCTGCCTTTGGGAATTTCCTGAGGGCATTCTGGTAATTACTTTGGAGTGATTCTAACTCTCAGTGAACAAGTACATCAAACCCTACTGAACCATCCAAGGGAATAAGTTTTGAAGGTCTAGAACTCTTCTGGTGAATTATTCCCTAAAACTAGAAGTTATTTCACTAGAAAAATCATAACTAAATAAAGAAAAGTGATAAAATAGTGAAACCACTTTTGTTGGTTTCATTTTATCAAATCCTATCTTTTGGTATCATGTTTTTACAATGGTATCATAAAGAATATGTCTTGGTACAAAATCCATATCTTAAGTAATTTCTAGACTATAAATCCTAAGGGGTTTTCTTCCACTTTACAAGACAAGGCCAATCTTATCGAATCCCATCCTCCAAAGACCTAATGATTTGTAAACTTGTATTGTTCAATTTTTTTGCTCTATGTTTTGGTGCTTGTTTGCCTGGTGTTGATTGTGGCTTGGTTTGTTTGCATGTGCTGTCGGGACGACGATAGTTGCGATGAACTCGGAGAGCCGAAGAAGTCGTAATTATTATTGGTACTAGTATCCGGGATTATCTAAAGAAGAAGTCTAGGGACAATTATGCCATATTTCTGATCTCAGGCAAGCCACCTTCTTGCTCATAAGCCTTGTCCTACTATTTTACTTAGGCATGTTTTATCTATCGTTTATTCAAAACTGCATTGTTTTACTATATGTTGATTGAACATATGGTAGTGGTTTGGCTCCTCCGAACTATTACATTCTTGTACTACTAAGTAAAACCCCCTTTGTGACACCTACTTCTCCCTAGTATAATAGATGGTGCATACCCACCATGCCCCTTTGGAGACCCCGATTTAGCCGAAGCAAAAGCTAGAGGATGGGAAGACCCCGGAAAAAGTTTTACCAAATGTTATATGATAAAACCTTGGTGAGGTGGGACCTCCCAAGAGTTGTTGAGAAAGAAAAAGGTTTTGTTTTATAAAATGCTGGAGGAAAACCGGAGGAAAAAGGTTTACGAAAATGCACCTGGTTCTTTGCAGTTTAGCTATAACAACTTAACCGTGTGCCACCACATTACTCTGGAATGGGACAGGGCTGGATTTGATGGTTGTCTATTCTGGTATAAGCTGCCTCGCAACAACTATAGGGGATCGGGGATTCCTGGAGGGTGGGCCTTCTCTGATAAAGGTGGGACCTGGAGGAGGAACGAAGGGTCGGCAGGCATCCACGCGTTACTATGAGCCCCTCATTGAAACCGCACCCTCGAGAAGTGGAAAAAGCGCCCCGGTTGGTCCTCGCCCGACGTCCCGGTTTTGAGGGGATTAACACTCATAGGGTAGGCACTTATATTGGAGTGGGAATCTGGAGAGTCTTGATCGGTTACTCGACCCACGATCGATGAAGATCAGGGTAGTGTACCCGGATGATGTGGGTAAAGTGTACAACATCTGCAGAGTGTAAATCTATTCGAATAGCCGTGTCCGTGGTTAAGGACGGGTTGGACAAACTTCTGTAGAGCGGTGCTAGTTTTGTTTTCAAAAAGGATTTGGGAAAAGAAACGTTTTGACCATGGGATGGTCGGGAAGGACACCTTCTTTGACCATGGGATGGTTAGAGAGGTATGGAAGGAGTTTGGTTGTGGGACGACCTGAAAATGGAAACAAATGGGTGACCCAGTCCTAACGTTTTCCAAAACTTTTCAAAAAGGTTTTCCACAATGTTTACAAAAGTTTTCTACAAAGATATGTAGATGTTGTATCTACAAGAGAAATTATTTAAGAAAAGAACCTCCCTTGAGCCCACCTACTACCACAGCCATACTGCATATCCTGTTATTATTATTCTCTTAAGGTGGTTTGCGAGTACATTCAATGTACTCACTGGCATTGTCCCTGGCTATTAACATGGTCCGATATCAAGACGAAGGGGAAGGGGACGACTATGTGAGCTAGGACATTCTCCCAGTCAGATGCCTGTAGGTTAAGTCATGGCTCGGGCTCTACGCTTGAAGAAGTTCCGCTGATGATTATTGATGTAGCCATAAAGGCATTCCTATAAGTCTTGTAATTCAGTATATTCTCGGATGATGTAATGATACTTGTCGGTTATGTGCCACGACTAACTGATCATGGGATCGTGGTTGTATGCATAATAGGGATTCTAGGAGGATCAATCCGGGGGTCCCACACTAGTAGAGAACTTTGGACATATTTTCCAAATCCATAAAGGATGACATATCTTAAAGCATAAATGGTTATGTTATAAGGGAATATGTTAGAAACTCCTGTAGATACCAATTAAAAGTCAAGTAGGAAGCGAGGTGAACAAAACATCGAAAGTTGCACAGAGTGCACTAGTGTTTCGATGAATACATTTATAATAATAGATAAGGGTACCATCTAAAGTGTTGTATAATGTTATGGCGGGGCTAATTCGCTTTTAACGTAGAATGATGTATCCTAGGGCACATTGCCCATGAGAAAGCCCTCGAGGTTGATCTAACGTCACTGTAGGCTCCTGGAATCAGGCCTCGTTCTGCTGCCATAGCGACGATGCATACACAAAGATGTTATCATGCGATGATAAAGTATTAATGTCAATCAAGGTGACATTAGTAAGTTGCAAAGGATTTGGGACTGTAAAGTCCAGACCCAAGACTCAACCTCTTCCATGAGCAAGCATGTTCAGGGTACCGGATATATGGTGCCAATAATTAAGAACAAATGCAGCTAGTGTATTTGTACTCTAGTGCAAGTGGGAGACTATTGGAAATATGCCCTAGAGAAAAATAGTAGTAAGGACTATTATCATATTTTATGTAGTTTATGATTAAGTTTTATATCATGCTATAACTGTGTTGAGTGGAAACGTCAATACACGTGTGATATACAAACAACCAGGGGTTCCTAGTGAAACTCTAGTCACTGGTTCATTGGTCAACAGATGATCATGTGGCATTTATGCCAGTTGGAAATGAGGTCATCACATTCGGAGAATGAGATGATGAACCAATACCCAACCTATACATTGTGACCCGATCATGTCACGAAGTTCAAGTTACGATGATTAGAAATGGATCCTCGTAGACTATTCCTTAGACCGTGAGGCTATATCAATCACTGTCTCCCGAGAATGCTTAGATAGCATCAAACGCCATCTGGTAAAACGGTGGTTATAAAGGTGTGTTTAGGTATTCGGAGGAAACCATAGAGGCAATATATGTCAAGAGCGGGATTTGTCCGTCCATGTGACGGGAAGATACTCAAGGGCCCACTCGGAGAAGTTATATCCAATAGCTGCGCAGGGTGTGATTTGATCACGGAGATATCACTTGTCGGAATGAGTCAAGTAGCATTGTTCAGTAACGAGATTGAACACGACATGGTGATGTCATTGATCAGATCTCGGGCAATGCAAGTATCAAGAGACAAAGGGAATAGGACACGACTATCCCTGTTCAAATGACGAAAGATCTTCATGGAAAGCATAGGGGTCACATGGCCATCCAGGTCCCTCTGTCGATCATTGGTGCGGGAGTGTCCCGACCATGTCTGGAGTGTTCCCGAACCGTGGGGTATCACGCTTAAGGGATTGATGATGCTTAGAGAGCATTTATAGGATCAGTAGAATCGCCGAGGAAAAGTAGGGAGAAAACCGGAAGGGTTTCGGTAAGTCCGGAAGATGTCCGGAGTGGAGGTGGAATGTGTTCCATGGCCACGGAGATTGAATAATATGTGGATGAATGTTAAATATTGATTTAATCATTTATTCATAATTATTTAATAAAGAGAAAATCAATTAAGGGTCAAAAAGGCTTAATGGGCCAATTCCGGAGGGAGAGGGCCCATTAGGGGAAAGGAGAGAGGGAGAAGGGGCAAGGGGGAGGCCGGCTGGGCCTATCCCCCCCGCGTCGGGCCCACTAGGTGGCCGGCGACCACCTCCTCCCCCTCCTCTCCTTTAGTCCCACCCCGGGACTTTGAGGGAGGTAGTACCTCCCCTCCCCCTATATAAAGTGGGGTATTTGGCCTAGAAAAATACAACCAATAATCAATAAAGGTCTCCCCACTTTTGGGAGGACCTCCAATTGATATTTTCTCTCTCCCCCTCTCTCTCTCTCGTGACCGTGCTCCCAAGTCGGGACTGCGCGAGCGAGAGACATCTTCAACGCAGAGCGCCGCCGCTCTGCGGGATTTGGATTAGAGAGCTCTACTTCCGCAACTGCTGCTGGATCGGGGAAGCGGGAGTCATTGTCAGGCACTGGACATGTGTAACTCCCCGCGAGGTGTCGCAGTTGAGGCACTCAAGGTGTTGGAGCCAGAAGGAGCGCAAGGACTTCATCACGACCTTGAGGTCGGCTTCGGCTCGTCTACATCAACCACACTCTCCTGAGCGTTGACAATGCTTTTTGGTCTTCGAGGGTAAGTTCGCGAAAAGCCCCTCCCGTTACTGTATTACTAATAGATAGGTCCTGGCAGCTTCAGGGGTTTAGGGGCGTAGAGTAAAATTTCTTGTTTTTATGCACGGAACCCCTACAGTTTTACACAAGCAAACATGATCTAAAACACATGTGTTTATGATTAGTAAACAAGTTCAACTAGATTATTTGTTCTCTAATGCAAGTGGGAGTCTAAAGGAGATATGCCCTAGAGGAAAATAATAAATAGGTTTATTATCATATCTCAAACTAGTTCATAATAGTTTTATACTATGCTATAACTGTATCATGAGGAAATATTGATACATGTGTGGTATGCAAACAAACCAAGTCCCTAGTAGCCTCTATTCAACAAGTTCGTTGGGCAACCGATGATCAAGGTTTACTAATCATGGAGCATTTATTCCAGTGGTCAACAAAGTAATGTTATTGGAGAATGATAGGATGGACATTACCCACATAAGTATTGAAACGTGGTCTAGTGATAGGTCATAAACGTATCTATAATTTTTTATGTTCCATGCTTGTTTAGTATCTACTTTCCTATGTTTTGTTCATACTTTGAGGTATTTTTACACATTTTCTTGAACTAACCTATTAACAAGATGTCATAGTGCTAGTTGCCTGTTTTCTGTTATTTTTGGATTTAGAAAACCTAGTAAGGAAATATTCTCAAAATTGGACCGGACAAAAGCCAAAGTCAATATTTTACCCGAAACAACACGAAGTCCGGAGGGGAGACGAAGTGGTGCACAAGGGCGGCAACACCTGGTGGCGGCGCGGCCTAGGGGGCGTGCCACCAGGGTGTGTGCCCCCTGGTAGTCCACCGACCTTTCCCTTCCGCCTATAAAAGCCTCCCGGGACAAAAACCCTAAGTACCCGATCGAAATTCCACGAAAGAGTCTGTAGCTGTCGTCATCTCCATCCCTAGACCGGGAGGGACAGAAGCTCTTCCTAGCACGCTAACGGAGGGGAGAGATCACCCTGGAGGCCTTCTTCATCACCATGTCTGCCTCCGGTGTGATGCGTGAGTAGTTCATCCCTGGAATACGGGTCCATGTAGTAGCTAGATGGTTGGTTCTCCTCCTTTGTGCTATCATGTTTAGATCTTGTGAGCTCCGTTCATGATCAAGATCATCTATTTGTAATCTTACATGTTGTGTTTGTGGGGATCCAATGGATATTGAGATGCTATTTCAGATTGATTATTGATTCTATCTTGTCTATGTTATTTGTGATCTTTCATGCTTTCCGTTGTTAGTAGCTATCTTGCCCAAGTAGATGCTAGCAACTCCAAGAGGGAGTGTTTATGCTCGATAGTGGGTTCATGCCTCTAGTAATCTGGGGAAATGACAGGAATCTCTAAGGTACTAGATGTGTTGTTGCTACTAGGGAGAAAACAACAATCCTTTGTCCATGGGGCAATCATATTGTTTACTTTACACACTTTGCTTAATGCAATTATCTGTTGCTTGCAACTTAATACTAGAGGGGGTTCGGATGATAACCTGAAGGTGGATTATTAGTCATAGGCGGTTGGATTACGGTCTATATATAATGTTGTAATGCCCAATCAAATTTCATAGGAGTCAAGATGATTAGTATATGCATGTATGCTTTCTCGGTGTTTGTCAATTGCCCCGTTGTAATTTGTTCACCCAACATGTTATTTATCTTAAGGACAATCACTTCTAGTGAACTACGGACCACGGTCCATTATTTTACCATCAATCTACCATCTGCTATTTACTGTTTACTTTCTGCAAGCAATTACTATCTTCAACACAATACGTTTAATCCTTTGTTTTCAGCAAAACCGGTGAGATTGACAACCCCACTATAAGTTGGTTCAAAGTTCTGTGGTTGTGTTGTGCAGGATTCCAAGTTGGAGACAACACCTTGGGGTTGTTTCCTTGCTCCTACTGGTTCGATAACCTTGGTTTCATTGTAACATCCCAATTTCAGCAACCCTGATTAGTTGTCCAGAATGCAAAAATCAGAGGGAACAAAAACTTTTTCTTGTTGAGTGGTGAAGTGTTTGCTTGATGTTTGGATATGCTTATGCATATAAAGGTGTATTAGATGATATACTCCTTACCTCAACACAAGTTGACAAAAAGCTACTTCCCAAAACTGTCTTGGGTCAATCTCCATATTCTCAAATGTTCTGGCATTTCAAAACCTGAGCCAAGAAGCCTTTTCAAACCAACTATTTTGGTAGCTTCTATTGATCAAACTATGGAAAACTATAGAATACTATCTCCTTATGTTTAAGAAAGAACCTTCTACTATTCTTATCTCTAGATTTAACAAAACCTTTTTATGAAGCCTCTAAACTCTACTCTTGGTAGAGATACCAAGGACCTTACCTTTTTCAACTCCAACCCATTCAAAACACCCATCCTTACCTCAAGCTAAGCTTGATGGTAACCCTAGTAGTAGTTGATTTGTTTGTAAGATGAGTTGCCTTGATCTGCTGTTTGACTTGATTGCTTAGAGATAGTATGAGATACTCTAGGAGCTCATCACTAGGATCAATATGTCTCCAAATCATCCCACCCAAAGCACGAATACAATATGGATCTGATCCCTAGCTACTAAGTGATCATCTAAAACCCTTAACCAGATCAATTCTGAAGTGATACCTTCTAGAAGCTCCCAAGTCAAGGAAGACCAATATCAAGCATGCATCCTTACTACTCAATCTACACTTCAATATCATCCACTTGATGATGCTTGGGTACTTTGCAACCCATCAAAATCATCTCCACCAACATTCTAGTCAAAAACCCTAAATCTGCCAAATTTGACTAAGTCTGGAAACTGTTAAAACATCACCTTTTTGAATGCCTCCCTTTCTCAACCCTTGTGCATTAATGGGAATCCACTTGAAAAATCTTGTTAACCATCCTAAGGACTACCAAGGCCCACTCTTTCCCTTGGTTAGATCCTCCTCCAACCCACTTGTTCTTGATGGTTTTGCAGGCAAGAAAATAACTATTCCTGCCAATCTAGTCAACATGCCTAGTTTGATAGAAGCTCACACCACCATCCAACCTTCTATGGACCAAATCTTTGCATAGTTGTGTTCTGCTCATATAGGTCTATAAACATCTACTTCACTTGTTCCAATTGGATCTTTGTGCTTCTCAAACCCGCAAGGTTTTGAAGGCTAGTTGATAATCTGCTTTGGCAAGCTTATTTTATTCAAAGTTTGAAATAAATTCTTGATGAACTCAAGGAAGATAAAGCTCAAACCTCTGTACCATGTTTATGTGCATCACTTGGTCTATCCATCCATCTACCCCATGACCCAAGGGGAGATCTTAACTCCAAGATACAACCATGTTTTGATGGTATGAAATTAACATCACCATAGATCCTTAATCTAGGCTATTCCACCAAAATCAACTTGGATTCTCCAATCCCAAGGTTGAAAATGATTGATACACCTTGTATACATTATCTACCTTGATCATCAAGATTTATCAAATATTACCCATAATTATTTTGGCTCCAAATCAATTTAAATCTCTTTAATAGACAAAATCTCCAAAACTCCTTCCATAAAGGAAAGTTTGGTTTTTGCCAAAACACTTCCCCAAATTTTGGCTCAATTGAGGTCCATACATCATACCCTACCTTTCGACTTCAAAAATAAATATTTTTGAAGAGCCTTATTATTTCTTTTTGCCCATTTTCTTAAATGGCTGAATTTGAATAATAATTGTTTTAAATGCTTTTAGCTCCCAATAAATCTTGGGAAAATTCCCCTAAGCGTGTATTCACATTTGGGATCATCCCACATCAAAACCTCCACTTGTCCAATGTAAAAATATCAAATGAGCTCCAATACTTCACTTCTGTAGTTTTTGAACAAATGGATTTAAGAGGACTTATAAATCATGGAAAAAAAACCTCAAATAATTCCTAGAGGGGTATATTACCCCCCTCTATCTACCAGCATATTGTGTTCATCTTTCCTAAGCCAACATTTTAGACTTCCATCATGATTATCTACATTGCAATCTTGTCTATTTCCAAGATGTTGATCAATATCAAGTCAAAACCCCTCAAGCCAACCACAGCAAGCCTCCACTACCCCAGCACACCCCTCTGGTCGAGCTGCACTGTAGCTAAGCTACTGTAGCAGCCCCTCTCCCTTGTCCCATGTGCTTGGATGTGAGAAGGAGAGAGATAAAGGCAAGCATGTGAGCCATTTAGTTTGCAGCAGCCCTCCCACCTCTCCTCTACTCTCAGCACCGACCAGAAAACCACCTCCCACGCCCACAACAACCTCCCCTGGTATTCACCTCCCTCCCTTCCTCTCCATGGGACAAGTTCATGATGAACCATCCATCCTCAAAATATATAGCCAAAGGCTCCCCCTTGCCTCCTCTTGGCCCTCACTTGCATCCTACCCACCTCCACTCTCTCCCTGTAGAGACCTCCCCGAGCCCCTGCCTCTGTATGTCGCCGAAGAAGGAGAGCTCCCCCTCTCGACCATTTCCAAGAATTTGTCAGTGTGCTCCCTCCTCTGCCTTGACCCCTTTGCATGTCGCAGTGTTGAGGTCCCCTGTCCCTTCAGAATCTAACCCCACTCTTTCCTGGGCTACAACCCACCGTAGGTACCACCTCCGGCGATCACCGAGGCTAGCTCCGGGAGCGTGCTTGCGCATGGGGCGTCCCTGCGTCGAACCAAGCTCTGCTACCCGCCGCCAGAACTGCCTCCGACCGCTGCGTCGCCCAGCACCCTCACCGACAACATGCACGCCTCCCCGGCCTTGCTCCGGCAAACCCCGAGAGCACCGCTGCGGGCGTCATCGCGTGATCCACCTCCAGTCACGGAACCTGCTCTTTCCGCCCCTCCCCGAGCTCACCAACTTCTAATGCGTCACCCCGCACTCTCCCCGGCCCTTCTCCGCTCCCTGGTGAGCTCCCCTGCATCTCCCTGCCCCTGTGTTAGGGTTTTCTCCACCGCCGGCATCGCGAGGAAGGGGATGAGCGTGGGCCATCGATTCGATTCTAATCGAATGGCCCGCACTCCTCGATACCCCTTCGCCACCCTTATCCGGCTGACCGCTAGGCCCCACCTGGCGGGTTCGAACGGGATCCTCCCGCGCGGTGTGTCCCCTGCGTGGGCCGAATCCGCCTCCCCGGCCCAGCGGCCTCTTAGACCCGGCCCACTGCAGCTTTTGTTCCTTTTTCTTTTTTTTGGCAGACCCTTTTATTCCAGAAGCTACCTGCTCGGTTTAAATCCAAATAAAAATGGAAATTACAGTATTCTGCCCAGATCTAAATTCTATTAAGCACATGGATGTTTTCCCTAACACCCAGTACCCTTGGTTAGCTCAACATATGTATGGATGAAATATATTAAATCAATTGCCCATAAGTGTAGAAAACCCTCCTTAAACCACTCAGGGAGATTTACACCTCCAAATGGGGTAAACCCAAGTGTCCCTGGTAGGTATTACTTGTAACTACCTCATGACCTTGGCCTCCCTCCAAGTGGAGCTCTGGTATGCCTCTAACAAAAATAACAAAAAAAATTTAGATCTGCCTTTAGGAATTTCTCTAGGTAGAACCAACATAGCTATTGACCTAATTCTAACTCTCTGTGATGTGGTACACTAAAGCCTATCAAAATCCAGGAGCTCATGATTTATTGAGCCAGGGATGTTTTTCTATGAATTAAACCATTCTGTGCATGGTTTATTCACCTCTTAATTCACTACAGTAGTTCTTCTAATCCCAAAATGTTGATTCAAATCTATCGAAAGGTATTGAAAGTACATACCATGTTTCCTTGGAATCAAATCAAACGCTATTGTAGATTTAATCTGGTGAAAAAGACAAGTTCTGTACAGAACTGCCTTTGGAAATTTCCTGAGGGCATTGTGGTAATTGTATTGACCTGATACCAACTCTCACTGAACAAGTACATCAAACCCTACTGAACCATCCAAGGAAACAATTTTTAGATCTCTAGAACTTTTCTGGTGAATTATTTCCTAAAACTAGAGTATTATTCACTATAAAAATCACTATAAATCTTTGGTAATTGATAAAATAGTGAAACTACTTTTGTTGGTTTAATTTTATCAATACCTATCTGTTGGTATCATTTTCTTACAATGGTATCATGCGTAATATAACTTGGTCCAAAAATCCAGCTCTTAGGTAATTTCTAGACTATAAATCCTAAGGGATTTTCTTCCATAATTCCCAAGACAAGGCCATTCTCATTAATCCCTTCTCCCTAATACCCTTGAATTGTAAACTTGTATTTTTCAATTGTTCGATGTATGTATTGGTGCTTGTATGCCTGGTGTTGATTGTGGCTTGGTTTGGTTGCATTTGATGTCGGAACGACGATAGTTGCGATTAATACGGAGAGCAGAAGATGTGGTATTTACTATTGGGATTGGTATTCTGGGTTATCTAAAGACGAGTCCAGGGACAATTATGACATATTTCTGATCCCAGGCAAGCCACCTTCTAGCTCATAAGCCTTGTCCTACTATTCTACTTATGCATGTTTTATCTACTATTTACAAAAACTGCATTGTTTTGCTATATATATTGATGTATATTCATATATGGTAGTGGTTTGGCTCCTCCAAACCCTTACTCAATGGTACTACTAAGTACAACCCTCTTGATAATACCTACTTGCCCATAGTGGAATAGATGGTGTATTACACCATAACCCTTTGGAGACCCCGATTTAGCCGAAGCAAAAGCTATAGGATGGGAAGACCCCGCAAAAAGGTTTTTACCAAATGTTTTCTGATAAAACCTTGGTGAGGTGGGACCTCCCCAAGAGTTGCTGAGAAAGAAAAAGGTTTTGTTTTACAAAATGCTGGAGGAAAACCAGAGGAAAAAGGTTTACAAAAACACACCTGGTTCTTTGCAGTTTAGCTATAACAACTTAACCCTGTGCAACCACATTACTCTGGAATGGGACAAGGCTGGATTTGATGTTTGTCTATTCTGGTATAAGCTTCCTCGCAACAACTACAGGGGATCGGGGATCCCTAGAGGGTGGGCCTTCTCCGATAGAGGTCCATGTGGAACATCGACCTAGAGAAGGAACGAAGGGTCGGCAGGTCTCCACGCGTTACTATGAGCCCCTCATTGAAAGCGTGTAGTGGAACGTGCAATAAGCGCTCCGGTTGGTCCTCGCCCGACGTCTCGGTCTTGAGGGGATTAAAACTCATAGGGTAGGCACTTATACTAGAATGGGCATCCGGAGAGTCTTGATCGGTTACTCGACCCACGATCGGTGAAGATCAGGGTAGTGTACCCGAATGGTGTGGGTAAAGTGTACAACCTCTGCAGAGTGTAGATCTATTCGAATAGCCGTGCCCGCGGTTAAGGTGGACAAACTTCTGTAGAATGGTGCTGGTTTTGTTTTCAAAAAGGATTTCTGAAAAGAAATGGCTTTCGAAATGTTTTGACCATGGGATGGTCGGCAAGGATCCCTGTTTGACCATGGGATGGACAGAAAGGGATGGAAGGAGTTTGGTCGTGGGACGACCGAAGAAGGAAAGAAATGGGTGACCCAGTCCTAGGGTTTTCTATAAACTTTTCAAAAAGGTTTCCAAAATGTTTTACAAAAATTTTCAACAAAGATATGTAGATGCTATATCTACAAGAGAAACTAATTGAGAAAAGAACCCCTCTTGGAGCCCTCCTACTACCATAGCCATATTGCATATCCTCTTGTTATTATTATTCTCTTAAGGTGGTTTGCGAGTACATTCAATGTACTCACTGGCATTGTCCCTGGCTATTAACTTGGTTAGATATCAAGGAGAAGATGATGTTGGCGACTATGTGAGCTAGGAGATTCTCCCAGTCAGTTGCTTGTAGGTTAAGGCATGGCTCTGGCTCTACGCTTGATGAAGATCCGCTGATGTTTATTGATGTAGCCTTAATGGCCTTTATGTAAGTCTTGTAATTCGGTATATTCTCGGATGTTGTAATGATACTTGTCGGTTATGCGCCACGACTAACTGATCATGGGATCGTGGTTGTATGCATGCAGGGATTCTCGGAGGATTAATCTGGGGGTGCCATAGACTTGGTATCACAGCCATCCTAACTGTAGGAGAACCTTAGTTAGCATGGTCGCTAGACAGGAACCTTATTTTGAAAACCTCGGCTTTTGAAAACTAGTTTCTCAATGAGTTTCAAAAAGTTCTACTTCTTCCCTTACTCTAAGTAAATATGTTTGAAAATGGTTTACTCTAAATCTCGTCCAAACTCCAAATCTACGGATTTTAAGCATCAAGGAACTAGAACCCGGTGAAGACGATGAGAACAAGACGACGACAAGCAACTACCAGCAAACACAAGGAGACTACAATATCGCTCTACCAGCGGAACCCTCACAATCAGAAGACATCGGGTGTTGCACTATCAAGAAGCGTCCAAGATACGACAAAGGCTTCATCTACAAGATAGTGACTCTAACCGGAAGAAAGATGATATCTAGGGTGAATAGTCTTAAGAATAGGATTCCCCCACATCGCGAGTAGTTAACTCCTTGGTCCCTAGCGTTGACCGTGTTTGCTTGCCTAAGTGCATCATGTGTTGCTTGATGTGTGTTGTTTGCCGAGTACATTGCGAGCCTCCTCGCCTTGTTCGCCTTGTTGGTATGTTCTGGTTTGCTTTGACCTCCTTAAAAATGTGACTCGAGGAGCGATAACCCACCTAGTAACTCAGGAAACCCCTATGTTAGTGGTCGGTAATAAGACCCCGACTAACCTCGAGAGTATACAAGAGGAAAAGCCTCGCAAGACCTAGGAGTTCGACATCGTCAAGTCCGAGTCAACTCGAAGATTTCACCTCAACAGGACGGCATACCTCGTCAAACTCACCCCGCAAGACCCGTAAATAGCACCCCACTCCCTTATTCCTCGATCTTCCGTTGGAGCTGGAAGTCGATCACTGAAGGATCCTCAATATCCACAAGAAACCACTTGATAAGCCAACCAAAACAAGAAGTGAAGACCTAACCACACCAACCTTGAGTGCTTCACAGCATCTGACCGTCTCAGGAGACTGTCTAATCTAGTCGACCCTCCCCAAACTAACGGAATGATCCTCCCTAGAAGGTCAGAACCACCCGTAAAGTCAGATGATTATGAAGCATGAAGATAACGAGTCCACTCCACCCTCAATCAGGAGCAACGCAAGAAATGCCAGTGAAGACCGCCTACCCAAAGCTGACTAGCTTCTAGTAAGAGAGTCGTAAACAGCTAGCTCGCCCTGAGCTAACTCCATGAGGCTTCGTTAGGAAACCACCCTCGCCAAGGTGTATAGAATTGGGTGTCACTCGAAGACCTCAGCTCCAGATTCAGGTAAGGTATATCCTTCCGCTAACAGCAAGTCAGCCTTCCAAGACCAGAAATCCAAACCCTTCCCGAAGGACCTTAGTGAATCTCTAAGGTGGAAAGACTGCGTCTTTCCACCCAATCTCTAGAGGACTGTCGGCCAGAAGATAATCCAGAAAAGATCCCCGGACTCAGACCCGTTCTTGCCAAATAACAACTCGCGGTTCATCAGAGGAGAAACTAACTAAAGACCCTCCAAAGTCCCTCCCCTACTTTAGCTGAAGACCCCCCGAACCATTAACCCCTAGGTCCTTAATGCTTAGAGGACATGAGATTCCAATGACTCCACCAGGCTAAGTACGAATAATAGTAGTATATGAGCCCCGCAAGTCATAGCTTCACGGACGCCTTCTGAACACTTCGACTACAGGAAAAAGATGGACCACAATCTTCAGAACCACCAGCAATGGAGTCAAGAAGGAAGGAATGCGTTATCTCCAAGCTAACCTAGGCAAATCGTAAGGGGGGAAGACTGCGTCTTTTCCGCACAAATAGAGTAAACCCTCGCCAGGAGCAAACCTAGAAGCTTGGACCCCAACATCGTTAAATAGGTTACGCTAAGCCGTAAGGAAGAACCATGGATCCCTAGAGAAAGGTACACCAGGTCATAAACCCTATCCTCCGACGAGTACCCCGTGAAGTTCAACATCGAGAAAGTCTGCCCAGTCTAAGCCCTCGAGATATAGAGTCTGGAAGGAAAAGAAGGTCACCCGTCGCAATCGGGACTGGATTCTGCTCAACTCTTCGTGCATCCCGGAAGACTGAAGCTCAACTTCATCGATAGAGTAGTCACTTTCAAGGACGGAGTCCGTAAGATAGCACGCTTGAAAACCAGTAGCGCTAACCTTGACTCAAAATCCCCTAACCCTACTCTCCTAAATCATGGGACGAGATTCTTTTAAGGGGGAAAGATATGTACCATCCCAATTTCAGCAACCCTGATTAGTTGTCCAGAATGCAAAAATCAGGGGGAACAAAAACTTTTTCTTGTTGAGTGGTGAAGTGTTTGCTTGTTGTTTGGATATGCTTATGCATATAAAGGTGTATTAGATGATATACTCCTTACCTCAACACCAGTTGACAAAAAGCTACTTCCCAAAACTATCTTGGGTCAATCTCCATATTTTCAAATGTTCTGGCATTTCAAAACCTGAGCCAAGAAGACTTTTGAAACCAACTATTTTGGTAGCTTCTATTGATCAAACTATGGAGAGCTATAGAATACTATCTCCTTATGTTTTCAAGACAGAACCTTCTATATTGTTATCTCTAGATTTAACAAAACCTTTTTATGAAGCCTTTTAACTCTACTCTTGGTAGAGATACCAAGGACCTTACCTTGTTCAACTCCAACCCATTCAAAACACCCATCCTTACCTCAAGCTAAGCTTGATGGTAACCCTAGTAGTAGTTGATTTGTTTGTAAGATGAGTTGCCTTGATCTGCTGTTTGACTTGATTGCTTAGAGATAGTATGAGCTACTCTAGGAGATCATCACTAGGATAAATATGTCTCCAAATCATCCCACCCAAAGCACGAATACAATATGGATCTGATCCCTAGCTACTAAGTGATCATCTAAAACCCTTAACCAGATCAATTCTGAAGTGATCCCTTCTAGAAGCTCCCAAGTCAAGGAAGACCAATATCAAGCATGGATCCTTAATACTCAATCTACACTTCAATATCATCCACTTGATGATGCTTGGGTACTTTGCAACCCATCAAAATCATCTCCACCAACATTCTAGTCAAAAACCCTAAATCTGCCAAATTTGGCTAAGTCTAGAAACTGTTAAAACATCACCTTTTTGAATGCCTCCCTTTCTCAACCCTTGTGCATTAATGGGAATGCACTTGACCCATCTTGTTAACCATCCTAAGGAATATCAAGGACCACTCTTTACCTTGGTTATATCCTCCTCCAACCCACTTGTTCTTGATGGTTTTGCAGGCAAGAAAATAACTATTCCTGCCAATCTAGTCAGCATGCCTACTTTGATAGAAGCTCACACCACCATCCAACCTTCTATGGACCAAATCTTTGCATATTTGTATTCTAATCATATAGGTCTATCAACATCTACTTCACTTGTTCCAAGTGGATCTTTGTGCTTCTCAAACCCACAAGGTTTTGAAGGCTAGTTGATAGTCTCCTTTGGCAAGCTTATTTTATTTAAAGTTTGAAATCAATTCTTGATGAACTCAAGCAAGATAAAGCTCCAACCTCTGTACCATGTTGATGTACATCACATGGTCTATCCATCCATCTACCCCATGCCCCAAGGGGAGATCTGAACTCCAAGATACAACCATGTTTTGCTGGTATGAAATTAACATCACCATAGATCCTTAATCTAGGGTATTCCACCAAAATCAACTTGGATTCTCCAATCCCAAGGTTGAAAATGCTTGATACACCTTGTCTACATCATCTACCTTGATCATCAAGATTTATAAAATATTACCCATAATTATTTTGGCTCCAAATCAATTTAAATCTCTTTAATAGACAAAATCTCCAAAACTCCTTCCATAAAGGAAAGTTTGGTTTTTTGCCAAAACACTTCCCCAACTTTTGGCTCAATTGAGGTCCATACATCATACCCTACCTTTCCACTTAAAAAATAAATATTTTTGAAGAGCCTTATTATTCTTTTTTCCCATTTCCTAAATGGCTGAATTGGAATAATAATTGTTTTAAATGCTTTTAGCTCCCAATAAATCTTGGGAAAATTCTCCTAAGCGTGTATTCACATTTGGGATCATCCCACATCAAAAAATCCACTTGTCCAATGTAAAAATATCAAATGAGCTCCAATACTTCACTTCTGCAATTCTTGAACAAATGGATTTAAGAGGACTTATAAATCATGGAAAAAACCTCAAATAATTCCTAGAGGGGTATCTTGGCCCCCTCTATCTACTAGCATATTGTGTTCATCTTGCCTAAGCCAACATTTGAGACTTCCATCATGATCATCTACATTGCCAATCTTGTCTATTTCCAAGATGTTGATCAATATCAAGTCAAAACCCCTCAAGCCTTCCATAGCAAGCCTCCACTACCCTAGCACACCCCTCTGGTCGAGCTGCAGTGTAGCTAAGCTACTATATCAGCCCCTCTCCCTTGTCCCATGTGCTTGGATGTGAGAAGGAGAGAGATAAAGGCAAGCATGTGAACCATTCAGTTTGCAGCAGCCCTCCCACCTCTCCTCTGCTCTCAGCACCGACCATAAAACCACCTCCCACGCCCACAACAACCTCCCCTGGTATTCACCTCCCTCCTTTCCTCTCAATGGGACAAGTTCATGATGAACCATCCCTCCTTGAAATATATATCCAGAGGCTCCCCCTTGCTTCCTCTTGGCCCTCATTTGCATCCTACCCACCTCCACTCTCTCCCTGCAGAGCCCTCACCGAGCCCCTGCCTCTGTATGTCGCCGAAGAAGGAGAGCTCCCCCTCTCGGCCATTTCCAAGAATTGGTTAGTGTGCTCCCTCCTCTGCCTTGACCTCTTTGCATGTGGCAGTGCTGCGGTCCCCTGTCCCTTCTGAATCTAACCCTACTCTTTCCCGGGCTAAAACCCACCGCAGGTACCACCTCCGACGATCACCGAGGCTAGCTCCGGGAGCGTGCTTGCGCATGGGGCGTCCCTGCGTCGTACCAAGCTCTGCTACCCGCCGCCAGAACCGCCTCTGACCCCTGCGTCGCCCAACACCCTCGCTGACAACATGCACGCCTCGATGGCCTTGCTCCGGCGAACCCCGAGAGCACCGCTGCGGGCGTCGTCGCGCGAGCCACCTCCAGTCATGGAACCTGCTGTTTCCGCCCCTTCCCGAGCTCGCCATCTTCCACCGTGTCGCCCCGCACTCTCCCCGGCCCTTCTCCGCCCGCCCCCCTCCCGATGAGCTCCCCTTCATCTCCCTGCCCCTCTTCTAGGGTTTTCTCCGCCGTCAGCATCGCGAGGAAGGGGATGAGCGTGGGCCGTCGATTCGATTCTAATCGAACAGCCGACACTCCTCGATACCCCTTCGCCACCCTTATCCATCTGACCGCCAGGCCCCACCTGGCAGGTTCGAACGGGATCCTCCCACGCGGCGCGTCCCCTGCGTGGGCCGAATCCGCCTCCCCGGCCCAGCGGCCTCTCAGACCCGGCCCACTGCAGCTTTTGTTCCTTTTTATTTTTTTTAAAAGACCCTTTAATTCCAAAAGCTACCTACTCGGTTTAAATCCAAATAAAAATGGAAATTACAATATTCTGCCCAGATCTAAATTCTATTAAGCACATGGATGTTTTCCCTGACACCCAGTACCCTTGGTTAGCTCAACATATGTATGGATTAAATATATTAATTCAATTGCCCAGAAGTATTGAAAACCCTCCTTAAACCCCTCAGGGAGATTTACACCTCCAAATGGGGTAAACCCAAGTGTCCCTGGTAGGTATTACTTGTAATTACCTCATGACCTTGGCCTCCCTCCAAGTGGAGCTCTAGTATACCCTTAACAAAAATAACAAAAACAATTCAGATCTGCCTTTAGTTATTGACCTAATTCCAACTCTCTGTGATGTGGTACACTAAAGCCTATCCAAATCTAGGAGCTCATGATTTATTGAGCCTTGGATGTTTTTCTGTGAATTAAACTATTATGTGCATGGTTTATTCACCTCTTAATTCACTACAGTAGTTCTGCTAATCCCAAAATGTTGATTCCAATTTTTGTAGAAAGGTATTGGAAGTACCTACCATGTGTCCTTGGAATCAAATCAAAAGATACTGTAGATTTAATCTGGTGAAAAAGACAAGTTGTGTATAGAATTTCCTAAGGGTATTCTGGTAATTGTCTAAGGGTATTCTGGTAATTGTCTTGACCTGATTCCAACTCTCAGTGAACAAGTACATCAAACCCTACTGATCCATCCAAGGAAATAATTGTCTAAGGGTATTCTGGTAATTGTCTTGACCTGATTCCAACTCTCAGTGAACAAGTACATCAAACCCTACTGATCCATCCAAGGAAATAATTGTTAGAGCTCTAGAACTTTTCTGGTGAATTATTTCCTAAAACTAGAGTATTATTCACTATAATAATCACTATAAATCTTTGGTAATTGATAAAATAGTGAAACTACTTTTGTTGGTTTCATTTTATCAATACCTATCTCTTGGTATCATGTTTTTACAATGGTATCATGCAGAATATAGCTTGGTCCAAAAATCCATCTCTTATGTAATTTCTAGACTATAAATCCTAAGGGATTTTCTTCCATAATTCCCAAGACAAGGCCAATCTCATTAATCCCTTCTCCCTAATACCCTTGAATTGTAAACTTGTATTGTTCAATTGTTCGATGTATGTATTGGTGTTTGTAGGCCTGGTGTTGATTGTGGCTTGGTTTGCTTGCATGTGCTTTCGGAACGACGATAGTTGCGATGAATCCGGAGAGCAGAAGAAGTGGTATTTACTATTGGGGTTGGTATTCTGGGTTATCTAAAGACCAGTCCAGGGACAATTATGCCATATTTCTTATCCCAAGCAAGCCACCTTCTAGCTCATAATCCTTGTCCTACTATTCTACTTATCCATGTTTTATCTACTGTTTACAAAAACTGCATTGTTTTGCTATATATTGATGTATATTCATATATGGTAGTTGTTTGGATCCTCCAAACCCTTACTCAATGGTACTACTAAGTACAACCTTGTTGATAATACCTACTTGCCCGTAGTGGAATAGATGGTGTATTACACCATAACCCTTTGGAGACCCCGATTTAGCCAAAGCAAAAGCTAGAGGATGGGAAGACCCCGCAAAAACGTTTTTACTAAATGTTTTCTGATAAAACCTTGGTGAGGTGGGACCTCCCCCATATTTGTTGAGAAATAAAAATGTTTTGTTTTACAAAATGCTGGAGGAAAACCGGAGGAAAAATGTTTACAAAAACGCACCTGTTTCTTTGCAGTTTAGCTATAACAACTTAACCCTGTGTAACCACATTACTCTGCAATGGGACAGGGCTAGATTTGATGTTTGTCTATTCTGGTGTAAGCTGCCTCGCAACAACTACAGGGGATCGGGGATCCCTAGAGGGTGGGCCTTGTCCGATAGAGGTCCATGTGGAACATCGACCTGGAGAAGGAACGAAGGGTCGGCAGGCCTCCATGCGTTACTATGAGCCCCTCATTGAAAGCGTGCAGTGGGACGTGCAATAAGCACTCTGGTTGGTCCTCGCCTGACATCCCAGTCTTCAGGGGATTAACACTCATAGGGTAGGCACTTATACTGGAATGGGCGTCCGAAGAGTCTTGATCGGTTACTCGACCCACGATCGGTGAAGATCAGGGTAGTGTACCTGGATGGTGTGGGTAAAGTGTAAATCTATTCAAATAGCCGTGTCCACGGTTAAGGACGGGTTGGACAAACTTCTGTAGAGCGGTGCTAGTTTTGTTTTCAAAAAAGATTTCTGAAAAGAAATGGCTTTCGAAATGTTTTGACCATGGGATGGACAGAAAGGGATGGAAGGAGTTTGGTCATGGGACGACCGGAGAAGGAAACAAATGGGTGACCCAGTCTTAGGGTTTTCTAAAAACTTTTAAAAAAGGTTTCCAAAATGTTTTACAAAAGTTTTCAACAAAGATATGTAGATGCTATATCTACAAGGGAAACTAATTGAGAAAAGAACCCCTCTTGGAGCCCTCCTACTACCATAGCCATATTGCATATCCTCTTGTTATTATTATTCTCTTAAGGTGGTTTGCGAGTACATTCAATGTACTCACTGGCATTGTCCCTGGCTATTAACTTGGTCAGATATCAAGGAGAAGATGATGTTGGCGACTATGTGAGCTAGGACATTCTCCCAGTCAGTTCTTGTAGGTTAAGGCATGGCTCGGGCTCTACGCTTGATGAAGATCCGCTGATGTTTATTGATGTAGCCTTAATGGCCTTTATGTAAGTCTTGTAATTCGGTATATTCTCGGATGTTGTAATGATACTTGTCGGTTATGTGCCACGACTAACTGATCATGGGATCGTGGTTGTATGCATAACAGGGATCCCACATTCATAACTGAGGGAAAACTTATTGGTGTGCTCATCATACCTTCCTCTTGGGGTTCCCAATGAGCTCGATATATTTTGAGCCATCAAGCCTTTTTTCTGGCACTGTTGCTGGGTAGTCAAGGACAACTTCACAAGGGGAGTCCCTCACACCCAATGTCTTTACTTTATTTTTTGTTTTGGTTAGTTTATTTTTGTTTTGTTTGCTTGTTTCTTTGATCAAAAACACACAAAAAATTAGTTCTTTCTGTAGTTGTCACCTCATTCTTAGCTTACCATGTTGATCCCTAAGTTTACCCTGAAAGACCTTTCAATAGGTAGTGGCTCTATAATTGGGAAAGATAATATTGAAAAAAAAAACTAATCATGTTAGCAAGAATGAGGATATTGAGGATAGATCCTTAGTAGAACTTGCTCCAAACTATGAAATTTCTTCAGCTTCTTTAGTTCACATGTTGGAATCTAGGTTTTGTTAACCTTAACCCCATGATGCAAGTAATGTTTCTTAAACTTAAAGACATTGAGGATACTTAAAAGAGAGATTTTATCCTAGAGACTTTGCTAAAAGAATTATATGATGTTGTTAAGGAAGCTAGAAAGGTCTTTGATCATTTTAATATGCTAGGCTAATGTGTATATGTTATTGGTACATTAGAAAAGAAGGACAAAACCAAACCCAAGGAAGAAGAAATTAAAATACCAATACCTTTAAACTTGTAGGAATGCATGAAGCCTTAGAGAAGAATTCTGATTGGATTGTTCCTGAAAACCCGTTTTATGAAAATAGTGAACCCAAAAGCATTGAGAAAGGATCCTCTAGAATCTATTTGGATGAGATACCTTGCCTTGTTGAATCTATTTGAATCTATTTGAATCTATTCGAATATTTCTCTTAATGCTTCTTCATTTGAGAATACTTGATTCTTGCTTCTTATGCCTAGCTCAAAGGCTTTAAAGAAAAACACTTATTGGGAGATAACCCAAATTTTTAGTCGATAAAATTTTCTTTTGCGGAGTCTTGAAATTTATTGCCTCTATAATAACCTCTCCTTATCCTTTTTGTGTGATTTTTGTACCAAGAATAACCTCTAATGAGAGAGAAATAATGCTTGGAAAAGTTGTTGTCCCGAAACAGATTTTTATGCTTCGCTGTAAAACTTCGTGAAAAAACTCTGTACGTCGGATTGAGCTGTAATTTTTTGTTCTTCTGCCCCTTGTTGTTATCCAACTTTCGTTAGTTTAAAACTTTTTGATTTGAGCAACAGAAGGTTTTCGAAAAAATTAGTTTTCACCTGCTGGTCTGTTTTGACAGATTTCTGCCATTATTTGCATTTGCCTCTTAATCTCTTTCTCTTTAAGTTCTATTTGATCACTTGAACTTTTAAAAGGAATTTCTACAGTAGCTTGTGTTTTAATGGAAGTTTTACTTGTGTTGAAACTGAACCTAAAGACTTTTTATCTTGAGTACACTAATGTTGCTAATGAAGATTGTGTGAAGTTTTATATGAAGGAAATTTTAAAGTGTAGGGAAGAATAATGTGACAAGATGAAGTATGGACAAAATCTCAAGCTTGAGGATGCCACCCGTGTCACCCCAAGAAATATTCAAGAATTACAAGCGTCAAAGCTTGGGGATGCCCAAGGGATCCCCTTCTTCATCAATAAAAATCTCAGGTTTTCTTTCAAACACTTCATTTTTATTGTTTCATGCATAATTGTGTTGTTCTTGGAGCGTCTTCATTTTTTTTAGTTTTCTTTTGCTTAGTTTGTTTAAATAAATTGGTTGGACCCCGCATTTATACATTAGTTTTCAAATAAGTTGATTTGGATTGGAAAAGAGTAGGAAAGTTCATGCTTATAAGTGGTACAAAAGGAGCTTGTTTTTGACTATGACTTAGACTTTATCATGTCATGCTTGATATTGCTTTGACTTTATGCTTAGTGATTATCGTTTTAGCATGACTTGTTACAAACAATTGAGATTGCTTAATGTGCCTTGAAAGAATCATGCATTGTTTTAGCATATAATAGCATAATATTGTGGTATTCTCCTTTGATGCTTTATTTGGGTTGACTTGGCGTATGCTCACACCATGTTAAGACTATACAAGGTCACCATAGCCTTTATGATCATTTTTCGACTTGTAATATCACTTTATGCTTTAATTAATAATGTTTTGTCGCTTTGCATGATTATGGCCATTATTACTCTCTTAGTTGGTCCCTTCCAGTCTTTTGCTAGCCTCCACATGTACCAAGTATGAGTTCCACTCATGCATCCAACTCCAAATAAAACCAAGTTATTCCAAAGAGTCCACCATACCTAACTATTAGAATTATTTCTATTCCAAGTATATTCATGTTTTTATCTACCTTCCGAATTAAACTTGTTATATGAAAATTAGTGATTAAAGCTCTCACGAACTTGATGGCACACTTTACTTTCTTGCACTTAATAAACTTGAACCATTGTGCCAACTATGTTGCGTATATGCTTGCGTTTTGTAAGTTGTGAATTAGCAGAACCATGTTACCATGGGGAACACTTTCAACATTGCACTTTATTTAGTTGATATAATGTTCTTTTTCTTATGGATCCTGGCGGTGTGAAATGAAAGGGGAGCTTGTAAGGCTCATGGAGTTCGTATATGTGTTCGAGAAACGCCTGGGCGGCTAGTTTCAGCCATGCCTAATCATGGTGGAAACTTGCAGCATAACCATAGTGAGCAATCTGTGAAGCATCCTAAATAATTTAATAAAAAAAGAGAAAAAGGGAAAACCCTATGCAAATAGCATACAAAAAGATCGTTGAGATCCTCATTGTCTGCTTGCCTTGTCATTTTGATATGGGAAAGCTTCTGTATCATCGGGAAAGGGGTACCCCGTTGGCGGTTCTTTATGATACACATGTACTTACAATGACAAGAACATACTTGTGACTAAAGTTGAGTAGCATGAGGAACGGTACTCGTAAGTAAGGGGCATGAGATTTTCAGCTTATAACTTGTCAAGCATATCCTCATATTTGTTCAATTTAACCTTAATCACCTAAAGATGCTTATGATAGGGGCAATGAGAGCTGAAAGCTAATAAGTACCATAATTTTTGGAAGCTCTTTATGACACTTGAATCCCTGCTTTCTTCTATGAAGGGCCTTTCTTTTACTTTTTTGTTGAGTCTCCATCTTCTATCTTTATGCACCTATTGAGAGAGCATAGTGGTCATTATTAGTTTAATGTGCATTGTCCCAAAGCTTGTTGATTTATTCATAACTTTGATATTGCTTGTTCTTAAACTATTTTTATCTAGTCACCCTTATGAAGTTTGAAGGTGTCTTATGCATTTATGTTTTGCTACACTATGAGGCACAATCTGAATACCATTCTCATTATGTTTTCTATATGTGAAACAAACAAATGTCTTTCAAAGCATTGTTATTCATGAATATTTTGTTTGTACCTCTTCATGTTACAACATAGTTGCTATGTCTTATTGTTAGAACTATATCTTTCATGTCTATGTTAGAGTACTATGATCCCAGCTATCAATGTTTTACAAATACCTTGATCAAGATTGCGATGGTGCATTTCACCTCCAACATTATTCTTTTTTATCACTTACCTACTAGAGGACGAGCAGGAGTTAAGCTTGGGGATGTTGATACATCATAAACGCATCTATAATTTTTGATGTTCCATGCTTGTTTAGTATCTACTTTCTTATGTTTTGTTCATACTTTGAGGTATTTCTACACATTTTCTGGAACTAACCTATTAACAAGATGCCACAGTGCCAGTTGTCTGTTTTCTGTTGTTTTTGGTTTCAGAAAATCTAGTAAGGAAATATTCTCGGCATTGGACCGGACAACATCCAAAGTCAATATTTTACCTGAAGCAACACGGAGTCCAAAGGGGAGATGAAGTGGCGTACCAGGGCGGCCACACCTGGTGGCGGCTCGGCCTAGGGGGCGCCACCAGGGGTGTGAGCCCCTTAGTACTCCACCGACCTTGCCCTTCCACCTATAAAAGCCTCCCAGGAAAAAAACCCTAAGTAGCCGATCAAAATTCCATGAAAGAGTCTGTAGCCGCTGTCATCTCCATCCGTAGATCGGGAGGGATCTGAAGCTCTTCCCGGCACCCTACCAGAGGGGAGAGATCACCCTGGAGGCCTTCTTCATCAACATGCCTGCCTCCGGTGTGATGCGTGAGTAGTTAATCCCTGGACTACGGGCCCATGTAGTAGCTAGATGCTTGGTTCTCCTCCTTTGTGCTATCATGTTTAGATCTTGTGAGCTACGTTCATGATCAAGATCATCTATTTGTAATCTTACATGTTGTGATTGCGTGGATCCGATGGATATTGAGATGCTATTTCAGATTGATTATTGATTCTATCATGTCTATGTTATTTGTGATCTTTCATGCTTTCCGTTGTTAGTAGCTATCTTGGCCAAGTAGATGCTAGCAAATCTGGTAGGGTGCCGGGAGTATTTATGCTCGATAGTGGGTTCATGCCTCCATAATCTGGGGAAGTGACAAGAATCTCTAAGGTACTATATGTGTTGTTGCTACTAGGGAGAAAACAGCAATCCTTTGTCCATGGGGCAATCGTATTGTTTCTTACACACTTTGCTTAATGCAATTATTTGTTGCTTGCAACTTAATACTAGAGGGGGTTCAGATGATAACCTGAAGGTGGGTTATTTGTCATAAATGTAGTTGGATTATGGTCTATGTATAATGTTGTAATGCCCAATCAAATCTCATAGGAGTCAAGATGATTAGTATATGCATGTATGCTTTCTCGGTGTCTGTCAATTGCCTCGCTGTAATTTGTTCACCCAACATCTTATTTATCTTAAGGAGAATCACCTCTAGTGAACTATGGACTCCGGTCCATTCTTTTACCATCAATCTACCATCTGCTATTTATTGTTTACTTTCTGCAAGCAATTACTATCTTCCACATAATACGTTTAATCCTTTGTTTTCAGCAAAGCCGGTGAGATTGACAACCTCATTGTAAGTTGGGGAAAAGTTATGTGGTTGTGTTGTGCAGGATTCCAAGTTGGAGACAACACCTTGGGGTTGTTTCCTTGCTCCTACTGGTTCGATAACCTTGGTGTTATAACTGAGGGAAAACTTGCTGTTGTGCCCATCATACCTTCCTCTTGCGGTTCCCAACGAGCTCGATATATTTTGAGCCATCATCTAGTCACATAGTTCATATTTTTGATAGTTAGAAACGAATTGACCTTCTCCTTAGACCGTGAGATCATACTAATCACTGCCTCCCGCTGATGCTTTGATCACATCAACCGTCATGACCGTAACTTTGTGACTATAAAGGTGTGTATTGTGTATTCCAAAGGATTTGGCCGTCTACATGACGGGAAGATACACTGGGTCCACTCGGTGAGATTGTATTCTATAAGCTACAATGCCTGACTAGGTCACGGGGATAAGATATCACGATGACGAGTTAAGTGGACTTGTTGTTAACAATATTAGTATGTTCATACTAAAGATCAAATCTCGGACAAGCCATGTATCAAAGAGACAAAGGGAATAGGACACAAAGTTTATGGTTCAAACACGACCGAGTTTTGTGGAATGCATAGGGGTCATTATGGACATACTAGTCCCGCTATTGATCATTGATTGAAGAGTGATCTCGATTATGTATGTGTCATTCCGAACGGTAATGTAACACACTTAAGGGTCCGATGATGTTCTGAGATCGCTATGGAAGCAAAGGGCTCACCGATGAGAAAGAGAATGATTCGAATTATTCCGAGAGATATGATGATTGGAATAGTTCCAAAGAGGATCTGAAGTTGTTCGGAAGAAGAAAAAGACTGAAAGGTGTTTTGGATTAATAGAGTTTTATAATATGTATTTAATATATGTTAATTATGAATTAGTAAATATCAAATAAATATTTAAATTATTATTTTTGGGGCAACTTCCTTTATTTGGCAAAAATCCTGGAGCGATATGGCCCAGAGGGAAGCTACCCCGCAAAGCACCTAAACCACCGTTGCTGCTGGGCCTGTCCAACCAATGTGAGCAAGCGAGCGGGCGCTGCGCGAGCAGGCGCTAGCTAATCGCTGCTATCGGACACCAACCACCCAGCCCACGCGAGCGCATGCACTAGCTAGCTGCAGCCAGCCGGCCCACCCGGGTGTCGCCGCCTCGTAGGCCACCGCCAGGCTGCCGTTGCCTCTTTGCTTTGCGGCTGCTGTAAGCTGCAGCTCATCTCACACATGCGGGAGGCCTACCTAGGCACTACCTTGTCTATAGTTGGTTGTCCCCTCCTTTTCCCATTTCTTTAGTTCACATTGGGACTTCAGGAAATGGAGTCCCTTTTTTAGGCGTATATTGAGGGAAAAAGACACACAAAAATAAAAAGGGGTCTCCTAAGGCTATTTTCCTTAGGGGATTTTCCCTCTCTTTCTTAGTTGAATCTTGCAAGTCTGGTTCAACAAAAAACTACACACGAGAGAGTTGACACCACCAGCATGTTTTCGCGCTATTGGATCCTAGTTCTAGAGGGTCTACTTCCGCATCCCGGTTGTATCAAGGAGAACGTGAGTTGTTGTCAGATACCGTACATGTGCGATACCTCGAAGGCACTGCCACTTGTGGTGCTGGAGTTGTCGTGCATGGACCAGGAGGTAACATGCAAGGAGCTTCGCGACCTTGAGGTCAGCTATGATTGTCTGCTTCATCCACATACGTTAATCGTGTTCTGTCTCCAAGGGTATGTAACCGAAAGACCATCCCCGTTACTTCTTAACTCATAGATAGATCCTGACATTAGGTGTTGCGCTAGCAAGGATTTGTTTTGTGTTTCCGCTGCCGAAACCCTTCAGGATAACGTATATCTTTCGTCATGATATCTATGGAGAGAGTTCCATAATAAGATGTTTTCCAACAAGTCTTGTGAGAAAGCCACTTCTACGAGTCATGTGATGAGGCCATCTATAAATAACCACTGCGATGCCTATGAGCAAGTCACTTTTATAGACCACCATAATTAAGGGTTTCCCATGGATATCATTATGAGCTTAGTGAATCTCTCTTAATCCCCCTTCGACCGTGTAGGTTATAAGCCAATGCTTGCAGTCACAAAGTAGCACTAGACATACTCCCATAAACGTCCAAAGGGTAGTTCTCTCTCTTTAGTCCCAAAGGAAAATATTATGTGTTGACTTCTCATACCATATAGAGAGAGAGATATCTAACACATAATCATAAATCAATAGATCAAATACCAAAGTTATAGATCATCTTTATTTCATTCAATAATAATACCATCTCTCCACAATAACAAGGGAAATACTTACATATGAAGTAAACCAACATCATTGTAATCATATGGATGGGATATGAGAGTATAATCAAATACAAGTGAAGATCCACACTTGGGTTTGGGTTACAACCAAGTAGACGAAGGGGATCGGTGTTGGAAACATTGTTGATGATGATGGTGATGTATATCGGTGTTTAGGCCTTGAGGATCCAAGTCCATTCTCATCTTGAGCAGTGGTGCTGGTGGATATTTTGTGGAGGCAGCGGCTATGGAGTTTGCAAGACGGCGGGGATCTGCTGTGGAGATATGTGGAGAGGATGCCTTCTCCCTTGGCTCATCACCTCTTTATATAGGGATAGGTATGTGGAGAGGATCCAAGTCTACTGCATGCGGATCCTCCATATTGGATCCTCTTGCCTTGTTTTATCCATAATCAATCACAACACTTACACACAAGTCAAAGACAAGGAAATGTAAAAAAATCCTAATAAAACTAATAGTTGTGCAGCACTCATACGAAAATGAATGATAACTAGTAATCATGCATAATAGGCATAGTTGTAGCTAGATATAGCATGAGATGAGTGATAATCAGGACTAAATAATAGCTCTAGATTATTTTGGCTCAAACTGCTATCCACGTCATCCTGGTTCTTTTCGGCCGTGGGATGGACGTCGAGGAGAATACGTGGCGACGTTACCCATAGGGCCATGCTATCTCATGAGGCTGGGCCCACTACGAGCCAGGGCAAAAGATTCCATGGTGTGGCAAGGTGTACCGCATGCCTTTGTACCATGCATCGATGGAAAGTGGATTGCATTGCCACATGGGCCCTCCGTTAGCGTCCTCGGTTTGGAATACGCTCTTAGAGAGGTGTCCTTTGCACAAAAACGGTCCACACCTGCCGGGTGGCGGGGCCCACCAAGAGACGACGTGGAGCCGTGATCCCATGCTGGTCGTGGACTATTGTGGTAATGGGGCCCATCGAGAGCAGACATGGCACCGTGATCCCATGCCTCTGCAGACTCTCGTGGACATAGAGCCTACCGATAGCCGATGTGGCACCGTAAGCCCATGACGGTCGCGTGTTCTCGTGGACGCGGAGCACTTTAAGCCCATGCCGGATGCAATTTATCATATACGCGGGGCCTGTCCAGAGTTGACGTGGCACCGTAAAATGATTCTGTGCGTGAGCGTATAGCATGGAGGACAATTGTTCTCACGTTCGGATAGCCCACCTTGCACCATAGGATGTAGATGTCCACGGGTTATCACGGGTCGATCGTCTTGTGGGTTCCGTTTCGGAGACATCGTGCCTAAGGAAACTTGAGACGACTAGCTATGATCGCGGGCGAGAGAACGTATATCCCAAGCCAGAAACTTGAGCTAGATGCGTAGATTATAGCCGTTCATGGGTTTTCGCGGATATGCCTTGCGGTGGGTCCCGTTCATGGACATACATATCGTGAGAAAGCTTCTGTTGCAACTTAAAAAAACTAGGATCATTTTTCGTGCTAACTATTCTTTACCTCTCGCTGTTCTTCTTCGCTCTTTTTCTCGTTGCCGACCTGTTTTGGTTTTCTCTAGTGGTCGGTCGCAAACATCGTTTCTGTGACCATACCCAAAAATGCCGCTTGACGTTGCCTCTCGGTGTTAGCCGTGATGCGTCTACGGTCAGATACTCTCGAAACTCACCGCTGTTGCACCATTTTTGCGCTCTTTTTGGTCCTTTCTTCTTCTCCTGGTAGTGTCATTTTGGATTATTTCTTTCGCTGAGGTCCGCATGCCGTCGGGTGGTCATACCCGGGATGGATGTGGTGGTTGAACATAGAGTTTGTCTATACTACCGTTCCCTCCTAAAATACTGACTGTGAATCTTATGAAAAATAGTTGTCTCCAAATCATACAAAATACACGTTTCCTAAGAATTGTGTGGGATATTTAGTGACTGTGATACGTGCGAAAAAATGTTTTCTTAAGATTATATGTAATACTCGTTGTGTGCTAATCGTATTAAAAACATGGTGCCTACGAATCATGTGCAAATAAAAGTGGATTGTAAGTTCGATTCGTATAAGGATAATCTTAACTGTGAAACATACTAAGCACTGACCAAAAATCTAAAATCTAAAAAAAAGACTAAATATTTATATGCGTTTCGTCCATATCACAATGAAAATATATCTTTGTGTATGTTCGCTTCATTGTCTAAAAGAACAAACATGCTGAAAATGCTTATTCTAGAATGTTTACGACGATTGTACTTAAACTGGACATGATTATCTGTGATCGTTAAGTCGGATAGGGCGCTCGCCCGTGGAAGGTACACTCCTTGTTTGCGCTCATACACGCTACTTCTTCTTCTGCGCTATCTGGTGTGGATGTGCTGCTTCTTTCTTTGCGGGCATTTTTCACGTCGGCTTTGTCTTTCTTTTTCCTCTCATGTCATTCTGCGCGACCATGTCTCCGGGGCCAACATTTCTTTTCCTATGTCGTGCACATGCACGACTTTTTTCTATGTGTGCACTTCCCACTATGCTTTTAGCATGCTTCTTCTGCCATGCTCATCTCGTATGTTTTTGCTATGGTCGGGGCGCAGTCCCGGGGTCATTGATCCTCCTTCTCTACCTCTCCTTTAGCGGCCATCTGCCGATGTTTTTGTTGTGGAACGGGCACATACACTTACAAGAAATGTTGGCATTTACAACATATGCTTTTCGTGGTTTAGGGCCCATTTTTCGTGGTGGAAAAGACTTCTGCGACAGATGAAATCCGTGATAAAAGATCCGACCCCAAAGAATCTAGTACGGGTTTTCTCGACCATGGCAGATTGAACCTTTCATCCACAAAAATTTGTGCTGTTGTAGATCGGTTTTGCTAGCCCTATTAACTGCTGATATCATGTGAACTATCACGTGACAAGTGTCGTTAACGGCCGATTAACGTTGTTAATGGTCAAAAAGCCGTGGTGGAAGACAAGGCCTAGCCAAGGCCTGCTTATTATTAAGTGGGATATCCCATTAGACAAGTCTAACAAGAAGAAGGTCTATTATTGTTTCGGTCTGCTAGAGGCCTGCACTGATTGAAGGGGTCCCACTAGTTTGTAGCCCAGCTGTGGATTCTTAACTTTCCAACCCATTACTGTTTCAGCCTGCTAATGGCATGCGTTGCTCATTGGGGCACATCACATTGTAGCCCAGCTGCGGTCTATTAACTTTCCGGCCCATCACTACTTCGGCCTACATGCGGCTGGTGCTGCTCACTAGGGGCCCGTCATTTTGCAGCCCAAATATGGCCTACTAATTTTTTAGTTTGTTACTGTTTCAGCCTTCTCACGGCCTATGCTGCTTCACGATAGTATTTTACTGTGCGGCCCATTGAGGGCCTGCTATACATATGGTCTCATACTGTTCCGGTATTTTATGTGACCGGCCAATTTCTTTAGGACTTTATAATATAGTCTGGTTAGGCCTTCCCCTTTTAGTATCCACTATTCGTTTGGTCCACAAAAGGCCCAGCAATTCGCTTAAGCCCCATAAATCAGCTAGGCCTGCTTATGTTCATCCCATTTTTGGACCATTGTTGTTCATGGTAACCTTGGGAGGCCCATTAAGTATTCTACAATTATGGCACATTTTTTTGAACTGTCTGTTACTATTCATCCCGCTAATGGTCGAGGAGGGAACACCATATTACATAAATTGGAAACTTTTAAAATTTATTACATGCCAGAATTTGAATAGAAACTAGATGAAGCATTATACCGACATTGCGAGACATGGATTGGAAAAGGCTTTCTCCTATGGAGCTTACATCGCCATACATGTAACAACTGGCTTACCATGATAGCTGCATAAGAGCTAATCAAGTAGAAAGTTGGCCCAATCTTATCGATATTTTAGTTTCTGTATCTCTTCGCATGTAATGTTATTGCATATGTTTCTTGTTTAATCAAATTAATTGTTTGGAGTGCATCTGCAACACCTCTTTGTGCTGGAAAAACTAGAACTATGGGCCGATGCAAGCAATAACCACTGTCACTGCTGCTTTGTGAAATGACCTCCACACTTAGCATTGGAGGTCTCCCTTGTGCCTGCATAGCTTCATGTGTAGCCTAAAACAAAGATAACAAGTCATCACAAGATACCAACTCAGACATCTTATATGTAAAATATTTCTAATGCATCATTGGACTAACATAACGAAGCAAGTAATCAACGATGTGCCTCGTACATCTCTTTCTGGCATAACAGAAACAGTCGACGTCCTGGACCGATGCGAGCATATGCCAGAATCACAATCACTATGGGGAACAAATGCTGCATATTATTTACAGGCTGAAACTAAGACATATTAAGTTACAGCAGCAAAGCAGGCAATAAACCACCATATTTGTTGTTAAAGAATTTGAAAATCTGCATTGTCTGAATATAACAAATCAATCAGCATCATTGTCTCATGCAGACTAACCAAACTAGAGTGTGGCAATGAATGTATTGAATCAAGAGACTAGAAACTTTCCCTCATAAACTAATCATGTCACCGCAAAAAATGAAATCTAGAAAATATAATAAGATGGGGTGGTTGCGATTCATTGAGCTGCTTAGAACTTGTCAAGATAACAAGCATTAACCTGTAAAAATATCTTTTAAAAATGGTCTATAGTATGAACTAGCTAGATCATTGTGCACTTCGAGAACTTATGGTTGGACCTCCAACCATAGAAAGTGGCACTATTTTAATAATCGGCGAACTAAGATAGTGCCTCAGAAAAAACAATAGATTAAGTGTGCGCCATAAATAGACTAGAAGGATCATTTTAGATAGACAAGATATCAACAACCAATGTGCTTTTCAGTAGTCAGATCATTCAAATATTTTAATCGTCTAGACAGTAAAAAAGAAGAAAAACAAAGAGACAAGTCATTTGCTACCAAAATAATAGTTGGATGCAGCCGAAAAGTAGCACAAAACCTTTTTTGTAATGCCTATAACTATTGTATTTTCAACAACTGACAGTATCATTGGGCATATACCCAGCCAACTAAGAAAATCTAGTAGGAAAACAAGAAAATGATAGAAGGTCAATGAATTTTTTAATAATGTATGGCTGATATGAAGTGGTAGATCAAGTTTAGTAAAATGTGACAATCTTCTAATAGAAGCATTGTGTGTGGCATATAGAGTAGGTAGCTAGAAAATGAAGAAATTATACACTGTGTTCATCATATAAACTGCCAGATTATTTGAAAACAGATATCCAACATATACAACGTCAAGTAAAAGTGTATGAGCTCTGTTATACACATTATATCCATAAGAACCACTACAGAATATCACATTGTTTCAATCATAAGTCAACTAGAAAATGAAAAGGTCTCATAACCAATTAAACCATCTGGTGCCTAATATTAAACTGGCAAGATCATCTGACCATAGATGAAATCCAGTAGACACGAATCAAAACATGTGCACAAATGTTTCATGTTTTTAAGTACTACATTATATTTCTCACAACAATTATCATCGTTTAACTTAGAAAAGCCTGACATCACTTTAATCAAGCGCAAAGTAAACAATCAAATGGGCAATAGAATCTTTTTGTGTATTGTGGAGTAGCTAGTGAGATAATGAATTAAGCAATCAAACATCAGGTATATGATATGTACTTTTAGATCATATTAAGATGGTTATAGTAGATATATATAGTAACTAGGTATCATAAAAGCTTAATTATGCTTTTATATCCAGGGAGGACGTTGCTACCTCTCCTAATCAAAAGTACACTTTATATAATCTATTATTTTTACTAGGCTAGTCATTTTGGGAGTATCAACAATTGTATCATACAGCCATGCTGACAACATATATTGCATGATACTAGCTATCACACGCTCAATATGAGTAGTCTAGCTATTAGTATACATTAGTATCATACACGTGATTCATCTATGACAGTACCCACAATTTTGGCAGAATAACTTGAACTAGTATTGTCTGCATTTTTACTAGTCTAAGTTACTCCCCGCCAAGACCATGATCATGGTGGGGAGTAACTTAGACTAGTGTCATATATAACACTAGACTATGTTACTACCTTCAAAGTGCATATAAGCTTTAAATAAAGGTTAAAATATTATAATAAAATATAAACAAGACTTCTCTCTACGCCTCCTAGGGTGGACTAGTAGGCAGAACAACTTATAAGGAAGCAGAAAAACAAGATTATAAAATTGGTCGAATCAAGTCGATCGGTCACGGGTAGCATCGCTACTAATATCTAAGATCTAGTCATACACGTTTTGATAGCTAATAGGATATTAAGTGATGAGTCCTACGTAGACACAATCTAAGTAAACGGTAGACGAAAGAAAAAATGCAAAGCAAGGAACTAAATATTATTCATTATTCGTGTGCCCCTTTGGGGCGTGGCTGATAGGAAGAATGCTAGATGACATGGTTGCACTAAATTTTGCTTTGATAACCTGCAGACAAGTATGATTTTCTCTACCATCTCGGCTCTATGCCCGCTATTTGCCACGCCGTGTACGGCCTAACGGCCTATGCTGATAGACGGTATGAGTTTACGTTGCCACGTCGGTTCTACATGGATCCCATGTCTTTGAGTATAATCGTCCTGCTAGAGTCTCGGCTACCGGCGTGGACCATGACCACGAGAATCTGCAGCTGGCATGGTAAGAAGCTAATGCGCGAACAAAATAGCGAGTCAGTAAGTAGTAAAAAATTCTTTCACGAGTATGCTTTTCCGCAAATTCATATTCCGCACACGGTACACGCAGGATTGGGCACAGTTACACAAAGTGATGCATGTATGTTGTATTTTGGGACACATATATACACTTAATTGTATCTCACACGGATCGGTCTTACGCGTGTCTATGAAAGCATTTTGAACAAAGTCAATAACAACAGCATGGGGCGCAGACGACGAATAGATTTTTCAGGGCTTATCCTACCCGTTCAAGACTGAACACAATTTTGTTTAAATATCTCGTGCTATCCCTTAAAATCGTGCATGAAAATGTTTAAAGATACCATATTATCTATTCATTCCTGAGCATGACTCTGATAGAAATTACCACACACCAAAAAAGCATGAAAATTGTAACGCTAAGCGTAAGGAATATATAAACATACAAATAGAAAGAAGAAACAAAGAGGTAGAACCAAACAATCCATACAACAGTTGTTATATACATACACATACGTTCGTAAGAAGCTGCAAAGGTGACAAAAACAAATAAGTAGAAGATACACGGTATGGGAAAAACAAAGAATCCATTGCTCAGCAATGGAGAAACTCTACAATACACGTGCTAAAGTAACATACAGATTTCTTCCCAATTATCATACAAAAGGTTTACGTTACATGTGGCATAGCAAGACCGACGATACACACTCAATGGCTTCAGTTACAACACAACCCTCCACACATGCTAGGTATACAGTTATAACAGTCGCAAGGTAGATGCGATGCATTCACGTCTTCTCGCCTACTCTAAAGCGTCCTCTCCTGAAGCAGCCGCAAAGGACGTAGAGGTGGGCCTAGAGCAAGCAAGCGCGAGGGCACACCGTCGTGGAGAGTCATGACGATGTCGAGACCACGTAACTCCTCAAGCATCCGCAAAGGTCGTCGAGGTCGCCCTAGAGCATCCGACCATGAGGGTGGACCGCCGTGGAGAGGCATGATGTTGCCGAGACCACGTATCTCCCAAAGCAGACACAAGGGGTGTAGAGGTCGACATGGAGCAGTCAAGAGCAAGGACAAACCGTCGTGGCGAGGCATGATGATCCTGAGACCACATAGTCGAGAAAACAGTCAGAGAGGAAGACAAAACTGAACAAGAATAGAGTAAAAGAAAAACCTACTACTAAAACAGAAAAGAAAAGTACAAAGAAAAGGGAAAAAACGTCGTCTGCTAGACCTCTCTATCGTCGGGAATCCCGATGGAGCAGAGATCTGTCAAAGCAGCAGTTCCAGCCATCGCCATGTGTACACAAGTATAGTATGTAGTGAAAGATGAGGAAATGCGGACTGCTGAAATACGAAGATAAACAACAACGATATCGCTGAGGTGCATAGAGCTATAATGTGGATGTAGAGGAAACGAAAATGATAGAAAGCAAAAAGCAACAGGAGCGGTTATTTCTAGGCCAGGTGTCATTAGGATCGCATGTATGTAGAAAGATAACCACGATACCACTGCGAGAATCCACGGATGTCTATGATCTACGTTGTAGTTCAGGTAGGAACCGTACCCACGGTACGATAGGCCGCGAGAACCCATAGACGTCCAGGCTATGCGCACTCACCTTATGTATGAAAGATACAAAAAGTATGAATTCTCCATGATAACCCGTGGGCATCTACGATCTATTTTGACAGACGACATGGGTTCACGTTAGCACGTAGGCTATGAACGACGCCACGTCTGTGGTAAACCGCATATGGAATCATGGACGACATGGGCTTACGTTGCCATGTCGACCTCGAATGGGACCTGTGACCGTGGGAAACCACGGATGGCACACGTACGCTTGCACATATACGATGTATGGAGCCCATGCCCATGGGAAAATGCAGCCAACACGGTCTCACGACGCCATGTCAGCTTTCGACAGATCCCATGATAAAGAGAAACTACGGACGACATGGGCTCAGGACACCATGTCGGCTGTCGACGGGCCCTGTCATCCGGCCGGTGCGGAACCCTGTCGTATCTGGAACGTCTCTCACAGAACAACCTACTACCCACATACGCTGATAGCTGGCCTATATCGCGTGTGCGGACACCGTCCAGCGACGTAGGGTACAACGGCACGCAGTACACCCATCCGCAGTATCGAATATTTCTCCCTGACCTGCAGCGGGCAACGCCTCCCAGGATAGTAGGGCTCCGTTGTGACGTTGCCGCGTGTCCTCCTCGGCATCCATCCCACGTTTGAAAATAATTGGGATGATGTAGATAGCAGTTTGAGCCGAAACAATCTAGAGCTATTATTTACTCTTGATAAGCATAAAAGTGGATATACTTCAACCACCATCACCTAATCATGGTCTAGTTAATGTATACATAGATAGATAGATGATCATGAGTCAAATATAAAAATTAGATCGTCACCCTACTTGAGTATTATAAATCGAGGTATTTACGTTTGGTCTTTGTGTAAGGTCATCTTGTTCTAATCAATTCATGTGGTGCCAACACTAGACAATGTGACTACCTCTAGAGTGTATTTGAACTCTTAAGTATGGTAGAAAATACTGTAAGAGACTATAAACTAGCATAAAAGTGGATATAATTCAATCACCGCCACCTAATCATGGTCTAGTTAATGCATATATATAGATAGATATGATCATGAGTCAAATATAGCAAAAAATAGATCATCGCCATGATTGAGTAAGCAAATTGACTTATAAATCAAGAGATTTGCATTTGGTCTTTGTGTAGTCCTATTAAAGGTCATCTTGTTCCAATCATTGACCAAATCATGTGATTCCAACACTATTTCTCTTTGTGTAGTACTGTTGGAGGACATCCTATTGTCAGTTCGATCATTAAAGACATTCACCGCATCTAGTACTTGGATAGATGTTGTTTATCCTCTGCATATAGGTTCAGGATACTCATTAACATACATGTTGCATTGAACAATAGAAAGAAACAAGTACTTACAAGATTGTAAGGGTGACTCACTCTATGATTATCCGTGTTCCCTGAGAGAGAGAGGAAATTATATCAGATAGTGGATTTTGTTGTTTACAAAGAACTAGATATAAATTATAGTATAATCACTGATGAAAACGTAGTGTAAGAAATGGTGGAATATAAAGCAATATTTTAATGACATAAAATTTTCCATTAACGACAAAATATAGTCGTTCCTTAGTATGAACAAGAGAGAAATTACAATGGTTCAACTTGTGAAATAGGTTGCAAACAAATATTAGGTTGCAAACAAATATGTAAAGTGCCATAAAATTTGCCGTGATCTACTGAGCAGGCAGTTATTGTACTAACGTTAGCACAAACAAGATACACATTATAATGGTATACCTCGTGAACTTATAGATCAAGGAATGCAAACACATATGCGAACTGACTTAAAATGTCATGAACTACATAATAGAAGGTAGATATTAATACTACAAAAATTAATTGAAAACTCGAATTTATAGAGTAGGACATGCGGATAACCATGTTCAGTGCCTTAAAACTTGCCATGTCGGAGCTTAATGGAAACAAGATAGAAATTATAATGGCATAACTTACAGAGGGAATGCAAAACAAACAAGTGCAATGACACAAAATTTGCGATGAACTACATAAGAGAAGGTAGTTACTGTCATTTCTTAGAACATCCTCCGTTCCTAAATATAAGATGTTTTAGCTTTTGTGAAACGAGTGTATGTAGACACCTTATTGTGTGTAGATTCGGGTGAACTTACACATTAAAAGGCGTCTAAATAAATTCATTTCACAAATGCTAAAGCATCTTATATTTTGGAACCAAGGGAGTACAAACTAGATTGAAATTAAAATAGCATAATAACTTGCGAACTTGTAGAGAAGGTCATGTGAACCTACATGTTGAGTGGTGTAAAACTACCAATAAACTCCACAATTACATGTAACCTATTGTAGCAACGACGAAGCAAATACACATTATGATGATATGACTTGCAAACTTTAGAGCAGGTAGGCAACTTTATATGTTCAATGAATCAACATTTTCTATGAACATCATAATACCAAAGAACTCCAATGATGCCAATTTTGTACTACCAAAATTGTTTATATATTTAGAGTAATTGTTGGTCAAAGAAAAAACATGCAAAAGGAGGACGCCTTATTCCTTGAAACGGAGAGAGTAGTTCAATGCTAGGACTTAACATCGACTACACCGAATTTATTAATCAAGAGTCCGATATCAATTAATCCACTATTGAGGTACGAATTAACCACCAGAAATGTAGTTCACTATCGCAGGCTTAATCCTACTATACTAAAATGAACAAGCAGATATGGTTTAACTAGGTCACGGCATCGTCTACGCATACACGACATCTTTGCGGGTCACGTTAATGATGTCGAGGGTGCCCCGGTAGCATTTAGTCATGCTAAAGCAGAAAGTTCAGAGTAGCATCTGTGAAGCAGATCTATGGAGGTCATTGATGGGTGTGGCTTGCTTGATAAGATGGATGGTGAAGGAGATTCGGTGTAGTGCATGACATTGTTGGTGAAGCATATCTGTCATGATAGATTATGGATTCTGCACGCTACGAGCATCCGTGAAGCCCGTCTATGGAGGTCGTTGATGGGTCTCGCTTGCTGGACAAGATGGACGGTGAAGGAGATCCGGTGTAGTGCACGATGTCACCAGTGAAGCAGATTTGGTGTAATAGACTGTTGAGTCCATGAAGCAGATTGATTATAGCGCACACCAACGTAGGTGAAGCAGGTCAGGTGTTGTGGACAAGGGAATAGGCAAACAAACAAGGTGGTGTGGAATAGGGTGTCAGCGAACTAGATTTGGTAAGATGGACGTCAGCGGATCTAGTAGACTGCTGATATGTTGTAAACGTATCTATAATTTTTGGTGTTCCATGCTTGGTTTATATCTACTTTCTTATGTTTTGTCCCAACTTTGGAGTACTTTTTATACTTTCTTGGACTAACCTACTAACAAGATGCCACAGTGCCAGCTACCTGTTTTCTGTTGTTTTTGGTTCCAGGAAAGTTAGAAAAAAATTCCCGGAATTGGACGGGACAAAAGCCAAAGTCAATATTTCACTGAGGGGGACATGGAGCCAGAAGACGAGACGGAGAGGGGCCAGAGGGCCACCACACCACCTGGCCGCGCAAACAGGCCTGGCCCACGCCAGGGGGTGGCGTGGCCGCCTAGGGCACCCCTCGGCCTCCCCTTCCGACTATAAGATGCCTCCGATATAGAAACCTTAAGTACCCTATAAAAATTCCACGAATGAGTCTGTAGCTGCCGTCAGCTCCACCCCTAGATCGGGAGGGATCTGAATCTCTTCTCGGCACCCTGCCGGAGGGGAGAGTTCACACTGGAGGCCTTCCTCATCACCATGTCTGCCTCCGGTGTGATGCGTGAGTAGTTCATCTCTGGACTACGGGTCCATGTAGTAGCTAGATGGTTGGTTATCCTCCTTTGTGCTATCATGTTTAGATCTTGTGAGCTCCGTTCATGATCAAGATCATCTGTTTGTAATCCTACATGTTGTGTTTGCGGGGATCCGATAGATATTGAGATGCTATTTCAGATTGATTATTGATTCTATCATGTCTTTGTTATTTGTGATCTTTCATGCGCTCCGTTTTTAGTAGATATCTTGGCCGAGTAGATGCTAGCAACTCCTAGAGGGAGTATTTATGCTCGATAGTGTGTTCATGCCTCTAGTAATCTGGGAAAGTGACAAAAATATCTAACGTACTAGATGTGATGTTGCTACTAGGGAGAAGAAAGCAACCGTATTATAAGGTATCATAGAACAACCGTATTGTTTACTTTACACACAATGCTTAATGCAATTATTTGTTGCTTGCAACTTAATACTAGAGGGGGTTCGGATGATAACATGAAGGTGGATTATTAGTCATAGATGCAGTTGGATTACGGTCTATGTATAATGTTTTAATGCCCAATCAAATATCCTAGGAGTCAAGATGATTAGTATATGCATGTATGCTTTGTCGATGTTTGTCAATTGGCCTGATGTAATTTGTTCACCCAACATGTCATCTATCTTAAGGAGAATCACCACTAGTAAACTATGGACCCCGGTCCTTTCTTCTACCATCAATTTACAACTTTTACTGTTTTCCATTCACTTTCTGCAAGCTATTACTATATTCCACATAATACGTTTAATCCTTTGTTTTCAGCAAAACTAGTGAGATTGAAAACCTCACCATAAGTTGGGGACAAAGTTCCGTGGTTGTGTTGTGCACGATTCCAAGTTGGAAATAACACCTTGGAGGTGTTTCCTTGTTCCTACTGGTACGATAACCTTGGTTTCATAACTAAGGGAAAACTTGTTGTTGTGCTCATCATACCTTCCTCTTGGGGTTCCCCAACAATCTCTACATTTTGAGCCATCAAGCATATTTTCTGGCGCTGTTGCCGGGGAGTCAAGGACATCTTCACAAGGGGAGTACCTCATAACCAATCTCTTTACTTTGTTGTTTTTGTTTTTCTTAGTTTATTTCTGCTTAGTTTGCTTGTTTCTTTATCAAAAACACACACAAAAATAGTTGTACTAGTTTGCTTTCTTTATCAAAAACACACGAAAAATTAGTTCCCACTTCAAGTTGTTTTTATGTCTAGTTCTGCTCCAATCACTATTTCGTTATGGATAGCCCACTCGATTTCCTATTTGGGAAAACTACTATCACTGCTAAGGTAGTAGATGAACCACCGCCTGCTAGAACCTCCATGGAAGATTTTATAAGGTATAGAGAATCTTATAAGTGTAAAGTCATGAGAACCGTGTTAAAATAGTTGGATCTAATTGCTAAAATTTTGCTTAAACGCCATGATATAAATTGTTGCTCTGAATAGGATAGTAAACATCTTAAATTCCAATGTGGCTTTAGTAAAGAATTTGTAATTATGAATTATCATTGGAATAACTATATTCATCTTGGATTTGAAGAAGTAGAACAATTCGTTTTGTTTATGGGAGCTTCTGAAATAGAATCCTTCATGTCTAAAAACTATGAAACCTGTGTTGCTTGTAAAGACCTTAAAGATATGGTCTCTTCTATCCTTGATCATTGCATAGAAAATTTCATCAATAATTGTTATATCATTGATTATAAAGAGAGACTCAGTCATGCACAAGAATGTGTCCACAATTTGTAGGAGCCTATGGAAGAAGAAATTGCTGAACCTAAAAGCTCATTAGATAAAAAGAGGAGGAGAGTGATGGACAAAAGGAGGAAGAATGGATTATCTACCCATGCCTACCTTCTAATGAGAGTAACTCTTTATCCCTTACATTATTTGATTGTCCCCCATGCTTACCAAAGAAGGATGAATGTTATGTTCCTACGGATTCTCTTGAAAAATTTACTATGGGTAAAACTTGTGATAATAATTATTCTCATGTTATCAATGATAATCCTTTATTAGTGCCTAACTTCGAAATGCATGGTACTAAAGAGCGTTGCTTAGAAAATGTTTATGATAAAGCTCTAGATGATGGTCCTATATTGGTTGATAATATTAATTGTACTACTATTAAAAATGACATTGGAGGGGTCTTGACCTTATCTTGGAACCCCATACCTCTTGAGAATGATCAGTCACCTTGTTATAAAATTGTTAAACATGGGTTTGAAGGTTTTAGTCGCATTATTTTTGAGCTTGATAAAATTTATGTGTTTGTCGATCATGAAAAGCATACTTTATGTGATAGTTATATTGTTGAGTTTATTCATGAGGCTACTGAAAATTATTATGAGAGAGGAAAATATGGTTGTAGAAGTTTTCATGGTACTGAAACACCTCTCTATGTGCTGAAAGTTTTGAAGTTACTCTTGTTTTATCTTCCTATGCTTGTCACTTTGCTCTTTGTGAATTTATTTGCATACAAGATTCCTATGCATATGAAGTGGGTTAGACTTAAATGTGTTTTGAATTTGCTTACTGATGCTCTCTTTTACTTCAATTCATATTTCTTATGTGGGCATCTTCTCAAACTATCATGCCTAACTTAAAGGAGTTAAAGAAAAGTACTTATTGGGAGATAACCAAAATGTTTTATATGAGTCTTGGAAGTTATTACCTCCGTAATAACCGCTCCTAATCCTTTTTATTTGCTTTTTGTGCCAAGAGTAGCCTCTAATGAGAGAGAAGTAATGCTTGGGAAAGTTGTTGTCCTGAAACAGATTTTTGTGCTTTGCTGTAAAAATTGGTGTAAAATCTCTGTACGTCATTTAGAGGCGTGATGTTCTGTGATTCTTCCTCAGGTTGTTATCTAACTTTCGTTAGTTCAACACTTTTCGATTTGAGCAACATAAGGTCTTTGATAAAATTGGATTTTACCTGCTGGTCTGTTTTGACAGATTTCTGCCATTATTTGCATTTGCTTCTTGTTTATTCATTTTTGAGTTCTTTTTGGGGAATTGAGATTTTTGAGGGAAGTGCTACAGTATCTTGTGTTTTAATGAAAGTTTTATTGGTGTTGGAACTAAACCCAAAGACTTATTATCTTGAGTGCACTAATGTTGCTAATAAAGATTGTGTGAAGTTTTGTATGAAGGAAAAAAATTTAGGTGTATGGAAAGAATGATGTAATGAGATGAAGAATGGACTAAAGCTCAAGCTTGGGCATACCACGCGTGTCACCCAAAGAAATATCCAGGAATTACAAGCGTCAAAGCTTGGGTATGCCCAAGGCATCCCCTTCTTCATCAATAAAAATCTCAGGTTTCTTCGAAACACTTCATTTTTATTGTTTCATGCACAGTTTGTTGTTCTTGGAGTGTCTTGTTTTTTGTTTTTTTTTGTTTTTAGTTTTCGTTTTCTTGGTTTGCTTAGTTTGCTTGAATAAATTGGTTGGACCCCCTCTTTCATACATTAGTTTTCAAATAAGTTTGGTTTCGATTGGAAAAGAGTAGGAAAAGTTCATGCTTAAGTGGTAAAAAGAGCTTGTTTTTGACTGTGGCCTATGCTTTGTCATGTCATTCTTGATATTGTTTTGGCTTTATGCTTAGTGATTTTTTTTGTAGCATGACATGTTATAAACAATTGACATTGCTTAATGTGCCTTGAAAGAATCATGCGTCGTTTTAGCATATTAAAGCATAGTATTGTGGTATTCTCCTTTGATGCTTTATTTGGGTTGACTTGGGGCATGCTCACACCTTGTTATGACTATCCAAGTCACCATAGCCTCTATGATCCTTTAGTTTTAGACTTGTAATATCACTTTATGCTTTTATCAATGATGTTTTGTCGCTTTGCATAATTATGGCCATTATTACTCTCTTAGTTGGTCGCTCCTAGTCTTTTGCTAGCCTCCATAAACAAGTGTCAGTTTCACTCATGCATCCAACTCCAGATAAAACCAAGTTTTTCCAAAGAGTCCACCATACCTACCTATTAGCATTTTCTATTCCAAGTATATTCATGTTTTTATCTACCTCCTGAATTAAACTTGTTATCTGAAAATTAGTGATTAAAGGTCTCACGAATTTGATGGCACACTTTTAATTTCTTGCACTTAATAAACTTGAACCATTGTGTCTATCTTTGTTGTGTATATGCTTGCGCTTTATAAGTTGAAGTTAGCAGAACCATGTATCATGGGGAACGCTTTCAACATTGCACTTATTATTCCGTTGATATCATGATTCTTTTGCTTATGGATCCCGGCGGTGTGAAATAAAAGTGGAACTTGTAAGATCATGGAGTTTGTATGTGTGTTAGAGAAACGCCTAGGCCGCTAGCCTATGCCATGCCTAATCATTGTGGAAACTTGGAGCATAACCATAATGAGCACTCTATGAAGCATCCTCAATAATAACCTATGCAAATAGCAAATAAAAAGATCACGGAGATGCTCATTGTATGCTTGCCTTGTCATTTTGATTATGGGATAGCTCATGTATCATGTGCAAGGGGTACCCCATTGGCGGTTCTCTATGATACATATGTACTTACAATGATAAGAGCTTACTTGTGACTAAAGTTGAGTAGCATGAGGTTCGGTACTCGTAAGTAAGGGGCATGAGATTTCAGCTTATAACTTGTCAAGCATATCCTCTTAGTTGTGTCACTTTAACCTTAATCACCTAAAGATGCTTATGATAGGGGCAATGAGAGCTGAAAGCTAATAAGTACCATAATTTTTGGAAGCTCTTTATGAGACTCGAATCCCTACTTCCTTCTATGAAGGCCTTTCTTTTACTTTTATGTTGTGTCTCCATCTTCTATCTTTATGCACCTTTTTGACAGAGCATAGTGGCCATTCTTAGTTTAATGTGCATTTTCCCAAGACTTGTTGATTGATACATAACTTTGATATTGCTTGTTCTTAAACTATTTGTATTTAGTCATCCATATGAACTTTGAAGGTGTCCTATGGAATTATGATTTGCTACATTATGATGGACAAGCTGAATGCCACTATGCTATGTTTTCTTAATGTGAAATAAACAAACGTCTTGCAAAGCATTGTTATTCTTGAATCTTTTGTTTGTGCCTTTTCATGTTACATCATAGTTGCTATGTATTATTGTTAGAACTTTATCTTTCATGCTATGTTGAAGTACTATCATCCTAGCTATCAATGTTTTACAAATACATTGATCAAGTTTATGATGGTTCATGTCACCTCAAAAATTATTCTTTATTTTTCTCACTTACCTACTCGAGGACGAGCAGGAGTTAAGCTTGGGGATGTTGATACGTTGCAAACGTATCTATAATTTTTGATGTTCTATGCTTGGTTTATATCTACTTTATTATGTTTTGTCCCAACTTTGGAGTACTTTTTATACACTTTCTTGGACTAACCTATTAACAAGTTGCCACAATGCCAGCTACCTGTTTTCTGCTATTTTCGGTTCCAGGAAAGTCAGAAAATGAATATTCTCAGAATTGGACGGGACAAAAGCCAAAGTCCATATTCACCGAGGGGGACACGGACCAGAAGACGAGACGGAGAGGAGCCAGAGGGCCGCCACACCACCGGACCACGCGGCCAGGCCTGGCCCGGGCTAGGGGGTGGTGTGGCCGCCTAGGGCACCCCTTCGGCCTCCCTTCCGACTATAAGATGCCTCCGATACAGAAACCCTAAGTACCCAATCAAAATTCCAAAAAAGAGTCTGTAGCCGCCGTCATCTCCATCCCTAGATCGGGAGGGATCTGAAGCTCTTCCCGGCACCTTGCCGGAGAGGGGAGTTCACCCTGGAGGCCTTCTTCATCACCATGCAAGCATCCGATGTGATGCGTGAGTAGTTCATCCTTGGACTACGGATCCATGTAGTAGCTAGATGGCTGGTTCTCCTCCTTTGTTCTTTCATGTCTAGATCTTGTGAGCTCCGTTCATCATCAAGATCATCTATTTTTAATTCTACGTGTTGCGTTTGCAGGGATCCGATGGATATTGACATGCTATTTCAGATTGATTATTGATTTTATCATGTCTCTGTTATTTGTGATCTTGCCTGCTTTCCGTTGTTAGTAGCTATCTTGGCCAAGTAGATGCTAGCAACTCCAAGAGTTAGTATTTATGCTCGATAGTGGGTTCATGCCTCTGGTAATCTGGGGAAGTGACAGAAATCTCTAAGGTTCTAGATGTGTTGTTGCTACTAGGGAGAAAACAACAATCCTTTGTTCATATAACAATCGTATTGTTTACTTTACACGCAGTTCGTAAAGCAATAATCTGTTGCTTGCAACTTAATACTGGAGGGGGTTCGAATGATAACCTGAAGGTGGATTATTAGTCATAGATGCAGTTGGATGGCGCTCTATGTATAATGTTTTAATGCCCAATCAAGTCTCAAAGGAGTCAAGATGATTACTATATGCATGTAATGCTTTCTCGATGTTTGTCAATTGCCCCGCTGTAATTTTTTCACCTAGCATGTTATCTATCTTAAGGAGACCCACCTCTAGTGAACTATGGACCCCGGTCCTTTCTTTTACCATCAATCTACAACTGTTTACTGTTTTCTGTTTACTTTCTGCAAGCTATTACTATCTTCCACACAATACGTTTAATCCTTTGTTTTCAGCAAAACCGGTGAGATTGACAACCTCACTATAAGTTGGGGACAAAGTTATGTGGTTGTGTTGTGCAGGATTCCAAGTTGGAAACAACACCTTGGCGATGTTTCCTTGCTCCTACTGGTTCGATAACCTTGGTTTCATAACTGAGGGAAAACTTGCTGCTATGCTCATCATACCTTCCTCTTGGGGTTCCCCAACGAGCTCTACATTTTGAGCCATCAACTGTTGAGGAGTATATGGTATCAAGGTATGGCGTGTAGGATGACAAAGCGTGGCGGGGATGTTCCGGTGAGGTGGTGCAAGAGCCTAAGGTGGAATAGGGGGTTTAGGGTGGCGTGTAGGCCGGTGTAGTGTGGCGGGGATGTTCTGGTGCGATGGTGCAGGGGCTGGAGGTGAGATGGGGAGTTGGTGGCGTGTACAGAAGGAAGATCGTCCTTTGCAATCAGGACTAAAGTCTGCTCAACTCTCTGTACATCCAAGAAGACTAGCATCCAACTGACCGACAAAGTAATCACGTTCTAATACACACAGGTCTAGTTTCTCGTTGGGCTGGCTTGATGGCTTTATACGAATTAGCAGAGAAGAAATCCGTAAGTTAGAATGTTGGAACCAGATAGCACAAAATCCGACTCAAAATTCCCTAACCGTACTCTCCTAAATCTCAGCAACATTGATTAGTTGTCCAAAATGCAAAAATCAGGGGGAACAAAAACTTTTTCTTGTTGATTGATTTAGTGTTTTCTTGATTTCTTGTGCTTATGCACCTGAATGTGCAACAGATGCATACTCCTTACCTCACCCTTAGTTGACAAAAGCTATTTGATACATTGCAAATTTATCTATAATTTTTGATGTTCCATGCTTGGTTTTTATCCACTTTCTTGTGTTTTGTCCACACTTTGGAGTACTTTTCATATGATTTCTTGGACTAGCCTATTAACAAGAGCCACCGTGCCAGCTGCCTGTTTTCTGTTGTTTTTGGTTCCAGGAAAGTCAGAAAATGAATATTCTCGGAATTGGACGGGACAAAAGCCAAAGTGCATATTTTTCCAGAAGTCATCAGATGCCAGAATACGAGACGGAGAGGGGCCAGAGGCCGGCCACACCACCTGGCGGCACGGCCAAGCTTGGCCCGCGCCAGGCGGTGGTGTGGTGGCCCCTAGCACCCCCTCGGCCTCCCCTTCCAACTGTAAGATGCCCTCGGGACGAAATCGCTAAGTACCCGATCAAAAATCCATGAAAGAGTCTGTAGCCGCTGTCATCTCCATCCCTAGATCGGGAGGGTTCTGAAGCTCTTCCCGGCACCTTGCCGGAGAGGGGAGTTCACCCTGGAGGCCTTCTTCATCACCATGCAAGCATCCGGTGTGATGCGTGAGTAGTTCATCCTTGGACTACGGATCCATGTAGTAGCTAGATGGCTGGTTCTCCTCCTTTGTTCTTTCATGTCTAGATCTTGTGAGCTCCGTTCATCATCAAGATCATCTATTTTTAATTCTACGTGTTGCGTTTGCAGGGATCCGATGGATATTGACATGCTATTTCAGATTGATTATTGATTTTATCATGTCTCTGTTATTTGTGATCTTGCCTGCTTTCCGTTGTTAGTAGCTATCTTGGCCAAGTAGATGCTAGCAACTCCAAGAGTTAGTATTTATGCTCGATAGTGGGTTCATGCCTCTGGTAATCTGGGGAAGTGACAGAAATCTCTAAGGTTCTAGATGTGTTGTTGCTACTAGGGAGAAAACAACAATCCTTTGTTCATATAACAATCGTATTGTTTACTTTACACGCAGTTCGTAAAGCAATAATCTGTTGCTTGCAACTTAATACTGGAGGGGGTTCGAATGATAACCTGAAGGTGGATTATTAGTCATAGATGCAGTTGGATGGCGCTCTATGTATAATGTTTTAATGCCCAATCAAGTCTCAAAGGAGTCAAGATGATTACTATATGCATGTAATGCTTTCTCGATGTTTGTCAATTGCCCCGCTGTAATTTTTTCACCTAGCATGTTATCTATCTTAAGGAGACCCACCTCTAGTGAACTATGGACCCCGGTCCTTTCTTTTACCATCAATCTACAACTGTTTACTATTTTCTGTTTACTTTCTGCAAGCTATTACTATCTTCCACACAATACGTTTAATCCTTTGTTTTCAGCAAAACCGGTGAGATTGACAACCTCACTATAAGTTGGGGACAAAGTTATGTGGTTGTGTTGTGCAGGATTCCAAGTTGGAAACAACACCTTGGCGATGTTTCCTTGCTCCTACTGGTTCGATAACCTTGGTTTCATAACTGAGGGAAAACTTGCTGCTATGCTCATCATACCTTCCTCTTGGGGTTCCCCAACGAGCTCTACATTTTGAGCCATCAACTGTTGAGGAGTATATGGTATCAAGGTATGGCGTGTAGGATGACAAAGCGTGGCGGGGATGTTCCGGTGAGGTGGTGCAAGAGCCTAAGGTGGAATAGGGGGTTTAGGGTGGCGTGTAGGCCGGTGTAGTGTGGCGGGGATGTTCTGGTGCGATGGTGCAGGGGCTGGAGGTGAGATGGGGAGTTGGTGGCGTGTACAGAAGGAAGATCGTCCTTTGCAATCAGGACTAAAGTCTGCTCAACTCTCTGTACATCCAAGAAGACTAGCATCCAACTGACCGACAAAGTAATCACGTTCTAATACACACAGGTCTAGTTTCTCGTTGGGCTGGCTTGATGGCTTTATACGAATTAGCAGAGAAGAAATCCGTAAGTTAGAATGTTGGAACCAGATAGCACAAAATCCGACTCAAAATTCCCTAACCGTACTCTCCTAAATCTCAGCAACATTGATTAGTTGTCCAAAATGCAAAAATCAGGGGGAACAAAAACTTTTTCTTGTTGATTGATTTAGTGTTTTCTTGATTTCTTGTGCTTATGCACCTGAATGTGCAACAGATGCATACTCCTTACCTCACCCTTAGTTGACAAAAGCTATTTGATACATTGCAAATTTATCTATAATTTTTGATGTTCCATGCTTGGTTTTTATCCACTTTCTTGTGTTTTGTCCACACTTTGGAGTACTTTTCATATGATTTCTTGGACTAGCCTATTAACAAGAGCCACCGTGCCAGCTGCCTGTTTTCTGTTGTTTTTGGTTCCAGGAAAGTCAGAAAATGAATATTCTCGGAATTGGACGGGACAAAAGCCAAAGTGCATATTTTTCCATAAGTCATCAGATGCCAGAATACGAGACGGAGAGGGGCCAGAGGCCGGCCACACCACCTGGCGGCACGGCCAAGCTTGGCCCGCGCCAGGCGGTGGTGTGGTGGCCCCTAGCACCCCCTCGGCCTCCCCTTCCAACTGTAAGATGCCCTCGGGACGAAATCGCTAAGTACCCGATCAAAAATCCATGAAAGAGTCTGTAGCCGCTGTCATCTCCATCCCTAGATCGGGAGGGTTCTGAAGCTCTTCCCGGCACCTTGCCGGAGAGGGGAGTTCACCCTGGAGGCCTTCTTCATCACCATGCAAGCATCCGGTGTGATGCGTGAGTAGTTCATCCTTGGACTACGGATCCATGTAGTAGCTAGATGGCTGGTTCTCCTCCTTTGTTCTTTCATGTCTAGATCTTGTGAGCTCCGTTCATCATCAAGATCATCTATTTTTAATTCTACGTGTTGCGTTTGCAGGGATCCGATGGATATTGACATGCTATTTCAGATTGATTATTGATTTTATCATGTCTCTGTTATTTGTGATCTTGCCTGCTTTCCGTTGTTAGTAGCTATCTTGGCCAAGTAGATGCTAGCAACTCCAAGAGTTAGTATTTATGCTCGATAGTGGGTTCATGCCTCTGGTAATCTGGGGAAGTGACAGAAATCTCTAAGGTTCTAGATGTGTTGTTGCTACTAGGGAGAAAACAACAATCCTTTGTTCATATAACAATCGTATTGTTTACTTTACACGCAGTTCGTAAAGCAATAATCTGTTGCTTGCAACTTAATACTGGAGGGGGTTCGAATGATAACCTGAAGGTGGATTATTAGTCATAGATGCAGTTGGATGGCGCTCTATGTATAATGTTTTAATGCCCAATCAAGTCTCAAAGGAGTCAAGATGATTACTATATGCATGTAATGCTTTCTCGATGTTTGTCAATTGCCCCGCTGTAATTTTTTCACCTAGCATGTTATCTATCTTAAGGAGACCCACCTCTAGTGAACTATGGACCCTGGTCCTTTCTTTTACCATCAATCTACAACTGTTTACTGTTTTCTGTTTACTTTCTGCAAGCTATTACTATCTTCCACACAATACGTTTAATCCTTTGTTTTCAGCAAAACCGGTGAGATTGACAACCTCACTATAAGTTGGGGACAAAGTTATGTGGTTGTGTTGTGCAGGATTCCAAGTTGGAAACAACACCTTGGCGATGTTTCCTTGCTCCTACTGGTTCGATAACCTTGGTTTCATAACTGAGGGAAAACTTGCTGCTATGCTCATCATACCTTCCTCTTGGGGTTCCCCAACGAGCTCTACATTTTGAGCCATCAACTGTTGAGGAGTATATGGTATCAAGGTATGGCGTGTAGGATGACAAAGCGTGGCGGGGATGTTCCGGTGAGGTGGTGCAAGAGCCTAAGGTGGAATAGGGGGTTTAGGGTGGCGTGTAGGCCGGTGTAGTGTGGCGGGGATGTTCTGGTGCGATGGTGCAGGGGCTGGAGGTGAGATGGGGAGTTGGTGGCGTGTACAGAAGGAAGATCGTCCTTTGCAATCAGGACTAAAGTCTGCTCAACTCTCTGTACATCCAAGAAGACTAGCATCCAACTGACCGACAAAGTAATCACGTTCTAATACACACAGGTCTAGTTTCTCGTTGGGCTGGCTTGATGGCTTTATACGAATTAGCAGAGAAGAAATCCGTAAGTTAGAATGTTGGAACCAGATAGCACAAAATCCGACTCAAAATTCCCTAACCGTACTCTCCTAAATCTCAGCAACATTGATTAGTTGTCCAAAATGCAAAAATCAGGGGGAACAAAAACTTTTTCTTGTTGATTGATTTAGTGTTTTCTTGATTTCTTGTGCTTATGCACCTGAATGTGCAACAGATGCATACTCCTTACCTCACCCTTAGTTGACAAAAGCTATTTGATACATTGCAAATTTATCTATAATTTTTGATGTTCCATGCTTGGTTTTTATCCACTTTCTTGTGTTTTGTCCACACTTTGGAGTACTTTTCATATGATTTCTTGGACTAGCCTATTAACAAGAGCCACCGTGCCAGCTGCCTGTTTTCTGTTGTTTTTGGTTCCAGGAAAGTCAGAAAATGAATATTCTCGGAATTGGACGGGACAAAAGCCAAAGTGCATATTTTTCCAGAAGTCATCAGATGCCAGAATACGAGACGGAGAGGGGCCAGAGGCCGGCCACACCACCTGGCGGCACGGCCAAGCTTGGCCCGCGCCAGGCGGTGGTGTGGTGGCCCCTAGCACCCCCTCGGCCTCCCCTTCCAACTGTAAGATGCCCTCGGGACGAAATCGCTAAGTACCCGATCAAAAATCCATGAAAGAGTCTGTAGCCGCTGTCATCTCCATCCCTAGATCGGGAGGGTTCTGAAGCTCTTCCCGGCACCTTGCCGGAGAGGGGAGTTCACCCTGGAGGCCTTCTTCATCACCATGCAAGCATCCGGTGTGATGCGTGAGTAGTTCATCCTTGGACTACGGATCCATGTAGTAGCTAGATGGCTGGTTCTCCTCCTTTGTTCTTTCATGTCTAGATCTTGTGAGCTCCGTTCATCATCAAGATCATCTATTTTTAATTCTACGTGTTGCGTTTGCAGGGATCCGATGGATATTGACATGCTATTTCAGATTGATTATTGATTTTATCATGTCTCTGTTATTTGTGATCTTGCCTGCTTTCCGTTGTTAGTAGCTATCTTGGCCAAGTAGATGCTAGCAACTCCAAGAGTTAGTATTTATGCTCGATAGTGGGTTCATGCCTCTGGTAATCTGGGGAAGTGACAGAAATCTCTAAGGTTCTAGATGTGTTGTTGCTACTAGGGAGAAAACAACAATCCTTTGTTCATATAACAATCGTATTGTTTACTTTACACGCAGTTCGTAAAGCAATAATCTGTTGCTTGCAACTTAATACTGGAGGGGGTTCGAATGATAACCTGAAGGTGGATTATTAGTCATAGATGCAGTTGGATGGCGCTCTATGTATAATGTTTTAATGCCCAATCAAGTCTCAAAGGAGTCAAGATGATTACTATATGCATGTAATGCTTTCTCGATGTTTGTCAATTGCCCCGCTGTAATTTTTTCACCTAGCATGTTATCTATCTTAAGGAGACCCACCTCTAGTGAACTATGGACCCCGGTCCTTTCTTTTACCATCAATCTACAACTGTTTACTGTTTTCTGTTTACTTTCTGCAAGCTATTACTATCTTCCACACAATACGTTTAATCCTTTGTTTTCAGCAAAACCGGTGAGATTGACAACCTCACTATAAGTTGGGGACAAAGTTATGTGGTTGTGTTGTGCAGGATTCCAAGTTGGAAACAACACCTTGGCGATGTTTCCTTGCTCCTACTGGTTCGATAACCTTGGTTTCATAACTGAGGGAAAACTTGCTGCTATGCTCATCATACCTTCCTCTTGGGGTTCCCCAACGAGCTCTACATTTTGAGCCATCAACTGTTGAGGAGTATATGGTATCAAGGTATGGCGTGTAGGATGACAAAGCGTGGCGGGGATGTTCCGGTGAGGTGGTGCAAGAGCCTAAGGTGGAATAGGGGGTTTAGGGTGGCGTGTAGGCCGGTGTAGTGTGGCGGGGATGTTCTGGTGCGATGGTGCAGGGGCTGGAGGTGAGATGGGGAGTTGGTGGCGTGTACAGAAGGAAGATCGTCCTTTGCAATCAGGACTAAAGTCTGCTCAACTCTCTGTACATCCAAGAAGACTAGCATCCAACTGACCGACAAAGTAATCACGTTCTAATACACACAGGTCTAGTTTCTCGTTGGGCTGGCTTGATGGCTTTATACGAATTAGCAGAGAAGAAATCCGTAAGTTAGAATGTTGGAACCAGATAGCACAAAATCCGACTCAAAATTCCCTAACCGTACTCTCCTAAATCTCAGCAACATTGATTAGTTGTCCAAAATGCAAAAATCAGGGGGAACAAAAACTTTTTCTTGTTGATTGATTTAGTGTTTTCTTGATTTCTTGTGCTTATGCACCTGAATGTGCAACAGATGCATACTCCTTACCTCACCCTTAGTTGACAAAAGCTATTTGATACATTGCAAATTTATCTATAATTTTTGATGTTCCATGCTTGGTTTTTATCCACTTTCTTGTGTTTTGTCCACACTTTGGAGTACTTTTCATATGATTTCTTGGACTAACCTATTAACAAGAGCCACCGTGCCAGCTGCCTGTTTTCTGTTGTTTTTGGTTCCAGGAAAGTCAGAAAATGAATATTCTCGGAATTGGACGGGACAAAAGCCAAAGTGCATATTTTTCCGGAAGTCATCAGATGCCAGAATACGAGACGGAGAGGGGCCAGAGGCCGGCCACACCACCTGGCGGCACGGCCAAGCTTGGGCCGCGCCAGGCGGTGGTGTGGTGGCCCCTAGCACCCCCTCGGCCTCCCCTTCCAACTGTAAGATGCCCTCGGGACGAAATCGCTAAGTACCCGATCAAAAATCCATGAAAGAGTCTGTAGCCGCTGTCATCTCCATCCCTAGATCGGGAGGGTTCTGAAGCTCTTCCCGGCACCTTGCCGGAGAGGGGAGTTCACCCTGGAGGCCTTCTTCATCACCATGCAAGCATCCGGTGTGATGCGTGAGTAGTTCATCCTTGGACTACGGATCCATGTAGTAGCTAGATGGCTGGTTCTCCTCCTTTGTTCTTTCATGTCTAGATCTTGTGAGCTCCGTTCATCATCAAGATCATCTATTTTTAATTCTACGTGTTGCGTTTGCAGGGATCCGATGGATATTGACATGCTATTTCAGATTGATTATTGATTTATCATGTCTCTGTTATTTGTGATCTTGCCTGCTTTCCGTTGTTAGTAGCTATCTTGGCCAAGTAGATGCTAGCAACTCCAAGAGTTAGTATTTATGCTCGATAGTGGGTTCATGGCTCTGCTAATCTTGGGAAGTGACAGAAATCTCTAAGGTACTAGATGTGTTGTTGCTACTAGGGAGAAAACAACAATCCTTTGTTCATAGAACAATCGTATAGTTTACTTTACACGCAGTTCGTAAAGTAATAATCTGTTGCTTGTAACTTAATGCTGGTGGGGGTTCGGATGATAAACTGAAGTTGGATGGCGGTCTATGTATAATGTTGTAATGCCCAATCAAGTCTCAAAGGAGTCAAGATGATTAGTATATGCATGTAATGGTTTCTCGATGTTTGTCAATTACCCCGTTGTAATTTTTTCACCTAGCATGTTATCTATCTTAAGGAGAGCCACCTCTAGTGAACTATGGATCCCGGTCCTTTTCTTTTACATACAATGTACAAACTGTTTACTGCTTTGTGTTTACTTTCTGCAAACTTTTACTTCTTTCCATTGGATACGTTTAATCCTTTGTTTTCCGCAAAACACGGTGAGATTGACAACCTCATCGCAAGTTGGGGACAAAGTTTAGTGGTTGTGTTGTGCGGGTCTCCACGTTGCTACTAGCACCGGTAGTGCGCCCTACCAAGGCTCAGCTAGAACCACCTTTGGGGTGTTTCCTTGCTTCTACTAGTTCGATTAAACCTTGGTTTCATACTGAGGGAAACTTGTTGTTGTGCTCATCATACCTTCCTCTTGGGGTTCTGAACGGGCTCTACATCAACCACGCTCCAGCATTTTTCTGGCGCCATACACAGAGCCATCAAGCATTTTTCTGGCGCCGTTGCCGGGGAGTCAAGGACATCTTCACAAGGGGAGTCCCTCATAACCAATCTCTTTAATTTGTTATTTTTGTTTTGCTTAGTTTCTTTTTGCTTTGTTTGCTTGTTTCTTTATCAAAAACACACACAAAATAGTTTTACTAGTTTGCTTTCTTATTTGAAAACACACAAAAATGACTACTGTTGAAAACACTAAGTTGTGTGACTTCACTAGCACCAACAACAATGATTTTATGAGCACACCTATTGCTCCACCTATGCCTGAAGATACTTTCTTTGAGATAAAACCTGCTTTACTCAATCTTGTTATGAGAGAACAATTTTATGGTATTGGTAATGAAGATGCTGCTGCCCATCTAAATAACTTTGTTGAACTTTGTGAGATGCAAAAGCATAGGGATGTAGATGGTGAAATTATTAAGATGAAATTGTTTCCTTTCTCTTTGAGAGGAAAAGCTAAAGAATGGTTGAATTCGTTAACTAGGAATAGTATTGATTCATGGACTAAATGCAAAGATGCTTTCATTGGAAAATACTATCCTCCTGGATTGAACTATTCTTCAAGGAACCTATTGGACTCTGTTGCTGGAGGTACTTTTATGACCATTACTTTGGGTGTTGCAACAAAACTTCTGGACAATATGATGGTTAATTATTCTGAATGGCATACCGAGAGAGCTCCACAAGGTAAGAAGGTAAATTCTATTGAGGAAACCTCCTCCTTGAGTGATAAAATTGATATTATTATGTCTATGCTTGTTAATGGGAAAGCCCATAATGATCCAAATAATGTTCCTTTGGCTTCTTTAGTTGCTCAAGAAGAGCAAGTTGATGTGAACTTCATAAGAAATAACAACTTTGGCAATAATGCTTATAGGAGTAATTTTGGTAATAACAATTATAAGCCATATCCTCCCAACAATGGTAATGCTTATGGAAGTTCCTACAACAATAATAGGAGTGCTCCCTCTGAACTTGAAGTTATGCTTAAAGAGTTTATTAGTAAACAAACTGCTTTCAATAAAACTATTGAGGAAAAACTCTCCAATGCTAAAAGAAATATAGCATCTTTGGCTGAAGCTCAATCTTCTTTGAATAAAATGGCTGCTAAACCTGAAACTAATGATAATCCCTTTTCAACTACTAATGCTATACAAGTAAGAATTGATGAAAATGTTAGACTATTAGCTAAATTACATGCTAAGTTGGAAAGACAAGATGAGATTGCTAGAAACATTAGTGTTTCTACTATCACCACCACTAGTGTTGAGTATAGTAATAGTCCTATTGCTTTAGATGACAATATTGATTTTGATCTTGATGGCTGCAATATCTCTGAAGTTATTAAGTTCCTACAAAAGCTTGCTAAAAGTCCTAATGCTAGTGCTATGAACATGGCCTTTACAAAACACATTACTGATGCTCTCATAAAGATTAATTAAGAAAAGATGAAACATAAAGCTTCTATTCCTATAAAACAAAAAGATGGTTGGGAACCCATCACTAATATAAAAGTGAATGACTTTGATTTCAAAGCTTTATGTGATCTTGATAGTAGTGTTTCTATTATGCCTAGAAGGATTTATGATATGCTTGATTTGCCTCCACTTGAAGATTGTTATTTGAATGTCCCACTTGATGATAATGCTAAAAAGAAACTCATGGGGAGTCTTAATGATTTTCTTATTATGGTTAACAATGCCTATGTCCCCGTTGATTTCTATGTTTTGGATGTTGAATGCAATGCTTCTAGTCCTATTACTTTGGGAAGACCTTTTCTTAGAACTATTGGTGCCATTATTAATATGAAAGAAGCCACCATTAAATATCAACTCTCATTCAGGAAAGGTATAGAACACTTCCTTAGGAAAAGAGAGAACATTTCTTTTGCTTCTCCTATGAAAACAAAATTTGGTCTTAATGCTTCTTCATTTTGAGAATACTTGATCCTTTTTCTTCCTTCTTATGCGTAACTTAAAGGCGTTAACGAAAAGTACTTATTGGGAGATAACCCAAAAGTTTTAGATGAGTCTTGGAAGTTATTACCTCTGTAATAACTTCTCCTTATCCTTTTTATTTGCTTTTTGTGCCAAGAGTAACCTCTAATGAGAGAGAAGTAATGCTTGCGAAAGTTGCTGTCCCGAAACAGATTTCTGTGCTTCATCGTAAAATTTCGTGTAAAATCCCGGAACGTCTTTTCGAGGCGTGAAATTTTGTGCTTCTGCCCCAGGTCGTTATCTAACTTTCGTTAGTTCAACAATTTTTGATTTGAGCAACATAACGTCTTCGACAAAATTCGTCTTTACCTGTTGTTCTGTTTTGACAGATTTCTGCTATTTTCTGCATTTGCTTCTTGTTGGTTCCTTTTTGAGTTCTTTTGGGGAATTGAGCTTTTTGAGGGAAGTGCTACAGTAGCTAGTGTTATAATGGAAGTTTATTTGGTGTTATAACTGAAACTTAAGACTTATTTATCTTGAGTGCACTAATGTTTCTAATAAAGATTGTGTGAAGTTTTGTATGAAGGAAAAAATTCAGGTGTATGGAAGGAATGAGTAATGAGATGAAGGATGGACTAAAGCTCAAGCTTGGGTATGCCATGCGTGTCACCGCAAGAAATATCCAAGAAGTATAAGCGTCAAATCTTGGGGATGTCCAAGGCATTCCCTTCATCAATAAAAATCCCAGGTTTCTTCAAAACGCTTCATTTTTATTGTTTCATGCACAGTTGTGTTGTTCTTGGAGCGTCTTCTTTTTCGTTTTCATTTTGGTTTTTGTTTTCTTGGTTTGCTTAGTTTTCTGAATAAATTGGTTGGACCCCCTCTTTCATACATTAGTTTGCAAATAGTTTGGTTTGGTTTGGAAAAGAGTAAGAAAGTTCATGCTTATGTGGTAAAAAGAGCTCGTTTTTGACTGTGGCCTATGCTTTGTCATGCCATGCTTGATATTGTTTTGGCTTTATGTTTAGTATTCTTTGCTGTAGCATGACTTGTTATAAACAATTGAGATTGCTTAATGTGCCTTTGATGAATCATGTGTTGTTTTAGCATATTAAAGCATAGTATAGTGGTATTCTCTTTTGATGCTTTATTTGGCTTGACTTGGCGCATGCTCACACCATGTTATGACTATCTCAAGTCACCATAGCCTTTATGATCCTTTAGTTTTCAACTTGTAGTATCACTTTATGCTTTGATCAATGGTGTTTTGTCGCTCTGCATGATTATGGCCATTATTGCTCTCTTAGTTTGTCGCTCCCAGTCTTTTGCTAGCCTCCACAACCAAGTATGAGTTCCACTCATGCATCCAACTCCCTAAACCAAGTTATTCCAAAGAGTCCACCATACCTACCTACTAGCTTATGCTATTCCAAGTATATCCATGCTTTTGTTTACCTTCCAAATTAAACTTGTTATGAGAAAACTAGTGATTAAAGCTCTCACGAACTTGATGGCACACTTTACTTTTTTGCATCTAATAAACTTGAACCATTGGGTCCTTCTTTGTTGCGTATATGCTTGCGCTTTATAAGTTGAAATTAGCAGAACCATGTTTCATGGGGAACGCTTTCAACATTGCACTTGTACTTTGTACCCCGCTGATATCATGTTCTTTTGCTTACGGATCCCGGCGATGTGAAATAAAAGTGGAACTTGTAAGATCATGGAGTTTGTATGTGTGTTAGAGAAATGGCTGGGCCGCTAGCCTAAGACATGCCTAATCATGGTGGAAACTTGCAGTATCACCATAATGAGCACTCTATGAAGCATCCTCAATAAAAACCTATGCAAATAGCAAATAAAAAGATCGCTGAGATGCTCATTGTCTGCTTGCCTTGTCATTTTGATTATGGGAAAGCTCCCGTATCATGTGCAAGGGGTACCCCGTTGGTGGTTCTTAATAATACACATGTACTTACAATGACAAGACCTTACTCGTGACTAAAGTTGAGTAGCATTAGGTTCGGTCTTCGTAAGTAAGGGGCATGAGATTTCAGTTTATAAATTGTCAAGCATATCCTCTTAGTTGTGTCACTTTAACCTTAATCACCTTAAAGATGCTTATGATAGGGGCAATGAGAGCTGAAAGCTATAAGTGCCATAATTTTTGGAAGCTCTTTATGAGACTTGAATCCCTACTTCCTTCTATGAAGGCCTTTCTTCCACCATTATATTGAGTCTCCATCTTCTACCTTTATGCACCTACTTTGAGAGCGTAGTGGCCATTCTTAGTTGTATGTGCATTGTCCCAAGACTAGTTGATTGATGCATGACTTGATATTGCTTGTTTTAAACTATTTGTATCCAGTCACTCTTATGAACTTTGAAGCTGTCCTATGCATTTATATTTGCTACTCTATTGAGGGACAAGCTGAATACTATTATGCTATGTTTTCTTTATGTGAAACAAACAAACGTCTTGCAAAGCATTGTTATTCATGAATCTTTTGTTTGTTCCTTTTCATGTTGCATCATAGTTTCTTTACTTATTGCTAGAACTTTGTCTTTCATGTTATGATTGAAGTACTATGATCCCAGCTTTGAATGTTTTACAAATACTTTGATCAAGTCTTTGATGGTGCATGTCACCACAAAAGTTATTGTTTCTTTCTATCACTTACCAACTCGAGGACGAGCAGGAGTTCAGCTTGGGGATGTTGATACATTGTAAATGTATCTATAATTTTTTATGTTCCATGCTTGCCTTTATCCACTTTCTTGTGTTTTGTCCACACTTTCGAGTACTTTTCATATGATTTCTTGGACTAACCTATTAACAAGAGCCACCTTGCCAGCTGCCTATTTTCTGCTAGTTTTAGTTCCAGGAAAGTCAGAAAATGAATATTCTCGGAATTGGACGGGACAAAATCCAAAGTGCCTATTTTTCTAGAATTCATCAGATGCCAGAATACGAGACGGAGAGGGCCCAGAGGCTGGCTACACCACCTGGCCGCGTGGCCAGGCTTGGCCTGCGCCAGGGGGTGGTGTGGTGGCCCCTGGCACCCCCGCGGCCTCCCCTTCCGACTATAAGATTCCCTCGGGACGAAAACCCTAAGTACTCGATCAAAAATCCACGAAAGAGTCTGTAGCTGCCGTCATCTCCATCCCTAGATCGGGAGGGATTTGAAGCTCTTCCCGGCACCCTGCCGGAGAGGGGAGTTCACCCTGGAGGCCTTCATCATCACCATGCAAGCCTCCGGTGTGATGCGTGAGTAGTTCATCCTTGGACTACGGATCCATGTAGTAGCTAGATGGCTAGTTCTCCTCCTTTGTGCTTTCATGTCTAGATCTTGTGAGCTCCATTCATGATCAAGATCATCTATTTGTAATTCTGCATGTTGTGTTTGCGTGGATCCGATGGATATTGAGATGTTATTTCAGATTGATTATTGATTTTATCATGTCTTTGTTATTTGTGATCTTGCATGCTTTTCATTGTTAGTAGCTATCTTGGCCAAGTAGATGCTAGCAACTCCAAGAGTTAGTATTTATGCTCGATAGTGGGTTCATGCCTCTGGTAATCTGGGGAAGTGACAGAAATCTCTAAGGTACTAGATGTGATGTTGCTACTAGGGAGAAAACAACAATCCTTTGTTCATAGAACAGTCGTATTGTTTACTTTACACGCAGTTCGTAAAGCAATAATTTGTTGCTTGCAACTTAATACTGGAGGGGGTTCGGATGATAACCTGAAGGTGGATTATTAGTCATAGATGCATTTGGATGGAGGTCTATGTATAATGTTGTAATGCCTAATCAAGTCTCAAAGGAGTCAAGATGATTAGTATATGCATGTATTGCTTTCTCGATGTTTTTTAATTGCCCCACTGTAATTTGTTCACCCAGCATGTTATCTATCTTACGGAGAGCCACCTTTAGTGAATTATGGATCCCGATCCTTTTCTTTTACATACAATCTACAAACTACTTAATGCTTTGTGTTTACTTTCTGCATACTTTTACTTCTTTCCATTCGATACGTTTAATCCTTTGTTTTCCGCAAAACACAGTGAGATTGACAACCTCATCGCAAGTTGGGGACAAAGTTCGGTGGTTGTGTTGTGCGGGTCTCCACGTTGCTACTAGCACAGGTAGTGCGCCCTACCAAGGCTCAGCTAGAACCACCTTTGGGGTGTTTCCTTGCTTCTACTGGTTCGATTAAAACTTGGTTTCATACTGAGGGAAACTTGTTGTTGTGCTCATCATACCTTCCTCTTGGGGTTCTGAACGAGCTCTACATCAACCACGCTCCAGCATTTTTCTGGCGCCATACACAGAGCCATCACTATTTCACAAAAACTGTCTTGGCTCATTTTATATTTTATAAAATGTTCTTGCATTTCAAAACTTGAGCCAAGATGCATTTGCAAACCAAACTATTTTAGTAGCTTCTACTTACAAAATTATGGAGATCTATAAGATATAATCTCCCTATGTTTTCAAGATAGAACCTTTAACTACTCTTACCTCTAGGTTTTCGAAAAACCTTTATAAAACCTTTTGAACTCTACTCTGGGTAGAAATACCAAGAGACTCTTATCCAATTCCAAATACAATCGTTTCAAAATACCCATCCTTACTTCAAGCTAGGCTTGGACGTATCCATGGTAGTAAAAATTGATTTGCTTGTAAGATGAATTGCCTTGATCTGTTGTCTAGATTTGTCTGCTTAGGAGTTAGTTTGAACTACTCTAGGAGCTCATCCTCTATGATAAAGATACTTTAAGATCACCAAACCCTAAGCAAGAATACAAGATCGATCTTATCTCTATCCACTACGTGATCATCTAAAACCCTTAACCAGATCAATTCTGAAGTGATCCATTCTAGAAGTTTCCAAGTCAATGAAGACCAATACCAAGCATGGATCTATTCTACTCAATCTACACTTCATCATCCACTTGATTATGCTTTGATACCTTGCAACCCATCAAAAACACCCCCACTCATATTCTAGTCAAAACCCTAAATCTGCTAAATTTGACAAAGTCTGGAAACTATTTCAACATCACTTCTTTGAATGCCTCGCTTTCTCAACCCTTGTGCATTTTAGGTAATGCACTTGAACCAGATTGCATAGCATCATAAGTACTACCAAGGCCCACTCTTGCCCTTGGATATATCACCTTTTAAACCACTTGTTCTTGATGGTTTTGTAGGCAAGAAAATAACTTTTTCTGCAAATCTTATCAGCTAGCCTACTTGGTCAGAAGCTCACACCTTCATCCTACCTTCTTTGGATCAACTATTTGCATGATTATAGCATACTCATAAAGGTCTTGCAATACCTACTTCACTTGCTCCAAATGGATCCTTGTGCTCCAAAAACTCACAAGGTTTCAAAGGCTATTTGATAATCAGCTTTGACACCCTTATTTTATTCAAAGTTTGAAATCAATTCCTAGAGCACTCAAGCATGATAAAGCTCAAATTCTTGTACCCTGTTTATCTACTCAATTTGGTCTATACATACATATATCCCGTGTTCCAAGGGGATCTCTGAGCCCCAGGATCCAACAAGGTTTTGGTGGTATGAAAATAACATCACCCTAGATCCTTTATCCCTTGTTTCCAACCAAAATCAAGTTGTATTCTCAACACACAGGGTTGCAAATGCTAGATACACCTTGTGTACATCATCTACCATGATTATAAAGATTTATCAAATATTATCCATAATTATTATGGCTCAAAAACTAATTAATTCATTTAATCTGCAAAACCTCGAAAACTCCTTCCATAAAGGAAAATTTGGTTTTTGCCATAACACCTTGCCAAATTGGAAGACATTTGAGGCATATATATCATACCGTACCTTCCAAAATCAAAAATAAATATTTTTGAAGGGTTTTATTATTTGTTTTGCCCATTTTCTTAAATGGCTGAAATGGAATAATAATTGTTAAAAATACTTTTCTTTCAAAATAAATCTTGGGAAAATTCTGCAAGGTATGAAATCATAATTGGGACCATCTCAAACTAAAAACCTTCTCCGTCCAATTAAAATATATAAAATGAATTCAATAAAACCCATTCTGCTTTTTTTTAATAAATGGTTCTAAGTGGAATTTAACTCCTTAGAAAACTCCCACATAAATCCTAGCGATGTACCATGACCATATAGATGTTCCAGTACCATTTCCCTAGCATGTACAATGCAAGTATCTAAACTTCCTTCATACTCATTGTTGAATCAAATTAAGCAAACTAAGCAAATCCCTAATCTAAACCCCATCAAACCTCAACCCTTTGGGTTAGCCAAATTTGCACAGCACAACACCCAGTCCCCTAGCCGAGCTGCACTATAGCAACCTATACCCCTTTTCCTTTGCTCTTGGAAAATAAGGAGACACATCTTGCCCCTTAAATTGCAAGCTACTGCTACCCTACCACCTCTCTGCCCTTCTGTAGAGCCCTTGTGACCAGACCACGACCACCCACCGCCCGATCCAGCCAATGCCTAACCCTCACCTCCTCTCTCTCGCTCCAATAGACCATGTTCACAATGGGCAACTCCCATTCGGTTTATAAGGCCAGAGGTCGGTGCTACATCCCCCACTACCTCATTCCGCCTCTGTCCCCTCTAACTACCCTCAACCGAGCTCCAGATCTCCATCCCTAAGCTCTCTATCACCATGGAGAAGAAGAGCTCCTCTTCTCGGCCTTTTTCAAGGGAATCGTAGGTGGTAGGCTCAGATCCTGCCTAGCTCCACTTTCTTCTCACTTTTATTCTTATCCTCCTCTTATCCACCCTCTCGTTCCCTTTCTTGTAGGCAGGATTGCTAGAGATGCAAATGACCATGTGTGTCGATGGAAGCTTCATCGATGAACCGCCAACCCCGACAGCATGCGAACGCCCTAGTACCAGCCCTACCTTCCCCAGGATCTCCATGACTGAAGTAACTGTCCCACCTCGACATGCATGCGTGCGGGGACATGCCCCGATGGTATCCCGCGAACACTCTGTCACAGGGATGCACGTGACATGGGTTCTGCGTCAAAACCGCCACTGCCTCCCATCCCCGAGCTCGCCGTTGACCTCTCTATCGCCCTGGAACCTCCCTGTCGCCACCCCGAGAGCACAGGTGAGCTCCCTAGCAACCCCGCCGCCACCCAGGGTTAGCCCCTCTTTCTCTCGACCGGAGGTAGAAGAAGCAACCAGGACTATCAATGATAACTTGATCCAGCGGTTGGCCCCACTTGTTAGCATTTTAAACTACACCCGCGCATGCATGGAGTAGCCGGATGGGTCGATTTAGCTCGGCGCGGCCCATTCCTCCCTGATCCCAGCCCAGTGCCTTTTTTGCTTTTATTCTTCTCTCCCAGATCCAGATAAACTAGCACTTGGTTTAAATCCGTTTGAAAATGAAAACCAACCCTTTTCACCCAGATCTAAATTTTCTAGGGTTGCTGGAAGTCTTATTGAGCATATAGTACCCTTTGTTGGCCAAATCTCTGCCTAGTTTAATTATAATAAATCCCTTACCCAAATGTATACTTTTCACTAATAAATCTTGCTGTAAGATTTATAACTCTAATTAGGTTGAAACCTTTTGGTGCTAAAAGGAAATAGTTATACCTTGCATGCCACGATGTCGCCATCTTAGTGGCTTCCTATTTTGCCTATAGCAAAAATAACAAAAACCACTCACTTTGGACTTTAGAAAAATTCCTTAAGCCAAACTATAGCATGTTTTCAGTTTACTCCAACTGTTAGTGATGTGGTACTTTGGTACCTATTAAAACCCAGGACAACACTATTTATTGATCCTCTATTGATTTTTAATGAATTAAATACTTCTGTATGTGGTATACTCACTAGATAAATCATTTCAGAAACTTAACTAGTCAAAAAATAGTGATTCCAATTTCTACTAGACGGTAGTTGAGGTACCTATCCATTGTCCTTGACCTCATATCACTTGGACCTATATAACAAATCTGGTTAAATAGACAAAATGACTATAGAACTTACTTTGGGATTTTCCCAAGGGCATTCTGGTACTTATTTTGAGGTGATTCCAACTCTCAAAAATCCAAAACTCACATATACACAACACCCTCTAAGGACAAATTTATTTGAGCTGCAGATCTTTTTTGGTGATTTATTCACCCAAACTAGAGGTTATAGAAAAATCATAACTAAATATACAAAATTGATAAAATCATGAAACCACTTTTGTTTGCCTTGTATTTTCAATAACTATCTGATGGTATCATTTTTTACATTGATATCATACAGACCCAAGCCTTAGTTCCAAACCCCACTATTAAGTGGTTTTGGCAAATAAATCCTAAAGGAAATTCCACAAAGGCAATTTAAGTAATTCCAGTTGCCACCATCTCAATCTATCAAAACCTACTGAAGTGAATAATGTGTTGTATGGTATTGGTGATTGTATGCCTTGTGTTCATTGTGCCCTTTGTTTGCTTGCATGTGATCCATACCAACGATCGATTATATCGGAAACCAGAAGAAGATTGTTATTATTGGTTATTATGGCATTCTAAGAAGAAGACCATAGACATATATTGCCAGTTTGTTGATCACATGCAAGCCACCTTCTTGCTCATAAGCCGTGGCCTACTGTTTTAATTATGCATGTTTTACCTACCCTTTTATGAAACTGCATTGTGTTATTATGTAATGAGTTATCTCTGGTAGTGGCTTGGCTCCTCCAAACTATTACACTTGTGTACTACTAAGTACAATCCCCTTGACGACACATAATTGTCCCTAGAATGGTAGATGGTGTATACCACCATATCTCCTTGGAGAACCTGTTTTAGCCAAAGCAAAAACTAGAGGATGGGAAGACCTGCGAAAAGTTCTACAAAATGTTTATGGCAAAATCTTGGCGAGGTTTGACCTACTAAGAGAAGTTCGAGAAAAGAAAAAGGGTTTTGTTTTACAAAATGCTGAAAGATGGAGGAAAAAATGTTTACAAAAACGCACCCGGTTCTTTGCAGTTTTGCTAGAACAATTAACCCCTGCAACCACACTACTCTGGAATGGGAAAGGGATGGACTTGAAGTTTGCTACTCTAGTGTGGGAATTCTCATAACTCCTGATGGGGATCATCTCCCTCTAATCCCGGACTTCCTTTACAGAAAGGGTCAACTATTAGACAGTCACCTAGAGGAAGTAGGATCACCCACGTGAGTGACCAGGGGATACTATGAGCCTCTCATTGAAAGTTCCCACTCTGGAGGATTCGGAATGCGCTCTGGTTGGTCTATGGCCCCGACATCCCGGTGTTGAGAGGCACAACTCATAGGGTAGGGCCTATACTAGAGTGGCATCTGGAGAGTCTTGATTGGTTACTCTACCCACGATCAGTGAGGCTTAGAGCAGGGTACTCGATTGGTGTGGGTAAAATGTACAACCTCTACGGAGTGTAAATCTATTCGAATAGCCGTGTCTACAGTCCTGGACCATTGGGCAGGTTGCTGTAGAGTGGTGCTGGTTTTGATTTTAAAAAGTACTTCGAAAAAGAAAAGGCTTTGGAAATGTTGTGACCATGGCATGGTTGGAAAGGAAGGAAAGGAATTGGTCATGAGATGACCGAAAGGAGGAACAAATGGGTGACCCAATCCTCTTGTTTTTCCAAAACTTTTCAAAATATTCCAAAATGTTTTACAAAAGTTTTCAACAAAGATATGTAGATGCTCTATCTACAAGAGGAACTATTTGAGAAAAGAACCTCCCTTGGAGCCCTCCTCCTACCACAGCCATAATGCATATCATCTTGTTATTATTGTTATCTTTTAAGGTGGTTTCCGAGTACATTGAAACTACTCACTAGCATTGTCCCTAGCTATTAACTTCGTGAGATATCAAGAAGAATATGAAGTTGACAACTATGCGAGCTAGGACGTTCTCCCAGATAGTTGCCTGTAGGTTAAGGCATGGCTCGGGCTCTACGCTTGATGAAGTTCCGCTGATGATGTTTGATTTAGCCATAATGGCCTTTAAGCTATGACATGTATCCACTTAAGTAATGGATGTTTACTCTGATACTTGTTGGTTATGTGTCACGACTAACTTATCGTGGGATCGTGGTGTATGCATAACAGGGATTCTCAAAGGATTAATCCGGGGCCCCACATATACGGCTGGAAAAGGTATTCCGGTCGTATAGTTGGTCGTTGAACCGTCTGTAAGCCTTGATCGCTTCGGGTTTTCTTCTGGTATTACTGATATTTCCCAAATAAGCGATTTATATTGTTTTTGACTCCTTTTTTCCCCAGTACAACTGCTCCAAGGATTGTGTCCATTCGTATCCATCATTTTTCCTGATCCTGGTGAAAACATACATAAAACGTGCGCGCGAACACCATAAAATACCAAGATCCTACATCTACAATACAAAATAATAATATAAAACATGATGCAAATATGCACTCATCACGGTCTACGAGGGTGAGTCCATATGTAACTGTTACAAAGTATCGCCTAGATTCAATCTTGGCAGTTGCAAACCATAGGATTTTTTTTTGTTTTCTATGCAACGAACCCCATCAGTGGTATCAGATCCTGGTTTATGTGTAGATGCTTTGTATGGTTAGAACACATGGAGATGTGGGCGTTGATAAGTCTTGTTATTGCATATCTCTTGTATTTCGGATATTGGTGGCATAGTGGGATGAAGCGGCCCGGACAAACTTTACATGTCCTCGCACATGAGACATGTTCCACGCTTGACATGCAACTCGTTTTGCATAACTGTCTAGCGGGTCTCTGTCTCTCCCACTATAATTGATATCTGATTTACAATGGTCTTATTAATAACTTGGTTATCACCATTGTGGATGAAGTTCATAGGTAAAACGATTCTATCCTTGAAAGGCCATAGCCGTGTAAAATATGCAAAAATAAATTAGAGGCGCTTAACTTGTTTTTGTAGGGCATGTGATGTGATATGGTTTATGCTAAAAATGTTGTTGTAGGAAATGTGTTTTATTGTAAAACAACCGGCAGGAGCCATATGGTTGTTATTTTATTTTATGGCAAACATACCAGAAAATGGAAATCCATGTAATTAGATTAGTGGAGAACAACCTTGATGGTGGCGCCTTGGACCGTGGTGACACACCGGTGGAATGATGGAGATCATGCCATGACACAGGAGATGGAGATCGAATGCGAGAAGGACCATATCATATCACATTATATATGCATGTGATGTTTATCCTTTGATGCATCTTATTTTGCGTTGATTTGATCGCCTAGGTACTATTTGATTGCCTTGGTAGCACTATAAGATGATCGCTCCCACTAAATATCAATATAATAATATGTTTTTCCTTAGTATGCACTGTTAAGAAAGTTCGTCCTCTCGAAGCACCATGTGTTGATCGGGTGTGATAGATTCTACGTTCGCATACAACGGGTGTAAGACAGTTTTACACACGTGAATACTAAGGTTCTTACTTGACGAGCCTAGCATGTATAGAGATGGCCTCGAAACATGAACGGAAAGGTAAAGCACGAGGCATATGGAGATATGATGACTCATACGATGCTCGCCATTGGAGTTGTACCACCATGATACGTTGCTAACGTATCTATAATTTTTGATGTTTCATGCTTGGTTTTTATATACTTTCTTATGTTTTGTTCCAACATTGGAGTACTTTTTATACACTTTCTTGGACTAACCTATTAACAAGATGCTATAGTGCCAGCTGCCTGTTTTCTGCTGTTTTTGGTTCCAGGAAAGTCAGAAAATGAATTTCTCGGAATTGGACGGGACAAAAGCCAAAGTCAGTTTTTCATCGAGGGGGACACGGAGCCAGAATACGAGACGGAGAGGGACCAGGGGGCGTCCACACCACCTGGCCGCGTGGCCAGGCCTGGCCCATGCCAGGAGGTGGTGCGGGCACCCATGGCACCCACTCGACCTCCCCTTTCACTTATAAGATGCCTCCGATATAGAAACCCTAAGGATCTGATCAAAATTCCACGAAATATTCTGTAGCCTCTATCATCTCCATCCCTAGATCGGGAGGGATCTGAAGCTCTTCCCGCCACCCTGCCGGAGAGGGGAATTCACCCTAGAGGCCTTCTTCATCACCATGCAAGCCTCCAATGTGATGCGTGAGTAGTTCATTCTTGGACTACGGGTCCATGTTGGGGGGATACCCCCGGGTAGGGTCATGCCGGGGTATAAAAGGCCGAGTTAGCCGAGGTTTGGCAAGGACAAAGCGGACGCTGGCTGGGTCACCTCAAGGCAGGCCGAGTCTCGGAGTTACCCGGACCAGGGGATGTCCACCTAACGGAGCCTTGACCGACTTAAGCAGTAAGTCAGGTAGGAGAATTTAACTTGTATGCAGGAACGGGTGTGGCCGGGTCAACTATGATCCGGGTCATATCTAGCTTCTAGGAGAAGGAAGGAATCTCGCTAGTCAAAAGTAACCCCGGTACGCATTGCATGAGCGAAGCGAACATGGGGAGGACCACCGAGGCGTGGCTGACAAGACGTGACGACGCTCGTGTCGGCTGACGCAGGCGCCGCAGAGGCTCACGCAGCCTCTGCATGGGTGACGTAGGGGAAAAGCAACCCGGTCGGCTTACTATTTTAGGAGGAGGCATATTCCTGGAAGATGCCTCCACGTATGCCCTAAGTGGAGACCTAGCCACCCCTATATAAGGAGGTTTAGGGCCTCTGTAGAAGGGGTTCCGCTATTCTGATTGGTTTAGCTTCTAAGGGTTGATCTCTGGTAGGTCTTGTACGGGCCTACTGTGGGTGAGAGTAAGAGAGTTCCTTCTTCCTCCTCTCGCCAATACAGCTCTAGGAGCCCTTGTAACCTTGGAAGTGAATCATATATAAATATTCTGTGTGAGGAATCACCTCATTATCCCTTCCTGGATTCCCCTAGTGCATTGAGTCCCCACCTTTAGCCTATCCACGGCATCTGCCGGGACACCACCACGACAGTTGGCACCCACCGTGGAGCTAGCGGCGCTACCAGGGGTGAAGATCCGGACGGGAAACCTCATCGGCACCGGCGAACGCATCGTCTTCGGGCTCGTCCAGCGCTTTGGAGCGCTGGATTTTGTCAACGACAACGCTGGCTGCTTCGGCACACGTCCTCTTCCGTGCAACGGCCTCTTCGTCAAGCGCGGCGCACACAAGTTCTATGTCGCTGTGGATATATCCTGCGTTCATCCATGGCACATCGTCGAGGCGAGCGAGCCTCCCCTTAGCGTGGCTCACGGGGCACATATCACTCGCTCCCGGACTGTGCTGACGTGATGAGGACTGCGCCTGGCGCTGGCACAAGCAAGAATCCGACACCAGATCCGGAGGTAACACCCAAGGCACCAAGGAAAGGTAGAGGTCCTGCACTAGAGAGGCTAGAGAATGTGTTGTAGGAAGCGATGGATAGCTTGGCAAACCCTGTAGTAGCAGCAGTAGATCCGGCTCAGGCACAGGCCGAGCTAGAGGAAACTAGGCAAAAAATTCTAGAGGGTGCGAAAAAGATAGCTGCGGCTCAGCAGTCGTTGAACATGACGCTGCGTGAGTAGGCAAAGGCAAACAAAGTTGATGCCGTAAAAGTAAAGGGGAGAAATCTCATGAGTGAAATGAACAAAGAGGGTGATACTAGGATTGAGGAGTCAGAAAACTGCTTGTCCGTGGGGCTGCCGAGGTACAGTACCCCGGCTAAGAACCTCAGAGCAGCAGATGCAGTAGCATCCGAGCTAGAGGGTCTTACGGGTGAAGCCCGTCAGAGGCAGCAAGAAAGGGTCAATGAATTGGTTTGGATCGCGAATAGGCAAAACGAGGAACTGCTCAGGGCTAACCCGAAGAGAGCCGGGGCCTCCAAGATCGTTCATTCGGGGGTAGGTAACCTGGAGAAATCTGTTGGAGCCGCATCGTCTTCACATGGTGGTCCAAGGAGAGAAGAGGTAGTAACCTCAGCCAGAAGAAACAAACAGATCGTCCCGTATGACCCGACGAGGACAGGGAAAGGAAAAGAAGTACAGAGAAATGATGATCAACGAAGTGTGAGCCGAGGTGAAGCTGGCCGAGGTAATCGCGACCAAGGCAATGCCGGTCAAGGAAACACTGTAAATGGCAATGCCGGACAGAGTAACTCGGCAGGACAACCGCAACAGCAGAATATAGCAAAGCAAGAGCAAAGTGTCGGCCGGGGTATGCAACAGAGAGGCGCTCCAAGAGAGCAGGACCGGTATAATGATGGAGATTTGGAAATGGTGAATGCGGGATACCCAAGGCCAGACTATCATGTGATAGGGTCGAGATTGGGAAGCAGAGATTTGATGCCGGATGATGCCAGGCTAAAACTAGATCAACTGTATAGGTCGGAACAGATTGAGTGTCAAGGTCCTCCGGGTCCTGCGTGTTTTGGGCCCCGGATCATGAAGGAGCCTCCGGTGCCTAACTTCCAGTTACCCAGAGGTACTAAGACGTATGACGGTAGTACAAAGCCGGAGGATTGGTTGATAAGCTATGCTACAGCAGTGAAAATTGCTACAGGCAACTTGAGATGGGCTGTGAGATATGTACCCCAGATGTTGGAGGGGCCAGCGAGGGTGTGGTTGAACAATTTGCCACCTGGAAGTATTAACTTCTGGATAAATTTTGAGGAGATGTTCATCAGCAATTTCTCAAGTACATATCAGAGGCCAAATAGACCACAGACCCTAGCCATGTGTAAGCAGAGACCAAACGAGACAGAGAGAGAGTTCTTAACCCGGTGGTGCACCGTGAGAAACTCATGTGAGGGCGTGATAGAATCACAGGCCATAGCGTGGTTTGCGCAAGGATGCAAATATGCAAGCGAGCTGTGGCAAAAGTTGCAAAGGAAAATCCCAACTACACTGGAAGAGATGATCCGGATCGCTGATTCGTATGCTCTGGGTGATCCGACTCAACCTAGGCTCGTATCAAACGAGTCAAATGATGAGTACTACCAGAGAGATGGAGCCGGATCATCCCGACGAAATGACTATAGAGGTAAAAGAAGAGATGACAGACTGGATCACCGGTACAGTTCGCAACAAGTGGCAGCTATGAATCAAGATCAGCCCGGAGCAGGGAGCAATCAACGTCAGAAGACTGGAGGGCAATGGACTCCAAGAAATGATGGCAAGAAAACGTGGACGCCAGACCAAAAGAAACAGTGGCAAGAAAAGAAGGACCGTCCGAGGTATACTTATGAGTCAATGTTGGATCAGCCGTGTAAATTTCACACGCCAAATCCGAGTAACCCAACAGGTCATACAACAAGGCATTGTGAGTGTGCGCAAAATAGAGCAAGGTGGTTCGGGGAATGCTCAGGCACCCCGGAATGATCAACCTCGGCAGGAGTTACCCCGGCAGCAATTGCTCTCCGGAGCGAACACGCAATCGCTAATGTTGCCTCCCTCTCCGGAGCGAGTAACCATGAGAGAAGGGATGCAGTGCATCAAGTGGAATACCAGCATCAACCGGATCAGAGGTACCTCGGAAATGAAGGGAGGAATGAGTACAAAGAGCATCATCAAAGTTACTATGTGTTCACCACTAAGGAAACAGATAGAAAAAGCTTGCAACGTTGACATATGGAGGTGAATGCGGTAATGCCCGCAGTGATGAGGTATATGCCTTGGTCGGATCAGGAAATTACCTAGAATATCAAAGATCATCCCAAGCTTATGCCAAGTCCTGGTTCGTATGCGTTGGTTCTGGATCCGACATTCATTGGGCCGAGCATCAATGTAAGGTTCTCCAAGGTATTGATTGACAACGGCAATAGCATTAACATCATTTATGCGGATACAATGCGCAAGTTAGGTATCTCGGAGAACATGCTCCAAGCTATAAGGACACCTTTCCATGGTATTGTGCCCGGCATTTCTTGTGAGCCCATAGGCAAGGTCCGGGTTGACGTATTGTTTGGCATGAGAGATAACTGCCGAACTGAAAATTTGGAATTCGAAGTGGTGAATTTGGAAATTCCGTATCACGCGTTACTCGGAAGGCCAGCACTGAACAAGTTCATGGCAAGTTGTCACATCAGTTACGTGAAGATGAAGTTGCCCGGGCCAAACGGAGTGATTACCATTGCTGGGGATTTCCGATGTTCCATTGAGTGTGCGTCGGCCGGGTCTAACCTGGCCGAGTCACTCGTGATTGCACAAGAGAAAAGTAAAATCCAAGAGGTGGCGGCATTGGCTCAGTCCGTGCAGTAGTATATGCCGATGCTGAGTAATCCGCATGGAAGTGTCTCATTCCAAGCCACAAAAGATACCAAGAAAGTTCCTGTTGATGATATGTTCCTAGAGCACACCGTAACAATTGGTGCCGGGTTAGGTGACAAATAGGAAAGCGCGCTCGTCAACTTCCTCCGTGAGAATCGGGATATTTTTGCTTGTTCCACACAAGACTTGCAATGTGTTCCGAGGGAGTTGGCCGAGCACTCTTTAAACGTGAGACCCGGAGCAAAGCCGGTGAAGCAACCTCTCCACCGCTTCGCCGAGGATAGGAGAAAGGTCATTGGAGAAGAGATATCTCGGTTACTAGCTGCAGGATTTATCATGGAAGGTCTTTACCCGGATTGGCTGTCTAATCCGGTGCTAGTGGAGAAGAAGAAGGACGATCCGAATGTGGCGGTGGTTTGGCGTATGTGTATCGATTACACGAACATGAACAAGGCGTGTCCAAAAGATCCATTTCCACTGCCAAGGATAGATCAGGTCATAGACTCAACTGCTAGATGTGAATTGTTGCCGTTCATTGATGCATATTCTAGTTTCCACCAGATACCTCTGAATCAAGATGATCAAATAAAGACTGCATTTATCACCCCGTATGGGGCTTATTGCTATCGCACCATGCCGTTTGGTTTATGTAATGCAGGGGCAACGTACCAAAGATGTATGCAAAAATGTTTGCATGACCAAATTGGTCAAAATGTACAAGTGTATGTGGATGATGTGGTTATCAAGACCAAGGAAAGCAAAACGCTCCTTGACGATATCAGGCAGACATTCGCGAACCTAAGAAGGTTCTAGATGAAGCTTAACCTGGAAAAATGTACCTTCGGTGTCCCGGTTGGAAAGTTACTCGGATTTCTTGTCTCCAGCCGAGGTATCGAAGTTAATCCAACTAAAATCCAAGCCATTGAACGAATGGAACTACTGAAGTGTCTTAACGATGTCCAGAAGTTCACGGTCTGCCTGGCATCGTTAAGTCGGTTTGTATGTGGGTTGGGAGAAAAGGCATTGCCTCTTTACCAACTCATGAAAAAGTCGGATAAATTCATTTGGACGCCGCAGGCCAATGAAGCCTTTTCCCACTTGAAGAAGATGTTAGCCACTGCACCAGTGTTAGCCTCTCCGCTATCAAAGGAACCAATGTTCCTCTATATAGTCGCAACCAACCGAGTTGTAAGTGCAGTGATAGTGGTGGAGCGCGACGAGGAAGGTAAGTCGGTGCAAAGGCCAGTGTATTACCTGAGCGAGGTATTATCAGCCTCAAAGCAGAACTATCCACACTATCAAAAGGTGGCGTATGGCGTGTACATGGCAGCTAAGAAGCTGAAGCACTACTTTGAGGAGCATCCCATCAGGGTAATATGTGAGGCTCCCATATCCGAGATAATGAGTAACAAGGATGCGAGTGGCAGAATTGCAAAATGGACAATTGAACTAGCTCCTTATGCGCCACAATATGACAGAAGAGAAGCAATCAAGTCTAAAGCTGTGGTAGACTTTTTTGTGGACTGGACCGAGGTGCAATACGAACCGCCGCTACCAGATCCGAACTATTGGCGAATGCACTTTGACGGGTCAAAAACAAAAACCGGGCTAGGCGCCGGAGTCGTACTTACCTCGCCAAAGAGGGACCAGCTGAAATACGTGCTGCAGATCCATTTCGCGGCATCAAACAATGTCGCTGAATATGAAGCATTTGTGCATGGGCTTAAAGTGGCAAAAGAGATTGGGATACGTCGGATCCTGTGCTTTGGCGACTCGGATTTGGTAGTACAGCAAGTGTCGGGACTGTGGGACGCCCTTGATCCAAACATGGCTCTGTATAGATTTCATGTGGAGAAGATATATGGTTACTTTGAGGGATGTGAATTTCACCATGTACCCCAGGTGGAAAATGAGGCTGCCGACATGTTGTCGAAGCTCGGGTCAACCCGACAAGCAATTCCACCGGGTGTAGCATTAGAGCACCTCAGGAAACCATCCATCAGGCCGTCCCCAGAAACCGACTCAATTTATGTCCCAGAGGACACGGAATCCGGAGCTGTGCCCATGGACATTGACATGGGAGGTGGTGCGCAAAACCCGGGGACTGCCTCAGCGAACCCGGGGACTACTTCGCAAGACCCGGGGACTGCTCAGCGTGATCCAGTTGAAGTTATGCCGGTGGATCAGATGGAAATTGATGAGGATGTGTTCCCCGTGCGACCAATACCAGCCTGGGCACTACCTATATTTCAATTCCTGAAAGATGGAACTTTCCCCACTGAGGAGGTACTATCCAGGCAAACACAGAGGAGAGCTAAGGCATACACGATCATCAATTCCGAGCTATACAAAAGGAGTGTGACCAATGTCCTCCAGCGATGTGTTGATCCGGAAGAAGGGCTTGAGATCCTCCGAGATATACATCAAGGGGAGTGCGGGCATCATGCCTCGTCCCGAGCCTTGGTGGAAAAAGCTTTCCGACATGGATTCTACTGGCCAAGTGCCTTAGAACAAGCAGAAGATCTGGTGAGAAAATGCAATGGTTGTCAGAGGTATGCTACCAAGACACATATGCCACAGGAAAAGAACAAGGCGGACAGGTTCGGCGAGGAATCTAAGCATCCATGGAATGTAGCTCTACTTCGTCCTTTCTACACTTAGCTAAGAAGTGTATGTATCCGAGTCTTCTCAGATGTCGGTATGTATGCCGGCAATGAGCATGTAAATGAAATGTTTCCACCTCGAGCAGTAACTCAGGGACTGCCTTAATAATATTTGTTATCTTTTATTATTTATTCGTCAGCTAGAGTAAGTTGTTCTACTTAACTCGGTTTAGTAGTGTGTAGGCAGCAAAAACCCAACTCTTCGACTTGCTGCTGTCCAACAAGAATTGGCTTCATGGCAAGCAAGAGAACAAGTTTGGAACTGCCTGGCACATGAAAAACGACTAAGGAAAAGAACTTAATCGAGCTAACGTTTGTTTTCCGGACTAACCTTGTATTTACATTCAAATTACTATGTTTATTTTGAGCTAAGCCTAAAGTTTCCAAGTATTGTTAAAACAATTTTTGAAGCTCGCATTCGTAAGTTGTAAAACCGAATCAAGGTAGACACGAACCAAGCCAAAAGATTGGACGAACAAGAAAATGAAACTCGGGGACTACGCCCAAGCTAATCCGGCATAAGAAACTTAGTAGCAAAGTATCACATGCGTACTGGATACAATTCCAACCGGCATAAGGGGGATCTGATAAGTTTTCAAGTGTTTTCACTCAAGGAGCAGCAGGAGGAGGAAGTTCGGCGTCATCTTCGCCGTCTTCGATATCCGAGGCGTCGTCCTCTCCATCCTCGTCCAAGCCATCTTCAAAGTTCTCAACCTTTTCGTCACCAGCGGCTTTCAGGAAGCTCGGTCCCTCAGTCCATTCATGAATGGGAGCATATTCGATGAGGCTATGGGCGCAAGCCTGGCGCCGAGCTACCCACTCCGGGTCGTTGGTCCATTTGGACCCGGTGCGCAGGCGCGTCAGGAGGTTGAGATCGATCTTCTCGTACCACGTGAGTATGTGGTGAAGAACGGTATCAGCTGCAGCACGTCCGGTGGACTCCCTCCAGAGGTCGAGCTGGGTCTCGATTTCCATTAACTTCTCAACAAGAATTCTGGTAGTCTCCGGAGTGTCTTCTCCAGGCCAGAACGTGTTGAAGATTCGGACTGCAACGTCGAGGATATCCTTGCCATAGTTCTTGATGAGTTCCACGCGAGATGACAGGCTGACCAACAGGTCCTCCATGTCATAAGGAATCTCCTCACCGCCAAGAGCAGCGGGAGTACCCCTCTCTCGGCGGAAATCTGCAACTGCGGCGCTCGCAATGGCAGTGCCCTCAGGAAATTTGCGTGAAAACGAGACAAGAGAAACAAGTAAGAGAAAAGACATGTGAAGTAACCAGGAGAAATATGTTGGATAAGGGAAAGGAGCTTACATGATATATGGCTGAGGATCCGGGTCAACTCCCTGGTACAGTCATCGCGTCTTTAGCGAAGCTGCACAAGCTCAGCATTCGCCGACTTAAGCTCAGTGTCGGCCTCCTTGAGTAGATCCTGGTCCTTGGCGATCTGGAGATTGACGCGCTCGTGCTCTTCTGTGTAATCCTGGCCAACCTTTTGGAGCTCGGACTGGTGCTGTGCTTTCATTTTCTCCATCTCGGCCTTGAGCCTGGCGATCTCATCATCGTTGGTCCGGAGGAGGGCGAGCTCATCGTCTTTCTTTTTGAGCTCGGCTTGATGTTGTCCTGCTTGTTCAAGAAAATGCAGCATCATATCAGGCATGGTCACACTATCTTCAAGAGATGCTGAAATAGCTTATTGACCCGGCAGAGCCGAGGAATGAATGTTTGCTGAGCCAAGGAGAAAAGGAGATAGAAAGCATAGCAAGGTCGGACAAAATGTGTCAATTACACTAAATAATTTCCGCACTAAGCTACCCGACTCCAATTGGAGTGAAACCAACTTCCCTGGTAGATATTACATATACCTATTTCATGGACTTGGTCCCAGGCCAAGATGAACAGTAGGTTGTCCTTAGTAAAAATAACAAAATCAGAGACTTTCTCACTCTAGAAAATTCCCTAGACCAAATCAAGAGTCCATTTGACCCAAATCCAATTTTCCTGGATGAGGTACACTAAGGTGTATCCAAATCCAGGAGCTCATGATTTATTGAGCCTTGGATATTTCTTTGTGAATTAAACTATTATGTGCATGGTTTAATCACCTCTAAATTCACTACAGTAGTTCTGCTAATCCAAAAATATTGATTCCAATTCCTACCGAAAGGTATCCTCAATACCTACCATGTATCCTTCGAATCAACGCAAAATCTGCTGTAGCTTAAATCTGATAAAAACGACAAATTGTCGACAGATCTTCCTTTGGGAATTTCCTGAGGGCATCCTGGTAATTACTTTGGAGTGATTCTAACTCTCAGTGAACAAGTACATCAAACCCAACTGAACCATCCAAGGGAACAACTTTTGAAGCTCTAGAACCCTTCTGGTGAAGTATTCCCTAAAACTAGAAGTTATTTCACTAGAAAAATCATAACTAAATAAAGAAAAGTGATAAAATAGTGAAACCACTTTTGTTGGTTTCATTTTATAAAATCCCATATGTTGGTATCATGTTTTTACAATGGTATCATACAGAATATGTCTTGGTACAAAATCCATCTCTTAAGTAATTTCTAGACTATAAATCCAAAGGGATTTTCTTCCACTTTACAAGACAAGGCCAATCTTATCAAATCCCATCCTCCAAAGACCTAATGATTTGTAAACTTGTATTGTTCAATTTTTTTTGCTGTATGTTTTGGTGCTTGTTTGCATGGTGTTGATTCTGTCTTGGTTTGTTTGCATGTGCTATCGGGACGACGATAGTTGCGATGAACTCGGAGGGCCGAAGAAGTGGTAACTATTATTGGTACTGGTATCTGGGGTTATCTGAAGAAGAAGTCTAGGGACAATTATGCCATATTTCTGATCTCAGGCAAGCCACCTTCTTGCTCATAAGCCTTGTCCTACTGTTTTACTTAGGCATGTTTTATATACCGTTTATTCAAAACTGTATTGTTTTACTATATGTTGATTGAACATATGGTAGTGGTTTGGCTCCTCCGAACTATTACATTCTTGTACTACTCAGTACAACCCCCTTTGTGACACCTACTTGTCCCTAGTATAATAGATGGTGCATACCCACCATGCCCCTTTGGAGACCCTGATTTAGCCGAAGCAAAAGCTAGAGGATGGGAAGACCCGGGAAAAAGTTTTACCAAATGATTTATGATAAAACCTTGGTGAGGTGGGACCTCCCAAGAGTTGTTGAGAAAGAAAAAGGTTTTATTTTATAAAATGCTGGAGGAAAACTGGAGGAAAAAGGTTTACGAAAATGCACCTGGTTCTTTTTAGTTTAGCTATAACAACTTAACCCTGTGCCACCACATTACTCTAGAATGGGACAGGGCTGGATTTGATGGTTGTCTATTCTAGTATAAGCTGCCTCGCAGCAACAACAGGGGATCGGGGATCCCTGAAGGGTGGGCCTTCTCTGATAAAGGTGGGACCTGGAGAAGGAACGAAGGGTCAGCAGGCATCCACGTGTTACTATGAGCCCCTCATTGAAAGCGCATCCTCGAGAAGTGGAAAAAGCGCCCCGGTTGGTCCTTGCCCGACGTCCCGGTTTTGAGGGGATTAACACTCATAGGGTAGGCACTTAGATTGGAGTGGGAATCCGGAGAGTCTTGATCAGTTACTCGACCCACGATCGGTGAAGATCAGGGTAGTGTACCCGGATGATGTGGGTAAAGTGTACAACCTCTGCAGAGTGTAAATCTATTCGAATAGCCGTGTCCACGGTTAAGGACGGGTTGGACAAACTTCTGTAGAGCGGTGCTGGTTTTGTTTTCAAAAGGATTTGGGAAAAGAAACGTTTTGACCATGGGATGGTCGGGAAGGATACCTTCTTTGACCATGGGATGGTCAGAGAGGTATGGAAGGAGTTTGGTCGTGGGATGACCTGAAAACGGAAACAAATGGGTGACCCAGTCCTAACGTTTTCCAAAACTTTTCAAAAAGGTTTTCCACAATGTTTACAAAAGTTTTCTACAAAGATATGTAGATGTTGTATCTACAAGAGAAATTATTTAAGAAAAGAACCTCCCTTGAGCCCACCTACTACCACAGCCATACTGCATATCATGTTATTATTATTCTCTTAAGGTGGTTTGCGAGTATATTCAATGTACTCACTGGCATTGTCCCTGGCTATTAACATGGTCAGATATCAAGACGAAGGGGAAGGGGACGACTATGTGAGCTAGGACGTTCTCCCAGTCAGATGCCTGTAGGTTAAGGCATGGCTCGGGCTCTACGCTTGAAGAAGTTCCACTGATGATTATTGATGTAGCCATAGAGGCATTCCTATAAGTCTTGTAATTCGGTATATTCTCGGATGATGTAATGATTCTTTTCGGTTATGTGCCACGACTAACTAATCATGGGATCCTGGTTGTATGCATAACAGGGATTCTCGGAGGATCAATCCGCGGGTCCCACACTAGTAGAGAATTGTGGACATATTTTCCAAATCCATAAAGGATGACATATCTTAAAGCATAAAGGGTTATGTTATAAGGGAATATGTTGGAAACTCCTGTAGATACGAATTAAAAGTCAAGTAGGAAGCGAGGTGAACAAAACATTGAAAGTTGCACAGAGTGCACTAGTGTTTCGATGAATACATTTATAATAATAGATAAGGGTACCATCTAAAGTGTTGTATAATGTTATGGCGGGGCTAATTCGCTTTTAACGTAGAATGATGTATCCCAGGGCACATTGCCCATGAGAAAGCCCTCGAGGTTGATCTAACGTCACTGTAGGCTCCTGGAATCAGGCCTCGTTCTGCTGCCATAGCGACGATGCATACACAAAGATGTTATCATGCGATGATAAAGTATTAATGTCAATCAAGGTGACATTAGTAAGTTGCAAAGGATTTGGGACTGTAAAGTCCAGACCCAAGACTCAACCTCTTCCATGAGCAAGCATGTTCAGGGTACCGGATATATGGTGCCAATAATTAAGAACAAATGCAGCTAGTGTATTTGTACTCTAGTGCAAGTGGGAGACTGTTGGAAATATGCCCTAGAGAAAAATAGTAGTAAGGACTATTATCATATTTTATGTAGTTTATGATTAAGTTTTATATCATGCTATAACTGTGTTGAGTGGAAACGTCAATACACGTGTGATATACAAACAACCAGGGGTTCCTAGTGAAACTCTAGTCACTGGTTCATTGGTCAACAGATGATCATGTGGCATTTATGCCAGTTGGAAATGAGGTCATCACATTCGGAGAATGAGATGATGAACCAATACCCAACCTATACATTGTGACCCGATCATGTCACGAAGTTCAAGTTACGATGATTAGAAATGGATCCTCGTAGACTATTCCTTAGACCGTGAGGCTATATCAATCACTGTCTCCCGAGAATGCTTAGATAGCATCAAACGCCATCTGGTAAAACGGTGGTTATAAAAGTGTGTTTAGGTATTCGGAGGAAACCATAGAGGCAATATATGTCAAGAGCGGGATTTGTCCGTCCATGTGACGGGAAGATACTCAAGGGCCCACTCGGAGAAGTTATATCCAATAGTTGCGCAGCGTGTGATTTGATCACGGGGATATCACTTGTCGGAACGAGTCAAGTAGCATTGTTCAGTAACGAGATTGAACACGACATGGTGATGTCATTGATCAGATCTCGGGCAATGCAAGTATCAAGAGACAAAGGGAATAGGACACGACTATCCCGGTTCAAACGACGAAAGATCTTCATGGAATGCACAGGGGTCACATGGCCATCCAGGTCCCTATTTCGATCATTGGTGCGGGAGTGTCCCGACCATGTCTGGAGTGTTCCCGAACCGTGGGGTATCACACTTAAGGGATTGATGATGCTTAGAGAGCATTTATAGGATTAGTAGAATCGTCGAAGAAAAGTAGGGAGAAAACTGGAAGATTTTTAGTAAGTCCGGAAGATGTCCGGAGTGGAGGTGGAAGGTGTTCCATGGCCACGGAGATTGAATAATATGTGGATGAATGTTAAATATTGATTTAATCATTTATTTATAATTATTTAATAAAGAGAAAATCAATTAAGGGTCAAAAAGGCTTAATGGGCCAATTCCGGAGGGAGAGGGCCCGTTAGGGGAAAGGAGAGAGGGAGAAGGGCAAGGGGGAGGCCGGCTGAGCCTAGCCCCCCCACGTGGGGCCCACTAGGTAGCCGGCGGCCAGCTCCTCCCCCTCCTCTCCTTTAGTCCCACCCCGGGACATTGAGGGAGGTAGTACCTCCCCTCCCCCTATATAAAGTGGGGTATTTGGCCTAGAAAAATACAATCAATAATGAATAAAGGTCTCCCCACTTTTGGGAGGACCTCCAATTGATATTTTCTCTCTCCCCCTCTCAATCTCGTGACTGTGGTCCCAAGTCTGGACTGCGCGAGCGAGAGACATCTTCACCGCAGAGCGTCGTCGTGCTGTGGGATTCGGATCAGGGAGCTCTACTTCCGCAACTGCTGCTGGATCGGGGAGCGGGAGTCATCGTCAAGCACCGGACGTGTGTAACTCCCCGCGAGGTGTCGCACTTGAGGCACTTAGGTCGTTGGAGCCAGAAGGAGCGCAAGGACTTCATCACGACCTTGAGGTCGGCTTCAGCTCGTCTACATCAACAATGCTCTCCTGAGCGTTGACAACGCTTTTTGGTCTTCAAGGGTAAGTTCGCGAAAATTCCCTCACATTACTGTATTACTAATAGATAGGTCCTGACAGCTTCAGGGGTTTAGGGGCGTAGATTAAAATTTATTGTTTTTATGCACGGAACCCCTACAATTTTACACAAGCAAACATGATCTAAAACACATGTGTTTATGATTAGTAGAAAAGTGCAACTAGATTATTTGTGCTCTAATGCAAGTGGTAGTCTAAAGGAGATATGCCCTAGAGGAAAATAATAAATATGTTTATTATCATATCTCAAACTAGTTCATAATAGTTTTATACTATGCTATAACTGTATCATGAGGAAATATTGATACATGTGTGGTATGCAAACAAACCAAGTCCCTAGTAGCCTCTATTCAACTAGTTCGTTGGGCAACCGATGATCAAGGTTTACTAATCATGGAGCATTTATGCCAGTGGACAACAGAGTAATGTTATTGGAGAATGATATGATGGACATTACCCACATAAGTATTGAAACATGGTCTAGTGATACGTCATAAACGTATCTATAATTTTTTATGTTCCATGCTTGTTTAGTATCTACTTTCTTATGTTTTGTTCATACTTTGAGGTATTTTACACATTTTCTAGAACTAACCTATTAACAAGATGTCATAGTGCTAGTTGCCTGTTTTCTGTTATATTTGGATTTAGAAAAGCTAGTAAGGAAATATTCTCAGAATTGGACCGGACAAAAGCCAAAGTCAATATTTTAACCGAAACAACACGGAGTCCGGAGGGGAGACGAAGTGGTGCACAAGGGCATCCACACCTGGTGGCGGCGCTGCCTAGGGGGCGTGCCACCAGGGTGTGTGCCCCCCTGGTATTCCACCGACCTTTCCCTTCCGCCTATAAAAGCCTCCCGGGATAAAAACCCTAAGTACCCGATCGAAATTCCACGAAAGAGTCTGTAGCTGTCGTCATCTCCATCCCTAGACTGGGAGGGATCTGAAGATCTTCCTAGCACCCTGCCGGAGGGGAGAGATCACCCTGGAGGCCTTCTTCATCACCATGCCTGCCTCCGGTGTGATCCGTGAGTAGTTCATCCCTAGAATACGGGTCCATGTAGTAGCTAGATGGTTGGTTCTCCTCCTTTGTGCTATCATGTTTAGATCTTGTGAGCTCCGTTCATGATCAAGATCATCTATTTGTAATCTTACATGTTGTGTTTGTGGGGATCCAATGGATATTGAGATGCTATTTCAGATTGATTATTGATTCTATCATGTCTATGTTATTCGTGATCTTTCATGCTTTCCGTTGTTAGTAGCTATCTTGGCCAAGTAGATGCTAGAAACTCCAAGAGGGAGTATTTATGCTTGATAGTGGGTTCATGCCTCTAGTAATCTGGGGAAATGATAGGAATCTCTAAGGTACTAGATGTGTTGTTGCTACTAGGGAGAAAACAACAATCCTTTGTCCATGGGGCAATCATATTGTTTACTTTCCACACTTTGCTTAATGCAATTATCTGTTGCTTGCAACTTAATACTGGAGGGGGTTCGGATGATAACCTGAAGGTGGATTATTAGTCATAGATGCAGTTGGATTACGGTCAATATATAATGTTGTAATTCCCAATCAAATTTCATAGGAGTCAAGATGATTAGTATATGCATGTATGCTTTCTCGGTGTCTGTCAATTACCCCGTTGTAATTTGTTCACCCAACATGTTATTTATCTTAAGGACAATCACCTCTAGTGAACTATGGATCACGGTCCATTATTTTACCATCAATCTACCATCTGCTATTTATAGTTTACTTTCTGCAAGCAATTACTATCTTCCACACAATAAGTTTAATCCTTTGTTTTCAGCAAAACCGGTGAGATTGACAACCCCACTATAAGTTGGTTCAAAGTTCTGTGGTTGTGTTGTGTAGGATTCCAAGTTGGAGACAACACCTTGGGGTTGTTTCCTTGCTCCTACTGGTTCGATAACCTTGGTTTCATTGTAACATCCCAATTTCAGCAACCCTGATTTGTTGTCCAGAATGCAAAAATCAGGGGGAACAAAAACTTTTTCTTGTTGAGTGGTGGAGTGTTTGCTTGTTGTTTGGATATGCTTATGCATATAAAGGTGTATTAGATGATATACTCCTTACCTCAACACCAGTTGACAAAAAGCTACTTCCCAAAACTGTCTTTGGTCAATCTCCATATTCTCAAATGTTCTGGCATTTCAAAACCTGACCCAAGAAGCCTTTGCAAACCAACTATTTTGGTAGCTTCTATTGATTAAACTATGGAGAGCTATAGAATACTATCTCCTTATGTTTTCAAGACAGAACCTTCTACTATTCTTATCTCTAGATTTAATAAAACCTTTTTATGAAGCCTTTGAACTCTACTCTTGGTAGAGATACCAAGGACCTTACCTTGTTCAACTCCAACCCATTCAAAACACCCATCCTTACCTCAAGATAAGCTTGATGGTAACCCTAGTAGTACTTGATTTGTTTGTAAGATGAGTTGCCTTGATCTGCTGTTTGACTTGATTGCTTAGAGATAGTATGAGATACTCTAGGAGATCATCACTAGGATCAATGTGTCTCCAAATCATCCCACCCAAAGCACGAATACAATTTGGATCTGATCCCTAGCTACTAAGTGATCATCTAAAACCCTTAACCAGATCAATTCTAAAGTGATCCCTTCTAGAAGCTCCCAAGTCAAGGAAGACCAATATCAAGCATGGATCCTTACTACTCAATCTACACTTCAATATCATCCACTTGATGATGCTTGGGTACTTTGCAACCCATCAAAATCATCTCCACCAATATCAAGTCTGGAAACTGTTAAAACATCACCTTTTTGAATGCCTCCCTTTCTCAACCCTTGTGCATTAATGGGAATCCACTTGAAACATCTTGTTAACCATCCTAAGGACTACCAAGGCCCACTCTTTCCCTTGGTTATATCCTCCTCCAATCCACTTGTTCTTGATGGTTTTGCAGGCAAGAAAATAACTATTCCTGCCAATCTAGTCAACATGCCTACTTTGATAGAAGCTCACACCACCATCCAACCTTCTATGGACCAAATATTTGCATAGTTGTGTTCTACTCATATAGTTCTATCAACATCTACTTCACTTGTTCCAAGTGGATCTTTGTGCTTCTCGAACCCACAAGGTTTTGAAGGCTAGTTGATCATCTGCTTTGGCAAGCTTATTTTATTCAAAGTATGAAATCAATCCTTGATGAACTCAAGCAAGATAAAGCTCCAACCTATATACCATGTTGATGTACATCACTTGGTCTATCCATCCATCTACCCCATGCCCCAAGGGGAGATCTAAAATCCAAGATACAACCATGTTTTGATGGTATGAAATTAACATCACCATAGATCCTTAATCTAGGGTATTCCACCAAAATCAACTTGGATTCTCCAATCCCAAGGTTTAAAATGCTTGATACACCTTGTCTACATCATCTACCTTGCTCATCAAGATTTATCAAATATTACCCATAATTATTTTAGCTCCAAATCAATTTAAATCTCTTTAATAGACAAAATCTCCAAAACTCCTTCCATAAAGGAAAGTTTGGTTTTTGCCAAAACACTTCCCCAACTTTTGGCTCAATTGAGGTCCATACATCATACCCTACCTTACGACTTCAAACATAAATATTTTTGAAGAGCCTTATTATTTCTTTTTGCCCATTTTCTTAAATGGCTGAATTTGAATAATAATTGTTTTAAATGCTTTTAGCTCCCAATAAATCTTGGGAAAATTCCCCTAAGCATGTATTCACATTTGGGATCATCCCACATCAAAAACTCCACTTGTCCAATGTAAAAATATCAAATGAGCTCCAATACTTCACTTCTGTAGTTTTTGAACAAATGGATTTAAGAGGACTTATAAATCATGGAAAAAAAACCTCAAATAATTCCTATAGGGGTATATTGCCCCCCTCTATATACCAGCATCTTTTGTTCATCTTGCCTAAGCAAGATTTGAGACTTCCATCATGATCATCTACATTGCTAATCTTGTCTATTTCCAAGATGTTGATCAATATCAAGTCAAAACCCCTCAAGCTTCCACAGCAAGCCTCCACTACCCCAGCACACCCCTTTGGTCGAGTTGCACTGTAGCAGCCCCTCTCCCTTGTCCCATGTGCTTGGATGTGAGAAGGAGAGAGATAAAGGCAAGCATGTGAGCCATTCAGTTTGCAGCAGCCCTCCCACCTCTCCTATGCTCTCAGCACCGACCAGAAAACCACCTCCCACGCCCACAGCAACCTCCCCTGGTATTCACCTCCCTCCCTTCCTCTCCATGGGACAAGTTCATGATGAACCATCCCTCCTTGAAATATATAGCCAGAGGCTCCCCCTTGCCGCCTCTTGGCCCTCATTTGCATCCTACCCACCTCCACTCTCTCCCTGTAGAGCCCTCACCGAGCCCCTGCCTCTGTATGTCACCGAAGAAGGAGAGCTCCCCCTCTCGGCCATTTCTAAGAATTTGTCAGTGTGCTCCCTCCTCTGCCTTGACCCCTTTGCATGTCGTAGTTCTGAGATCCCATGTCCCTTCCCAATCTAACCCTACTCTTTCCTGGGCTACAACCCACCGTAGGTACCACCTCTGGCGATCACCGAGGCTAGCTCCGGGAGCGTGCTTGCGCATGGGGCGTCCCTGCATCGTACCAAGCTCTGCTACCCGCCGCCAAAACCGCCTCCGACCCCTGCGTCGCCCAGCACCCTCACCGACAACATGCACGCCTCCCCCGCCTTGCTCTGGCGAACCCCGAGAGCACCGCTGCGGGTGTCGTCGCGCGAGCCACCTCCAGTCATGGAACCTGCTGTTTCCGCCCCTTCCCGAGCTCGCCAACTTCCACAGCATCATCCCGCACTCTCCTCGGCCCTTCTCCGCCCCCTGGTAAGCTCCCCTGCATCTCCCCGCCCCTCTGCTAGGGTTTTCTCCGCCGCCGGCGTCGTGAGGAAGGGGATGAGCATGGTCCATCGATTTGATTCTAATTGAATGGCCGGCGCTCCTCGATACCCCTTCACCACCCTTATCCGGCTGACCGCCAGGCCCCACCTGGCGGGTTCGAACGGGACCCTCCCGCGCGGCGTGTCCCCTGCATGGGCCGAATCCGCCTCCCCGGCCCAGCGACCTCTTAGACCCGGCCCACTGCAGCTTTTGTTCCTTTTTCTTTTTTTGGCAGACCCTTTAATTCCAGAAGCTACCTGCTCGGTTTAAATCCAAATAAAAATGGAAATTACAATATTCTGCCCAGATCTAAATTCTATTAAGAACATGGACGTTTTCCCTAACACCCAATACCATTGGTTAGCTCAACATATGTATGGATTAAATATATTAAATCAATTGCCCAGAAGTATTGAAAACCCTCCGTGAACCCCTCAGGGAGATTTACACCTCCAAATGGGGTAAACCCAAGTGTCCCTGGTAGGTATTACTTGTAACTACCTCATGACCTTGGCCTCCCTCCAAGTGGAGCTCTGGTAGGCCCTTAACAAAAATTAAAAAAACAATTCAGATCTGCCTTTAGAAATTTCTCTAGGTAGAACCAACATAGCTATTAACCTAATTCTAACTCTCTGTGATGTGGTACACTAAAGCCTATCCAAATCCAGGAGCTCATGATTTATTGAGCCTTGGATGTTTTTCTGTGAATTAAACCATTCTATGCATGGTTTATTCACCTCTTAATTCACTACAGTAGTTCTTCTAACCCCAAAATGTTGATTCAAATTTCTACCGAAAGGTATTGAAAGTACATACCATGTTTCCTTGGAATCAAATCAAACGCTATTGTAGATTTAATCTGGTAAAAAGACAAGTTCTGTATAGAACTGCCTTTGGAAATTTCCTGAGGGCATTGTGGTAATTGTCTTGACCTGATTCCAACTCTCACTGAACAAGTACATCAAACCCTACTGAACCATCCAAGGAAATAATTTTTAGATCTCTATAACTTTTCTGGTGAATTATTTCCTAAAACTAGAGTATTATTCACTATAAAAATCACTATAAATCTTTGGTAATTGATAGAATAGTGAAACTACTTTTGTTTGTTTCATTTTATCAATACCTATTTGTTGGTATCATGTTTTTACAATGGTATCATGCAGAATATAGCTTGGCCCAAAAATCCATCTCTTAGGTAATTTCTAGACTATAAATCCTAAGGGATTTTCTTCCATAATTCCCAAGACAAGGCCAATCTCATTAATCCCTTCTCCCTAATACCCTTGAATTGTAAACTTGTATTGTTCAATTGTTCGATGTATGTATTGGTGTTTGTAGGCCTGGTGTTGATTGTGGCTTGGTTTGCTTGCATGTGCTGTCGGAACGACGATAGTTGCGATGAATCCGGAGAGCAGAAGAAGTGGTATTTACTATTGGGATTGGTATTCTGGGTTATCTAAAGAAGAGTCCAGGGACAATTATGCCATATTTCTTATCCCAAGCAAGCCACCTTCTAGCTCATAAGCCTTGTCCTACTATTCTACTAATCCATGTTTTATCTACTGTTTACAAAAACTGCATTGTTTTGCTATATATATTGATGTATATTCATGTATGGTAGTGGTTTGGCTCCTCCAAACCCTTTCTCAATGGTACTACTAAGTACAACCCTCTTGATAATACCTACTTGCCCGTAGTGGAATAGAAGGTGTATTACACCATAACCCTTTGGAGACCCTGATTTAGCCAAAGCAAAAGCTAGAGGATGGGAAGACCCCGCAAAAAGGTTTTTACTAAATGTTTTTTGATAAAACCTTGGTGAGGTGGGATCTCCCCAAGATTTGTTGAGAAAGAAATAGGTTTTGTTTTACAAAATGCTGTAGGAAAACCGGAGGAAAAAGGTTTACGAAAACGCACCTGGTTCTTTGCAGTTTAACTATAACAACTTATCCCTGTGCAACCACATTACTCTGGAATGGGACAGGGCTACATTTGATGTTTGTCTATTCTTGTGTAAGTTGCCTCGCAACAACTATAGGGGATCAGGGATCCTTAGAGGGTGGGCCTTCTCCGATAGAGGTCCATGTGGAACATCGACCTAGAGAAGGAACGAAGGGTCGGCAGGCCTCCACGCGTTACAATGAGCCCCTCATTGAAAGCGTGCAGTGGGACGTGCAATAAGCGCTCCGGTTGGTCCTCGCCCGACGTCCCAGTCTTCAGGGGATTAACACTCATAGGGTAGGCACTTATACTGGAATGGGCGTACGGAGAGTCTTGATCAGTTACTCGACCCACGATCGGTGAAGATCAGGGTAGTGTACCCGGATGGTGTGGGTAAAGTGTACAACGTCTGCAAAGTGTAAATCTATTCGAATAGCCGTGTCTGCGGTTAAGGACGGGTTGGACAAACTTCTGTAGAGCGGTGCTGGTTTTGCTTTCAAAAAGGATTTCTGAAAGAAATGGCTTTCGAAATGTTTTGACCATGGGATGGACAGAAAGGGATGGAAGGAGTTTGGTCATGGGACGACCAGAGAAGGAAACAAATGGGTGACCCAGTCCTAGGGTTTTCTAAAAACTTTCAAAAAGGTTTCCAAAATGTTTTACAAAAGTTTTCAACAAAGATATGTAGATGCTATATCTACAAGAGAAACTAATTGAGAAAAGAACCCCTCTTGGAGCCCTCCTACTACCACAGTTATATTGCATATCCTCTTGTTATTATTATTCTCTTAAGGTGGTTTGCGAGTACATTCAATGTACACACTGGCATTGTCCCTGGCTATTAACTTGGTCAGATATCAAGAAGAAGATGATGTTGTCAACTATGCGAGCTAGGACATTCTCCCAGTCAGTTCCCTGTAGGTTAAGGCATGGCTCGGGCTCTACGCTTGATGAAGATTCGCTGATGTTTATTGATGTAGCCTTAATGGCCTTTATGTAAGTCTTGTAATTCGGTATATTCTCGGATGTTGTAATAATACTTGTCGGTTATGTGCCACGACTAACTGATCATGGGATCGTGGTAGTATGCATAACAGGGATCCTCGGAGGATTAATCCGGGGGTCCCACATTCATAACTGAGGGAAAACTTGTTGGTGTGCTCATCATACCTTCCTCTTGGGGTTCCCAACAAGATCGATATATTTTGAGCCATCAAGCCTTTTTTCTGGCACTATTGCTGCGGAGTCAAGGACAACTTCACAAGGGGAGTCCCTCACAACTAATCTTTTTACTTTGTTTTTTGTTTTGGTTAGTTTATTTTTGTTTTGTTTGCTTATTTCTTTTATCAAAAACACACAAAAAATTAGTTCTTTCTGTAGTTGTCACCTCATTCTTAGCTTACCATGTTGATCCCTAAGTTTACCCTGAATGACCTTTCAATAGGTAGTGGCTCTATAATTGGGAAAGATAATATTGAAAAAAAATTAATCATGTTAGCAAACATGAGGATATTGAGGATAGATCCTTAGTAGAACTTGCTCCAAACTATGAAATTGCTTCAGCTTCTTTAGTTCACATGTTGTAATCTAGGTTTTTTTAACCTTAACCCCATGATGCAAGTAATGTTTCTTAAACTTAAAGACATTGAGGATACTTAAAAGAGAGATTTTATCCTAGAGACTTTGCTAAAAGAATTCTATGATGTTGTTAAGGAAGCTAGAAAGGTCTTTGATCATTTTAATATGCTAGGCTAATGTGTATATGTTATTGGTACATTAGAAAAGAAGGACAAAACCAAACCCAAGGAAGAAGAAATTAAAATGCCAATACCTTTAAACTTGTAGGAATGCATGAAGCCTTAGAGAAGAATTCTGATTGGATTGTTCCTGAAAACCCTTTTGATGAAAATAGTGAACCCAAGAGCATTGAGAAAGGATCCTCTAGAATCTATTTGGATGAGATACATTGCCTTGTTGAAGATATTTCTGGTATTGCTCTTAATGCTTCTTCATTTGAGAATACTTGATTCTTGCTTCTTATGCCTAGCTCAAAGGCGTTAAAGAAAAACACTTATTGGGAGATAACCCAAATTTTTAGTCGATAAATTTTTCTTTTGTGGAGTCTCGAAAGTTATTGCCTCTATAATAACCTCTCCTTATCCTTTTTGTGTGATTTTTGTACCAAGAATAACCTCTAATGAGAGAGAAATAATGCTTGGAAAAGTTGCTGTCCCAAAAAAGCTTTTTATGCTTCGTTGTAAAAATACGTGAAAAAATTATGTACATTGGATTGAGCTATAATTTTTTCTTCTTCTGCTCCTTTTTGTTTTCTAACTTTCGTTAGTTTAAAACTTTTCGATTTGAGCAACAGAAGGTTTTCGAAAAAATTAGTTTTCACCTGCTGGTCTGTTTTGACAGATTTCTGCCATTATTTGCATTTGCCTCTTAATCTCTTTCTCTTTAAGTTCTATTTGATCACTTGAACTTTTAAAAGGAATTTCTACAGTAGCTTGTGTTTTAATGGAAGTTTTACTTGTGTTGAAACTGAACCGAAAGACTTTTTATCTTGAGTACACTAATGTTGCTAATGAAGATTGTGTGAAGTTTTATATGAAGGAAATTTTAAAGTGTAGGGAAGAATAATGTGACAAGATGAAGTGTGGACGAATTCTCAAGCTTGAGGATGCCACCCGTGTCACCCCAAGAAATATTCAAGAATTACAAGCGTCAAAGCTTGGGGATGCCCAAGGCATCCCCTTCTTCATCAATAAAAATCTCAGGTTTTCTTTCAAACACTTCATTTTTATTGTTTCATGCATAATTGTGTTGTTCTTGGAGCGTCTTCATTTTTTTAGTTTTCTTTTGCTTAGTTTGCTTAAATAAATTGGTTGGACCCCGCATTTATACATTAGTTTTCAAATAAGTTGATTTGGATTGGAAAAGAGTAGGAAAGTTCATGCTTATAAGTGGTATAAAGGGAGCTTGTTTTTGACTATGACTTAGACTTTACCATGTCATGCTTGACATTGCTTTGACTTTATGCTTAGTGATTATTGTTGTAGCATGACTTGTTACAAACAATTGAGATTGCTTAATGTGCCTTGAAAGAATCATGCGTTGTTTTAGCATATAAAAGCATAATATTGTGGTATTCTCCTTTGATGCTTTAGTTGGGTTGACTTGGCGCATGCTCACACCATGTTAAGACTATACCAAGTCACCGTAGCCTTTATGATCATTTTTTTTCAACTTGTAATATCACTTTATGCTTTAATTAATAATGTTTTGTCGCTTTGCATGATTATGGCCATTATTGCTCTCTTAGTTGGTCCCTCCCAGTCTTTTGCTAGCCTCCACATGTACCAAGTATGAGTTCCACTCATGCATCCAACTCCAAATAAAACCAAGTTATTCCAAAGAGTCCACCATACCTAACTATTAGAATTATTGCTATTCCAAGTATATTCATGTTTTTATCTACCTTCTAAATTAAACTTGTTATATGAAAATTAGTGATTAAAGCTCTCACGAACTTTATGGCACACTTTACTTTCTTGCACTTAATAAACTTGAGCCATTGTGCCCATCTATGTTGCGTATATGCTTGCGTTTTGTAAGTTGTGAATTAGCAGAACCATGTTACCATGGGGAACACTTTCAACATTGCACTTTATTTAGTTGATATAATGTTCTTTTGCTTATGGATCCCGGTGGTGTGAAATGAAAGGGGAGCTTGTAAGGCTCATGGAGTTCGTATATGTGTTCGAGAAATGCCTGGGCGGCTAGTCTAAGCCATGCCTAATCATGATGGAAATTTGCAGCATAACCATAGTGAGCAATCTGTGAAGCATCCTAAATAAATAATTTAATAAAAAAAGAGAAAAATGGAAAACCCTATGCAAATAGCATACAAAAAGATCGTTGAGATCCTCATTGTCTGCTTGCCTTGTCATTTTGATATGGGAAAGCTTCTGTATCATCGGGCAAGGGGTACCCCATTGGCGGTTCTTTATGATACACATGTACTTACAATGACAAGAAAATACTTGTGACTAAAGTTGAGTAGCATGAGGAACGGTACTCGTAAGTAAGGGGCATGAGATTTTCAGCTTATAACTTGTCAAGCATATCCTCAAATTTGTTCACTTTAACCTTAATCACCTAAAGATGCTTATGATAGGGGCAATGAGAGCTCAAAGCTAATAAGTACCATAATTTTTGGAAGCTCTTTATGAGACTTGAATCCCTGCTTCCTTCTATGAAGGGCCTTTCTTTTACTTTTTTGTTGAGTCTCCATCTTCTATCTTTATGCACCTATTGAGAGAGCATAGTGGACATTATTAGTTTAATGTGCATTGTCCTAGAGCTTGTTGATTGATTCATAACTTTGATATTGCTTGTTCTTAAACTATTTCTATCTAGTCACCCTTATGAAGTTTGAAGGTGTCCTATGCATTTATGTTTTGCTACACTATGAGGCACAATCTGAATACCATTCTCATTATGTTTTCTATATGTGAAATAAACAAACGTCTTTCAAAGTATTGTTATTCATGAATATTTTGTTTGTACCTCTTCATGTTACAACATAGTTGCTATGTCTTATTGTTAGAACTATATTTTTCATGTCTATGTTAGAGTACTATGATCCCAGCTATCAATGTTTTACAAATACCTTGATCAAGATTGTGATGGTGCATTTCACCTCAAATATAATTCTTTTTTATCACTTACCTACTCGAGGACGAGCAGGAGTTAAGCTTGGGGATGTTGATACATCATAAAGGTATCTATAATTTTTGATGTTCCATGCTTGTTTAGTATCTACTTTCTTATGTTTTGCTCATACTTTGAGGTATTTTTACACATTTTCTGGAACTAACCTATTAACAATGCCACAGTGCCAGTTGTCTGTTTTCTGTTGTTTTTGGTTTCAGAAAATCTAGTAAGGAAATATTCTCGGAATTGGACCGGACAACATCCAAAGTCAATATTTTACCCGAAGCAACACGGAGTCCGAAGGGGAGATGAAGTGGCGTACCATGGCGACCACACCTGGTGGCGGCGCAGCCTAGGGGGCGCCACCAGGGGTGTGAGCCCCTTAGTACTCCACCGACCTTGCCCTTCCACCTATAAAAGCCTCCCGGGACGAAAACCCTAAGCACCCAATCAAAATTCCACGAAAGAGTCTATAGCCGTTGTCATCTCCATCCGTAGATCGGGAGGCATCTGAAGCTCTTCTTGGCACCCTACCGGAGGGGAGAGATCACCCTGGAGGCCTTCTTCATCAACATGCCTGCCTCCGGTGTGATGCGTGAGTAGTTAATCCCTGGACTATGGGTCCATGTAGTAGCTAGATGGGTGGTTCTCCTCCTTTGTGCTCTCATGTTTAGATCTTGTGAGCTCCGTTCATGATCAAGATCATATACTTGTAATCCTGCGTGTTGCGTTTGCGTGGATCCGATGGATATTGAGATGCTATTTCAAATTGATTATTGATTCTATCATGTCTATGTTATTTGTGATCTTTCATGATTTCCGTTGTTAGTAGCTATCTTGGCCAAGTAGATGCTAGCAACTCCAAGAGGGAGTATTTATGCTCGATAGTTGGTTCATGCCTCTAGTAAACTGGGGTAGTGACAAGAATCTCTAAGGTACTAGATGTGTTGTTGCTACTAGGGAGAAAACAGCAATCCTTTGTCCATGGGGCAATCATATTGTTTACTTTACACACTTCTCTTAATGCAATTATTTGTTGCTTGCAACTTAATACTGGAGGGGGTTCAGATGATAACCTGAAGGTGGATTATTATTCATAAATGTAGTTGGATTATGGTCTATGTATAATGTTGTAATGCCCAATCAAATCTCATAGGAGTCAAGATGATTAGTATATGCATGTATGCTTTCTCGGTGTCTGTCAATTGCCCCGCTGTAATTTGTTCACCCAACATCTTATTTATCTTAAGGAGAATCACCTCTAGTGAACTATGGACCCTGGTCCATTCTTTTACCATCAATCTACCATCTGTTATTTATTGTTTACTTCCTGCAAGCAATTACTATCATCCACACAATACGTTTAATCCTTTGTTTTCAGCAAAACCAATGTGATTTACAACCTCATTGTAAGTTGGGGAAAAGTTCTGTGGTTGTGTTGTGCAGGATTCCAAGTTGGAGACAACACCTTGGGGTTGTTTCCTTGCTCCTACTGGTTTGATAACCTTGGTGTCATAACTGAGGGAAAACTTGTTGTTGTGCTCATCATACCTTCCTCTTGGGGTTCCCAACGAGCTCGATATATTTTGAGCCATCATCTAGTCACATAGTTCATCATTTTGATAGTTAGAAACGAATTGACCTTCTCCTTAGACCGTGAGATCATACTAATCACTGCCTCCCGCTGATGTTTTGATCACATCAACCATCATGACCGTAACTTTGTGACTATAAAGGTGTGTATTGTGTATTCCAAAGGAACAAATTGATGCCTATGCGGCAAGATCAAGATTTGGTCGTCTGCATGACGAGAAGATACACTGGGTCCACTCGGTGAGATTGTATTCTATAAGCTACAATGCATGACTAGGTCACGGGGATAAGATATCACGATAACGAGTTAAGTGGACTTGTTGTTAACAATATTAGTATGTTCATACTAAAGATCAAATCTCGGACAAGCCATGTATCAAAGAGACAAAGGGAATAGGACACAGAGTTTATGGTTCAAACACGACCGAGTTTTATGGAATGCATAGGGGTCATTATGGACATACTAGTCCCGTTATTGATCATTGATTGAAGAGTGATCTCGATTATGTATGTGTCATTCCGAACGGTAATGTAACACACTTAAGGGTCCGATGATGTTCTGAGATCGCTATGGGAGCAAAGGGCTCACCGATGAGAAAGAGAATGATTCGAATTATTCCGAGAGATATGATGATTGGAATAGTTCCAAAGAGGATCTGAAGTTGTTCGGAAGAAGAAAAAGACTGAAAGGTGTTTTGGATTAATAGAGTTTTATAATATATATTTAATATATGTTAATTAGGAATTAGTAAATATCACATAAATATTTAAATTATTATTTGTGGGGCAACTTCCTTTATTTGGCAAAAATATTGGAGCGAAATGGCCAAGAGGGAAGCTACCCCGCAAAGCACCTAAACCACCGTTGTTGCTCGGCCCTATCCAACCAATGTGAGCAGGCGAGCGGGCGCTGCGCGAGCAGGCGCTAGCTAATCGCTGCTACCGGACTCCAACCACCCAGCCCACGCGAGCACATGCACAAGCTAGCTACTGCCAGCCGGCCCACCCGGGTGTCGCCGCCTCGCGGGCCACCGCCAGGCTGCCGTTGCCTCTTTGCGTTGCGGCTGCCCTGTAGGCTGTAGCTCATCTCACACATGCGGGAGGCCTACCTAGGCACTACCTTGTTTGTAGCTGGTTGTCCCCTCCTTTTCCCATTTCTTTAGTCCCACATTGGGACTTTAGGAAACGGAGTTCCTTTTTTAGGCGTATATTGATTGAAAAAGACATACAAAAATAAAAAGAGGTTTCCTAAGGCTATTTTCCTTAGGGGATTTTCCCTCTCTTTCTTAGTTGAATCTTGCAAGTGTGGTTGCAAAAAAACTACACACGAGAGAGTTGACACCACCAGCATGTTTTCGCACTATTGGATCCTAGTTCAAGAGGGTCTACTTCCGCATCCCGGTTGTATCAAGAAGAACGTGAGTTGTTGTCAGATACCGTACATGTGCGATACCTCGAAGGCATTGCCACTTGTGGTGCTGGAGTTGTCGTGCATGGACCAGGAGGTAACAGGCACGGAGCTTCGCGACCTTGAGGTCAGCTATGATTGTCTGCTTCATCCACATACGTTAATCGTGTTCGGTTTCCAAGGGTATGTAACCGAAACACCATCCCCGTTACTTCTTAACTCATAGATAGATCCTGGCATTAGGTGTTGCGCTAGCAAGGATTTGTTTTGTGTTTCCGCTGCTGAAACCCTTCAGGATAACGTATATCTTTTGTCATGATATCTATGGAGAGAGTTCCATAATAAGATTTTTTCGAACAAGTCTTGTGAGCAAGCCACTTCTACGAGTCATGTGATGAGGCCATCTATAAATAACCACTGCGATGCCTATGAGCAAGTCACTTTTATAGACCACCATAATTAAGGGTTTCCCATGGATATCATTATGAGCTTAGTGAATCTCTCCTAATCCCCCTTCGACCGTGTAGGTTATAAGCCAATGCTTGCAGTCACAAAGTAGCACTAGACATACTCCCATACACGTCCAAATGGTAGTTCTCTCTCTTTAGTCCCAAAGGAAAATATTATGTGTTGACTTCTCATACCATATAGAGAGAGAGACATCTAACACATAATCATAAATCAATAGATCAAATACCAAAGTTATAGATCATCTTTATTTCATTCAATAATAATACCATCTCTCCACAATAACAAGGGAAATACTTACATATGAAGTAAACCAACATCATTGTAATCATATGGATGGGATATGAGAGTATAATCAAATACAAGTGAAGATCCACACTTGGGTTTGGGTTACAACCAAGTAGACGAAGGGGATCGGTGTTGGAAACATTGTTGATGATGATGGTGATGTATATCAGTGTTTAGGCCTTGAGGATCCAAGTCCATTCTCATCTTGAGCAGTGGTGCTGGTGGATATTTTGTGGAGGCAGCGGCTATGGAGTTTGCAAGACGGCGGGGATCTGCTGTGGAGATATGTGGAGAGGATGCCCTCTCCCTTGGCTCATCACCTCTTTATATAGGCATAGGTATGTGGAGAGGATCCAAGTATGCTGCATGCGGATCCTCCATATTGGATCCTCTTGCCTTGTTTTATCCATAATCAATCACAACACTTACACACAAGTCAAAGACAAGGAAAGGTAAAAAAAATCCTAATAAAACTAATAGTTGTGCAGCACTCATACGAGAATGAATGATAACTAGTAATCATGCATAATAGGCATAGTTATAGCTAGATATAGCATGAGATGAGTGATAATCAAGAGTAAATAATAGCTCTAGATTATTTCGGCTCAAACTGCTATCCACATCATCCTGATTCTTTTCGGCCGTGGGATGGACGTTGAGGAGAATACGCGGCGACGTTACCCACAGGGCCATGCTATCTCATGAGGCAGGGCCCACTACGAGCCAGGGCAAAAGATTCCATGCTGTGGAAAGGTGTACCGCATGCCTTTGTACCATGCATTGATGGAAAGTGGACTGCATTGCCACATGGGCCCTCCGTCAGTGTCCTCGGTTTGGAATACGCTCTATGAGAGGTGTTCTTTGCACAAAAACGCTCCACACCTGCCAGGTGGCGGGCCCACCAAGATACGACATGGAGCCGTGATCCCATGCCGGTCGTGGACTATTGTGGTAATGGGGCCCATCGAGAGCAGACATGGCACCGTCATCCCATGCCTCTCTAGACTCTCGTGGACGCAGAGCCTACCGATAGCCGATGTGGCATCATAAGCCCTTGACGGTCGCGTGTTCTCGCGGACGCGGGGCACTTTAAGCCCATGCCGGATGCAATTTATCATATACGCGGGGCCTGTCTAGAGTTGACGTGGAGCCGTAAAATGATTCTGTGCGTGAGCGTATAGCATGGAGGACAATTTTTCTCACGTTCAGATAGCCCACCTTGCACCATAGGATGTAGATGTCCGCGAGTTATCACGGGTCGATCGTCTTGTGGGTTCCGTTTCGGAGACATCGTGCCTAAGGAAACTTGAGACGACTGGCTATGATCGCGGGCGAGAGAACGTATATCCGTATATCCCAAGCCGGACACTTGAGCAGGATGCGTAAACTATAGCCATTCATGGGTTTTCACGGATATGCCTTGCGGTGGGTCCTGTTCACGGACATACATATCGTGAGAAAGCTTCTGTTGCAACTTAAAAAAACTAGGATCGTTTTTCGTGCTAACTATTCTTTACCGTTCCCTCCTAAAAGTGGATTGTAAGTTCGATTCGTATAAGGATAATCTTAACTGTGAAACATACTAAGCACTGACCAAAAATCTAAAATCTAAAAAATAGATTAAAAAGTTATATGCGTTTCGTCCATATCACAATGAAAATATATCTTTGTGTATGTTCGCTTCATTGTCTAAAAGAACAAACATGCTGAAAATGCTTATTCTAGAATGTTTACGACGATTGTACTTAAATTGGACATGATTATCTATGATCGTTAAGTCGGATAGGGCCCTCACCAGTGGAAGGTACACTCCTTGTTTGCGCTTATACACGCTACTTCTTCTTCTGCGCTATGTGGTGTGGATGTGCTACTTCTTTCTTTGCGGGCGTTTTTCACGTCGGCTTTGTCTTTCTTCTTCCTCTCATGTCGTTCTGCGCGACCATGTCTCCGGGGCCACCATTTCTTTTCCTATGTCGTGAACATGCACGACTTTTTTCTATGTGTGCACTTCCCGCTACGCTTTTAGCATGCTTTTTCTGCCATGCTCATCTAGTATGTTTTTGCTGTGGTGGGGGCGTAGTCCCGGGGTCGTTGATCCTCCTTCTCTACCCCTTCTTTCGCGGCCATTTGCTGATGTTTTTGTTGTGGAACGGGCACATACACTTACAAGAAATGTTGGCATTTACAACAGATGCTTTTCGTGGTTTAGGGCCCATTTTTCGTGGTGGAAAAGTCTTCTCCGACAGATGAAATCCGTGATAAAATATCCGTCACCAAAGAATCTAGTTCGGGTTTTCTTGACCATGGCAGATTGAACCTTTCAGCCACGAAAATTTGTGCATCGTAGATCGGTTTTGCTAGCCCTGTTAACTGCTGATATCACGTGACAAGTGTCGTTAACGGCCGATTAACGTTGTTAATGGTCAAAAAGCTGTGGTGGAAGACAAGGCCTAGCCAGGGTCTGCTTATTATTAAGTGGGATATCCCATTAGACAAGCCTAACAAGAAGAAGGTCTATTATTATTTCGGTCTACTAGAGGCCTGCACTGATTGAAGGGGTCCCACTAGTTTGTAGCCCAGCTGCGGATTTTTAACTTTCCAACCCATTATTGTTTCAGCCTGCTAATGGCATGCGCTGCTCATTGGGGCACATCACATTGTAGCCCAACTGCAGTCCATTAACTTTCCGGCCCATCACTGCTTCGGCCTACAAGCGACTGGTGCTGCTCACTAGGGGCCCGTCATTTTGCAGCCCAAATATGGCCTACTAATTTTTTAGTTTGTTACTGTTTCAGCCTTCTCACGGCCTATGCTGCTTCATGATAGTATTTTACTGTGTAGCCCATTGAGGGCCTTCTATACATATGGTCTGATACAGTCTGGTTAGGCCTTCCGCTTTTAGTATCCACTATTCGTTTGGTCCACAAAAGGCCCAGCAATTCTCTTAAGCCCCATAAATCAGCTAGGCCTGCATATGTTCATCCCATTTTTGGACCATTGTTGTTCATGGTAACCTTGGGAGGCCCATTAAGTATTCTACAATTACGTCACTTTTTTTGAACTGTCTGTTACTATTCATCCCGCTAATGGTCAAGGAGGGAACACCATATTACATAGATTGTAAAATTTATTACATGCCAGAATTTGAATAGAAACTAGATGAAGCATTATACCGACATTGCGAGACATGGGTTGGAAAAGGCTTTCTGCTACGAAGCTTACATCGCCATACATGTAACAACTGGCTTACCATGATAGCTGCATAAGATCTTATCAAGTAGAAAGTCGGCCCAATCTTATCGATATTTTAGTTCCTGTATCTCTTCGCATGTAATGATGATTATTGCATATGTTTCTTGTTTAATCAAATTAATTGTTTGGAGTGCATCTGCAACACCTCTTTGTGCTGAAAAAACTAGAACTGTGGACATAGTGGGCCGATGCAAGCAATAACCACTGTCACTGTTGCTTTGTGAAATCACCTCCACACTTAGCATTGGAGTTCTCCCTTATGCCTGCATAACTTCACGTGTAGCCTAAATCAAAGATAACAAGTCATCACAAGATACCAACTCAGACATCTTATATGTAAAATATTTCTAATGCATCATTGGACTAACATAACGAAGCAAGTAATCAACGATGTGCCTCGTACATCTATTTCCGGCATAACAGAAACAGTCGACGTCCTGGACCGATGCGAGCATGTGCCAGAATCACAATCACTATGTGGAACAAATGCTGCAGATTATTTGCAGGCTGAAACTAAGACATATTAACTTACAGTAGCAAAGCAGGCGATAAAACACCATATTTGTTGTTAAAGAATTTCAAAATCTGCATTGTCTGAATATAACAAATCAATCAACATCATTGTCTCATGCAGACTAACCAAACTAGAGTGTGGCAATGAATGTATTGAATCAAGAGACTAGAAACTTTCCCTCATAAACTAATCATGTCACCGCACAAAGGAAATCTAGAAAATATAATAAGATGGGGTGGTTGCGATTCATTGAGCTGCTTAGAACTTGTCAAGATAACAAGCATTAATCTGTAAAAATAGCATTTAAAAATGGTCTATAGTATGAACTAGCTAGATCATTGTGCACTTCGAGAACTTATGGTTGGACCTCCAACCATAGAAAGTGGCACTATTTTAATAATCGGCAAACTAAGATAGTGCCTCAGAAAAAACTATAGATTAAGTGTGCGCCTTAAATAGACTAGAAGGACAATTTTAGATAGACAAGATATCAACAACCAATGTTCTTTTCAGTAGTCAGATCATTCAAATATTTTAATCGTCTAGACAGTAAAAAAAAGAAGAAAAACAAAGAGACAAGTCATTTACTGCCAAAACAATAGTTGGATGCAACCGAAAAGTAGCACAAAACCTTTTTTGTAATGCCTATAACTATTGTATTTCCAACAACTGATAGTATCATTGGGCATATACCCACCCAACTAAGAAAATCTAGTAGAAAAACAAGCAAATGATACAAGGTCAATGAATTTTTTAATAATGTATGGCTGGTATGAAGTGGTAGATCAAGTTAAGCAAAATGTGACAATCTTCTAATAGAAGCATTGTGTGCGGCATATAGAGTAGGTAGCTAGGAAATAAAGAAATTATACACTGTGTTCATCATATAAATTGCCAGATTATTTGAAAACAGATATCCAACATATATAACGTCAAGTAAAAGTGTATAAGCTTTGTTATACACATTATATCCATAAGAACCACTACAGAATATCACATTGTTTCAATCATAAGTCAACTAGAAAATACAAATGTCTCATAACCAATTAAACCATCTGGGGCCTAATATTAAACTAGCAAGATCATCTGACCATGTATAGATGAAATCCAGTAGACATGAATCAGAACATGTGCACAAATGTTTCATGTTTTTAAGTACTACATTATATTTCTCACAGCAATTATCATCGTTTAACTTAAGAAAAGCCTGACATCACTTTAATCAAGAGCAAAGTAAACAATCAAATGGGCAATAGAATCTTTTTGTGTATTTTGGAGTAGCTAGTGAGATAATGAATTAAGCAATTGAACACCAGGTACATGATATGTACTTTTAGATCATATTAAGATGGTTATAGTAGATATATATAGTAACTAGGTATCAGAAAAGCTTAATTATGCTTTTATATCCATGGAGGACGTTGCTACTTCTCCTAATCAAAAGTACACTTTATACAATCTATTATTTTTACTAGGCTAGTCATTTTGGGAGTATCAACAATTCTATCATACAGCCATGCTGACAACATATATTGCATGATACTAGCTATGACACGCTCAATATGAGTAGTCTAGCTATTAGTATACATTAGTATCGTACATGTGATTCATCTATGACAGTACCCACAATTTTAGCAGAGTAACTTGAACTAGTATTGTATGCATTTTTACTAGTCTAAGTTACTCCCCACCAAGACCATGATCATGGTGGGGAGTAACTTAGACTAGTGTCATATATAACACTAGACTATGTTACTACCTTCAAAGTGTATATAAGCTTTAAATAAAGGTTAACATATTATAATAAAATATAAACAAGACTTCTCTCTACGCCCCCTAGGGTGGGCTGGTAGGCAGAACAACTTATAAAGAAGAAAAACAAGATTATAAAATTGGTCGAATCAAGTCGATCGGTCATGGGTAGCATCGCTACTAATATCTAAGATCTAGTCATACACGTTTTGATAACTAATAGGATATTGAGTGATGAGTCCTACGTAGACACAATCTAAGTAAACGGTAGATGAAAGAAAAAATGCAAAGCTAGGAACTAAATATTATTCATTATTCGTGCGCCCCTTTGGGGCGTGGCTGATAGGCAGAATGCTAGATGACATGGTTGCACTACATTTTGTTTCGATAACCCGCGGACAAGTATGATTTTCTCTACCATCTCGGCTCTATGCCCGCTATTTCCCACGCCGTGTAAGGCCTATGCTGATAGACGGTATGAGTTTACGTTGCCACGTCGGTTCTACATGGACCCCATGTCTTTGAATATAATCATCTTGCTAGAGTCTCGGCTACTGGCGTCGACCATGACCACGAGAATCTGCAGCTGGCATGGTAAGAAGCTAATCCGCGAACAAAATAGCGAGTCAGTAAGTAGTAAAAAATTCTTTCACGAGTATCCTTTTCCGCAAATTCATATTCTGCACACGTTACACGCAAGATTGGGCACAGTTACACCAAGTGATGCATGTATGTTGTATTTTAGGACACATATATACACTTAATTGTATCTCACACGGATCGGTCTTACGCGTGTCTACGAAAGCATTTTGAACGAAGTCAATAACAACAGCATGGGGCGCAGACGACGAATAGATTGTTCAGGGCTTATCTTACCCGTTCGAGACTGAACACAATTTTGTTTAAATATGTCGTGCTATCCCTTAAAATCGTGCACGAAAATGTTTAAAGATACCATATTATCTATTCAGTCCTGAGCATGACTCAGATAGAAATGACCACACACCAAAAAAGCATGAAAATTGTAACGCTAAGCGTAAGGAATATATAAACATACAAATAGAAAGAAGAAACAAAGAGGCAGAACCAAACAATCCATACAACAGTTGTTCTATACTTACAGATACGTCATAAGAAGCTTGAAAGGCGACAAAAACAAATAAGTAGAAGATACACGGTATGGGAAAAACAAAGAATCCATTGCTCAATAATGAAGAAACTCTACAATACACGTGCTAAAGTAACATACAGATTTCTTCCCAATTATCATACAAAAGGTTTACATTACATGTGACATACAAGACCGACGATACACACTCAATGGCTTCAGTTACAACAGAACCCTCCACACATGCTAGGTATACAGTTATAACAGTCGCAAGGTAGGTGCGATGCATTCACGTCTTCTCGCCTGCTCTAAAGCGTCCTCTCCTGAAGCAGTCGCAAAGGACGTAGAGGTTGGCCTAGAGCAAGCAAGCGCAAGGGCAGACCGTCGTGGAGATTCATGACGATGTCGAGACCACGTAACTCCTCAAGCATCCACAAAGGTCGTCGAGGTCGCCCTGGAGCATCCGAGCATGAGGGTAGACCGCCGTGGAGAGGCATGATGTTGCCGAGACCACGTATCTCCCAAAGCAGACACAAGGGGTGTAGAGGTCGACATGGAGCAGTCAAGCGCAAGGACAGAGCGTTGTGGCGAGGCATGATGATGCTGAGACCACATAGTCGAGAAAACAGTCAGAGAGGAAGACAAAACTAAACAAGAACAGAGTAAAAGAAAAACCTACTACTAAAACAGAAAAGAAAAGTACAAAGAAAAGGAAAAAAACGTCGTCTGCTAGACCTCTCTATCATCTGGAATCCCGACGGAGCAGAGATCTGTCAAAGCAGCAGGTCCAGCCATCGACATGCTTACGCACGTATAGTATGCAGTGAAATGAGAGGAAATGCGGACTGCTGAAATACGAAGATAAACAACAACGATATCGCTGAGGTGCATAGAGCTATAATGTGGATGTAGAGGAAACGAAAATGATAGAAAGCAAAAAGCAACAGGAGAGGTTATTTCTAGGCCAGGTGTCATTTGGATCGCATGTATGTAGAAAGATAACCACGATACCACTGCGAGAATCCACGGACGTCTATGATCTACATTGTAGTTCAGGTAGGAACCGTACCCACGGTACGATAGGCCGCGAGAACCCATAGACGTCCAGGCTATACGCACCCACCTTATGTATGAAAGATACAAAAAGTATGAATTCTCCATGATAACCCGTGGACATCTACGATCTATTTTGACAGACGACATGGGTTCACGTTAGCACGTAGGCTATGAACGACGCCACGTCTGTGGTAAACCGCATACGGAATCATGGACGGCATGGGCTTACGTTGCCACGTGGACCTCGAATGGGACCTGTGACTGCGGGAAACCACGGATGGCACACGTACGCTTGCACATATACGATGTATGGAGCCCATGCCCATGGGAAAATGCGGCCAACACGGTCTCACGACGCCACGTCGGCTTTCGGCAGATCCCATGATAAAGAGAAACTACGGACGACATGGGCTCACGACGCCATGTCGGCTGTCGGCGGGCCCTGTCATCCGGCCGGTGCGGAACCCTGTTGTGTCTGGAACGTCTCTCACAGAACAACCTACCACCCACATACTCTGATAGCTGGCCTATATCGCGTGTGCAGATACCGTCCAGCGACTTAGGGTACAACGGCACGCAGTACACCCATCCGCAGTATGGAATATTTCTCCCTGACATGCAGCGGGCCACGCCTCCCAGGATAGCAGGGCTCCGTTGTGACGTTTCCGCGTGTCCTCCTCGGCATCCATCCCACGTTTGAAAAGAATTGGGATGATGTGGATAGCAGTTTGAGCCGAAATAATCTAGAGCTATTATTTACTCTTGATAAGCATAAAAGTGGATATACTTCAACCACTATCACCTAATCATGGTCTAGTTAATGTATATATAGATAGATAGATGATCATGAGTCAAATATAAAAAAATAGATCGTCATCCTACTTGAGTATTATAAATCGAGGTATTTACGTTTGGTCGTTATGTAGTCCCATTAAAGGTCATATTGTTCTAATCATTGGCCAATTCATATGGTGCCAACACTAGACAATGTGACTACCTCTAGAGTGTATTTGAACTCTTAAGTATGGTAGAAAATACTGCAACAGACTATAAACTAGCATAAAAGTGGATATAATTCAATCACCGCCACCTAATCATGGTCTAGTTAATGCATACATATAGATAGATATGATCATGAGTCAAATATAGCAAAGAATAGATCATCGCCATGATTGAGTAAGCAAATTGAATTATAAATCAAGAGATTTGCATTTGGTCTTTGTGTAGTCCTATTAAAGGTCATCTTTTCCAATCATTGACCAAATCATGTGGTGCCAACACTATTTATCTTTGTGTAGTAATGTTGGAGGACATCCTATGGTCAGTTCGATTTGAAGACATTCACCGCATCTAGTACTTGGATAGATGTTGTTTATCCTCTGCATATAGGTTCAGGATACTCATTAACATACATGTTGCATTCAACAATAGAAAGCAACAAGTACTTACAAGATTGTAAGGGTGACTCACTCTATGATTAGCCGTGTTCCCTGAGAGAGGAAATTATATCAGATAGTGGATTTTGTTGTTTACAAAGAACTAGATAGAAATTATAGTATAATCACTGATGAAAACGTAGTGTTAAGGAATGGTGGAATATAAAGAAATATTTTAATGACATAAAATTTGCCATTAACGACAAAATAGAATGTGGTTATAGTCGTTCCTTGGTATGAACAAGAGAGAAATTACAATGGTTCAACTTGTGAAATAGGTTGCAAACAAATATTAGGTTGGAAACAAATATGTAAAGTGCCATAAAATTTGCTGTGATCTACTGAGCAGGCAGTTATTGTACTAAAATTAGCACAAACAATATAAACATTATAATGGTATATCTCGTGAACTTATAGATCGAGGAATGCAAACACATATGCGAACTGACTTAAAATGTCATGAACTACATAATAGAAGGTAGATATTAATACTACAGAAATTAATTGAAAAACTCGAATTTATAGAGTAGGACATGCGGATAACCATGTTCAGTGCCTTAAAACTTGCCATGTCGCAACTTAATGGAAACAAGATAGATATTATAATGGCATAACTTGCAGAGGGAATGCAAAACAAACAAGTGCAATGACACAAAATTTGCGATGAACTACATAAGAGAAGGTAGTTACTGCCATTTCTTAGTACTTCCTCAGTTCCTAAATATAAGATGTTCTAGCTTTTGTGAAACGAGTGTATGTAGACACCTTATTGTGTGTAGATTCGGGTGAACATTAAAAGGCGTCTAAATAAATTCATTTCACAAATGCTATATATTTTCGAACCAAGGGAGTACAAACTAGATTGAAATTAAAATAGCATAATAACTTGCGAACTTGTAGAGAAGGTCATGTTAACCTACATGTTGAGTGGTGTAAAACTACCAATAAACTCCACAATTACATGTAACCTATTGTAGCAACGACGAAGCAAATACACATTATGATGATATGACTTGCAAACTTTAGAGCAGGTAGGCAACTTTATATGTTCAATGAATCAACATTTGCTATGAACATCATAATACCAAAGAACTCCAATGATGCCAATTTTGTACTACCAAAATTGTTTATATATTTAGAGTAATTGTTGGTCAAAGAAAAAACATGCAAAAGTAGGACGCCTTATTCCTTGAAACGGAGAGAGTAGTTCAATGCTAGGACTTAACATCGACTACACCGAATTTATTAATCAAGAGTCCGATATCAATTAATCCACTATTGAGGTAGGAATTAACCACCAGAAATGTAGTTCACTATCGCAGGCTTAATCCTACTATACTATAATGAACAAGCAGATATGGTTTAACTAGGTCACGGCATCGTCTACGCATACACGACATCTTTGCGGGTCACGTTAATGATGTCGAGGGTGCCCCGGTAGCATTTAGTCATGCTAAAGCAGAAAGTTCACAGTAGCATCTGTGAAGCAGATCTATGGAGGTCATTGATGGGTGTGGCTTGTTTGATAAGATGGATGGTGAAGGAGATTCGGTGTAGTGCATGACATTGTTGGTGAAGCATATCTGTCATGACAGATTATGGATTCTGCACGCTACGAGCATCCGTGAAGCCCGTCTATGGAGGTCGTTGATGGGTCTAGCTTGCTGGACAAGATGGACGGTGAAGGAGATCTGGTGTAGTGCACGACGTCACCAGTGAAGCAGATTTGGTGTAATAGACTGTTGAGTCCATGAAGCAGATTGATTATAGCGCACACCAACGTAGGTGAAGCAGGTCAGGTGTTGTGGACGAGGGAATAGGAAAACTAACAAGGTGGTGTGGAATAGGGTGTCAGCGAACTAGGTTTGGTAAGATGGACGTCAGCGGATCTAGTAGACTGCTGATATGTTGTAAACGTATCTATAATTTTTGATGTTCCATGCTTGGTTTATATCTACTTTCTTATGTTTTGTGCAGACTTTGGAGTACTTTTTATACACTTTCTTGTACTAACCTATCAACAAGATGCCACAGTGCTAGCTGCCTGTTTTCTGTTGTTTTTGGTTCCAGGAAAGTCAGAAAAAAAATTCCCGGAATTGGACGGGACAAAAGCCAAAGTCAATATTTCACTAAGGGGGACATGGAGCCACAAGACGAGACGGAGAGGGGCGAGAGGGCCACCACACCACCTGGCTGCGCAAACCGGCCTGGCCCACGCTAGGGAGTGGCGTGGCCACCTAGGGCACCCCCTCGGCCTCCCCTTCCGACTATAAGATGCATCCGATACAAAAACCTTAAGTACCTGATAAAAATTCCACGATTGAGTCTGTAGGCGCCGTAATCTCCACCCCTAGATCGGGAGGGATCTGAATCTCTTCCCGGCACCCTGCCGGAGGGGAGAGTTCACACTGGAGGCCTTCTTCATCACCATGTCTGCCTCCGGTGTGATGCGTGAGTAGTTCATCTCTGGACTACGGGTACATGTAGTAGCTAGATGGTTGGTTATCCTCCTTTGTGCTATCATGTTTAGATCTTGTGAGCTCCGTTCATGATCAAGATCATCTATTTGTAATCCTACATGTTGTGTTTGCGGGGATCCGATGGATATTGAGATGCCATTTTAGATTGATTATTGATTCTATCATGTCTTTGTTATTTGTGATCTTTCATGCTCTCTGTTGTTAGTAGATATCTTGGCCGAGTAGATGGTAGCAACTCCAAGAGGGAGTATTTATGCTCGATAGTGGGTTCATGCCTCTAGTAATCTGGGAAAGTGACAGAAATATCTGAGGTACTAGATGTGATGTTGCTACTAGGGAAAAAAAGCAATCCTTTGTTCATAGAACAATCGTATTGTTTACTTTACACGCAATGCTTAATGCAATTATCTGTTGCTTGCAACTTAATACTGGAGGGGGTTCGGATGATAACCTGAAGGTGGATTATTAGTCATAGATGCAGTTGGATTACGGTCTATGTATAATGTTGTAATGCCCAATCAAATCTCCTAGGAGTCAAGATGATTAGTATATGCATGTATGCTTTGTCGATGTTTGTCAATTGGCCTGATGTAATTTGTTCACCCAACATGTCATCTATCTTAAGGAGAATCACCACTAGTGAACTATGGACCCTGGTCCTTTATTTTACCATCAATCTACAACTGTTTACTGTTTTCCGTTTACTTTCTGCAAGCTATTACTATATTCCACACAATACATTTAATCCTTTGTTTTCAGCAAAACTAGTGAGATTGACAACCTCACTGTAAGTTGGGGACAAAGTTTCGTGGTTGTGTTGTGCCGGATTCCAAGTTGGAAACAACACCTTGGAGGTGTTTCCTTGCACCTACTGGTTCGATAACCTTGGTTTCATAACTAAGGGAAAACTTGCTTTTGTGCTCATCATACCTTCCTCTTGGGGTTCCCCAACAATCTCTACGTTTTGAGCCATCAAGCATATTTTCTGGCACTGTTGCCGGGGAGTCAAGGACATCTTCACAAGGGGAGTCCCTCATAACCAACTCTTTACTTTTTTGTTTTTGTTTTGCTTAGTTTATTTCTGCTTTGTTCGCTTGTTTCTTTATCAAAAACACACACAAAAATAGTTGTACTAGTTTGCTTTCTTTATCAAAAACACACAAAAAATTAGTTCCCACTTCAAGTTGTTTTTATGTCTAGTTCTGCTCCAATCACTATTTCGTTATGGATAGCCCACTCGATTTCCTATTTGGGGAAACTACTATCACTGCTAAGGTAGTAGATGAACCACCGCCTGCTAGAACCTCCATGGAAGCTTTTATAAGGTATAGAGAATCTTATAAGGGTAAAGTCATGAGAGGCGTGTTAAAATAGTTGGATCTAATTGCTAAAATTTTACTTAAACTCCATGATATAAATTGTTGCTCTGAACAGGATAGTAAACATCTTAAATTCCAATGTGGCTTTAGTAAAGAATTTGTAATTATGAATTATCATTGGAATAACTATATGCATCTTGGATTTGAAGAAGTAGAACAATTCGTTTTGTTTATGGGAGCTTCTGAAATAGAATCCTTCATGTCTAAAAACAATGAAACCTCTGTTGCTTGTAAAGACCTTAAATATATGGTCTCTTCTATCCTTGATCATTGCATAGAAATTTTCATCAATAATTGTTATATCATTGATTATAAAGAGAGACTCAGTCATGCACAAGAATGTGTCCACAATTTGTAGGAGCCTATGGAAGAAGAAATTGCTGAACCTGAAAGCTCATTAGATAAAAAGAGGAGGAGAGTGATGGACAAAAGGAGGAAGAATGGATTAGCTACCCATGCCTACCTTCTAATGACAGTAACTATTTATCCCTTACATTATTTGATTGTCCCCCATGCTTACCAAAGAAGGATGAATGTTATGTTCCTGTGGATTCTCTTGAAAAATTTACTATGGGTAAAACTTGTGATAATAATTATGCTCCTGTTATCTATGATAATCCTTTATTAGTGCCTAACTTCGAAATGCATGGTACTAAATGATAAAGCTCTAGATGATGGTCCTATATTGGTTGATAATATTAATTGTACTACTATTAAAAATGACATTGGAGGGGTCTTGACCTTATCTTGGAACCCCATACCTCTTGAGAATGATAAGTCACCTTGTTATAAAATTGTTAAAAGTGGGTTTGAAGGTTTTAGTCGCATTATTTTTGAGCTTGACAAAATTTATGTGTTTGTCGATCCTGAAAAGCATACTTATTGTGATAGTTATATTGTAGATTTTATTCATGAGGCTACTGAAAATTATTATGAGAGAGGAAAATATGGTTGTAGAAGTTTTCATGGTACTGAAACACCTCTCTATGTGCTGAAAGTTTTGAAGTTACTCTTGTTTTATCTTCCTATGCTTGTCACTTTGCTCTTTGTGAGTTTATTTGCATACAAGATTCCTATGCATAGGAAGTGGGTTAGACTTAAATGTGTTTAGAATTTTCTTCTTGATGCTCTCTTCTACTTCAATTCATATTTCTTATGTGGGCATCTTCTGAAACTATCGTGCCTAACTTAAAGGAGTTAAAGAAAAGTACTTATTGGGAGATAACCAAAATGTTTTAGATGAGTCTTGGAAGTTATTACCTCTGTAATAACCGCTACTTATCCTTTTTATTTGCTTTTTGTGCCAAGAGTAGCCTCTAATGAGAGAGAAGTAATGCTTGCGAAAGTTGTTGTCCCGAAACAGATTTTTGTGCTTTGCTGTAAAAAATGGTGTAAAATCTCTGTACGTCATTTTGAGGCGTGATGTTTTGTGATTCGTCCTCAGGTTGTTATCTAACTTTCGTTAGTTCAACACTTTTCGATTTGAGCAACATAAGGTCTTCGAAAAAATTGGATTTTACCTACTGGTCTGTTTTGACAGATTTCTGCCATTATTTGCATTTCTTCTTGTTTATTCATTTTTTAGTTATTTTTGGGGAAATGAGATTTTTGAGGGAAGTGCTACAGTATCTTGTGTTTTAATGAAAGCTTTATTGGTGTTGGAACTAAACCCAAAGACTTATTATCTTCAGTGCATTAATGTTGCTAATAAAGATTGTGTGAAGTTTTGTATGAAGGAAAAAAATTCAGGTGTATGGAAAGAATGATGTAATGAGATGAAGAATGGACTAAAGCTCAATCTTGGGGATACCACGCGTGTCACCCAAAGAAATATCCAAGAATTACAAGCGTCAAAGCTTGGGGATGCCCAAGGGATCCCCTTCTTCATCAATAAAAATCTTTCTTCCAAACACTTCATTTTTATTGTTTCATGCACAGTTTGTTGTTCTTGGAGTGTCTTTTTTTTAGTTTTAGTTTTCTTGGTTTTCTTAGTTTTCTTGACTAAATTGGTTGGACCCCCTCTTTCATACATTAGTTTTCAAATAAGTTTGTTTTGGATTGGAAAAGAATAGGAAAAGTTCATGCTTAAGTGGTAAAAAGAGCTTGTTTTTGACTTTGGCCTATGCTTTATCATGTCATGCTTGATATTGTTTTGGCTTTATGCTTAGTGATTTTTTCTATAGCATGACATGTTATAAACAATTGAGATTGCTTAATATTCCTTGAAAGAATCATGCGTTGTTTTAGCATATTAAAGCATAGTATTGTGGTATTCTCCTTTGATGCTTTATTTGGGTTGACTTGGCGCATGCTCACACCTTGTTATGACTATCCAAGTCACCATAGCCTCTATGATCCTTTAGTTTTCGACTTGTAATATCACTTTATGCTTTAATCAATGATGTTTTGTCGCTTTGCATAATTATGGCCATTATTACTCTCTTAGTTGGTCGCTCCTAGTCTTTTGCTAGCCTCCATAACCAAGTGTCAGTTTCACTCATGCATCCAACTCCAAATAAAACCAAGTTATTCCAAAGCGTCCACCATACCTACCTATTAGCATTTTCTATTCCAAATATATTCATGTTTTTATCTACCTCCTGAATTAAACTTGTTATGTGAAAATTAGTGATTAAAGGTCTCACGAATTTGATGGCACACTTTTACTTTCTTGCACTTAATAAACTTGAACCATTGTGTCTATCTTTATTATGTATATGCTTGCGCTTTATAAGTTGAAGTTAGCAGAACCATGTATCATGGGGAACGCTTTGAACATTGCACTTATTATTCCGTTGATATCATGATTCTTTTGCTTATGGATCCCGACAGTGTGAAATAAAAGTGGAACTTGTAAGATCACGGAGTTTGTATGTGTGTTAGAGAAACGCCTAGGCCGCTAGCCTAAGCCATGCCTAATCATGGTGGAAACTTGCAGCATAACCATAATGAGCACTCTATGAAGCATCCTCAATAAAAACCTATGCAAATAGCAAATAAAAAGATCACGGAGATGCTCATTGTATGCTTGCCTTGTCATTTTGATTATGGGATAGCTCATGTATCATGTGCAAGGGGTACCCCATTCGCGGTTCTCTATGATACATATGTACTTACAATGACAAGAGCTTACTTGTGACTAAAGTTGAGTAGCATGAGGTTCGGTTATCGTAAGTAAGGGGCATGAGATTTCAGCTTATAACTTGTCAAACATATCCTCTTAGTTGTGTCACTTTAACCTTAATCACCTAAAGATGCTTATGATAGGGGCAATGAGAGCTGAAAGCTAATAAGTACCATAATTTTTGGAAGCTCTTTATGAGACTTGAATCCCTACTTCCTTCTATGAAGGCCTTTCTTTTACTTTTATGTTGTGTCTCCATCTTCTATCTTTATGCACCTATTTGATAGAGCATAGTGGCCATTCTTAGTTTAGTGTGCATTTTCCCAAGACTTGTTGATTGATGCATAACTTTGATATTGCTTGTTCTTTAACTATTTGTATCTAGTCATCCTTATGAACTTTCAAGGTGTCCTATGCAATTATGATTTGCTACACTATGATGGACAAGCTGAATGCCACTATGCTATGTTTTCTTCATGTGAAACAAACAAACGTCTTGCAAAGCTTTGCTATTCTTGAATCTTTTGTTTGTGCCTTTTCATGTTACATCATAGTTGCTATGTCTTATTGTTATAACTTTATCTTTCATGCTATGTTGAAGTACTATGATCCCAGCTATCAATGTTTTACAAATACATTGATCAAGTTTATGATGGTGCATGTCACCTCAAAAATTATTCTTTATTTTTATCACTTACCTACTCGAGGATGAGCAGGAGTTATGCTTGGGGATGCTGATACGTTGCAAACGTATCTATAATTTTTTATGTTCCATGCTTGGTTTATATATACTTTCTTATGTTTTGTCCCAACTTTGGAGTACTTTTTATACACTTTCTTGGACCAACCTATTAACAAGATACCATAGTGCCAGCTACCTATTTTCTGCTGTTTTTGGTTCCAGAAAAGTTAGAAAATGAATATTCTCGGAATTGGACCACGGTACCCAATCAAAATTCCAAAAAAGTGTCTGTAGCAGCCGTCATCTCCATCCCTAGATAGGGAGGGATCTGAAGCTCTTCTCGGCACCCTGCCGGAGGGGAGAGTTCACCCTGGAGGCCTTCTTCATCACCATGCATGCCTCCGGTGTGATGTGTGAGTAGTTCATCTCTGGACTACAGGTCCATGTAGTAGCTAGATGGTTGGTTCTCCTCCTTTGTGCTATCATGTTTAGATCTTGTGAGCTCCGTTCATCATCAAGATCATCTATTTGTAATTCTGCGTGTTGCGTTTGCGGGGATCCGATGGATATTGAGATGCTATTTCAGATTGATTATTGATTTTATCATGTCTTTGTTATTTGTGATCTTGCATGCTTTCCGTTGTTAGTAGCTATCTTGGCCAAGTAGATGCTAGCAACTCCAAGAGTTAGTATTTATGCTCGATAGTGGGTTCATGCCTCTGGTAATCTGGGGAAGTGACAGAAATCTCTAAGGTACTAGATGTGTTGTTGCTACTAGGGAGAAAACAACAATCCTTTGTTCATAGAACAATCGTATTGTTTACTTTACACGCAGTTTGTAAAGCAATAATCTGTTGCTTGCAACTTAATACTGGAGGGGGTTCGGATGATAACCTGAAGGTGGATTATTAGTCATAGATGCAATTGGATGGCGGTCTATGTATAATGTTGTAATTCGCAATCAAGTCTCAAAGGATTCAAGATGATTAGTATATGCATGTAATGCTTTCTCGATGTTTGTCAATTGCCCCGCTGTAATTTGTTCGCCTAGCATGTTATCTATCTTAAGGAGAGCCACCTCTAGTGAACTATGGACCCCGGTCCTTTCTTTTACCATCAATCTACAACTGTTTACTATTTTCTGTTTACTTTCTGCAAGCTATTACTATCTTCCACACAATACGTTTAATCCTTTGTTTTCAGCAAAACCGGTGAGATTGACAACCTCAGTATAAGTTGGGGACAAAGTTATGTGGTTGTGTTGTGCAAGATTCCAAGTTGGAAACAACACCTTGGAGATGTTTCCTTGCTCCTACTGGTTCGATAACCTTGGTTTCATAACTGAGGGAAAACTTGATGCTATGCTCAACATACCTTCCTCTTGGGGTTCCCCAACAAGCTCTACATTTTGAGCCATCAACTGTTGAGGAGTATATGGTATCAAGGTATGGCGTGTAGGATGACAAATCGTGGCGGGGATGTTCCTGTGAGGTGGTGCAAGAGCCCGAGGTGGAATATGGGGTTTAGGGTGGCGTGTAGGCCGGTGTAGTGTGGCGGGGATTTTCTGGTGCGATGGTGCAGGGGCTGGAGGTGAGATGGGGAGTTGGTCGCGTGTACAGAAGGAAGAGCGTCCTTTGCAATCAGGACTAAAGTCTGCTCAACTCTCTGTACATCCAAGAAGACTAGCATCCAACTACACCGACGAAGTAATCACGTTCTAATGCACACAGCTCTAGTTTCTGGTTGGGCTGGCTTGATGGCTTTAGACGAATTAGCAGAGAAGAAATATGTAAGTTAGAATGTTGGAAACAGATAGCACAAAATCCGACTCAAAATGCCCTAACCGTACTCTCATAAATCTCAGCAACCCTGATTGGTTGTCCAGAATGCAAAAATTAGGGGGAACAAAAACTTTTTCTTGTTGAATGATTCAGTGTTTTCTTGATTTTTGTGCTTATGCACCTGAATGTGCAACAGATGCATACTCCTTACCTCACCCTTAGTTGACAAAAGCTATTTGATACATTGCAAATGTATCTATAATTTTTGATGTTCCATGCTTGGTTTTATCCACTTTCTTGTGTTTTGTCCACACTTTGGAGTACTTTTCATATGATTTCTTGGACTAACCTATTAACAAGAGCCACCGTGCTAGCTGCCTGTTTTCTGCTGTTTTTGGTTCTAGGAAAGTCAGAAAATGAATATTCTCGGAATTGGACAGGACAAAATCCAAAGTGCCTATTTTTCTAGAAGTCATCAGATGCCAGAATATGAGACGGAGAGGGGCCAGAGGCCAGCCGCACCACCTGGCCGCGCGGCCAGGCTTGGCCCACGTCGGGGGTGGTGTGGTGGCCCCTGGCACCCCCTCGGCCTCCCCTTCCGACTATAAGATTCCCTCAGGACGAAAACCCTAAGTACCCGATCAAAAATCCACAAAAGAGTCTGTAGCCGCCGTCATATCCATCCCTAGATCGGGAGGGATCTGAAGCTCTTCCCGGCACCCTGCCGGAGAGGGGAGTTCACCCTGGAGGCCTTCTTCATCACCATGCAAGCATCCGGTGTGATGCGTGAGTAGTTCATCCTTGGACTACGGATCCATGTAGTAGGTAGATGGCTCGTTCTCCTCCTTTGTGCTTTCATGTCTAGATCTTGTGAGCTCCATTCATGATCAAGATCATCTATTTGTAATTCTGCGTGTTGCGTTTGTAGGGATCCGATGGATATTGAGATGCTATTTCAGATTGATTATTGATTTTATCATGTCATTGTTATTTGTGATCTTGCATGCTTTCCGTTGTTAGTAGCTATCTTGGCCAAGTAGATGCTAGCAACTCCAAGAGTTAGTATTTATGCTCAATAGTGGGTTCATGCCTCTGGTAATCTGGGGAAGTGACAGAAATCTCTAAGGTACTAGATGTGTTGTTGCTACTAGGGAGAAAACAACAATCCTTTGTTCATAGAACAGTCGTATTGTTTACTTTACACGCAGTTCGTAAAGCAATAATCTGTTGCTTGCAACTTAATACTGGAGGGGGTTCCGATGATAACCTGAAGGTGGATTATTAGTCATAGATGCAGTTGGATGGCGGTCTATGTATAATGTTGTAATGTCCAATCAAGTCTCAAAGGAGTCAAGATGATTAGTATATGCATGTAATCCTTTCTCGATGTTTGTCAATTCCCCCGTTGTAATTTGTTCACCTAGCATGTTATCTATCTTAAGGAGAGCCACCTCTAGTGAACTATGGATCCCGGTCCTTTTCTTTTACATACAATCTACAAACTGTTTACTGCTTTGTGTTTACTTTCTGCAAACTTTTACTTCTTTCCATTCGATACGTTTAATCCTTTGTTTTCTGCAAAACACGGTGAGATTGACAACCTCATCGCAAGTTGGGGACAAAGTTCTGTGGTTGTGTTGTGCGGGTCTCCACGTTGCTACTAGCACCGGTAGTGCGCCCTACCAAGGCTTAGCTAGCAACACCTTTGCGGTGTTTCCTTGCTTCTACTGGTTCGATTAAACCTTGGTTTCTTACTGAGGGAAACTTGTTGTTGTGCTCATCATACCTTCCTCTTGGAGTTTTGAACGAGCTCTACATCAACCACGCTCCAGCATTTTTCGGGCGCCATACATAGAGCCATCAAGACTTTTTCTGGCACCGTTGCCGGGGAGTCAAGGACATCTTCACAAGGGGAGTCCCTCATAACCAATCTCTTTACTTTATTATTTTTGTTTTGGTTAGTTTCTTTTTGCTTTGTTTGCTTGTTTCTTTATCAAAAACACACAAAAAATAGTTCTACTAGTTTGCTTTCTTATTTGAAAACACAAAATAATGATTACTCTTGAAAACAATAAGTTGTGTGACTTCACTAGCACCAACAACAATGATTTTATGAGCACACCTATTGCTCCACCTGTGCCTGAAAATACTTTCTTTGAGATAAAACCTGCTTTACTCAATTTTGTTATGAGAGAACAATTTTATGGTATTGGTAATGAAGATGCTGCTGCCCATCTAAATAACTTTGTTGAACTTTGTGAGATGCAAAAGCATAGGGATGTAGATGGTGATATTATTAAGATGAAATTGTTTCCTTTCTCTTTGAGAGGAAAAGCTAAAGAATGGTTGAATTCCTTAACTAGGAATAGTATTGATTCTTAGACTAAATGCAAAGATGCTTTCATTGGAAAATACTATCCTCCTGGATTGAACTATTCTTCGAGCAACCTATTGGACTCTGCTGCTGGAGGTACTTTTATGACCATTACTTTGGGTGCTGCAACAAAACTTCTGGACAATATGATGGTTAATTATTCTGAATGGCATACCGAGAGAGCTCCACAAGGTAAGAAGGTAAATTCTATTGAGGAAACCTCCTCCTTGAGTGATAAAATTGATATTATTATGTCTATGCTTGTTAATGGGAAAGCCCATAGTGATCCAAATAATGTTCCTTTGGCTTCGTTAGTTGCTCAAGAAGAGCAAGTTGATGTGAACTTCATAAGAAATAACAACTTTGGCAATAATGCTTATAGGAGTAATTTTGGTAACAACAATTATAAGTCATATCCTCCCAACAATGGTAATGCTTATGGAAGTTCCTACAACAATAATAGGAGTGCTCCCTCTGAACTTGAAGTTATGCTTAAAGAGTTTATTAGTAAACAAACTGCTTTCAATAAAACTATTAAGGAAAAACTCTCCAATGCTAAAAGAAATATAGCATCTTTGGCTGAAGCTCAATCTTCTTTGAATAAAATGGCTGCTAAACCTGAAACTAATGATAATCCCTTTGCAACTACTAATGCTATACAAGTAAGAATTGATGAAAATGTTAGACTATTAGCTAAATTACATGCTAAGTGGGAAAGAGAAGATGAGATTGCTAGAAACATTAGTGTTTCTACTATCACCACCACTAGTGTTGAGGCTAGTAATAGTTCTATTTCTTTAGATGATAATATTGATTTTGATCTTGATGGTTGCAATATCTATGAAGTTATTAAGTTCCTACAAAAGCTTGCTAAAAGTCCTAATGCTAGTGCTATGAACATGGCCTTTACAAAACACATTACTGATGCTCTCATAGAGATTAATTAAGAAAAGATGAAACATAAAGCTTCTGTCCTATAAAACAAAAAGATGGTTGGGAACCCATCATTAATATAAAAGTGAATGACTTTGATTTCAAAGCTTTATGTGATCTTGATAGTAGTGTTTCTATTATCCCTAGAATGATTTATGATATGCTTGATTTGCCTCCACTTGAAGATTGTTATTTGAATGTCCCACTTGATGATAATGCTAAAAAGAAACTCATGGGGAGTCTTAATGATGTTCTTATTATGGTTAACAATGCCTATGTCCCCGTTGATTTCTATGTTTTGGATGTTGAATGCAATGCTTCTTGTCCTATTACTTTGGGAAGACCTTTTCTTAGAACTATTGGTGCCATTATTAATATGAAAGAAGCCACCATTAAATATCAACTCCCATTCAGGAAAGGTATAGAACACTTCCTTAGGAAAAGAGAGAACATTTCTTTTGCTTCTCCTATGAAAACAAAATTTGGTCTTAATGCTTCTTCATTTTGAGAATACTTGATCCTTTTTCTTCCTTCTTATGCCTAACTTAAAGGCGTTAACGAAAAGTACTTATTGGGAGATAACCCAAAAGTTTTAGATGAGTCTTGGAAGTTATTACCTCTGTAATAACTTCTCCTTATCCTTTTTATTTTCTTTTTGTGCCAAGAGTAACCTCTAATGAGAGAGAAGTAATGCTTGCGAAAGTTGCTGTCCCGAAACAGATTTCTGTGCTTCATCGTAAAAATTCGTGTAAAATCTCGGAACGTCTTTTCGAGGCGTGAAATTTTGTGCTTCTGCCCCAGGTTGTTATCTAACTTTCGTTCGTTCAACACTTTTTGATTTGATCAACATAAGGTCTTCGACAAAATTCGTCTTTACCTGTTGTTCTGTTTTGACAGATTTCTGCCATTTTCTGCATTTGCTTCTTGTTGGTTCCTTTTTGAGTTCTTTTTGGGAATTGAGCTTTTTGAGGAAAGTGCTACAGTAGATAGTGTTCTAATGGAAGTTTATTTGGCATTATAACTGAACCTTAAGACTTATTTATCTTGAGTGCACTAATGTTTCTAATAAAGATTGTGTGAAGTTTTGTATGAAGGAAAAATTTCAGGTGTATGGAAGGAATGAGTAATGAGATGAAGGATGGACTAAAGCTCAAGCTTGGGGATGCCATGCGTGTCACCCCAAGAAATATCCAAGAAGTATAAGTGTCAAAGCTTGGGGATACCCAAGGCATCCCCTTCTTCATCAATAAAAATCCCAGGTTTCTTCCAAACACTTCATTTTTATTATTTTATGCACAGTTGTGTTGTTCTTGGAGCGTCTTCTTTTTCGTTTTAGTTTTGGTTTTTGTGGTTTTCTTAGTTTTCTGAATAAATTGGTTGGACCCCCTCTTTCATATATTAGTTTGCAAATAATTTGGTTTGGTTTGGAAAAGAGTAGGAAAGTTCATGCTTATGTGGTAAAAAGAGCTCGTTTTCGACTGTGGCCTATGCTTTGTCATGCCATGCTTGATATTGTTTTGGCTTTATGCTTAGTATTCTTTTCTGTAGCATGAATTGTTATAAACAATTGAGATTGCTTAATGTGCCTTTGATGAATCATGTGTTGTTTTAGCATATTAAAGCATAGTATAGTGGTATTCTCCTTTGATGCTTTATTTGGGTTGACTTGGCGCATGCTCACACCATGTTATGACTATCTCAAGTCACCATAGCCTTTATGATCCTTTAGTTTTCAACTTGTAGTATCACTTTATGCTTTGATCAATGGTGTTTTGTTGCTCTGCATGATTATGGCCATTATTGCTCTCTTAGTTTGTCGCTCCCAGTCTTTTGCTAGCCTCCACAACCAAGTATGAGTTCCACTCATGCATCCAACTCCCTAAACCAAGTTATTCCAAAGAGTCCACCATACCTACCTACTAGCTTATGCTATTCCAAGTATATCCATGATTTTGTTTACCTTCCAAATTAAACATATTATGAGAAAACTAGTGATTAAAGCTCTCACGAACTTGATGGCACACTTTACTTTTTTGCATCTAATAAACTTGAACCATTGGGTCCTTCTTTGTTGCGTATATGCTTGCGCTTTATAACTTGAAATTAGCAGAACCATGTTTCATGGGGAACGCTTTCAACATTGCACTTGTACTTTGTACCCCATTGATATCATGTTCTTTTGCTTACCGATCCCGACGGTGTGAAATAAAAGTGGAACTTGTAAGATCATGGAGTTTGTATGTGTGTTAGAGAAACGCCTGGGCCGCTAGCCTAATCCATGCCTAATCATGGTGGAAACTTGCAGTATCACCATAATGAGCACTCTATGAAGCATCCTCAATAAAAACCTATGCAAATAGCAAATAAAAAGATCGCTGAGATGCTCATTGTCTGCTTGCCTTGTCATTTTGATTATGGGAAAGCTCCTGTATCATGTGCAAGGGGTACCCCGTTGGCGGTTCTTAATGATACACATGTACTTACAATGACAAGAGCTTACTCGTGACTAAAGTTGAGTAGCATGAGGTTCGGTCTTCGTAAGTAAGGGGCATGATATTTCGGTTTATAACTTGTCTAGCATATCCTCTTAGTTGTATCACTTTAACCTTAATCACCTTAAAGATGCTTATGGTAGGGGCAATGAGAGCTGAAAGCTATAAGTGCCATAATTTTTGGAAGATCTTTATAAGACTTGAATCCCTACTTCCTTATATGAAGGCCTTTCTTCCAGCATTATATTGAGTCTCCATCTTCTATCTTTATGCACCTACTTTGAGAGCGTAGTGGCCATTCTTAGTTGTATGTGCATTGTCCCAAGACTAGTTGATTGATGCATGACTTGATATTGCTTGTTTTAAACTATTTGTATCTAGTCACTCTTATGAACTTTGAAGGTGTCCTATGCATTTATATTTGCTACTCTATTGAGGGAGAAGCTGAATACTATTATGCTCTGTTTTCTTTATGTGAAAGAAACAAACGTCTTGCAAAGCATTGTTATTCATGAATCTTTTGTTTGTGCCTTTTCATGTTGCATCATAGTTTCTTTACTTATTGTGAGAACTTTGTCTTTCATGTTATGATTGAAGTACTATGATCCCAGCTTTGAATGTTTTACAAATACTTTGCTCAAGTCTTTGATGGTGCATGTCACCTCAAAAATTATTCTTTCTTTTTATCACTTACCAACTCGAGGACGAGCAGGAGTTAAGCTTGGGGATGTTGATACATTGAAAATGTATCAATAATTTTTGATGTTCCATGCTTGGTTTTATCCACTTTCTTGTGTTTTGTCCACACTTTGGAGTACTTTTCATATGATTTCTTGGACTAACCTATTAACAAGAGCCACCATGGCAGCTGCCTGTTTTCTGCTGGTTTTGGTTCCAGGAAAGTTAGAAAATGAATATTCTCGGAATTGGACGGGACAAAATCCAAAGTGCCTATTTTTCTAGAAGTCATCACATGCCAGAATACGAGACGGAGAGGGGCCAGAGGCCGGCCACACCACCTGGCCGCGCGGCCAGGCTTGGCCTGCACCAGGGGGTGGTGTGGTGGCCCCTGGCACCCCCTCAGCCTCCCATTCCGAATATAAGATTCCCTCGGGACAAAAACCCTAAGTACCTGATCAAAAATCCACAAAAGAGTCTGTAGCCGCCGTCATCTCCATCCCTAGATCGGGAGGGATCAGAAGCTATTCCCGGCACCCTGCCGGTGAGGGGAGTTCACCCTGGAGGGCTTCATCATCACCATGCAAGCCTCCGGTGTGATGCGTGAGTAGTTCATCTTTGTACTATGGATCCATGTAGTTGCTAGATGGCTAGTTCTCCTCCTTTGTGCTATCATGTTTAGATCTTGTGAGCTCCGTTCATCATCAAGATCATCTATTTGTAATTCTGCGTGTTGCGTTTGCGGGGATCCGATGGATATTGAGATGCTATTTCAGATTGATTATTGATTTTATCATGTCTTTGTTATTTGTGATCTTGCATGCTTTCCGTTGTTAGTAGCTATCTTGGACAAGTAGATGCTAGCAACTCCAAGAGTTAGTATTTATGCTCAATAGTGGGTTCATGCCTCTGGTAATCTGGGGAAGTGATAGAAATCTCTAAGGTACTAGATGTGATGTTGCTACTAGGGAGAAAACAACAATCCTTTGTTCATAGAACAGTCGTATTGTTTACTTTACATGCAGTTCGTAAAGCAATAATCTGTTGCTTGCAACTTAATACTGGAGGGGGTTCGGATGATAACCTGAAGGTGGATTATTAGTCATAGATGCATTTGGATGGCGGTCTATGTATAATGTTGTAATGCCTAATCAAGTCTCGAAGGAGTCAAGATGATTAGTATATGCATGTATTGGTTTCTCGATGTTTGTCAGTTGCCCCGCTGTAATTTGTTCACCCAGCATGTTGTCTATCTGAAGGAGAGCCACCTCTAGTGAACTATGGATCCCGGTCCTTTTCTTTTACATACAATCTACAAACTGTTTAATGCTTTGTGTTTACTTTCTGCATACTTTTACTTCTTTCCAGTCGATATGTTTAATCCTTTGTTTTCCGCAAAACACGGTGATATTGACAACCTGATCGCAAGTTGGGGACAAAGTTCGGTGGTTGTGTTGTGCAGGTCTCCACGTTGCTACTAACACCGGTAGTGCGCCCTGCCAAGGCTCAGCTAGCAACACCTTTGGGGTGTTTCCTTGCTCCTACTGGTTCGATTAAACCTTGGTTTCATACTGAGGGAAACTTCCTGCTATGCTCATCATACCTTCCTCTTGGGGTTCCCAACAAGCTCTACATCAACCACGCTCCAGTATTTTTCTGGCGCCATACACAGAGCCATCACTATTTCACGAAAACTGTCTTGGCTCATTTTATATTTTATCAAATGTTCTTGCATTTCAATACTTGAGCCAAGATGCATTTGCAAACCAAACTATTTTAGTAGCTTCTACTTACAAAATTATGGAGATCTATAAGATATAATCTCCCTATGTTTTCAAGATAGAACCTTTAACTACTCTTACCTCTAGGTTTTCCAAAAACCTTTATAAAACCTTTTGAACTCTACTCTAGGTAGAAATACCAAGAGACTCTTATCCAATTCCAAACACAATCGTTTCAAAATACCCATCCTTACTTCAATCTAGGCTTGGAGGTATCCATGGTAGTAAAAATTGATTTGCTTGTAAGATGAATTGCCTTGATCTGCTGTCTAGATTTGTCTGCTTAGGAGGTAGTTTGAGCTACTCTAGGAGCTCATCCTCTATGATCAAGATAGTTTAAGATCACGAAACCCTAAGCAAGAATACAAGATCGATCTTATCTCTAGCCACTAGGTGATCATCTGGAACCCATAACCAGATCAATTCTGAAGTAATCCATTCTAGAAGTTTCCAAGTTAATGAAGACCAATACCAAGCATGGATCTATTCTACTCAATCTACACTTCATCATCCACTTGATGATGCTTTGATACCTTGCAACCCATCAAAAACATCCCCACTCATATTCTAGTCAAAACCCTAAATCTGCTAAATTTGACCAAGTCTGGAAACTGTTTCAACATCACTTCTTTGAATGCCTCGCTTTCTCAACCCTTGTGCATTTTAGGTAATGCACTTGAACCAGATTGCATAGCATCATAAGTACTACCAAGGCCCACTCTTTCCCTTGGATATATCACCTTTTAAACCACTTGTTCTTGATGGTTTTGTAGGCAAGAAAATAACTTTTTCTGCAAATCTTATCAGCTAGCCTACTTGGTCAGAAGCTCACACCTTCATCCTACCTTCGTTGGATCAACTATTTGCATGATGATAGTATACTCATAAAGGTCTTGCAATACCTACTTCACTTGCTCCAAATGGATCCTTGTGCTCCAAAAACTCACAAGGTTTCAAAGGCTATTTGATAATCAGCTTTGGCACCCTTATTTTATTCAAAGTTTGAAATCAATTCCTAGAGCACTCAAGCATGATAAAGCTCAAATTCTTGTACCCTGTTTATCTACTCAACTTGGTCTATCCATACATATATCCCATGTTCCAAGGGGATCTCTGAGCCCCAGGATCCAACAAGGTTTTAGTGGTATGAAAATAACATCACCCTAGATCCTTTATCCCTTGTTTCCAACCAAAATCAAGTTGTATTCTCAACACACAAGGTTGCAAATGCTAGATACACCTTGTGTACATCATCTACCATGATTATAAAGATTTATAAAATATTATCCATAATTATTGTGGCTCAAAAACTAAATTCATTTAATCTGCAAAACCTCGAAAACTCCTTCCATAAAGGAAAATTTGGTTTTTGTCATAACATCTTACCAAATTGGAACACATTTGAGGCATATATATCATACCCTACCTTCCAAAATCGAAAATAAATATTTTTGAAGGGTTTTATTATTTCTTTTGCCCATTTTCTTAAATGGCTGAAATGGAATAATAATTGTTAAAAATACATTTCTTTCAAAATAAATCTTGGGAAAATTCTGCAAGGTATGAAATCATAATTGGGACCATCTCAAACTAAAAACCTTCTCTTTCCAATTAAAATATATAAAATGAATTCAATAAAACCCATTCTGCTTTTTTTTAATAAATGGTTCTAAGTGGACTTGAACTCGTTAGAAAAATCCCACATAAATCCTAGGGATGTACCATGACCATATAGATGTTCCAGTACCATTTCCCTAGCATGTACAATGCAAGTATCTAAACTTCCTTCATACTCATTGTTGGATCAAATTAAGCAAACTAAGAAAATCCCTAATATAAACCCCATCAAACCTCAACCCTTTGGGTTAGCCAAACTTGCACAGCACAACACCCAGTCCCCTAGCCGAGCTGCACTTTAGCAACCTATACCCCTTTTCTTTTGCTCTTGGAAAATAAGGAGACACATCTTGCCCATTAAATTGCAAGCTACTGCTACCCTACCACCTCTCTGCCCTTCTGTAGTGCCCTTGTGACCAGACCACGACCACCCACCGCCCGATCCAGCCAATGCCTGACCCTCACCACCTCTCTCTCGCTCCAAAAGACCATGTTCACAATAGGTAACTCCCATTCGGTTTATAAGGCCAGAGGTCGGTGCTACATCCCCCACTACCTCATTCCGCCTCTATCCCCTCCAACTACCCTCACCCGAGCTCCAGATCTCCCTCCCTAAGCTCTCTATCACCATGGAGAAGAAGAGCTCCCCTTCTCGGCCTTTTTCAAGGGAATCCTAGGTGGTAGGCTCAGATCCTGCCCAGCTCCACTTTCTGCTCACTTTTATTCTTATCCTCCTCTTATCCACCCTCTCGTTCCCTTTCTTGTAGGCAGGATTGCAAGAGATGAAAACGACCATGTGTGTCGATGGAAGCTTCGTCGATGAACCGCCAACCCCGACAGCATGTGACCGCCCCAGTACCACACCTACCTTCCCTAGGATATCCGTGACTGAAGTAACTGTCCCACCTCGACATGCATGCGTGCGGGGACATGCCCCGATGGTATCCCGCGAACACTCTGTCACAGGGATGTGTGTGACATGGGTTCTGCGTCAAAACCGCCACTGCCTCCCATCCCCGAGTTCGCCGTTGACCTCTCTGTCGCCCTGGAACCTCCACGTCGCCACCCCGAGAGCACAGGTGAGCTCCCTAGCAACCCCGCCGCCACCTAGGTTTAGCCCTTGTTTCTCTCGACCGGAGGTAGAAGAAGCAACCAGGACTGTCAATGATAACTTGATCCAGTGGTGTAGAACCTCCCGTACCCCTTCCCCTCCACAGCCACTAATAGGCCGGCCCCACCTGTTAGCATTTTGAACTACACCCGCGCGTGCATGGAGTAGCCGGATGGGTCGATTTAGCTCGGTGCGGCCCATTCCTCCCTGATCCCAGCCCACTTCCTTTTTTGCTTTTATTCTTCTCTCCCAGATCGAGATAAACTAGCACTTGGTTTAAATCTGTTTGAAAATTAAAACCAACCTTTCTCACCCAGATCTAAATTTTCTAGGGTTGCTGGAAGTCGTATTGAGCATACAGTACCCTTTGTTGGCCAAATCTCTGCCAAGTTTAATTATAATAAATCCCTTACCCAAATGTATACTTTTCACTAATAAATCTTCTTGTAAGATTTATAACTCTAATTAGGTTGAAACCTTTTGGTGCTAAAAGGAAATAGTCATACCTTGCATGCCACTATGTCCCCATCTTAGTGGCTTCCTACTTTGCCTATAGCAAAAATAACAAAAACCACTCACTTTGGACTTTAGAGAAATTCCTTAAGCCAAACTATAGCATGTTTTCAGTTTACTCCAACTCTTAGTGATGTGGTACTTTGGTACCTATCGAAACCCAGGAGAACACTATTTATTTATCCTCTGTTGATTTTTAATGAATTAAATACTTCTGTATGTGGTATACTCACTAGATAAATCATTCCAGAAACTTAACTAGTCCAAAAATATTGATTCCAATTTCTACTAGAAGGTAGTTGCGGTACCTGTCCATTGTCCTTGACCTCATATCACCTGGACCTATATAACAAATCTGGTTAAATAGACGAAATGACTATAGAACTTACTTTGGGATTTTCCCAAGGGCATTCTGGTACTTATTTTGAGGTGATTCCAACTCTCAAAAATCCAAAACTCACATATACACAACACCCTCTAAGGACAAATTTATTTGAGCTGTAGATCTTTTCTGGTGATTTATTCACCCAAACTAGAGGTTATAGAAAAATCATAACTAAATATACAAAATTGATAAACCTACTGTTTGCCTTGTATTTTCAATAACTATCTGATGGTATCCTTTTTTTACATTGATATCATACAGACCCAAGCCTTAGTTCCAAACCCCTCTATTAAGTGGTTTTGGCAAATAAATCCTAAAGGAAATTCCACAAAGGCAATTTAAGTAATTCCAGTTGACACCATCTCAATCTATCAAAACCTACTGAAGTGAATAATGTGTTGTATGTTTGTTTGTTTTATGGTATTGGTGATTGTATGCCTTGTGATGATTGTGCCCTTTGTTTGCTTGAATGTGATCCATAACAACGATAGATGCGATTATATCGAAAACCAGAAGAAGATTGTTATTATTGGGTATTATGGCATTCTAAGAAGAAGTCTAGAGAAATATATTGCCAGTTTGTTGATGACATGCAAGCCACCTTCTTGCTCATAAGCCTTGTCCTGTTGTTTTAATTATGCATGTTTTACCTACCCTTTTATGAAACTGCATTGTGTTATTATATAATGAGTTATCTCAGGTAGTGGCTTGGCTCCTCCAAACTATTACACTTGTGTACTACTAAGTACAATCCCCCTAACGACACCTAATTATCCCTAGAATGGTAGATGGTGTATACCACCATATCCCCTTGGAGACCCTGTTTTAGCCAAAGCAAAAACTAGAGGATGGGAAGAGCTGCGAAAAAGTTCTACAAAATGTTTATGGCAAAACCTTGGCGAGGTTTGACCTACCAAGAAAAGTTTGAGAAAAGAAAAAGGGTTTTGTTTTACAAAATGCTGAAAGATGGAGGAAAAAATGTTTACAAAAACGCACCCGGTTCTTTGAAGTTTTGCTTGAACAATTAACCCGTGCAACCACACTACTCTGGAATGGGACAGGGATGCACTTGAAGTTTGCTACTCTAGTGTGGGAATTCTCGTAACTCCTGAAAGGGGATCATCTCCCTCTAATCCCGGACTTCCTTTACAGAAAGGGTCAACTATTAGACAGTCACCTAGAGGAAGTAGGATCACCCACGTGAGTGACCAGGGGATACTATGAGCCTCTCATTGAAAGTTCCCACTCTGGAGGAGTCGGAATGCGCTCTGGTTGGTCTGTGGCCCCGACATCCAGGTGTTGAGAGGCACAACTCATAGGGTAGGGCCTATACTAGAGTGGCATTTGGAGAGTCTTGATTGGTTACTCTACCCACGATCAGTGAGGCTTAGAGCAGGGTACTCGATTGGTGTGGGTAAAGTGTACAACCTCTACGGAGTGTAAATCTATTCAAATAGCCGTGTCTACGGTCCTGGACCATTGGGGAGGTTGTTGTAGAGCGGTGCTGGTTTTGATTTTAAAAAGTAATTCAAAAAAGAAAAGGCTTTGGAAATGTTGTGACCATGGGATGGTTGGAAAGGAAGGAAAGGAATTGGTCGTGAGATGACCGGAAGGAGGAACAAATGGGTGACCCAATCCTCTTATTTTTCCTAAAAATTTCAAAAGATTCTAAAATGTTTTACAAAAGTTTTCAACAAAGATATGTAGATGCTCTATCTACAAGAGGAACTATTTGAGAAAAGAACCTCCCTTGGAGCCCTCCTGCTACCACAACCATAATGCATATCATCTTGTTATTATTATTATCTTTTAAGGTGGTTTGCGAGTACATTCAAACTACTCACTGGCATTGTCCCTGGCTATTAACTTGGTCAGATATCAAGAAGAATATGAAGTTGACAACTATGCGAGCTAGGACGTTCTCCCAGACAGTTGCCTGTAGGTTAAGGCATGGCTCAGGCAATACGCTTGATGAAGTTCCGCTGATGATGTTTGATTTAGCCATAATGGCCTTTAAGCTATGACATGTATCCACTTAAGTAATGGATGTTTACTCTGATACTTGTTGGTTACGTGTCACGACTAACTTATCATGGGATCGTGGTGTATGCATAAAAGGGGTTCTCAAAGGATTAATCCGGGGCTCCACATATACGGCTAGAAAAGCTATTCCGGTCGTATAGTTGGTCGTTGAACCGTCTGTAAGCCTTGATCGCTTTGGGGTTTCTTCTGGTATTACTGATATTTCCCAAGTAAGAGATTTATGTTGTTTTTGAATCCTTTTCTCCCCAGTACAACTGCTCCAAGGATTGCGTCCATTCGTATCCATCATTTTTCCTGATCCTGGTGAAAATAAAACGTGCGCACGAACACCGTAAAATACCAAGATCCTACATCTACAATACAAAATAATAATATAAAAGATGATGCAAATATGCACTCATCACGGTCTACGAGGGTGAGTCCATATGTAACTGTTACAAAGTATCGCCTAGATTCAATCTTGGCAGTTGCAAACCATAGGATTTTTTTTGTTTTCTATGCAACGAACCCCATCAGTGGTATCAGATCCTGGTTTATGTGTAGATGCTTTGTATGGTTAGAACACATGGGCATTGATAAGTCTTGTTATTGCAAATCTCTTGTATTTCAGATATTGGTGGCATGGTGGGATGAAGCGGCCCGGACAAACTTTACATGTCCTCGCACATGAGACATGTTCCATGCTTGACATGCAACTCGTTTTGCATAAGTGGCTAGCGGGTCTCTGTCTCTCCCACTATAATTGATATCTGATTTACAATTGTCTTCTTAATAACTTGGTTATCACCATTGTGGATGAAGTTCATAGGTAGAACGATTCTATCCTTGAAAGGCCATAGCCGTGTAAAATATGCAAAAATAATTTAGAGGCGCCTAACTTGTTTTTGTAGGTCATGTGATGTGATATGGTTTATGCTACAAATGTTGTTGTAGGAAATGTGTTTTATTGTAAAACAAACGGCAGGAGCCATATGGTTGTTATTTTATTTTATGGCAAACATGCCAGAAAATGGAAATCCATGTAATTAGATTAGTGGAGAACAACCTTGATGGTGGTGCCTTGGACCATTGTGACACGCCGGTGGAATGATGGAGATCATGCCATGACACAGGAGATGGAGATCGAATGCGAGAAGGACCATATCATATCACATTGTATATTCATGTGATGTTTATCCTTTCATGCATCTTATTTTGCGTTGATTTGATCGCCTAGGTACTATTTGATTGCCTTGGTAGCACTATAAGATGATCGCTCCCACTAAATATCAATATAATAATATGTTTTTCCTTAGTATGCACTATTAAGAAAGTTCGTCGTCTCGAAGCACCACGTGTTGATCGGGTGTGATAGATTCTACGTTCGCATACAACGGGTGTAAGATAGTTTTACACACGTGAATACTAAGGTTCTTACTTGACGAGCCTAGCATGTATAGAGATGGCCTCGGAACATGAACCGAAAGGTAAAGCACGAGGCATATGGAGATATGATGACTCATACGATGCTCGCCATTGGAGTTGTACCACCATGATACGTTGCTAACGTATCTATAATTTTTGATGTTTCATGCTTGGTTTTTATATACTTTCTTATGTTTTGTTCCAACATTGGAGTACTTTTTATACACTTTCTTGGACTAACCTATTAACAAGATGCCATAGTGCCAGCTGCCTGTTTTCTGCTGTTTTTGGTTCCAGGAAAGTCAGAAAATGAATTTCTCGGAATTGGACGGGACAAAAGCCAAAGTCAGTTTTTCATCGAGGGGGACATGGAGCCAGAATACGAGAAGGAGAGGGGCCAGGGGGCGTCCACACCACCTGGCCGCGTGGCCAGGCATGGACCATGCCAGGAGGTGGTGCGGCCACCCAGGGCACCCCCTCGGCCTCCCCTTTCGCATATAAGATGCCTCCGATATAGAAACCCTAAGGACCTGATCAAAATTCCACGAAATATTCTGTAGCCTTCGTCATCTCCATCCCTAGATCGGGAGGGATCTGAAGCTCTGCCTGGCACCCTTCCGGAGAGGGGAATTCACTCTAGAGGCCTTCTTCATCACCATGCAAGCCTCCGATGTGATGCGTGAGTAGTTCATCCTTGGACTACGGGTCCATGTTGGGGGGATACCCCCGGGTAGGGTCATGCCGGGGTATAAAAGGCTGAGTTAGCCGAGGTTCGGCAAGGCCAAAGTGGACGCTGGCTTGTCACCTCAAGTCAGGCCGAGTCTCGGAGTAACCCGGACCAGGGGATGTCCACCTAACGGAGCCTCGATCGACTTAAGCAGTAAGTCAGATAAGAGAATTTAACTTGTATGCAGGAACGGGTGTGGCTGGGTCAACTACGATCCGGGTCATATCTAGCTTCTAGGAGAAGGAAGGAAACTCGCTGGTCAAAAGTAACCCCGGTACGAACTGCATGAGCGAAGCGAACAGGGGCAGGACCACCGAGGCGTGGCCGACAAGAGGTGACGACGCTCGTGTCGGCTGACGCAGGCGCCGCAGAGGCTGACGTAGCCTCTGCATGGGTGACGCAAGGGAAAAGCAACCTGGTCGGCTTACTATTTTAGGTGGAGGCATATTCCCTGCAATATGCCTCCACGTATGCCCTAAGTGGAGACCTAGCCACCCCTATATAAGGAGGGCTAGGGCCTCTGTAGAAGGGGTTCCGCTATTCTAATTGGTTTAGGTTCTAAGGGTTGATCTCTGGTAGGTCTTATACGGGTCTACTGTGGGTGAGAGTAAGAGAGTTCCTTCTTCCTCCTCTCGCCAATACAGCTCTAGGAGCACTTGTAACCTGGGAAGTGAATCATATATAAATCTTCTGTGTGAGGAATCACCTCATTATCCCTCCCTGGATTCCCCTAATGCATTTAGTCCCCACCTTTAGCCTATCCATGGCATCTGCCGTGACACCACCACGACAGTTGGCGCCCACCGTGGGGCTAGCGGCGCTAGCAGGGGTGAAGATCCGGACAGGAAACCTCATCGGCACCGGCGAACGCATCGTCTCCGGGCTCATCCAGCGCTTTGGAGCGCTGGATTTTGTCAGCGACAACGCTGGCTGCTTCCGCACACGTCCTCTTCTGTGCAACGGCCTCTTCGTCAAGCTCAGCGCGCACAAGTTCTATGTCGCTGTGGATGTATCCTGCGTTCATCCGCGGCACGTCGTCGAGGCGGGCGAGCCTCCCCTTAGCGTGGCTCACGGGGCGCGTATCACTCGCTCCCCGGACTATGCTGAGGTGATGATGAATGCGCCTGGCGCTGGCACAAGCAAGGATCCGGCACCAGATCCGGAGGTAACACCCAAGGCACCAAGGAAAGGTAGAGGTCCTCTACTAGAGAGGCCAGAGAATGTGTTGCGGGAAGCGATGGATAGCTTGGCAAACCCTGTACTAGCAGCAGTAGATCCAGCTCAGGCACAGGCCGAGCTAGAGGAAACTAGGCAAAAAATTCTAGAGGGTGCGAAAAAGATAGTTGCGGCTTAGCAGTCGTTGAACATGACGCTGCGTGAGTACGCAAAGGCAAACAAAGTTGATGCTGTAAAAGTGAAGGGGAGAAATCTCATGAGTGAAATGAACAAAGAGGGTGATACTAGGATTGAGGAGTCAGAAAACTGCTTGTCTGTGGGGCTGCCGAGGTACAATACCCCGGCTAAGAACCTCAGAGCAGCAGATGCAGCAGCATCCGAGCTAGAGGGTCTTACGGGTGAAGCCCGTCAGAGGCAGCAAGAAAGGGTCAATGAGTTGGTTTGGATCGCGAACAGGCAAAACGAGGAACTGCTCAGGGCTAACCCGGAGAGAGCTGGGGCCTACAAGATCGTTCTTTTGGGGGTAGGTAACCTGGAGAAATCTGCTAGAGCCGCATTGTCTCCAGATGGTGGTCCAAGGAGAGAAGAGGTAGTAACCTCGGCCAGAAGAAACAAACAGATCGTCCCGTATGACCCGACGAGGGCAGGGAAAGGAAAAGAAGTACAGAGAAATGATGTTCGACGAAGTGTGAGCCGAGGTGAAGCTGGTCGAGGTAATCGCGACCAAGGCAATGCCGGTCAAGGAAACGCTGTAAATGGCAATGCCGGACAGCGTAACTCGACAGGACAACCGCAACAGTGGAATATACCAAGGCAAGAGCAAAGTGCCGGCCGGGGTATGCAACAGAGAGGCGCTCCAAGAGAGCGGGAACGGTATAATGATGGAGATTCGGAAATGGTGAATGCGGGATACCCAGGGCCCGACTATCATGTGATAGGGTCGAGATTGGGAAGCAGAGATTTGATGCTGGATGATGCCAGGCTAAAACTGGATCGACCGTATAGGTCGGAAATGATTGAGTGTCGAGGTCCTCCGGGTCCTGCGTGTTTTGGGCCCTGGATCATGAAGGAGCCTCCGGTGCCTAACTTCCAGTTACCCAGAGGTACTAAGACGTATGACGGTAGTACAAAGCCAGAGGATTGGTTGATGAACTATGCTACAACAATGAAAATTGCTACAGGCAACTTGAGATGGGCTGTGAGATATGTACCCCAGATGTTGGAGGGGCCAGCGAGGGTGTGGTTGAAGAATTTGCCACCCGGAAGTATTAACTTCTGGATAGATTTTGCGGAGATGTTCATCAGCAATTTCTCAAGTACATATCAGAGGCCAAATAGGCCACAGACCCTAGCCATCTGTAAGAAGAGACCAAACAAGATGGACAGAGAGTTCTTAACCCGGTGGTGCACCGTGAGAAACTCATGTGAGGGCGTGATCGAATCACAGGCCATAGCGTGGTTTGCGCAAGGATGCATATATGCAAGCGAGCTGTGGCAAAAGTTGCAAAGGAAAATGCCAACTACACTGGCAGAGATGATCCGGATCGCTGATTCGTATGCTCTGGGTGATCTGACTCAACCTAGGCTCGTATCAAACGAGTCAAATGATAAGTACTACCAGAGAGATGGAGTCGGATCATCCCGGAGAAATGACTACAGAGGTAAAAGAAGAGATGACTGACCGGATCACTAGTACAGTTCGCAATAAGTGGCAGCTGTGAATCAAGATCAGCCCGGAGCAGGGAGCAATCAACGTCAGAAGACTGGAGGGCAATGGACTCCAAGAAATGATGGCAAGAAAACGTGGACGCCAGACCAAAAGAAATAGTGGCAAGAAAAGAAGGACCGTCCGAGGTATACTTATGAGTCAATGTTGGATCAGCCGTGTAAATTTCACACGCCAAATCCGAGTAACCCAACAGGTCATACAACAAGGTAGTGTGAGTGGATACGCAAAATAGAGCAAGGTGGTTTGGGGAATGCTCAGGAACCCCAGAATGATCAACCTCGACAGGAGTTACCTTGGCAGCAATTGCTCTCCGGAGCGAACACGCAACAGCTAATGTTGCCTCCCCCTCCGCCGAGGTATGATAACCATGAGAGAAGGGATGCAGTGCATCAAGTGGAAAACCAGCATCAACCGGATCAGAGGTACCCCGGAAATGAAGGGAGGAATGAGTACAGAGAGCATCATCAAAGTTACTGTGTGTTCACCACTGAGGAAACAGATAGAAAAAGCTTGCAACGTCGACATATGGAGGTGAATGTGGGAATACCTGCAGTGATGAGGTATATGCCTTGGTCGGATCAGGAAATTACCTAGAATATCAAAGGTTATCCCAACCTTATGCCAAGTCCTGGTTCGTATGCGTTGGTTCTGGATCCGACATTCACTGGGCCGAGAATCAATGTAAGGTTCTCCAAGGTACTGATTGACAATGGCAGTAGCATTAATATCATGTATGCGGATACAATGCGCAAGTTAGGTATCTCGGAGAACATGCTCCAAGCTACAAGGACAACTTTCCATGGTATTGTGCCCGGCATTTCTTGTGAGCCCATAGGCAAGGTCCGGGTTGACGTATTGTTTGGCACGAGAGATAACTGCCGAACTGAAAATTTGGAATTCGAAGTGGTGAACTTGGAAAGTGTGTATCAAGAGTTACTCGGAAGGCCAGCACTGAACAAGTTCATGGCAAGTTGTCACATCAGTTACTTGAAGATGAAGTTGCCCGGGCCAAACAGAGTGATTGCCATTGCTGGGGATTTCCGATGTTCCATTGAGTGTGCGTCGACCGGATCTAACCTGGCCGAGTCACTCGTGATTGCGCAAGAGAAAAGGAAAATCCAAGAGGTGGTGGCATTGCCTCAGTCCGCGCAGCAGTATATGCCGGTGCTGAGTAACCCGCATGGAAGTGTCTCATTCCAAGTCACAAAAGATACCAAGAAAGTTCCTGTTGATGATATGTTCCTAGAGCGCACCGTAACAATTGGTTCCAGGTTAGGTGACAAATAGGAAAGCGCGCTCGTCAACTTCCTCCGTGAGAATCGGGATATTTTTGCTTGTTCCACACAGGACTTGCAAGGTGTTCCGAGGGAGTTGGCCGAGCACTCTTTAAACGTGAGACCCGGAGCAAAGCCGGTGAAGCAACCTCTTCGCCGCTTCGCCAAGGATAGGAGAAAGGTCATTGGAGATGAGATAGCTCGGTTACTAGCTGTAGGATTTATCATGGAAGTTCTTTACCCGGATTGGCTGTCTAATCCGGTGCTGGTGGAGAAGAAGAAGGATGATCCGAATGTGGCGGTGGTTTGGCATATGTGTATCGATTACACGAACCTGAACAAGGCGTGTCCAGAAGATCCATTTCCACTGCCAAGGATAGATCAGGTCATAGACTCAACTGCTGGATGTGAATTGTTGACGTTCATTGATGCATATTCTGGTTTCCACCAGATACCTCTGAATCCGGATGATCAAATAAAGACTGCATTTATCACCCCGTATGGGGCTTATTGCTATCGCACCATGCCGTTTGGTTTACGTAATGCAGGGGCAACGTACCAAAGATGTATGCAAAAATGTTTGTATGACCAAATTGGTCAAAATGTACAAGTGTATGTGGATGATGTGGTTATCAAGACCAAGGAAAGCAAAACGCTCCTTGACGATATAAGGCAGACATTCGCGAACCTAAGAAGGTTCCGGATGAAGCTTAACCCGGAAAAATGTATCTTCGGTGTCCCGGCTAGAAAGTTACTCGGATTTCTTGTCTCCAGCCGAGGTATCGAAGTTAATCCAACTAAAATCCGAGCCATTGAATGAATGGAACTGCCGAAGTGTCTTAACGATGTCCAGAAGTTCACGGGCTGCCTGGCATCGTTAAGTCGGTTTGTATGTCGGTTGGGAGAAAAGGCATTGCCTCTTTACCAACTCATGAAAAAGTTGGATAAATTCGTTTGGACACCGCAGGCCAATGAAGCCTTTGCACACTTGAAGAAGATGTTAGGCGCTGCACCAGTGTTAGCTTCTCCACTATCAAAGGAACCAATGTTGCTCTATATAGCTGCAACCAACCGAGTTGTACGTGCAGTGATAGTGGTGGAGCGCGACGAGGAAGGTAAGTCGGTGCAAAGGCCAGTGTATTACCTGAGCGAGGTATTATCAGCCTCAAAGCAGAACTATCCACACTATCAAAAGGTGGCGTATGGCGTGTACATGGCAGCTAAGAAGCTGAAGCACTACTTTGAGGAGCATCCCATCAGGGTAATATGTGAGGCTCCCATATCCGAGATAATGAGTAACAAGGATGCGAGCGGCAGAATTGCAAAATGGGCAATTGAACTAGCTCCTTATGCGCCACAATATGACAGAAGAGAAGCAATCAAGTCTCAAGCTGTGGCGGACTTTTTTGTGGAGTGGGCCGAGGTGCAATCTAAACGGCCGCTACCAAATCCGAACTATTGGCGAATGCACTTTGACGGGTCAAAAAAAACCGGGCTAGGCGCCGGAGTCGTACTTACCTCGCCAAAGAGGGACCAGCTGAAATACGTGCTGCAGATCCATTTCGCGGCATCAAACAATGTCGCTGAATATGAAGCACTTGTGCATGGGCTTAAAGTGGCAAAAGAGATTGGGATACGTCGGATCATGTGCTTTGGCGACTCAGATTTGGTAGTACAGCAAGTGTCGGGACTGTGGGACACCCTTGATCCAAACATGGCTCTGTACAGATTTCATGTGCAGATATCTGGTTACTTTGAGGGATGTGAATTTCACCATGTACCCCGGGTGGAAAATGAGGCTGCCGACATGTTGTCGAAGCTCGGGTCAACCCGACAAGCAATTCCACTGGGTGTAGCATTAGAGCACCTCAGGTTGTCAATGCGTCACTGCCGACATTGTGTCAACGCATCATGGAGGACATTGTGCAAATGAACTTATACTATTTATGGTTGTATAAAATAGTTATGGTCTTCATACTCAGAAACATGCTCTGTGTTCCATATGGATAACTTGATATAGTTCGTTGTCTCATGTACGCTATATATGCTTGGTTAGGTGCTTTAGTTTTAACTATATTCTTGGTTAGGTGCTATTTATACTAGTTTGCACTCGTATATACATGATATAATTTTGATTAGTCTAAGGATAGCTAAGCACAAATTTAAAAGGCAGTCTATTGGGTTTGCCCTCGAGGATGTGTGTGTTCTTAGGGATCCCTTGATTCAGGATATGAAAAGTGTAGAAATAGGAAATGTATAGGATTGAGATGTCACATCCACCTTAATCCTATGGGTAGAGGAATTGGTGAAGAAAATTTTCCATGAGGTCCCACCTCATGTTATTATCCTGCGAAATTTGTACTAAAAGATTCCTATAGGATTGGGTCCTATAAATCAAATGGGTTCTGTAGGAAAATTTCCATATGCATGATATCAATCCTACATAGATCCTTTGAAATCCTATGAATCAAAGGAGCACTCAATAGGGAAAATGATGGATTTGTTCAACGGGTCGAGTGACTCCATACTTTTAATTTTGTGTTTCATAATGGAATTGTGGAAGTATCTGGGATGTGGGTATCATGATTTCTCTGTTATTTGATAATATCCTTCACCAAAGATTACACTTTTTAGCAATTTTTTGTTTCCTTCGCTTTTCTTAGCCTCGCATTATTGACTTCACCACAATGATCTATAACCATGGTCCATGTGTACTTGGTCTATGAATTTTGTTGGAAACTAGAAACCATTTATTTCTAATTTGCAATCCTTCCCGAGATCTCATTTTACTGCCTATTGTTGTTTGTAAGAGCAAGTAAATAAGGAAATTTAGATCCTCCGTCATTTTATTTTAATGCCCATTATGCACATCACAGGAAAAAACACACCCAGGGTGAAAAGGGCATAGCAAAGCGCGTGAGGTCCTTCTAGTACGCCAGTAAACATGCACCCTTTCGCGCTTTTGATATCCCAGTATGAGCACAATTTCACCAACCACTAAAATGGATCATGTCCTAACACAATTGATGTTGTCACATTAGACAGGTTCTTACCTACTAAACCACAAAAGAATCCATTGTGCACAACTTCTATAGATAATATATCACAATTCACTCCTACATCATAAACTGTTGGAACAATACTAGGACAAAAAATCATACCGAAAATGAACCAACAAATTCAGATACGACAAAAACGTTCATACTTTTATGTTGTAATCTAGTAAACATGAAGGTTCAAACAATTGAAAAAGACATGGATTGCATGTAAATTACAAACTTCCTTATACTTGTATGCTCAAATTAACAATGAAGGAAGCTCAATTCTCTATAAGGCGGTAGAGCGCCACAAAGCTATGTAATCGGCGAAAACTCACCATAAAGCATCGCGTCAATTCTACGATCACCCGATATAGCTCGTTGGAGGATGGAGAGGATAACAAGCAATTCCACATGATCATCAATTCCGAGCTATACAAAAGGAGTGTGACCAATGTCCTCCAGCGATGCGTTGACCCGGAAGAAGGGCTTGACATCCTCCGAGATATACATCAAGGGGAGTGCGGGCATCATGCCTCGTCCCGATCCTTGGTGGCAAAAGCTTTCCGGCATGGATTCTACTGGCCAAGTGCCTTAGAACAAGAAGAAGATCTGATGAGAAAATGCAATGGTTGTCAGAGGTATGCTACCAAGACACATATGCCAATGTCGGAGCTCAAGACCATACCAATTACATGGCCATTTGCCGTATGGTGCTTGGATATGGTTGGCCCGTTTAAAGCAGCAAGGGGGAATATGACTCACATTTTTGTCATGGTGGACAAATTTACAAAGTGGATTGAAGTGAAGCCTATAAGAAAGTGTGATGGAGCTACGGCCGTAACATTTCTCAAAGACATCATCTTGAGATACGGTTATCCTCACAGTATCATCACTGATAATGTCACAAATTTTGCTGAAGGAGCATTTGCGTGTTTCTGCGGGGATAAGAAGATCCGGCTGGACGTTGCCTCAGTAGCCCACCCCGCATCGAACAGACAAGTGGAAAGATCCAACAGATTAGTATTATCCGGGATAAAGCCCCGGCTCATTGAGCCGCTACAAAGATCAGCGGGGTGCTGGATAGAAGAACTACCAGTGGTACTGTGGAGTTTAAGAACAACTCAGAATCGATCAACAGGCTATACGCCGTTTTTTCTGGTATATGGAGCAGAAGCTGTATTACCAGCCGACATAGAGCATGATTCGCCTAGGGTCACCCAATACACAGAAGCCGAAGTGCAAGAAGCCCGGCAAAATGATGTTGATCTGCTGGAATAAGCGAGAGAACTGGCATTGTCTAGATCCGCCATATATCAGCAAAATCTCCGACGCTATCATAGCCGGAAAGTAAGCCCCCGAGTCTTTTGGGAAGGCGATCTGGTGCTCCGGTCGGTACAATGTACTGCTGGCATGCATAAATTATCCCCTCCATGGAAGGGACATTCATTGTGAGCAAAGCATTGCACAATGATTCTTATTATCTTATAGATGCAAAGCCACAGGAAAAGAACAAGGCGGACAGGTTCGGCGAGGAATCTAAGCATCCATGGAATGTAGCTCTACTTCGTCCTTTCTACACTTAGCTAAGAAGTGTATGTATCCGAGTCTTCTCAGATGTCGGTATGTATGCCGGCAATGAGCCTGTAAATGAAATGTTTCCACCTCGAGCAGTAACTCAGGGACTGCCTTAATAATATTTGTTATCTTTTATTATTTATTCGTCAGCTAGAGTAAGTTGTTCTACTTAACTCGGTTTAGTAGTGTGTAGGCAGCAAAAACCCAACTCTTCGACTTGCTGCTGTCCAACAAGAATTGGCTTCATGGCAAGCAAGAGAACAAGTTTGGAACTGCCTGGCACATGAAAAACGACTAAGGAAAAGAACTTAATCGAGCCGACGTTTGTTTTCCGGACTAACCTTGTATTTACATTCAAATTACTATGTTGAATTATTTTGAGCTAAGCCTAAAGTTTCCAAGTATTGTTAAAACAATTTTTGAAGCTCGGATTCGTAAATTGTAAAACAGAATCAAGGTAGACACGAACCGAGCCAAAAGATTGGACAAACAAGAAAATGAAACTCGGGGACTACGCCCAAGCTAATCCGGCATAAGAAACTTAGTAGCAAAATATCACATGCATACTGGATACAATTCCACCCGGCATACCTAGGATCTGATAAGTTTTCAAGTGTTTTCACTCAAGGAGCAGCAGGAGGAGGAAGTTCGGCGTCATCTTCGCCGTCTTCGATATCCGAGGCGTCGTCCTCTCCATCCTCGTCCGAGCCATCTTCAACGTTCTCAACCTCTTCGTCACCATCGGCTTCCAGGAAGCTCGGTCCCTCAGTCCATTCATGAATGGGAGCATATTCGATGAGGCTATGGGCGCAAGCCTGGCGCCGAGCTACCCATTCCGGGTCGTTGGTCCATTTCGACCTGGTGCGCAGGCGCGTCAGGAGGTTGAGATCGATCTTCTCGTACCATGTGAGTATGTGGTGAAGAACGGTATCAGCTGCAGCACGTCTGACGGACTCCCTCCAGAGGTCGAGCTGGGTCTCGATTTCCATTAACTTCTCAACAAGAATTCTGGTAGTCTCTGGAGTGTCTTCTCCAGGCCAGAACGTGTTGAAGATTCGGACTGCAACGTCGAGGATATCCTTGCCATAGTTCTTGATGAGTTCCACGCAAGATGACAGGCTGACCAACAGGTCCTCCATGTCATAAGGAATCTCCTCACTGCCAGGAGCAGCGGGAGTACCCCTCTCTCGGCGGAAATCTGCAATTGCGGCGCTCGCAATGGCAGTGCCCTTAGGCAATTTTCCTGAAAACGAGACAAGAGAAACAAGTAAGAGAAAAGACATGTGAAGTAACCCGGAGAAATATGTCGGATAAGGGAAAGGAGCTTATGTGATATATGGCTGAGGATCCGGGTTAAATCCCTGGTACAGTCATCGCGTCTTTTGCGAAGCTGCACAAGCTCAACATTCGTCGACTTAAGCTCAGTGTCGGCCTCCTTGAGTAGATCCTAGTCCTTGGCGATCTAGAGATTGAGGCGCTCGCGCTCTTCTGTGTAATCCTGGCCAACCTTTTGGAGCTTGGACTAGTGTTGTGCTTTCATTTTCTCCATCTCGGCCTTGAGCCTGGCGATCTCATCATCCTTGGTCCGGAGGAGGGCGAGCTCATCGTCTTTCTTTTTGAGCTCGGCTTGATGATGTCCTGCTTGTTCGAGAAAATGCAGCATCATATCAGGCATGGGCACACTATCTTCAAGAGATGCTAAAATAGTGTATTGACCCGGCAGAGCCGAGGTATGAATGTTTGCCGAGCCAAGGAGAAAAGGAGATAGAAAGCATAGCATGGTCGGACAAAAATGACTTACCCTTGATCTGATCCAAGTTCTTCCTCCTAAGCTTGTTCTCAGCCTCCACCCCAACTGCGGAAACCGAATGATAGGTTAGTTTGGCAGAGGAAAATGAAGAAAAACGGAGAAGTGCCAAGGAAGAAACTTACCCCTTTTCTCGTGTTCAGCAAAAAGTGCATTATGCTTGGCGTGCAACGTCTTATGGGTGTCAAGGAGACCCTGAAACTCAGCGCTACGGCAGTTGGTGGTCACCTGCAAAGAGTACAAAGATATAACTTAGCCTTGTGCATATTTGAAGTGTACTAAATCCGGGCCAAGTGGAACTTAACCCGGCTCTAGGTGTGTGCATATTCGAAGTGTACTAAATCCACGCCAAGTGGAACTTAACCCGGCTCTAGGTGTGTGCATATTCGAAGTGTACTAAATCCGGGTCAAGTGGAACTTAACCCGGCTCTAGGTGTGTGCATATTCGAAGTGTACTAAATACGGGCCAAGTGGAACTTAACCCGGCTCTAGGTGTGTGCATATTCGAAGTGTACTAAATCTGGGCCAAGTGGAACTTAACCCAGCTCTAGGTTTGTGCATATTCGAAGTGTACTAAATCCGGACCAAGTGGAACTTAACCCGGCTCTAGGTGTGTGCATATTCGAAGTGTACTAAATCCGGGCCAAGTGGAACTTAACCCGGCTCTAGGTGTGTGCATATTCGAAGTGTACTAAATCCGGGCCAAGTGGAACTTAACCCGGATCTAGGTGTGTGCATATTTGAAGTTATCAAGGAGCTACGTTAGCTTTCTAAGGAGCATCCGGCCGAGTAACAAGTTAGTCCCCCGGAGGCTAGGGGACTAATGGTTATATTACAAAATACCTACAACTGGCTAAGGAAAACGAGGAACGTACCTCCATCATCCGACCCGCGATGTTGAGCGCCTTAAAGGTTGTGTTCATTTGAGCGGAGAATTCGACGGGACCGAACTTCTCCGGGAGATCAGCGTCTTGGACTACCTCTGCCTTGTTCCAATTCATGATGAATTCAATCAGGCTCGGAGGGTATCGCTCGCCGGTGGGCATATGGGGCGCCACCAAGCCCTTCGCATGCGCCTCTCTCCTCTCAACCAGGGCAAGGGCCGGGCTGGTGTGTAGAACAAGTTGCTGCGCATCAACTGGCTCAGCAGGGACGTCCTTCAGGGCTGGAGGCTTCTTGGGAAGCTGGATGCGAGAGTGCATTGTCCAGCCTCGACGAACGCTGTCCTAGTGGCGTTAGGGGCCTTTTTGCCCTTGGGCTGTTGGGAGGAAGAAGTGGTCGCAGCAGATTTCCCCTTAGGAGCTGCCTGGGTACTTCCTCGCTGAGACTGTGAAGACTCGGACGAGGCGGAGGATCTTGGAGCTGGTGCTCTTGTTGCTAAACTTGGTGCCGCTGCTGATGTTCTTGCTGCCGGAGTTGGTGCTGGTGCCGGAGTTGGCGCTGGTACCGGGGGTGGTGCTTGTGCTGGAGCTAGTGCTGGTGCTAAGGTAGCCTCGGCTGGGCCGGTCTCCCCCGCTGCAAGGTTACCCCCCTCCTGACGAGGTGGAATAGAACCCGGAGCAGCCGCAGAACCCTCTGGAATAGGGCTCAGCGGGCGTGACTCGTCGTCACGAGGGGGAGAAGGGCTAAGTCGGAGCGGCGAAGAGATGCTAGATCCACTCTGGGGGACCTCCACCGCAGCCCTGCCGAATCAAATAATGTCAAAAGAGAAACTAAAACAATGCAAGGAAGAGTAAGTTGTAGAGGGAAAAGAGGCTTACGCATCCGAGGTCAGGGGCTCCTTGGGTTTCCGAGCCCTTCGTGCTGGGGCCTTGCCTTCTGGCTTTGAGGCGGTTTTGTCTCTGGACTTCTTGCGCCTTTTGGCAGGCTGAGAAGGTCCGGAGGAGGAACTTGATGCAGCTCCACGCTTCTTCTTCGGCGCTACCAGAACAGGTTCACCCGTAGCAAGGGGAGGGTCCTCGTGGATCTGCCCACCGGGGTTAGCTGATGCCGGAAAAGCATAAGAAAGGGGGACAACGTCAATAGCTTCTATCACCTCCACATCTGAGTCATCTTCATCATCAGGCCAATCTCTAATAGAAGAGAGTTTACCGGTGGGTCGCTTCGTAGCGTCGGGCATCAGGAGGAACATCTCCTGATCCGGCTCTTCCTCGTCCGAGGTCTCCCGGTCAGGTGCCCACTTAAGGGTCGGATCGGTGCCATCCTCAAGGGTTTGCTGAAGGAATAGCTGAAGAAAAGAACAAACAACAGAGTTAAAAATCCAACAATGACCAACATATGATTTAATTTGGAGAAAGTTTGCGCCATGAGGCTTACCACGGGAGGAATCCTATCGCGGCAAAAGTGCTCAATTCCCCACGTCCATTCAGAGGAGAAGTCTTTGTGGGTGGTGAAGAGGGCCTTGACCCTGCGATAGATCTCCGTGTTTCTCAACTCGAAGGACGAGGTCCGGTTGGGGTCGCGGCCCCAGCTCATGTGGCACACCTTGTGAGTGCGCTTCTGGAGGGGAGATCCGGTTGCGGACGAACGTGATCATGGCATCCTCATTGCGCAACCCGAGCTCCTTTAGCTCCGTGAACCTTTTGTTGACCAAGTTAGCCAAGGCCGTGGGCTTCTTGTGGACAAGGTCCCACAACTCCGGGTTAGGAGGACCCAGAGCATAAGGGAGCAGCCGGATCAAGTCTTCAGTGCCCTCGTTCCGGACATAAAAGAAAGTTTGGGCCCATCCTTTGCAGGAGTCTAGCCCGGTGACTCGGGGGAAGACGGATAGCCTCTAGGGTGAGATGGACGCAGCTCCGAATTGCGTGAGCTACTTGTCCTCCGGATCAAGTTGAATGTTCGGAATAACATTACGACGAAGACTGAAAAACTGGATCCATAGCTCCTTCGTGGGCCATAGTCCAGCATAGCCTTCAATCGTGGAGGCGAAGGCAGAAAGAGAAGTAATTGCGTTGGCAGGAAGGTGGTCCGGCTGGAGTTCGTAGGTGCTTAACCAGTCATGGAAGAAGTCACTGACCGGCAAACCGAACCCCCGCTGGAAGTGGGACAAGAAGACGACGAACTCACCCGGATTGGGTGAGGGGGCGAGTTCGGCGGAGGCGAGGCGCGCGGTGACGCCGGCGGGGATGCGTCTGGTGCGGTAGAACCAGTCCAGGTCATCTTGGCAGACCCAGGACCCGGACCACGCACCACGGTCCGCCGTGGCGATGTCTTCCTCCATCTCTTGCTCGGCGATGGCGAGCTCCTCTTTTGTCATCTTGTGTTCGCTGCCCTCACTGGCGCTAGCGGCGGTGGGGGGCAACGGCCTAGATTGACAATGACCCGTGGCGGAGGAGGCGTGTAGCGGTGGCGGCGATGCAGAGGCGTGGGGAAGCAGTGCGGCAGCGGCGCTGCTACTTAGAAGCAGTGGCGGCGGCGCTATCGCAGGGAAGACGAAGGAGAAGAAGAGCTAGAGGCAGAGGGGCGCGAAAGGAGGAAAAGACCTAAGGGGTGCGCCCCTCCCCTATTTAACCACTCCCTCGAGGGGGAAGTGGGATCGTGTCATGCGGGTACGCCACACGGTGTGCGTGTATGTCCCGATTCAACCAATTAGCAGCGAGCCACACGGAAGGCCCCAGGGTGTAGCTGATCCCATGACGTGATGCATTGATGCGGTAAACGAGGAGGCAGGCATGACGTGACCCGCGCGTAGTGATAACTGACAATTACTCCGGCGGTTACTGTGGTTGGCCCTTAAAATGAGGCAACCTAATGATTAGCCTCCACGTGGGTTAGCGTCCGAGAGAAGGAAAGAAGACCCGGATGAGACCGTGGTAACCCAGCCAGCAAGTGAAAACTTGGAATGTGCCAAGGGAAAGTAAAACCATGAGGTCCGAAATAAGGTGGTAACCCGGCCGGCAAGTGAAAACTTGGAATGTGCCAAGGGAACGTAAATCCATACGATCCGAGATAAGGAGGTAACTCGGAGGTAACGTCCAAAGCTCAGTGAAATTGAATCTGATGTGGCCTTAGCGGCCAAGGCAGCTAAGACCACACCAGCTTCGGGGACTAATGTTGGGGGGATACCCCCGGGTAGGGTCACGCCGGGGTATAAAAGGCCGAGTTAGCCGAGGTTTGGCAAGGCCAAAGCGGACGCTGGCCAGGTCACCTCAAGGCAGGCCGAGTCTCGGAGTAACCCGGACCAGGGGATGTCCACCTAAAGGAGCCTCGTCCGACTTAAGCAGTGAGTCGGATAGGAGAATTTAACTTGTATGCAGGAATGGGTGTGGCCGGGTCAACTATGATCTGGGTCATATCTAGCTTCTAGGAGAAGGAAGGAATCTCACTGGTCAAAAGTAACCCTGGTACGCACTGCATGAGCGAAGCGAACAGGAGCAGGACTACCGAGGCGTGGCCGACAAGAGGTGACGACGGTCGTGTCGGCTGACGCGGGCGCCGCAGAGGCTCACGTAGCCTCTGCATGGGTGACGTAGGGGAAAAGCAACCCGATCGGCTTACTATTTTAGGAGGAGGCATATTCCCTGGAATATGCATCCACGTATGCCCTAAGTGGAGACCTAGCCACCCCTATATCAGGAGGGCTAGGGCCTCTGTAGAAGGGGTTCCGCTATTCTGATTGGTTTAGGTTCTAAGGGTTGATCTCTGGTAGGTCTTGTACGGGTCTACTGTGGGTGAGAGTAAGAGAGTTCCTTCTTCCTCCTCTCGCCAATACAGCTCTAGGAGCACTTGTAACCTTGGAAGTGAAGCATATATAAATCTTCTGTGTGAGGAATCACCTCATTATCCCTCCCTGGATTCCCCTAGTGCATTTAGTCCCCACCTTTAGCCTATCCATGGCATCTGCGGTGACACCACCACGACAGTTGGCGTCCACCATGGGGCTAGCGGCGCTAGCAGGGGTGCAGATCCGGACGGGAAACCTCATCGGCACCGGCGAACGCATCGTCTCCGGGCTCGTCCAGCGCTTTGGAGCGCTGGATTTTGTCAGCGACAACGCTGGCTGCGTCGGCACACGTCCTCTTCTGCGCAATGGCCTCTTCATCAAGCTCGGCGCGCACAAGTTCTATGTCGCTCTGGATGTATCATGCGTTCATCCGCGGCACGTCGTCGAGGCGGGCGAGCCTCCCCTTAGCGTGGCTCACGGGGCCCGTATCACTCGCTCCCCGGACTGTGCTGAGGTGATGATGACTGCGCTTGGCGCTGGCACAAGGAAGGATCCGGCACCAGATTCGGAGGTAACACCCAAGGCACCAAGGAAAGGTAGAGGTCCTCCACTAGAGAGGCTAGAGAATGTGTTGCGGGAAGCGATGGATAGCTTGGCAAACCCTATACTAGCAGCAGTAGATCTGGCTCAGGCACAGGCCGAGCTAGAGGAAACTAGGAAAAAAATTCTAGAGGGTGCGAAAAAGATAGCTGCGGCTCAGCAGTCGTTGAACATGACGCTGCGTGAGTATGCAAAGGCAAACTAAGTTGATGCTGTAAAAGTGAAGGGGAGAAATCTCATGAGTGGAATGAACAAAGAGGGTGATACTAGGATTGAGGAGTCAGAAAACTGCTTGTTTGTGGGGCTGCTGAGGTACAGTACCCTGGCTAAGAACCTCAGAGCAGCAGATGCAGCAACATCCGAGCTAGAGGGTCTTACGGGTGAAGCCCGTCAGAGGCAGCAATAATCTGTTGCTTGCAACGTAATACTGGAGGCGGTTCAGATGATAACCTGAAGGTGGATTATTATTCATAGATGTAGTTGGATTACGGTCTATGTATAATGTTGTAATGCCCAATCAAATCTCAAAGGAGTCAAGATGATTAGGATATGCATGCATGCTTTCTTGATGTTTGTCAATTGCCCCGCTGTAATTTGTTCACCCAACATGTTATATATCTTGAGGAGAGTCACCACTAGTGAAGTATGGACCCCGGTCCTTTATTTTATCATCAATCTACAAATGTTTACTGTTTTCTGTTTACTTTCTGTAAGCTTTTAGTTTCTTCCACTCGATACGTTTAATCCTTTGTTTTCAGCAAAACCGGTGAGATTGACAACCTCACTGTAAGTTGGGGCAAAGCTATGTGGTTGTGTTGTGCCGGATTCCAAGTTGGCAACAACACCTTGGAGGTGTTTCCTTGCTCCTACTGGTTCGATAACCTTGGTTTCATAACTGAGGGAAAACTTGTTGTTGTGCTCATCATACCAAGTTATGACTATCTCAAGTCACCCCGCATGTTATCTATCTAAGGAGAGCCACCACTAGTGAACTATGGATCCTAAAGGATCATAAAGGCTATGGTGACTTGAGATAGTCAAAAACAAGCTCTTTTTACCACATAAGAATGAACTTTCCTACTCTTTTCCAAACCAAACCAAACTATTTGCAAACCAATGTATGAAAGAGGGGGTCCAACCAATTTATTCATAAAACTAAGCAAACAAAAGCAAACGAAAAACCAGAACAAAAACAAAAAAGAAGACGCTCCAAGAAGAACACAATAAAAATGAAGCATTTGGAAGAAACCTGTGATTTTTGTTGATGAAGAAGGGGATGCCTTGCGCATCCCCAAGCTTTGACGCTTGTACTTCTTGGATGGTTCTTGGGGTGACACGCGTGCCATCCCCAAGCTTGAGCTTTAGTCCATCCTTCATCTCATTACTCATTCCTTCCATACACCTGAAATTTTTCCTTCATACAAAACTTCACACAATCTCATTAGCAACATTAGTGCACTTAAGATAAATAAGTCTTAAGGTTAAGTTATAACACCAAATAAACTTCCATTAGAACACTATCTACTGTAGCACTTCCCTCAAAAAGCTCAATTCCCCAAAAGAACTCAAGAAGGAACCAACAAGAAGCAAATGCAGAAAATGGCAGAAATCTGTCAAAACAGACCAGCAGGTAAATAAGAATTTTTTGGAAGACCTTCTGTTGCTCAAATCAAAAATTGTTGACCTAACGAAACTTAGATAACAACCTGGGTCAGAAGCACAAAACATTATAGCTCAATCTGACATACAGAGCTCTCTCACGAATTTTTACGGTGAAGCACAGAAATCTGTTTCGGGACAACAACTTTCCCAATCATTACTTCTCTCTCATTAGAGGTTACTCTTGGCACAAAAAGAAAATAAAAAGTATAAGGAGTGGTTATTACAGAGGTAATAACTTCCAAGACTCATCTAAAACTTTTGGGTTATCTCCCAATAAGTACTTTTCTTTAACGCCTTTAAGTTAGGCATAAGAAGCAAGAGAAAGAATCAAGTGTTCTCAAATGAAGAAGCATTAAGACCAAATTTTGTTTTCATAGGAGAAGCAAAAGAAATCTTTCCTCTCTTTTTAGGGAAGTGTTCTATACCTATCTTGAGTGGGAGTTGATATTTAATGGTGCCTTCTTTCATATCAATGATGGCACCAACAGTTCTAAGAAAAGGTCTTCCCAAAGTAATAGGACAAGAAGCATTGTATTCAACATCCAAAACATAGAAATCAACGAGAACATAGGAATTGTTAACCATAATAAGAACATCATTAAGACTCCCCATGAGTTTCTTTTTAATATTATCATCAAGTAGGACATTCAAATAACAATCTTCAAGAGGAGGCAAATCAAGCATATCATAAATCCTTCTAGGCATAATAGAAACACTACTATCAAGATCACATAAAGCTTTGAAATCAAAGTCATTCACTTTCATATTAATGATGGGTTCCCAACCATCCTCTTGTTTTATATGAATAGAAGCTTTATGTTTCATCTTTTCTTCTTTAATCTTTATGAGAGCATCAGTAATGTGTTTTGTAAAGGCCATGTTTATAGCACTAGCATTAGGACTTTTAGCAAGCTTTTGTAGGAACTTAATAACTTCAGAGATGTTGCAACCATCAAGATCAAAATCAAATTTATAATCTAAAGTAGTAGAACTAATACTAGCCTCAACACTAGTGGTGGTAATAGTAGAAACACTAATGTTTTTAGAAATTTCATCTTCTCTTTCCCACTTAGCATGTAATTCAGCTAATAGTGTAACATTTTCATCAATTCTTACTTGTATGGCATTGGTAGCTGCAAAGGGATTATCATTAGTTTCAGGTTTAGCAGCCATTTTATTAATCAATGAAGATTGAGCTTCAGACAAAGATGATATGTTTCTTTCAGCATTAGAGAGTTTCAATTGTAAACTAGGAATTTCCCTATTTAGACTCTCAAGTTGGTGGCTAATGTTCTTCAAGATGATAGATTGTTCTTCCATAGTTTTAGTGAATTGTTTATTTTGCTCATATTGTATTTGCATGAAGTTTTTAGTGGCTCTTTCAAATTCTGAAATTCTTCCTTCACTAGGTAATCTAGGTTTACGATTATAGCCATAGGTATTACTAGGAGGGTAGGCCCTATAATTGTTATTACCATAAGCATTGTTGCCAAAATTGTTATTTCTTATGAAGTTCACATCAACTTGCTCTTCTTGAGCAACCAAAGAGGCTAAAGGAACATTATTTGGATCAATATGGGATTTCCCATTAACAAGCATAGACATAATAATATCGATCTTATCACTCAAGGAGGAGGTTTCCTCAATAGAATTTACCTTCTTACCCTGTGGAGCTCTCTCAGTATGCCATTCAGAATAATTAACCATCATATTGTCCAAAAGTTTTGTTGCAACACCCAAAGTGATGGTCATAAAGGTACCTCCAGCAGCTGAATCCAATAGGTTCCTTGAAGAATAGTTCAATCCTGCATAAAAAGTTTGGATGATCATCCAAGCAGTCAGTCCATGAGTGGGACAATTCGTTACCAAAGATTTCATTCTTTCCCAAGCTTGAGCAACATGCTCATTATCAAGTTGTTTAAACTTCATTATTTCACTTCTCATGGATATAATCTTAGCAGGGGGATAGTATTTTCCAATAAAAGCATCTTTGCACTTAGTCCAAGAATCAATACTATTCCTAGTTAAGGAATTCAACCATTCTTTAGCTTTTCCTCTCAAAGAGAAAGGAAACAATTTCAGCTTAATAATATCACCATCTATATCCCTATGCTTTTGCATCTCACAAAGTTCAACAAAGTTATTTAGATGGGAAGCAGCATCTTCATTACTAATACCAGAAATTTTTTCTCTCATAACAAGATTGAGAAAAGCAGGTTTTATCTCAAAGAAAATATTTTCAGCCATAGGTGGAACAATAGGAGTGCTCATAAAATCATTGTTGTTCGTGCTAGCGAAGTCACTCAACTTAGTGTTTTCAAGAGTAGTCATTTTTTTGGGTTTTAAAATAAGAAAGCAAACAAGTAAAACTAATTTTTTTGTGTTTTTTTTAAGAAAGAAAACAAGCAAACAAAGCAAAAAGAAACTAAGCAAAACAAAAACAACAAAGTAAAGAGATTGGTTATGAGGGACTCTCCTTGTGAAGATGTCCTTGACTCCCCGGCAACGGCGCCAGAAAATCGCTTGATGGCTCAATGCACGACGCCCAGAAAAGTGCTTGAAGGCAGTGTTGATGTAGAGCTCGTTGCGAACCCAAGAGGAAGGTATGATGAGCACAGCAGCAAGTTTCCCTTAGTTATGAAACCAAGGTTTAATCGAACCAGTAGGAGCAAGGAAACACCTCAAAGGTGTTACTAGCTGAGCTTTGGCAGGGCGCACTACCGGTGCTAGTAGCAACGTCGAGACCTGCACAACACAACCACAGAACTTTGTCCCCAACTTGCGATGAGGTTGTTAATCTCACCATGTTTTGCGGAAAACAAAGGATTAAACGTATCGAATGGAAAGAAGTGAAAGTTTGTAGAAAGTAGACACAAAGCAGTAAACAGTTGTAGTTTGTATGCAAAGAAAAAGGACCAGGATCCATAGTTCACTAGAGGTGGCTCTCCTTAGATAGATAACATGCTGGGTGAACAAATTATAGCGGGCAATTGACAAACACCGAGAAAGCAATACGTGCATATACTAATCAACTTGACTCCTTTGAGACTTGATTGGGCATTACAACATTATACATAGACCGCTATCCAACTGAATCTATGACTAATAATCCACCTTCAGGTTATCATCCGAACCCCCTCCAGTATTAAGTTGCAAGCAACAGATTATTGCTTTACGAACTGCATGTAAAGTAAACAATACGATTGTTCTATGAACAAAGGATTGTTGTTTTCTCCCTAGTAGCAACAGTACATCTAGTACCTTAGAGATTTCTGTCACTTCCCCAGATTACCAGAGGCATGAACCCACTATCAAGCATAAATACTAACTTTTGGAGTTACTAGCATCTACTTGGCCAAGATAGCTACTAACAACAGAAAGAATGCAAGATCACAAATAACAAAGACATGATAGAATCAATAATCAATCTGAAATAGCATCTCTATATCCATCGGATCCCCGCAAACACAACATGCAGAATTACAAATAGATGATCTTGATCATGAACGGAGCTCACAAGATCTAGACATGAAAGCACAAAGGAGGAGAACCAGCCATCTAGCTAATACATGGATCCGTAGTCCAAGGATGAACTACTCACGCATCACACCGGAGGCTTTTGCATGGCGATGAAGAAGGCCTCCACGGTGAATTCCCCTCTCCGGCAGGGTGCAGGGAAGAGCTTCAGATCCCTCCTGATCTAGGGATGGAGATGATGGCGGCTATAGACTCTTTCGTGGATTCGGGTACTTAGGGTTTTCGTCCCGAGGGCATCTTATAGTCGGAAGGGGAGGACGAGGGGGTGCCTGGGCTGGCCTCACCACCCCCTGGCGTGGGCCAGGCCTGGCCGCGCGGCCAGGTGGTGTGGCCCCTCTCCGTCTCTTATTCTGACACTTGATGAAATCCGGAAAAATATGCACTTTGGCTTTTGTCCCATCCAATTCCGATAATATTCATTTTCTGACTTTCCTGGAACCAAAAATAGCAGAAAATAGGTAGCTGGCACTGTGGCTCTTGTTAATAGGTTAGTCCAAGAAATCATATGAAAAGTACTCCAAAGTTGGAACAAAACACAAGAAAGTGGATAAAACCAAGCATGGAACATCAAAAATTATAGATACATTTGCAATGTATCACCCTCTATTCAAGGCACATGAGATTTCCAACTTATACTTCGTCAAGCATATACTCCATAGTTTGTTCACTTTAACCTTAATCACTTCAAGATGCTTATGATAGGGGCAATGAGAGCCGAAAGCTAGTAAGTACCATAATTTTTGGAAGCTCTTTATGAAACTTGAATCTCTGCTTCCTTCTATGAAGGCCTTTCTTTTACTTTTATGTTGAGTCTCCACCTTCTATCTTTATGCACCTACTTTGAGAGCATAGTGGTCATTCTTAGTTCTATGTGCATTGTCCCAAGACTTGTTGATTGATGCACAACTTGATATTGCTTGTTCTTAAACTACTTGTATCTAGTCACTCTTATGAACTTTTAAGGTGGCCAATGCATTTATATTTGCTACTCTATGAGGGACAAGCTAAATGCCACTATGGTATGTTTTATTTATGTGAAACAAACAAACGTCTTGCAAATCATTGTTATTCATGAATCTTTTGTTTGTGCCTTTTTATGTTACAACATAGTTGCTATGTCTTATTGTTAGAACTTTATGTTTCATGTTATGTTGAAGTACTTTGATCCCAGCTATCCATGTTTTACAAATATTTTGATCAAGTTTATGATGGTGCATGTCACCTCAAAAAATATTCTTTCTTTTTATCACTTACCTACTCAAGGACGAGTAGGAGTTAAGCTTGGGGATGTTGATACGTTGCTAGTGTATCCATAATTTTTGATGTTCCATGCTTGGTTTTTATCTACTTTCTTATGTTTTGTTCCAACTTTGGAGTAATTTTTATACACTTTCTTGGACTAACCTATTAACAAGATGCCATAGTGCCAACTGCCTGTTTTCTACTGTTTTTGGTTCCAGGAAAGTCAGAAAATGAATATTCTCGGAATTGGACAGGACAAAAGCCAAAGTCAGTTTTTCACCGAGGGGGTACGGAGCCAGAATACGAGACAGAGAGGGGCTAGGGGCGGCCACACCACCTGGCCACGCGGCCAGGCCTGGCCCACGCTAGGAGGTGGTGCGGCCACCTAGGGCACCCCCTCAGCCTCCCCTTTCGCCTATAAGATGCATCCGATATATAAACCCTAAGGACCCGATGAAAATTCCACGAAAGAGTCTGTAGCCGCCGTCATCTCCATCCCTAGATCTGGAGGGGTCTGAAGCTCTTCCCGGCACCCTGTCAGAGAGGGGAATTCACCCTGGAGGCCTTTTTCATCACCATGCAAGCCTCCGGTGTGATGCATGAGTAGTTCATCCTTGCACTACGGTTCCATGTAGTAGCTAGATGGCTGGTTCTTCTCCTTTGTGCTATCATGTTTGGATCTTGTGAGCTCCATTCATGATCAAGATCATCTATTTGTAATCCTACATGTTGTGTTTGCGGGGATCCGATGGATATTGAGATGCTATTTCAGATTGATTATTGATTTTATCATGTCTTTGTTATTTGTGATCTTGCATGCTTTCCGTTGTTAGTAGCTATCTTGGCCAAGTAGACGCTAGCAACTCCAAGAGTTAGTATTTATGCTCGATAGTGGGTTCATGCCTCTAGTAATCTGGAGAAGTGACAGAAATCTCTAAGGTACTAGATGTGTTGTTGCTACTAGGGAGAAAATAGCAATCCTTTGTTCATAGAACAATTGTATTGTTTACTTTACATGCAATGCGTAATGCAATTATCTGTTGCTTGCAACTTAATACTGGAGGGGGTTCGGATGATAACCTGAAGGTGGATTATTAGTCATATATGTAGTTGGATTACGGTCTATGTATAATGTTGTAATGCCCAATCAAATCTCACAGGAGTCAAGATGATTAGTATATACATGTATGCTTTCTCGATGTTTGTCAATTGCCTCGCTATAATTTGTTCACCCAACATGGTATCTATCTGAAGGAGACCTACCACTAGTGAACTATGGACCCCGATCCTTTCTTTTATCATCAATCTACAACTGTTTACTGTTTTCTGTTTACTTTCTGTAAGCTTTTACTTTCTTCCACTCGATACGTTTAATCCTTTGTTTTCAGCAAAACCGGTGAGATTGACAACCTCACTGTAAGTTGGGGGCAAATATTTGTGGTTTTGTTGTGCAGGATTCCAAGTTGGCAACAACACCTTGGAGGTGTTTCCTTGCTCCTACTGGTTCGATAACCTTGGTTTCATAACTGAGGGAAAACTTGCTGATGTGCTCATCATACCTTCCTCTTGGGGTTGCCCAACGAGCTCGATATATTTTGGGCCATCACACCACTCGTGATGATCGGTTGTGGCGTAGTGAATTTGGTTCGTGTAATCACTAAAATGACTAGAGGGATGTCATTTTGATTGGGAGTTCACATAAGTAATTTTGAATTTTCTTGAACTCTGTCTGTTATAAACCTAGTCTAAATAGTCTTTTCAAATACTTTGTAGATCATGGAACCCCTTGCATTCAATTTCAATGCATTCCTTGAGAAAGAAAAGTTGCTAGACAATGGGTCTAACTTTACCAACTAGCACCGCAATTTGATGATTATCCTCGCGGGCATAAAAAGGTCCTATGTACTTGATGGTCCGTTAGGTGACGCCCCTACAGAAACTACAACCAGGAAAAGAGCGCAATGTGTATGACACTAATTTTGATGAATGCACTCTTGTGCGGTGTGAAATGCTCCAATCATTGGAGCCCGAGATCCAAAATTGTTTTGAACTTACTGATCCTAATGTCATGGTGGAGGAATTCAAAACTATGTTTGGGGACCAAATCCGTGCCGAGAGATATGAGATCTCGGAAAAGTTCTTTAGCGCTAAAATGGAGGAGCATAGCTCTGTGAACGAGCACGTCATAAAGATGACGGGATACGCTCAACGTCTTGAGACACTGGGATATGAGATTCCAGCTGATCTCATGATGGATAGGGTTTTCCGATCGCTGCCACTGAGTTATAAAGTGTTTGTAATTAACTACAAGATGAATGGTGCCGACAAGTCGCTCACCGAACTCGTAGCTATGCTTAAGACTATCGAGGTAGACATCAAAAAGGAACATCATGTGTTGATGTAAAACCTCTAGTTTCAAGAAAAAGAGCCGGAGGGGCAAGCTCAAGGGTAACTTTAAGAAGGATGGCAAGTCTATTGCCGTGCCTGAGAAAAAAACCAAGGGAGGCCCTAAGCCCGATACTGAGTGCTTTTACTGCAAGGAGGCTGGACACTAGAGGCGGCACTGCCCGAAGTACTTCGCAGATAAGATGGCTAGGAAAATGAACAAAGGTATATATGATATAATTGTTGTTGATGTGTACCTTACTAGTAGTCGAAGTAGTACCTGGGTATTTGAGACCGGTTTAGTTGCTAATATATGTAACTCGAAATAGGGACTAAGGAATAGTCGACGACTAGCTAAGAATGAAGTGGCGATGTGCGTAGGTAATGGATCGAAGGTTGATGTGATCGCCATCGGGATGCTGCCACTTCATCTAACATCGGGATTGACAATAAACCTTAAAAACTGTTATTATGTGCCTGCGTTGAGCATGAACATCATGTCTAGATCATGTTTAATGCAAGACGGATATTCATTTGTATAGGGGAATAATGGTTGTTCCTTTATATGAATAACATCTTTTATAGTCATGCACCTTTGGTGAATGGTTTATTTGTCTTGAATCTTGATATTCGTAGTACACATATTCATAATGTGATGCCAAAATAATTAAGTTGAATGATACTATCGCTGCATACTTGTGGGATTGTCGTTTGGGTCATATTGGTGTAAAGCGCATGAAGAAGCTCCATTCTGATGGACTGCTTGAATCACTTGATTATGAATCATTTCAAACATGTGAACCACTCCTTATGGGCAAGATGGCTAGAACTCTGTTCTCCAGAACAATGGAACATGTGACCGACTTGTTTGAAATAATACATACCAATATATGCGGTCTGATGAGTGTGTCGGCACGTGGCGGATATCATTATTTTGTAACATTCACGGATGATTTAAGTATATATGGGTATATTTACTTAATGAAACACAAGTATGAAACATTTGAAAAGTTCAAAGAATTTCAGAGTGAAGTAGAAAATCATCGTAACCATAAGATCAAGTTTCTATGATCTGATCGTGGAGGAGAATATCTTAGTTACGAGTTTGGCACACACATGAGACAATGTGGAATTGTTTCACAACTCACTCCTGCCGAAACACTATAGCATAATGGTGTATTTGAACATCGTAATCAAACCTTATTGGATATGGTACGATCTATTATGTCCCTTACAGATTTGCCATTGTCATTTTGGGGTCATGCATTAGAGACTACTGCATTCACTTTAAATAGGACACCATCAAAATCCATTGAAATGACACCATATGAATTATGGTTTGGTAACAAACCTAAGATGTCATTTCTAAAAGTTTGGGGATGCGATGATTATGTGAAGAAACATCAACCTGATAAGCTCAAACCCAAAGCGGAAAATTGTGTCTTCATAGGATGCCCAAAAGAAACAATTGGGTACACCTTCTATCACCGATCCGAAGGCAAAGTGTTTATCACCAAGAATGGATCCTTTCTAGACTAGGAGTTTCTCTTGAAAGGTGTGGGTAGTAGGAAGCTCGAACTCGACGAGGTTATTGCACCTTCTCTTCCAAAAGTGGAGAGTAGCATAGCGCCAAAATATATTATAGTGTTTACTCCACCCATGGAGGAAGGGAATGATGATGAGGTACCCACCCCTCCTCATGAAACTCCAAGAGAGAGTACTACGAAACCTCGCAGGTCAAGCAGGATACGTACATCTCTGGAATTGTACGGTGATCCAATTCTCAATTTCATGATAGATGGAAGTGATGACCCAGTGACGTATGATGAAGCAATGATGAGCCCGGATTCCAACAAAAAGCTAGAATCCATGCAATCCGAGATGGAATCCATGTAATGATAACCAAGTTTGTACTTTGGTAGACTTAGCTCACGACCAAAAGGCCATTGAGAATAAATGGATTTAAAAAAAAGTAAAAGGATGTTGATTGTATTGTGATCGTCTATAAAGTTCGACTTGTCGCGAAAGGGTTTCAAAAAATTCAAGGAATTAACTACGATGATACTTTCTTACCAGTAGCATGTTAGTGGTGCGTGTTATACTCACTGTTGAGCATGATTTGATTAATCTGTTAGTGATCACTTTGCTGAACTTATTGGTGGTGCCTTGTTTTCTAATAGTTATGCTCTACTAATCTTGTTGGTGTTACCCTATTCTCTATTAGAGAACCTACTGTGAAAACATACTTAATTTTTATTTGGATGCTCATATTGCAGCTGATGTGAATCCATTTTATTGGGTTGTGACTCACTATTATGCTAGAGTTGGGATGCTCTCTGTTGAGTATGCATGGTTACTCTTTCAATTAACACTTGTTGTTTAATTATAGACACTTGGTTCTCTTGTCAGAGAACATGTTGTTGAGCAAGTTTAAGTTATGTGGTTATCTGTGTGTCTGTGATTGTGAGCTTAGTCCTTTTCAGTGATGGTGCCTTACTGCTGGCTGATATGGCTTAGTATGATGCTTCTTGTGAAACATTTTATGATCAAAAGCTCTGCTTATGATAGATGTTGCAATACTACTATAGATGATTCCTAAATCATTTAGGAAAATGATTAAATGTTTTTAATAGATGATGCTTAGGCTTATTCTCAAGAAATGGTAGATCTATAGGTACAGAGGTGCTACCCAGTTTGGAGATGTGCCATGTACCAATAGTGGTGATGTGTAATGATCTAGTTAAAACTAGATCCCCTAGTCTATGATGCTGGTCTGAGACCCTCTGAGAACACAGGTTCTATATTGGCTGCCTACTATCTGTTTCTTAATATGTCCATGTCAATCATGCACTTGCATGACAACAAATGTGTAAGATGGAAAATGATTAGATCTAGAGATTGGGATATACCCTGGTAGCCTTGTCTTGATGTTGCCTTCTACTTATGGCTTGCGGTAGCCTTGGATCTGCTTCTGCCTTCCCCTTTGGCCTTGGCTTGCTCCTCCTGATGTTGCTACTCCTGTGTGACCTTGTTGTCCACCTAGTGTTGGGAATATGCCTTAGACGCAATCATGGTTGATGATATTTTCCAAAGTATTCATAAAGTAAAGGTGTCCTTGTATGAACATCAAATATGTATCACTGAATACGTGATTCAGTTGTGGAACTATATATTCATGATTGTTCATAATAGATTGTCCTTGGTTGTTGAGGTTGTGCTGGACACACAACTTAGACCAATGTGCAGGTCGGTTGATGATACGGTTCCACTTGTCATGGGCATGGTGATGCTATTCCGACTTACACTGATTTGGCTAAAGAGTTTAGCAAGTCGGACTGACCCACAGTTGAGATGCAACGAGCATGTTGTCATTTGCAGTCTCAAGCAATGGAATCCTTTGACCTAAGGTGATTGCATGATCCGAGTTGTGGATAGCCAACTTAGGTTCTATCAAACGTTGTTCTGTAAATGGGTAGTTATAAAGGTAGAGTTCGGGTTGGTTGTGAAGCAAGCTGCGTGACGTGGATTACCAAGATGGGATTTGCCCCTCTGTAATGGAGAGATATTCTCTGGGCCCTCTCGTGTGATATGATTCGGAAGCATGGTCATGCGTTACTCAGTTAAGTGTTAACTAAGGAGTCAGACTAAGAGTTAGTCCAGTGAATCACATATCATGGTACGAGAAGAGACTTAAGCTATTAAAGGGATGGCAACTACTCGCCTATAGCTTAACAGATATATCATGTGGCAAAGGGCCTTGGATGGAAGTCGCATTGAAGGTTCGTCTTCTGACTTTACGGCACCTGGGATTTAGCACGTCTTGCTAGAGGCCGCTACCATCTATCGACTTGAGACCGAGTGTTTATGGTAGTGAGTTGGACTCAAAGCCATGACAGGATACTTGGAGGAGTAGCTCATGTCGTGTTCAGGTGTACGTGAACCTACAGGGTCACACACTTGAGGATAAGGAGCCCATGTGGATTAGATCCATGTGGAGATTGGAGTATGGCCTAGATGGGCCTCAAGTGTTGAGCCCAGCTAGGTGTATATAAGTGGAGTGAAAAGGGATTGTCCCTGACCTAGCCGTCACTTTCTCCACTCCCATTTCGGGCTAGACAGGATCTAGCAGTCCTCTGCATGGAGCTCCTTCCTGTACGTGTGGATACCGGTAGAGGCATTGCACGTGCCGCGCTGGGGACAAGGAGCTCTGGGGGGATCTAGACGTGCTATATAGGATCGTTCGGCACGGCATCAACTGACACGCTTCATCAACAATCCGCACATGCGCGGCTAGTGGTAAATCTCATGGCCTATCACCTGAGCTGGATCTTGGGAGTACCGCATAGGGAAAAAGTTTTGTTTATCTCTGCGTGGCCCAACAGTGGTATCCGAGCGAAAGCTTCTAGTTTTAGGCTCTAGATCTTTGCGTATGTGATATGCACGAGGTGGTGGATAGGATCCACTTAGGGTTTCGGTGGTCGATCTATGAGATAGATCGGTTTTGTGCAAGATTGATTGGATCAATCGCACTCAGGGGTGTATGGAAGATCAGGTGAGAATGATCAATGAGATTGGTCAGATCTGCACAAGGATCATATTTGGGTGAAAGTGTTTTATCCAATGAAGGAATCCATGGTTCGAAATGCAGATTAGATCTACGATTTCAGAAAAATCGTCGGGCGCTGCCCGCACTCGCGAGGGGCGCTGCCCCTTCGATCCCTACCCGCTATCCGAATAGCAGGACCGCTGGCTTCGCCTTGTTGTAGCACCTTAGATGTCGTTACGAGTTTCACAACGCCGTTAGATATCGTATCTATGCATAACTTGTTTTTGCAGGATGATGTTGTGAATGGTATGGCTTATGTGCATGTGAAGTGTGTAATCCATACGTGACCTGCATATCATGATTTTTTGTCATCTGGCTGGAGCCTAGATGTTGTAATCTTATTGTATAATGACCTGTGTGTCTGATTCTCTATGTATTTTACTTTACTGGATAGTGTAGTTGTTTGGAGAATCCGGATGGCATGCAAGTCGACGTACAAGTCGGCTACATGGTGTAAGGCGGCACGTGACAAGAGTTGACACGAGTCGGATTACAAACTTTGTGGATATAGAGATCGCCATGAAGAGAGCCATACCATTTCACATTATAATTGCTTTATTTTGTGTTATTGTTATGTCTCTGTTTTTACCTCTATTAGATAGTTGGTAGAAAGTAATCCCTCAAAGAAGGTCTAGTCGGTTTCCCCACTAGTGCTGCACCATCACAAGTCAGACATTTTTGGTAGTGGGCTCATAAAATTCAGGTGCTATCAATTCTTTTCGACTAGGTGGGTTCGAGTCGGACTCTTACAGCAGAAGCACTTGGTAATCTAGACGGGTCTATCACAATGGTTGTGGGACTCAGGGAAAAGTCAGACGGGAGCCGGGGCATGTGATGCCACCCGTCCAAGAGGAGTCGTATGAGATACGATTGACAAGGAGTTGTCTACCTAGATCATTTGGCGGCTAGCGGTGATGCTAAAGCTCACTAGTCGACTTGCTTATTTAGGGTCCTGAATCACTAAGTAACCATCGAAGGGGTGTTGGTTCTAGTGGGAGCATAAGTATTAAAATGTTTAATATGCCTGCTCTTTTATGAATGCTTGTCTTAAGTGTTTTGCATATTTCTGTCGTAGATAATTGCACCTAGTAGCAGTCTCCCTCAGTTATCTAGTTTTTCTTTGAGGACCATCCTAGAGAAAGATAAACTTAATGGAACACACTTCACCAACTGGTATCGTAATCTGAGAATTGTTCTCAAACAAGAAAAGAGGCACCATGTTCTAGACAACCCACTTCCAGATGTGCCGGATGAGAATGCGAGTGTCGTAGCAACCAATGCCTACCGTAGAACATGTGATGAGTCTACAAAAATTAGTTTTCTTCTGCTTGCTCACATGGAACCGGACTTGTAGCAGCAGTTCGAGAATGTTGAGGCCTACGATGTGATCAAAAGCCTCAAAAGTATGTTCCAAACTCAAGCAAAGACTGAGAGGTATCAAGTCTCTCTGGCTTTGTTGAGTTGCAAGCTTAAGGATGGCGATCCACTGAGTTCACATGTGATCAAGATAGTTGGTTACGTGCAGTATCTAGAAAGCCTTGGCTACCCCATTAGGGAAGAGCTCGCTATGGACATAATTCTGAACTCTCTTCCTAGTGCGTATGGTCAGTTCATATCAAACTACCACATGCATGGTATGGATAAGAAGCTCACTGAATTACATGGGACGCTCAAGCAGGCTGAGGAGGATCTCAATAAAGGCGCCAGTCAAGTGTTGATGGTGCAGAATAAGTCTAAGTTCAAGAAGAGTTCTTGGACTAAGAATAAGAAGGCAAAGTCAGGAGGTAAGGCCAAGGACCCCGGTCGAAAGTGCTTCCTCGGGGACTAAGCCATCTCCTACAGCCAGATACACTTCCTTATATTGCAAGGCGGATGGCCACTAGAAGAGGAATTGAAGCAAGTATCTGGTTGATAAAGCCAAGAGTGGAGGTGTGACTTCCGGCTCAGGTACGCTTGTTTGCAATGTTATAGACATTTATCTTGCCAATGCACCTGGTAGTTCTTGGGTATATGATACCGGATCAGTTATTCACATCTGTAACTCGTTGTAGGGACTGGTAAGAACTAGGAGCGTGGCTAGAGGCGAGGTTCACATTCGAGTCAGCAACAAAGCGAGAGTCGTTGTGTTGGAAGTCGGCACGATGCAACTTCATTTAACTTCTAGATTCTTAATGGAGCTAAAAAATTGTTATTATGTTCCAGTGCTTAGTCGATACATTATTTCTGCCTCATGTTTGATGAGACAAGTCTATGAGTCGAATATTAAGAATAATGGTTGTTCTTTATATTTGAATGATATGTTTCATGACTTTGCACCCGTCCAGGACGGCCTATTTATTTTGAATCTTGATGGTGAATCAGTCTATAATATAAATGTGAAAAGGTTAAAACCAAATGATCTGAATATGACTTACTTTTGGCATTGTCGACTTTGTCATATAAGTTGGAAACGCATGAAGAAGCTCCATGATGATGGACTCCTAACTTTGTCCGACTTGGAGCCATTCGAGACATGTGAATCCTGCCTACTCGGCAAGATGACCAAGACACCTTTTGCAAAGAGTTGTTAAAGGGCGTCCAACTTGTTGGGACTAGTACATAGTGATGTATGTTGCCCAATGAGCATGACAGCTAGAGGTGGTTTTGAGTACTTCATTACCTTCACTGAAGATTTGAGTAGGTATGGATATATCTACTTGATGAAACATAAGTTGGAAGGCTTTGAAAAGTTCAAAGAATTCCAGAATGAGGTATAGAATCAACTCGGCAAGAAAATAAAGTTTCTTCGGTCGGACCGAGGAGGCGAGTACATGAGCCATGAGTTTGATGACCATCTGAAGAGTTATGGAATAGTTCCCCAGCTCACTCCGCCCGGAACGCCGCAGAGAAATGGTGTGTCAGAAAGGCGGAATCGGACCTTGTTAGACATGGTACGATCAATGATGAGTCGGACAGATCTGCCTTTATCATTTTGGGGTTATTGTCTAGAAACTGCAGCGTTCACACTAAACAGAGTACCATCAAAGTCGGTAGAGAAGACACCGCATGAGATGTGGACTGGCAAGAAGTCGAGTTTGTCTCTCCTTAAGATTTGGGGTTGTGAAGCATTTATCAAGCGACTTCAGTCGGACAAGCTTACGGCCAAGTCGGATAAGTGTATTTTCCTGTGGTATCCGAGGGAAACCTTGGGCTACTACTTCTACAACCAAGAAGAGGGCAAAGTGTTTGTCGCTCAGAATGGTGTCTTCCTTGAGAAAGAGTTTATCAGTTGGGGAGTCAGTGGGAGCACGGTGCAGCTCGAAGAAATTCGAGAGGTACCGGCCAGCAGCAAGTCGGCAAAAACCTTGGAGGTTGAGCCGGTCGTGGTACCAGCACCGGTAACTGCACTGACACTGCGAAGATCGGCCAGATTGCGAAGTGTTCGTGATGTGTTACTATTGGAAAGTGATGAGCCGACAACTTATTCGGAAGCAATGGTGGGTTCTGATTCTGAGTCGTGGCTTGGAGCCATGAGATCCGAGTCAAAGTCCATGGATGAAAATCAAGTTTGGAACTTGGTTGATCTGCCAGACGGTGCAAGACCCGTCGAGTGCAAATGGGTCTTTAAGAAGAAAACTGATATGGATGGAAACGTTTCTATCTATAAAGCATGGCTTGTCGCGAAGGGGTTCTGGCAGGTTCAAGGAGTTGACTACGATGAGACTTTCTCACCCGTAGCGATGCTTAAATCAGTTCGGATCATGTTAGCTATAGCAGCCTATTTCGACTATGAGATATGGCGGATGGATGCCAAAACGGCTTTCCTTAATGGACTATTAACCGAGGACGTGTATATGATATAGCCTGAGGGTTTTGTCAATCCTGCTAATGCTAACAAGGTATGCAAACTTCAGAAATCCATTTATGGGTTGAAGCAAGCATCTCGGAGTTGGAACATTTGCTTTGATGAGGTAGTCAAATCGTTTGGCTTCATCAAGAGTGATCATGATTCCTGTTTATACAAGAAGTTTAGTGGGAGCAAAGTAAACTTTTTGATCTTATATGTGGACGACATATTATTGATTGGAAATGATGCCCAGATGTTGCAAGAAACCAAGAAGTCATTGGAAAGGAGTTTCTCAATGAAGGACTTGGGTGAGGCAACCTATATACTAGGAATCGGGATCTATAGAGATGGATCTAGGCGGCTCATTGGATTGAGTCAAAGTACATATTTGGACAAAGTGTTGAAGAAATTCAACATGGGATCGTCTAAGAAGGGGTTCTTACCGATGTCCCATGGTATAAGACTTAGCAAGACTTGGTGTCCCTCGACAACTGATGAGTGAAATAGGATGAGTGTGATTCCGTATGCTTCGGCAGTCGGGTCCATCATGTATGCCATGATTTGTACTAGGCCAGATGTTTCCTATGCTCTAAGTGTTGTGAGCAGATACCGGGCTGACCCTGGAGAAATCCACTAGGCAGCAGTTAAGAACATTCTTAAGTACTTGAGAAGGACTAAGGATGCGTTCCTAGTTTATGGAGGTGAGGTTGAACTCAGTGTAAGGGGTTACACGGATGCGAGTTACCTTACTGACTCAGATGATTCTCGTTCGCAATCTAGATACGTGTCCGTAATGAACAGAGGGGCTGTGAGCTGGAAGAGGCCCAAGCAAGAGACTGTGTTTGCATCTACAACGGAAGCTGAGTATATTGCTGCCTCGGAGGCGGCAAAGGAAGCTGTTTGGATCAGGAACTTCTTGATTGATCTTGGTGTGGTTCAGGGCTCGTCGAATCCATTAGACGTGTATCGTGACAACAATGGTGCTATTGTACAAGCCAAGGTACCTAGACAACACTAGAAGAACCAACATATACTCATGCGATACCACCTGATTCGCCAGTTCATGGATCATGGTGATATGAAGTTATGCAAGGTACACACGGATGCAAATGTTGCAGATCCGTTGACAAAGCCACTTCCACAACCTAAGCATGAGGCGTACGTAAGAGCCATGGGCATTAGATGCCTATACATATGATGTCGGGATGATTGACTCTAGTGCAAGTGGGAGAGTGTTGGAAATATGCCCTATAGGCAATCATGGTTGATGATATTTCCCAAAGTATTCATAAAGTAAAGTTGTCCTTGTATGAACATCAGATATGTATCACTGAATACGTGTTTCAGTTGTGGAACTATATATTCATGATTGTTCATACTAGATTGTCCTTGGTTGTTGAGGTTGTGCTGGAGACACAACTTAGACCAATGTGCAGGTCGGTCGATGACACGGTTCCACTTGTCATGGGCATGGTCATGCTATTCCGACTTACACTGATTTGGCTAACGAGTTTAGCAAGTCGGACTGACCCACAGTTGAGATGCAACGAGCATGTGTCATTTGCAGTCTCGAGCAATGGAATCCTTTGACCTGAGATGATTGCATGATCCGAGTTGTGGATAGCCACCTTAGGTTCTATCAAACGATGTTCCGTAAATGGGTTGTTATAATGGTAGAGTTCGGGTTGGTTGTGAAGCAAGATGCGTGACGTGGATTACCAAGATGGGATTTGCCCCTCCGTAATGGAGAGATATTCTCTGGGCCCTCTCGTGTGATATGATTTGGAAGCATGGCCATGCGCTACTCAGTTAAGTGTTAACTAAGGAGTCGGACTAAGAGTTAGTCCAGTGAATCACATATCATGGTACGAGAAGAGAGTTAAGCTATTAAAGGGATCAAAACTACTCGCCTATAGCTTAACAGATATACCGTGGGGCAAAGGGACTTCGATGAAAGTCACATTGAAGGTTCGTCTTTTGACTTTACGGCACTTGGGAGTTGGCACTTATTGCTTGAGGCCACTACCATCTATCGACTTGAGACCAAGTGTTTATGGGAGTGAGTTGGACTCAAAGCCATGACGGGATACTTGGAGGAGTATCTCATGTCGTGTCCAGGTGTACATGAACCTATATGGTCACACACTTGATGGTAAGGAGCCCATGTGGATTAGATCCATGTGGAGATTGGAGTACGGCCTAGATGGGCCTCAAGTGTTGAGCCCCGCTAGGATTGTATATAAGTGGAGTGACAAGGGATTGTCCCTGACCTAGCCGTCACTTTCTCCACTCCCATTTTAGGCTAGACAGGATCTAGCAGTCCTCTTCCTGGAGCTCCTTCCTGGACGTGTGGATACCGGTACAGGTGTTGCACGTGCGGCACTGGGGACAAGGAGGTTCGTGGGGATCTGGACGTGCTATACGGGGATCGTTCAGCGTAGCATCAACTGACGCGCTTCATCAACAATCCGCACCAGCGCATCTAGTGGTGAATCTCATGGCCTATCACCTGAGCTGGATCTTGGGAGTACAGTGTAGGGAAAGAGTTTTGTTTATCTCTGCGTGGCCCAACACCTAGGTCCCCCTCCTCAAGTCACCCTCCTTGCTGGTGATCTCCTGGATTTTCTATGGTGGAAAGTGGCTGATTTGGGCGGTGTGGGTTGCAAGAACCTTTAGTGTTCTTGTGTAGGCTGTGACAAACCGGTGTTTGTCTCTCTATGAAGTTACTAGCAAAGCTTCGCTTTGCACTGTGCGGCTGTGATTTAAACTGCTTGCTTGTTCTCTGTGGTTGACACCTCAATGCATGCATTTTAGTGTTTGGCCAACTTCACTGTTGCTTTAGTTGTGGATGAGATCGAGTGATCTTGTTTTAAACTCCCCCACATTTTACTATTTATATTCCTGGTGAAACTTGCCCCTATCTGCCAATGAGCTTGTACTGAGGCTAAAACTGTGAAATGAACAGATACTACACATGTTGGTTTTGTACCTTTTTCTAAACAGATTTGGCTCAATGATGTTTGGAAAACAGTGCACTTCACTATTAATAACTGATAGCAATCTAATACTAACCCATCACTTTGTTTTATTCTATTTTTATATTATTTGCAGGTACAAGTTTAGGCGAAGATTAAGAAGATTTAGACTAGGCTTAGTTAGGACTAGTTTGTTAGTTTTCAATTGTAATATTTTTCTTCTCCTCTTTTGTAAAGGCAATGTAATATGTGTTTATTATCAATAAAGCTTTTATTTCCTTCAATATTGTCTCTATAAAGTACTTTCTTCATAATCCTCTGTATTCATTTGTTATCTGTGGAATAAAGGAAAGAAATCAGAAATAACTATTTAAATTATACATTTATTTTGGTACCAACTTCCTTTATTGTTTTATAGTTGTTTAATATTCAAACAATAATAAGAACTAAATCTTTTTGGAAATCAAATAAACACTATCACTTCTAATTCACTAATCTTTTTATATTATTCAAATTTCAAATATGAATTCAAATTATTCACCGAAATTCATAATATCTCCTAAGATTCATGTCAGAATTCATAGCAAACACTCATGAGAGCTAAACCCAAACTCAAAGTAGTGAAAGAAACTCTGATTTCCCCAGGGTTTTGCTTGGTGAAAAAATTACCCGAATTTTATAGATTAATGCATGCACATGCACAAATTTCTATTTCTACCCTTCGTTGGTTCCTAAATGCTGGGATGTTACAACATTGAAATTAAAAGCAGGTGGTACCATCTACAACAGAATTTGTAAAGTTTATTTAGACTAAGTTTATGATAGGTCGAGGTCAACTAATCCAAATTATGAATGAACTCCCACTCAAAAACAACATCCCTCGTGTCTTTTTGGTGATTACATGAACCAAATCCACTACATCAAGTCCGATCATCACGTGAGTCGGTGTAGCTTCAAAGGCGAGCATCTATATGGGCATCATATCAACCATATGACTCATGCTTAACCTTTTGGTCCGTGTTCCGAGGCCATGTCTGTACATGCCAGGCTCGCCAAGTAAGAACCTTAGTACTCGCATGTGTATCTTACACCAGTTGTATGAAAGTGAAGAGTCAAAAACACCCGATCATCACGTGGTGTATTGAAACGACAAACTTTCTTAATGGTTCATACTTAAGGAAGAAAACATTTTATCTTGATATCTAAATGAGCGATCATCTTATAATGCTACTAAAGCATCATACAAGCAATATAAGATGCAAACATAACATCATATGTATAAAGTGAAATGATATGGTTCTTGCACTTGATCACTATCATGTACATCGTGGTATGATCTTTATCATTCCTTTATGTGTAAGGCCAAGGTCTATGGAACTTACACGTTAGGTATGCTATAATTTCCAAGAGTATCAACTATACTTCAAATTATAACATTACCATATCATGACACTCGCCCATCAGCAACTAAACTAGACGCTTCTAATTTATCATTTGCAGGTTTTTACGTGGCTTAGGGATTTTGAAGATAGAACCTGTCTTACCTACGAACATGGAACCACAATGATGATAACCAACTTATTAGCAAATCGTTGTAAATCAGATATTGACTATAGTAGACAGACACCTGATGGCCCAAATTTATCGAGCTCGTTGGGGAACCCCAAGAGGAAGGTATGATGGGCACAACAGCAAGTTTTCCCTCAGTATGAAACCAACATTATCGATCCAGTAGGAGAAAGGAAACACCCCAAAGGTATAGCTAGCTGAACGTTGGCAGGGCGCACTACCGGTGCTAGTAGCAACGTGGAGACCTGCACAACACAACCACAGAACTCTGTCCCCAACTTGCGATGAGGTTGTCAATCTCACCGGTTTTGCTGAAAACAAAGGATTAAACGTATCGAATGGAAGGAAGTAATAGTTTGCAGAAAGGAAACACAAAGGAGTAACAGTTTGTAGATTTTATGTAAAAGAAAGGACCGGGGTCCATAGTTCACTAGAGGTGGCTCTCATTAGAGATCTGTTTCGGGACAGCAACTTTTACGGTGAAGCACAAAAATCTGTTTCGGGACAGCAACTTTCCCAATCATTACTTCTCTCTCATTAGAGGTTACTCTTGGCACAAAAGGCAAATAAAAAGGATAAGGATCGGTTATTACAGAGGTAATAACTTCCAAGACTCATCTAAAACTTTTGGGATATCTCCCAATAAGTACTATTCTTTAACGCCTTTAAGTTAGGCACAAGAAGCAAAAAAAGAATCAAGTGTTCTCAAATGAAGAAGCATTAAGACCAAATTTCTTGCCCTTACCTCTCTTACTTTTATTCTTATCCTTGGGGAAAATATGATTGTTTGGTGGAGAAGAAAGGTGCATGGTCCCCTTTCTGTAACTACCTCGGTGAATTACGCTCTTAGTTACATGCCTGGATGAACGAAAGTGGTTAAAATAGTACGGTGGGGCCTAGGGCCACTCACGGTAGACCTTTCGGCCGTCCTAACCACTTTCAGATCATCGGGACAAGAACGAGCGGCGTAATCGGCAGACGAAGGGATCAACTACATACACAAATGAGTATGTATGCAAGCCACATACAACAGTCCTCAGAGCCATTCCATCTAAAAGAAATAGAAATATTGCAACGCCATACGGCAAGATTCAAATATCCTAGATAGAGATAATATTTTAGGATAGGTCCTCATACAACAAACATCAGAGTATCAGGCGGAAGCGGAAAACAAGATCCGAGTACGGATAAGAAGCAAATCGGCATAAGATGCCACATAAATAAACGCATCCCGACCACAGATCTCACGGATCCCCATTCCAGGAATCTCTACACGGAATAATCGTGGCCAACATCATCTGTCTCCTCCACCCAGTATCCATCTTGCGAATATACCTGTTCATCTCAATCAAACAATTTATCGTGTGAGACCCTAGGGGTACTCAGCAAGTCTTTATGCCACTAAAGGGGACACAACCTGGGGTTACGCAATTGCAGCAAAAGATAATAGCTAACAATTCTATAGATACTCGCTAATCATCCGCCTAACAAATGATAGACGGATGTCCGTGAATTAAGAACAACAGTTATAACAGTATAATTAACAGATCCATCCTCCTCCTCGCTTACCAACGAGGAAGCGGACGAACAACCCCCATTATCCGTTGGCAGATTTATTAACCATTCCATGAGCATTGCACTATTTACTAATCAAGTACTTAGTCAAATTAAAAGCGGTACTTTAGTTATACTTGTCTATGATCGAGAAACTGTGCTCCAATTCATCCATAACCGCGGACACGCCTTTCAGAAAGGTTTACCCTGCAGGGGTGCATGAATAGCAACACACACTCGATCAACCTTGGAAAAACCAAATCAAAACCCAACGAGGCATTCACGACAAAGCAATCGCAGGATTCAGAAATATTTCAGGGGGCCACCCCATTAAGCTACCCACAACGAAGTTGGCCGGCTCCGAGACGGACCCAAGGTTTGCGTCAATTGCGGTAAACGAATAGGAGCCCGAAAGTGTGACTGGGCTTGTCGATACCGTGAAAACACTCCGCATCCAAAACAGTACAGGTGCTCCACGCATAATCTTAAATAAAACAGTAAAGCATGGCATAAGTGCAGGATAGTAACAAAGCCCCAAACTACTTTGTGGCCCTAAGAAATAATAATGAATCAAGCTCTGGCTCAATGGGGTCCATAAGGCCTCCCCGATGTGGATAGTGCGAATAGTCAAGGAACAGGAATCAAGTACTCGGGGTCCTACGGGACACAAGTGAACATGAAAAACCAAATAGCAGATATTGCTCACCGGTGCCTCTTTTATTAGTTATCCCATTACTACTCAGGTTATGTTGTTTAGGTACCTCATTATTCATCAGACACTCACATACCCTACTCATGCTTTTCTACGACTCGCATGGCTCAAACAACTCCTGTAGTAATGGCTCATTGGATGGAGGAACAAGCTTCGGTGGGGTTTAAAAGTAAAGGCTATGTAGTACTTGAGATTCAATTTAATGCAATCGCGACTCAATGATGCAAGAGTAAGATAGAGGCAATAGGTACTGTATGTATGCAAGCATGTGGTAGTGCTTGCCTGGCAGCTCAGTTGAAGCGAGAGATGGATCTGGGTAGTACTCTTGTGATTCCTGGTAGTTCTCCTACTGGGCGTCTATTCGAAGAAGAACCAAACAAACAAGGGCCAACATAAATAAAGGGCACAAACATATGAATTAAAATGCGACAAGAAGACAAGCATGCCATGATGAATGATGCACAATTTACATGGCATTAAAGTAGCATGGCATGGTAAGGTGGGAGGTAGAAGAATAAAGCAGTTTATGATTTATTTAGTCAAATTTTATTGCCATAAACAGTTCAGATTTGTAATACTGACATGATTCATGGTTCAATTCAGAACAAGGACTGCATAGATAGAATGGGCTCGTCGCGCTGATCGATTTAGACATATTATTTGTCAAATTTGGAGTTGTAGAATTAAAGTTATTAATTTATTAAGAAAAAGGGCATTTTATTGTAATTTTAATCATCTCGAATTTTTAAAGGGTTCAAACAAGATTTTGAATGGCATATTTGAATTCCTCACATTTTTCTGATTCCAAAACATATATCATTTGTATTATTTGGATTTGCAAATTAAAAGTTATTTGAAAACTGATTTGAATTTGAATTTAAATAATTACTGAAATTGTTTTGTCAAAACAGATAAGTGGCCAGACTTTTTACACACAGGCAGAGCCAGCCGCAGACACTCAGGAGTGGGCCACTGCTGACTTGGGCCACGCGCGCGGAAATCCTTTTGGTACCGCGGGCTTAGCCAGCCTCTGTGATTGACAGGTGGGCCCGCGACTGGAGGCCCACGTGCCAGCGAACGAACGCGCAGAGACTGCCAGGTGGGGCCGAGCTGGAGCGCGGGTTACGGCCTAAGGAACAGGGGGACTTTTCTGCAAGAATAGCAGGGCGGCTGACAGGTGGGCGCGCGCGTACTGCGGGTTGAGGCGGCAAAAGAACAGGGGGTTATCTACAAAAAGGGGGAAGCCGCGGTACTGTGGATCTTCTCCACCGTCTGGCGGCAGATCTCCGTGCGACGTGGAATGGGGGCTCGAACTGGGGACCTACAGCTCGCGCTAGGCGGCGGTGACCAGTGCGGGAGGACGTGGGTGTTGTCAGGAGGGAGTAACGCGGCTAGGTAAGGCTCTATGCGGCGCGTACAACGTGCAGACACCAGCGTCTGGCAGCGCACCGAGGGCGCTCGACGGAACGCGCGGCGCGACCAGGCAACGGCGACGACGGCGAGGATGTCTGGGAGAGAGCTTGCCTTACCGCGAGGCTGCTAGCGGTGGTGGTTCGGACAGAGGAGCGGGCGATCGTCGACGTAGCAGGCGCCGGCCGGAATTACGGTTTCGTCGGGACGGCGCAGGTACTGGCGCTCCTGGGGCTCCTCCTCCACGTCGGCGTGTACCGGGAGCAGCAGGGGGCTCTCATTGGTCTTCTCGACCACCTCCACGCCGCGCACGCCGGCAGGAGCAAGAGGTAGACGGTGGTTCTGGCGGCGGTCGGCGAGGGACGGTGGCTTCGAAGAAGAAGAAGGGGAGGAGAGGGCAGGGCCCTGGGGTGGATCTGGGAGAGCCAAGAGACGTGTGGGAGGAGGGAAAAGCGAGGGGGAGGAAGGGGTACCATGTGGGCACGGCAGAGATAAAGGTGGCCTCGGCCACCTTTGCTTCTCCTCCTCACGTGGTCGAGCTGGGGCTCGACCTGGGGCAGCCAGGGCAGGGCAGGTAGGGCTGCCAGGTGGGGACGGCGTGGTGGAGCAGCTGGGTGGGGCTGGCACGACAGGTAGAGAGAAAGAGAGAGGAGAGGGGGCTCGGGTGAGCTAGGGTGTAGCTAGGGCATGCTCGGCATGGGCTAGGGTTTGGGGGTGGTTTGATGGGTAGATGGGGTGTGGCCAGGGAGAGAGAGAGGGCCAGGTGGGGCCAGCATGGTAGAGAGAGGGAGTGAAAGAAAGAGAGGTGATATTAAGGGTTTTAGATTAGATCTAGGTTTAGATAGAATTAGAGGCTAACTAGGGCTAGGGTTTTAATTAGGTTTTAAGGTTTGAAAACTTGTTTATAAGATCACCTAAGAGGAAAAAGTGAGTGCTTTGAATTAACATGAGATGAGGTGGAAGAGTAACCAAGAAAAAGAGAAAGAAAAGAAGTATGGGAAGAAGCCCTCATTTGATTCATGCATGGAGATAATTAAAATAAAAGATGTTGATGAGAATAAGGGGAATGGTAGAGAGATGATGTAGAGGATCCCACTAAAACAAATGAAAAACAAATGGGTTAAAGGTGGTGATGGTGGTTGCATGGCCCATGCAAAAATAATAAATGCCATGATTTATTTTGTGAAAACAATAATAATAATATGGCATTATTCTTATGCATTCCCAAGAAGTGGAATAAGGCCAAGCAAAATAATTTATAGAATTAGATCCATCCTATCTCTCATGATCTAGATTAAATACCAAAAGAAAAATAAAAGCCCATGGTAAATGGAATGGTGGAATTATAAGGTGGTGAAAATAAAAGTGATGGAGTTGAATAAAAGATATGCCCCCAACTCAACTTGGGAATTTAAACAATATATCAATAACTAGATACAATATCAAGAGGCAAATACAATTAATAATGCATATGAGAGAAGACCCAAAAGAAAAAGGATTTTATATGATGCTCAAATGCAAGGTGGCATGATGACTTGAGCATGATATAATTATGATGCAACAATTATATATAGGAAGTAGCCAATATATTACTAGACCAAGTAGCATTACAATTGTTAGACAATTGGGATGCTACAACTCTCCCCCACTAAACAGGGATCTCGCCCCGAGATTCTAGGAAGAAGAAGAAGACTCAAAGAGGGTAGGATACTTGGCACGGAGCTCATCTTCACGTTCCCAAGTGGCTTCATCAACGGAATGGAGCGACCACTTCACCTTGCAGAACTTGATGGACTTGTTGCGAGTCCTTCTTTCTGCGACTTCAAGGATTTTTATGGGGTGTTCTTGATAAGACAGATCTTCTTGGAGATTAATGATTTTATGGTCCACGGTCCTACCGGGATCCTTGAAGCACTTCTTGAGTTGAGAGATGTGGAAAACATCATGGACTTTGAGTTGTTCAGGGAGCTCAAGAGCATAAGCAACTTCTCCTCTTCTTCCACGAATTTTGAAAGGACCGATGTATCTAGGAGCCAGCTTTCCTTTGATACCAAAGCGGTGTGTGCCTCTCATGGGAGTGACACGAAGGTACACGAGATCACCAGGGACATACTCCATGTCCGTGTGTTTTCTGTCATAATTGCTCTTCTGGCGACTTTGAGCAATCTTCAGGTTTTCAAGAATGATGTGAACTTTCTCCTCCGCTTGAGTTACAATGTCGGGGCCAAACAATATTCTTTCACCTGCGCCCGACCAACCAATCGGAGTTCTGCATTTGCGACCATAGAGAGCCTCAAATGGTGCCATCTTTAGACTTTTCTGGAAACTGTTGTTGTAAGAGAATTCAGCATAAGGAAGACATTATTCCCACTTCATGCTGAAAGAGATAACGCAAGCACGGAGCATATCTTCCAGAATCTGATTGATCCTTTCAACTTGTCCTTGCGACTGCGGGTGGTAAGCTGTGCTGAAGTTCAACTTTGTTCCCAAAGCATTTTGGAAACTTCCCCAGAACTTGGAAGTGAAGATACTTCCACGGTCTGAACTGATCTCAAGAGGAACTCCATACAGAGAGACAATTCTGTTGATATAGAGCTCAGCCAACTGAATTGCAGAAATTGTTTCCTTGACTAGAAAGAAGTGAGATACTTTAGAAAGCCTGTCAATGACAACAAAGATTGCATTGTTGCCCTTCCGCGACCTTGGAAAACCAGTGATGAAGTCCATCTCTACTTTCTCCCATTTCCATTCCGGAGGCTTCAATGGCTGTAGAAGACCGGAAAGTTTCTGATGGACAGCTTTAACTCTGCGACAAACATCACACTCCGAGACATACTTGGCATAATATCGTTTCAAACCAGGCCACCAATATTGTGTTTTCAAGTCCATGTACATCTTAGTATTACCAGGGTGGATAGAAAGAACAGAATCATGTGCCTCCTTGAGAACTTGCTCTCTTAAACCCGGGTAGTTCGGAACAAACATCTGGTGTTCAAAGAAAAGAGTGCCTTGGTCGTCGACGTGGAAAGACTCATACTTCGGAAGCTGAATGTTGGAGATGATATTTTTAGTGTAAGGATCACCAAGTTGAATGGAACATACTTTTTCTTCCAAGAGAGGTGTTGCCAGAAGGTTCAGAAGATACCCTTGATCCACAATTTCAAGGTTTAGCTTGCGGAATTCCTCGCACAAGAGAGGCTGTTGTTCTTCCACCATGAGGTTGTTGACATAAGCTTTTCGGCTGAGAGCATCGGCCATGACATTGGCTTTGCCCGGAGTGTAGTTGATGGTCAAATCGAAATCATTGATTGTTTCAATCCACCTCCTCTGACGAAGGTTGAGATCAGGCTATGTGAATATATACTTCAGACTCTTGTGATCAGAAAAGATCTCACAACGGTTGCCAAGCAAGTAATGCCTCCATACTTTCAAACCAAAGACAACTGCTGCGAGTTCGAGGTCATGTGTAGGATAGTTGATCTCATGCGTTTTCAACTGCCGAGAGGCATAAGCAACAACTTGCTTTTCTTGCATAAGGACCGCACCCAATCCTTGCAATGAGGCATCACAGAATATCTGGAAAGGCTTTGATGTATCTGGAGGAACCAAGACTGGTGTGGAAGTGAGCTTCTCTTTGAGTGTTTCAAAACTTGCTTGACATGCAGGAGTCCAAAGGTATTTCTTGCCTTTCTTGACGAGATCGGTAAGAGGCTTCGCAATCTTTGAGCAGTTTTGAACGAAGCGACGACAGTAACTGGCCAAACCAAGGAAACTTCAGACTTCTTTGACATTTATGGGTGGAAGCTAGTCCATAATTGTCTTAATAGTTTCTGGGTTGACGGCAATGCCCTTGGCAGAGATGACATGACCAAGGTAGGTGACTTGAGGCAACCAAAACTCACACTTGGAGAACTTTGCATACAGGCGGTTCTCACGAAGCTTGTTTAAGACACACCGAAGGTGTTCTTCATGTTCTTCCTTTGACTTAGAATAGACTAGAATGTCATCCAGATAGACCACAACGAACTTATCAAGATACTCCATGAAAACTGAGTTCATAAGCCTCGAGAAGGTGGCAGGTGCATTGGTGAGACCGAAAGACATGACCGTGTACTCATACAGGCCATAGCGGGTGGTGAAAGCTGTTTTAGGAACATCTTCCTTGCGAATCTTGATTTGATGATAACCACTTCTCAAATCAAGCTTAGAGAATACCACAGCTCCAGCTAGCTGATCGAAGAGATCATTAATCCGCGGAAGGGGATATTTATTCTTGATTGTTTTAGCATTGAGTGCCCGATAGTCAACACAAAGTCTATCAGTCTTGTCTCGTTTCATCACAAAGATGGTTGGACTACCCCAAGAAGAAGTACTGTGCTGAATGAAACCCAACTTTTCTTGTTCATCCAGCTGGCGTTTGAGTTCAGCCAACTCAGCAGGACCCATTTTATAAGGCCACTTGGAGATAGGAGCGGTACCAGGTTCAAGTTCAATGACAAACTCAACCTCACGATCCGGAGGCATACCTGGCAACTCTTCAGGAAAGACATCTGGGAACTCACAGACTACAGGAACACTTTGAATACCTTCCATAGCATCATCATTCAGAGCCGCCAAAGAGTAAAGCTGAATTGTAGGAGTCAGACTTGGAGAATAGACTATATGGCCTTCAGGAATTTTCAGAGAAACCGAACGTTCAGCATAATCAATCACAGCTGCATTTGCTGTTAACCAATCCATGCCCAAGATAACATCAATATCAGAATTGCCCAGAATAATTAAGGAAGCCGGAAACGAAGAGCCACCAATCTCAATTTGATTGCCATGGCTGATTGTAGAAGATGCCATTGTTGCTCTAGGAGAAAGAACCATTAAACGCTTGGGGAGAGGATCCATTGCTAACTCATTCTCATTTGCAAACTTGTGAGAAACAAAAGAATGCGATGCGCCAGAATCAAACAAAACTCATGTAGGAACTGAATTAACAGGAAGCATACCCATCACAACTCCAGATGCATGCTCAGCTTGAGCGACGTTGACACAGTTGGCACGAGCAACCGTAGACCCAGGCTTGGTGTTGATGTTGAGAGCCCGAGGTGGAGGTGCACGAACCATAGGAGAACTTGCCGCGGGTCTTGGAGGTGGTGGTAGAAAAGCTTTGTTGTTCATTGGACAATTCCAGTGCTGATGCCCAGTGTTTCCACAAGTATAGCAAGCACCAGGTGGACGTGGAGCAACGTAGCCAGGGACTCCGCCAGGCGCTCCAGGGTAGTTGTGGTTGTAGCCCCTAGAAGCCGCAGTGAAGGAGTTTGGTGGCCTTGGTGCGTAGCTTGACGGTCCTGGTGGAGCCGGGAGCGACGGTGGGGTGTTAGGAACCCAGACACGACGCTTAGAAGGAGCTGTCATAGCAGAAGAGCTTGCTGTATCATGGCTGTGTTTCTTTGACTCCTCAAACACTTGCCTACTTGCTTCTACCTGCAGAGCTGTATGTTGGAGTTCCAGAAAAGACGCCGGCCTTGCATGGGTGATTGCATATTTGATGGAAGCATTGAGGCCTTGCCTAAACCTCTTTTGCTTCTTCTTGTCATCAGAGATCTCATCGCCACCATAACGAGACAGATTCATGAAGTTTCTGATGAAGGTATTGACATTGTCAGTGACCTGCTTGAGGTTGAGAAACACTTCCTTCATCCTTTCCATGAAAATTTCTGACAGATATTGCTCTTTGAAAGCAGCAGTGAATTGCTCCCAAGTAGGCTGAAAACCAGAGAGATCTGCCTTAAGGTAATTTTCCCACCAGAGAGCTGCATCTCCCGTCAGAAGGTGAGTGGCACATTTGACCCATTCTTGCTTGGGAACATTCGCAGTCATCAGCAACCTTGACACTTCACGAAGCCAATCATCCGCATCAAGTGGCTGATCAGACACCTCAAATTGGCGTGGGTTGAACTTGAGAAAACTCTTGATGTCTCCTCGCTTGGGAGGTGGAGGTAGCGGAACAAACTCATTCCTCCTCACGCTTTCCTCGAAGCGCTGCTGGTTCTGCTCCATAGTGCCCAAAGCATTTGCAATACTTGCCAAAGCAGCCCCAAGTTCAGGTGGTATGTCCTCCTCAGAACGGCGTGGTGGTGCCATCCTGTGATTGATATAAAACACAAGTCAGTACTATAATGGAGAATGATAATAATCCAAAATAGTACCAAAATGGAATTAACCAAGATTAAAGGATGCAATTCACTGAGATGATATTAAAATATCAACAAAGTTAAAGGCAACTAGAAGATATTAAGCATAACGCACACGACTGAACAAGGAGTGTGGTACACAAACTAACAAAGAAAAAATTTCCGCAAATTTTGGAATTAAAATACCACTATATGCGCAAAACCACTTCACGAATCAAGATTAGTAACTCTACTAGTTCAACATACAAGAGCAAATGATAAAAGTAGTGGTATGGTCGTGACTCCATCCCGCACTCAAATCATTACTCCGCACATGAATCAGTAAAACACATATCCCAACACCTTCTTCTTAAGATGAACCTAAAGATTGGTAACTACGAAAAAGAACACCCTAACAAGATAACGTCGGATAACAAAGAGTAAGATAGATCGCATCGGTATACAACGAATCACAATAGATCGCGTCAGTTTACAAAGGCCAATCGGTATGGAATGTACCAACAGTTGATAACCAAAAGGCAGATAGTGATAACATTTGTATGCAACAGATAGACAAGGAATCACAGAGACACACATACACACACACACAACCTATGGTACTACGGAACCCAGAACACGTGAATCCTAGTTTGAATTTTTAGAAGAGGATTGAAAACGTTACACTTCCTTACCAGAAAAGGGAGGGTGGGTGGGTAAGAAGAAAAATGGAAGCAGTCCTACTCTTACGTTTGTTTTTCCCTAGTATACATAACTACCAAAATATTTGCTAGACCGACAACGACCATTTTGGCTGAGACCCTGAAGGGCGAGATGGCTCTGATACCAATTGTAACTACCTCGGTGAATTACGCTCTTAGTTACATGCCTGGATGACCGAAAGTGGTTAAAATAGTACGGTGGGGCCTAGGGCCACTCACGGTAGACCTTTCGGCCGTCCAAACCACTTTTAGATCATCGGGACAAGAACGAGCGGCGTAATCGGCAGGCGAAGGGATCAACTACATACACAAATGAGTATGTATGCAAGCCACATACAACAGTCCTCAGAGCCATTCCATCTAAAAGAAATAGAAATATTGCAACGCCATACGGCAAGATTCAAATATCCTAGATAGAGATAATATTTTAGGATAGCTCCTCATACAACAAACATCAGAGTATCAGGCGGAAGCGGAAAACAAGATCCGAGTACGGATAAGAAGCAAATCGGCAT